>OY968832.1:3905248-5105248 GCA_963695495.1 Hololepta plana | reverse complement strand
GTCACGAACATCATAACAACGCACAATTGGGATATCTAATTGACAATATTGCATATCTATGACTTGAATTACGTGTTCGTGGTACCAATCATTACTATATCTTCTTTCACAACGACAGTTTTTTTGTTCACTGTCACAAAGATCGCTGATAGATGTAACTGCAATTAACAATAATGTAATTAGTTTAAACATTTTTTTATTTTAAACACGTAATCACGCCGAAGTGCACTGACGATCAGTATTTTTCTGGACGAACTAGTTTGCAGACAAACTTTATAGTTAGTTTTAAATTAAATTGCAGTTTTCACATAATTTTACGTTTAATTCGAACGATACAATGTACTGCGTGGTAGTATATACATATTTTAATTTCGTTGACAAAAAAAATTAATGTGAGATAACTGTGATAATATTTTGCTAAAACTTATATTTGTCTTATTTGTTCGTTCATTCTTTTATATTTCATGTCAAATTACGACTATTTGGAGTACGTGTAATAATTTAGCTGAATCAACTAAGCACGCATTTGCTGACGAATTAGGAATTGCATTTTGCGGGTTATACACCTTCGTTTCCAAAAGTTTGTAATCAGTTTTAATAAGACCTAAGCTAATAGCGCTCGAATAATCGCTGTAAATTATATCTGTTAGGGTTTTGATTTTTTTAAAATTTCGATAAACTTTTAGAAAATATACCGTTTCGGTTCCGGAATAAATAATGTCTTTTGTGGTTTTGTTCAAATTGATAAATTTTGAATAAGACTATAATATAAATATTGTAGTAATATTTAATTAAGGGTAATATGTGTCCAAAGAAATTCCTGCTCAAGAGTTAAACGAAGAGACATTTTTTAGAAACGTAAAGCAACTGGCGTTGAATAAATAAGAGTAATGAATGCCAGTATTTCATATACCTAATATACATCGTATTTAAACAAAAGTGTCACAAACATTAATGAGCGATTAGCAAAATGTTCGGGCTACCGGGATTCGAATATTGAGTAGCCATTTTTTTTTAATAGGTCACTAATAATAGTCAGCGAAACGCAAATATATGAATCGTTCGGATTAATTACAAACCAGTCGAGAATTTTCTCCACAAAATAAATAGCCAATTTTCTTTTCGATTATGGCTTCTTCTCATTTCATTTAATAGAACGGCGGCTCTTAAAAAAGGTCATTTTGAAGGTCGTGGAAAAGCGCATATATCTATGAAACTATTTAAGATAGAAGTTTGAACTTGTTTAGTTCTTTTAAGCATGAAATGGCAAAGATTTTGCATTACAAAAGTGTTTATCAGGAGTAGCACTGGGGTTGATTTGTGGTCTATTAAACTTTGCATGTCAATTTTTAATTAATTGGAACCATATAGTAATTATTATGGCATGAGATGGAGAAAATGATTATCTTTCGGTCATATTATGGTTATATTGGGTCAAATCTTGACGTTTTTCGAACTTCTCCTCTGATTTTGTCCTTTACAGAAACGCTTATTGAGTTTCGTGGGTAATTGTAAGTATAATATCTCCTCTACATTAAGTTTAGACCTATAATGTAGCACATTTTTTAATATATAACTAATTGTAAGCAGTAGATGTTGAACTTAATAAATCGTCGAAATGTCGATGTTATCAACAGTGGAAAATTGCAAAATAAAGATTCAAATGAGCAAATACGCATCGATCAATTAACCGTCAAAATTCAAACAAATGTCATCGTTGTCCACGTCCTTTCATTGATCATAAAAGAACAAGAAAAAAAAAACCAAAAATCTAAATTCTAGTAATAACACAATCATGACAAAGCAGCAACAATTCTGGGAAGGCATTTTGGAAAAGTACGAGAAACGCGCGCAAACGTTGCTGAAAGTCAAGCACGAGATGGAGGCGCGCGTGGAGCTGTTGCAGACTCAATTGCGCACCAGAGGACTGGCGCCCGAAACGATATCGTTGGGCAGCGTGCAATCCGGTTACGAACGAATCGCTCGCACACCGGTCGCCGACGTTGCTCAACAGGCACCCGGTGAACCGCCGAAGAAACCCCGCGGTAGCAATTCGACGATATTGACCCTATCATCGAAATGCTCTTGCATGCCGGGCAAGTGCGATTGCGTAGTTTGTCCGAAACCGCGGGAATCGTTGCTGACCGTTTGCGATCCGTGCACGTGTCAGCCGTGCGACATACAGCTCGATGGAGAGCGACAAGAGGCCATTAAAACTGACCGAACCGGAACCGTGGGCGACGTCCCCGTAGACAAATGTCCCTGCCATCGGTCCGGTAACGTTTGCACATGCGATCCGTGCAATTTCGCTACCAAATCGGACCAAGAAGTTTGCGCGTGTACGGCGTGTAGTTGCGAGACGTGCAAAAGACGTGGAGGCGACACGACGGCAACGAAGGCGAAGGGGAAAGTTTGCAATTGCGGCGACATGTGCGATTGTACCGTTTGCAGACAGGCGAGCGCCACGTGCAATTGCAATCCGTGCGCTTGCACCGATTGCAAATTGATGGGCGAAAAAGGGACGATCGAAGGGCCCGGGCTGATTGTCAAACCGGCACCGGGAGTTTGCGATTGCAGCCAACCGTGTCCGTGCAATCCGTGCGAATTACAGTACATCAAAGGAGCGGGTGTTTCGCTCGCGGCAAAATCGGCACCGGGAGTTTGCGATTGCAGCCAACCGTGTCCGTGCAATCCGTGCGAATTACAGTACACCAAAGGAACGGGTCTTTTACTCAAAGTCGAAGCACTCGATAAGGAAGAGCCGAAAGGTTGTGACTGCGGGAGCACGTGCAAATGCGCACCGTGTTCGTTCAAACCGACCAAAATCCCGGTCGACAAGTGCACGTGCGCGACTTGTAAGTGCGACGCGTGCAAGTTTGCCGGTGCGAAATCGGAGCTCGACGCGGGATCGATTTGCAGCTGCGGTTCCGTTTGTTCGTGCCAAGAGTGCGAGAAAAAGAGACCCGCCGACGAGGCAAAGGCGGCGGAACCGGCGAAAGTTTGCAAGTGCGATCCTTGCCTGTACAAAGAAACCGCGAAAACGATCGACGCGTCGCCAACATCGCCGACAGTCGGCGGTGCGACTTGCACGTGCGGCGACGTGTGCAAATGCGTGAGTTGCACGTTCAAGAAGACGCCAACCGGCGGCGATTCCTGCCGCTGCGGTGACGTTTGCAATTGCGCGTCGTGCAATCTCACGAAGAAGTTGACGCAAGAAGACACTGTGAAAGCGGCGCCGCCGGCCGTCGCCGAGACGGTGTGCGATTGCGCGAAGTGCACGTGCGAGCCGTGTCGATACAAAATGGACGCGTCGCCAACATCGCCGACGGTCGGCGACGGCGGCGGTGCGACTTGCACGTGCGGCGACGTGTGCAAATGCGTGAGTTGCACGTTCAAGAAGACGCCAACCGGCGGCGATTCCTGCCGCTGCGGTGACGTTTGCAATTGCGCGTCGTGCAATCTCACGAAGAAGTTGACGCAAGAAGACACTGTGAAAGCGGCGCCGCCGGCCGTCGCCGAGACGGTGTGCGATTGCGCGAAGTGCACGTGCGAGCCGTGTCGATACAAAATGGACGGGGCGACGGTCGTCGCGGGGCAGAGCGAGTCGAAGGCGCCGACCGAGAACGTTTGCTCGTGCGAAAACGTTTGCACCTGTCGACCGTGCGCGTCGAAAATGCCGAAGCGCGATTTTAGCACGGCCACGTGCACGTGCTCGGGCAAATGCGATTGCGTGGCGTGCGCGTTCGACGGCAAAGGCGGCGACGTAGCGAAAGACGACGTCGCAAAGAAACCGGTCAGCGGAACGGCATCGACGACGCAAGACGCGTGCCCGTGCGGCAACGTTTGCTTATGCAAACCGTGCGGTTTCTATCCGGATGCGCCCGTCGAAAGGAACGCTTGTGACTGCGACGGCACTTGCGCGTGTCCCGTTTGCGGTTACGCGGGCACGACGACGCCCGTTACGACACAAACCCCGAGCGGCGTTGTACAAGGCAATAAGCAGCCGTCGGAACCGGTGCCGTCGACGTCCGGCGAGGAGCGTTGCGTGTGCGAGAAGGAGTGCGTTTGCGATCCGTGCAAATTCGACGTGCCGCTAATCGAGGAGTGCAATTGCGAACAGCCGTGCAAATGCGAATTATGTCCATTCAAATTGCTCGGCGTGCCGGTCGATGGCAAATTGCCGTCGTTGGAGTTGTTCGACGAATGCGATTGCGATCAGGCACGTAATTAATTTATTATGAAATACAAGCATCGCCATCTAAGCAGCAGAGACACGTTAATGATGTTTACAATTTTGCAGAAGTAGAAGGAAGAATTGAAATAGAGGCGTTGATGGATAATGGTGTAAAAATGGAGAGTAAGGCCATGTGGCCTCTTCAAAAATGCGCAAGTATTTGAGTAGAAACGATTACAACATTCAATAAAAGATTTGTCATGTTTCTTTGGTTCATTTCTTTTTCTAATTTATGCTTCCCAAGAATCTTTAAAGAGGACTTGATGTTTGTTCTGATAATTTTTGTATTCCAGACTATTCAAAACAGCTGAAATTATTCTCATATCCAAGCCGGGGTGAAATCTTAACGATGTATCAGCCTATCGACCGATCAGCTTATTGTCCGTAATTGCTAAAGTACTACAAAAACCAATTGTGAGAAGAATGAATGATGAATTCCTCCTGACAATTTGATCCCTTCACATCAATTTGGGTTCCGGCAAGGACATTCGACGATCCAACAGGCTCATAGAATTACCAACTGCATAAACCAAGCTTTTGAGCAAAAGAAATATTGCACGTCAGCGTTCTTAGACATTAGCCAAGCATTCGACAAAGTGCCACACTTGCAGGCTCCTTGCTCAAAGCTTCGGTAATCTTCCGTTAAGCTATTACAGACTGTTTGAATTATACTCTTCAAATAGACAATTCAAAGTTAAAATCAAGGATGAAGTATCAATATTCCGTCCCATTACATCAGGTGTCCCACAAGAAAGTGTACTAGGTCCAATATTATACGTACTGTATACGGTCGATGTTCCCACCTCTGAAAACACCACAATAGGAACCTTTGCGAATGACCTAATAGAACTTGAAGACCGGATGCAAAGATGGAAAATCAAAATTAATGAACATCAATCGCAGCAAGTAGACTCTGCGCTAAGAAGAGGTCACTGTCCGCCGCTGTACATAAGCAATACAGTAATTCAGAGAGCTTCCATATAGATTCTCATCTCACATGGAAGCAACACATACTCAAGAAAAGAAAACAGATAGATTTAAAGTAAAGGACCGTTATTTGATCATTGGAAAGAAGTCTAAATTATCTCTGGATAACAAATTATTATTATACAAAACCATTATTGAACCAATTTGGACATAAGGCCTGGAACTTTGGGGCTAAGCTGTAACATAGCTATTATCCAAAGAAGTCAGTCGAAAATTCTGCGGCTGCTTGCCGATGCACAATGGTATGTGTCTAACCAAACGTTTCATGAGGATCTAAGTGTTCCATTCGTACATAAAGTAACAAAGGATCGTTACGCTAAGTATTGTGCAAAAATAATGATTCATTCAAATACCTCACTGCTGCCGCTGCAACAACTATCCGGTAATAGACGACTATGACGGTTATAACCAGCAGACCTAAAATATACTCACTGGCTCCGTCACTGGAGGGAGCACAGCCACGCCGAAAGGGAGAACGTCCCACGACAGCAAATTGCTGATTGAATTTAAAAAAATCCATCTACAAGACTTAATTTTATTAATTTAATATATTATAATGATTTTTGGTTTTACAAAAGCGATTTTTAATAATCGTGTTTAAATCAGCAACTTGCCAAATATTTGATTTCTGTGATTGTTACTCATGCCGCTTTGTCAAAGGAAAGATTGACGCATTCAGAAATGAATCGGACGTGCAATCACAAAATTGCAACTTGTTTAAATCAATCGTGAGACGTTACCGATCGTTTTGCAACGGCATCTTAAGCAATAAGGCACAGAAAGCGAAAAGACGCGTTATCGTCGCTATCCTACAATCACAAAATGGTTGACGAAGACTTGAGAATGAAAATGCGCCAATAGTATCAACCAATATATACTACGCAAAAATGGATAGGGATATGCATATTTTGTTTATTTTCGAAACTTATATCTCTTCTAATGATATTATTATAGAGTAAAATGAATCAAACGTTGATGGCGAGCTCCTTATAAAAGCTGTTTCAACTCTTCATCACTCCAACCCTTAAGTTATTTGGTCAAAACTCTTGCGAAATTTCATGTGAAATTGTGAAACTCAATTGACGAGTTTGAGGTGCTTCTCAGAGCGTGAGAATTGTTAATAGACCTGGTAGTAGATCTCGACGCATTATGACTCTCCAAGGGAGGACATTGTCATTCTTGTAAGACGTAACTCTTTTATAGAACTCGCCGTATATTATATTTAACTCGCGCGAGAAACTCTCACGTGTACCATAAACGCACCCTTAAAAACATGCATTTAATTGATTAAGTTAAATAAAGAATAAACTTTTCAAACGCATATTTATATTAAAGGAACGTATTAAATAATCAAGAACTAACTTCGCTATACGTTATAAAACGAACTTTTGAAAATAAATCTTGAATTTTTTCGACATTGTAGCTGCTCTCTCGTTATAATTGACTTCGACTGTAGGTACGTGTAGCCATATGATTTGGAACAGGCCAATTTTTAGAGATTACAAATGAAGTTCTACATATAATTAAAATTATATCTAAATAATTTGCAAAAGGAGTTTGTTTTAGAGATAAAATAGAAAAACTCATGAAATTACTAATTAAAGTTTTTAAAAACAAATGTTTCTTTATCTTAAGTATGTGGTTAATTAATTTCTTAATTTGTTTGAAACTGAATCTTCACCATCACATAATACTACAAAAAGATTCTTCTGTTATGACACCAGTAGGTTCACCTTTCATTTCTCTCGATTTAATTTCTAAATAGGAATTTTCATATTCTTTCAACAGATATTCTGGCAATGGCTTATTCCAATCAGCTGGTGGACTTTTTCTCTTCTCCCACACAGTGTTCGCGTAATGTGCTCGTAACCGTTGCATTCGCCTCGATTTTTCGCTTTCGATCAACTCTTTCTAAAAATCATAGACACTCATTAAAACACGGCAATCGACTTACGGTCATTTGCATTACAGCAGCTTTAACGTCTTTAGATTTTTCCCATTTGTAACAATTGTCCGCATCTTTCTTCCACTGCGCGCAGTCTAACGTTTTACCATGGACGAAATATTGATGGAATCTGGCTTTAATCGAACGACAATCGCTATATTCTTCGTCGTATACATCGCACGGTCTAATCTGAAAAACTTAACAAATGCACCGATTAAATTTTAAACGATCGCCTTCTTTATTCGTACCAGCCAAGAATCGTTCTCTAGTTCCGGATCCAATGCTGAATTAGATTCAACCATCCTGAAATTACGAAAGGCAGCTTCCGGGATATACGACAGTCAATTATGTAACGCAGCGCTTTTCTAAATTCTGTCTGCGAATAGGTTATGTTTACGAACAGGAGTTTCTTCACTTCGAAATTTAGCCAGTGATCAGAAACATGGTTCAAATCGTTGGAAAATATCAGCACGAATCCAATGAGAATTTGGACGAGTATTTTCGTGCGGTGGGCGTACCGTTCGTGCCGAGAAAATTAATGTTAACGTCGCATCCAGAAATGATTATATCTTTGGATAACGACACTAATGAATGGACAATCACCACTAATAGCTTGTTCAAATCCAGACAAATCACATTCAAATTGGGCGAAGAATACGACGAGGAAATGCCTGGCGTTGTGCTGAAGGTATTTGACCAAAATATATTGTTCTTGGAATGGGTTTGCACTCAAAAATCAGATGCAAGATTTCACTCTTGATATCCCCTATAGAAAGTAATTGCTTTGGGATATAATGAATTCCTAAAATTAATTAATTGTTTACCTCTACAACATTCAGTTTAACTTTCTTCATTTCAATTCCCTCACAAACTAGTTTAAATACATTAGGCTGTCCTAAAAAATAATCTGGTGTTATGTAAAACAAATATTATTATAAAAATAATGATGCAAAACTTTATTCCAAGAGGAATTTGTCATAACAACCTTTTGCCATCTTGCATGCCAAAAAGCCAATGCACTGCTTGATGAATTTGCTGCAGTGTTTATCTGGAAAACTTAACAACCCAGCTTCAGACTGCATTGATCTCTTTGAATTTTCTCTCTTCAGAGGAGTACTGCATTGTGCAGGACAAGTGGTAGTCAATTGGCACTAGGCCGGGAATGTATGGCGAATTTGGCAAAACTTCCAGCCTAATTGATAAATATTTTGTAGCGTCATTTTCGCAAAATTCCATGGGATTCCTTCGCCGTTTTTCCGCGGATACAAAGGTATCTAAGAATCACAACTTCTAAATTATTATCCATCAAGAATTGATTGATTTTTAACAAAACCAAAATTGGTGAATATGCTCCTTAAATTGACTAACAATATGCATATTTATTCACATTGTCAAAAATGCAAACATAATTTCTTTCAGGACAACCTAATAAAATTGATCAAAGACACAATTTTCTTATCTAATTGTAGAGTACTACAACTCAAGAGGAAGATAAACTAATTACGTCAACCATTAGTCCGGATGGTATAAAAACAACGAGATTATATGAATTCAATGGCACACATTGCTTATTGGTAAGATGATTAGACCTACTTATTTTACAATTTTCAAATTTTCTTTTGCCATAGACCATGAAACTAGAAGATAAGAATATAGTAGCAAAGAGGCATTATAAACGAGTTCCAACATAAGGTTCAATGGATGAATTAGGATTGCTACTATTGCAGGAAAGTTGACCTGACTCAATAAACGTTTAAATACATTTATTTTAACATATTTTATGTTGTTACATTCCGAATGAAATATTAACGCTAAATAAATTCTCAACAAAGTAAATATTAGAAGTTAAAAACGATTTTTTTTACGAAAATAAAAAGCACTACTTTTATCAATTGTTACCGTAGGTCATTGATGTTGCAAATAAAAGTTTCTGCTTGTTCTTCTTCTTCTTTTTCCCCTTATTGTCTTCAACTAAAATGAGAGAAAATTATATGCAATGCAATACGGAATACATCCACAATAATTACCTTGAGAACTGCTGGGACTTGTAGCATTTTCGAATGCCAATGCGATGGCATCATGAAAGCTTTTTTTAAACGCCGGCACGGGTACATAATCCTCACTTTTCGGCTCATCATCATCATCTTCCTTGTGCCTCAAACGACTAACAATATTCGATTTGCATTGGGAACCGGTAACTTTAATCAGTTTCGGTTCTTCTTGTTTTTTAAGTTGTGGCCATACTGGTAGCTGTTGTTTCTTTTGTGATGGACTTGTTAACATCTATTTAAATGCAATTATATTATTAGTTACATTTAATTACTTGTTTTAGTCATTAATGAATTATGTAGTAAAGATGACTGACCCAAAGTGAAATTGCAATTCACATTTGGGTTAATTAATCTCACTATAATATTGCATAAATGTTAATTGTTTGTAATCATAAGCATACAACCAAAATCATACATTTATGCATAAAATAAATATTGGTTTTGCTTTTACCTTGGCAAAAGATATTGCATTATAATCACTTTCAACACTGCCAGTTGCTGAAGATAATGGACTAAGATTTGCTGGAGACGTACTCATTTCCAGGGATGAACTTAGCGGCGCCTCAAAACCAGTACCATCGAATTCGGGAAATTGATAATGAGAATCAATTTGTATGTTGGCTTCCGGATATTTACCCATTATTCGATTCTCAGCTTCGGCTATCTTCTTCTCCCGTCGTTTTTCCTCCTTGGCACGCTTTATACGCCGTCTCTTACGCATATCAATTTGATCTAAATACATAATAGATTTATGTGATAAGACAATTTGAGAATACTATTTTACTTACCACGAAACTCGTCTAAGGTTTCCTTTGATACAATGGATTCATTCAAAACAATTTCGGCCAATTCAAATTGACATGTTACAGGTAAATGCTGTAAATATCTCAATCTATTCCTTATGTCTTCTGTCATTGATCCACCTTCCTTCTCTACAATCCTACCAGTTACAGTTAATGGACAATATTCCAGAGATCCATAAGTATGTTCCAACATTCTTATGTTTAGGGCATGCAAATAAATATGTTGGCCGTCAGATGCTGAAAATTCATTTACTTATTATGGGGAAATTTGAAATTCTAAAATTTGTCATCAGAAGTACATTATTGTTGTAAACATTAGTCTGCAACTAATTTGTAAGTTTGATTTATGTTTTTCCAAAGGTACAATTTCACAAAACTTCTAAATAAGTAATGTGTACTCAACACTTTGGTTTAACTTGCCAAATTTAGTAATTAAGCTTACCTTGATAGAAATAGAAAATTTTAGTTGGATGTTGCTGGGAATTTTCATGATCATCCACAGACAACAGCTGCATAAAATCTTGTAGATTATCACTGCCAGCACTATCAAGGTGGTTTCTTCTTAAATTTTCGTATTGCACATTATTTTCAAGTTGCGATGGGGATTTTGGAATTTCTTGCAATAAATCATTCAATCTCATTGATAATAAATTGGTTGCTTCTTCTATAAAACATTTCTCTGGAGCATTCTCATCTTCACCCAATTGTTTATCTAACTCAATTCTTTCACGTTCAAGTATTTCCAATACATCGCTTCCAGTTGCAAGCAATAGTTTACAATACAAATTTGAAGTGCTTGTGTCAGACACATTAAAGAGAAATTTTTGATCATCAATTTTTTGATCAGCAGGATAAGCTACCAGTGAATGTCTTGCTCTCTTCATCAACTTAAATGTTATTACATCATTTAAACTAAATGACGTGTAGAGCACTGGTTTTACACTTTTTAAGTCATGTTTATGTACCTTTTCAAAACAAATTGGACACTTCCTTGATGACTTGTCAGATAGTGACAAATAATGTAACATACATGACCAACAATATATGTGACCACAATGTGTCATTTTTGCTGCAACTGGTGAATACAAGCATATGGGACAAGATGGAAATTCAGACATTTGTACATTCTGAAACAAAAAAGTTATTGTTAAACATTTTCATTTATGAATTGTTTAGAATTAAGTTGAGCCAAACCTTACCACTTGTTCAATGAGATCCCATTCAACAAGAGCATCAGGATTGTTTATGTACTGTTTGTAATCCCCTGAAGCTTTCACAACAAATTGACAGCTGCAAGTGCATAAATACTTAATAGGAATATGTTAAAGCAAGCAAACAATTTATCTTACTTTGCTTGTAAGAACTGCTCCTTGTTATATTTATGCTTGCCAGTAACGCCCCACTTATTACTACCCGATTTAGCATTATTTTTACCAGAATTCCATTGCCTTTCGTGTGGCATATAATGAAAATTTAATAGATGATTTAGGCTTTGTTTTTTACTGCCTTGAAGAAAAACAGATCCCAATTCGGCATCCTCGTCTTCATCTAGCCCGGCGTTCTCGTTTCCAACCACGGCAGCTGCATTATTGTAGTTTCCCCTTGGCCGTGGCCTTTTATCGAAGTTTTTAAATCGCTGAGGTATCGGTTTGCGATTAGACTCATTTTTGGTAGAAAAGCTTCCACCGCTCGGTTCACGACGTTTACTGCCGCGAGGCCAGATCTTACTGTTATTGCCATCTACGAGAGGAAAAAAAAACTGTTTTGTAACCAAAATAAATCTCGGCGAATTAAACATGGCGTTCGTCCTTATGACCTTCATGGATCAAAATAGCAATTCACTCACCTGAAGCCTTTTTATCAGTAACCAGACCCTTCGACGAGGGCTGTACTGATCGATTCAATTTCTTTTCCATCTGTTACACTTTCTTTAACGCAATTATTGGAGACGAAAGCTCCTCCGTACGGAGTGGCCACTAGCAGTTTCAGACTCGACATTTTAATTAGCCATGTTTATTGATACACGAAAAATAAGAAAATACGGTTTCTTGTACTTTTCAAATCGACAATCGTTAATTTAACGACGAAACGCAAGAATCGAATCAATGAATTTTCGGGAGTTGATTTACTCCCTGTCGTCGAAAACGACGAAAATTTGCCGAGAAAACTTATATCGCGTTCTTGTCGCTTTAATGGCGACCGGATGTATGAAGAACGTAATCGACGCAGCGCAATTACGTCTGCTCGACTATTGCGTCGTTTGATCTAATTTTGTTTCCGTTTTGTTCCGGAGGGATATTCAAATTTAATTAAATTGCAAAAGTTTGAATTACGTTCTTTCAAAATAATTTAACTATGCGAGATTAATTTAGGAAAACTCCTAATTCACCATTTCAATTGCTTTAAAATAATTGGATTTTATCTGAAATTCAAGAGCTTGTTTAATTAACAATCTTTCTGCAATATTAATTTAAACAAATTGAATTATTTAAATGCTTCAATCGAAATTGAAGTCTGAAAAATAGAAATTCACAATTAAATAATAATCTGCCATCTGATTTTTTGCACTAACATCTTTAATAAACTTTTCAGAAAATGTTTAAATGATTTTCTTATTGTAAATGAAAAGTTGCTTTATTTCACTCATATTATCTTTTATTAAAAGCAATATTAGATGCAATCCTGCTTTATTTTAGCCATAGATTTCCTTTGTTTGACTATTTTCTGTCTAAATAACGCATTTCCTAATAACAGAATGCGATTTCTTGCAGAGAAAACTGAA
The DNA here is from genome assembly GCA_963695495.1 of Hololepta plana. Classification (NCBI taxonomy): domain Eukaryota; kingdom Metazoa; phylum Arthropoda; class Insecta; order Coleoptera; family Histeridae; genus Hololepta; species Hololepta plana. The sequence goes on along the minus strand of OY968832.1, from coordinate 5,092,446 downwards.
TTTTTGTTAGAAATTTAATTTTTCAGAAAAAAAGCAATTTTTTACATAAGATGTAATTCGATAGTTTTTGTTATTCTTGTTCATGTTCAAACGGCAATTCTTTCCTCTGTACCGATTCTTTTATTTCTTTGTCTATTTTAGTTTTATTTATTATCAATGCTAACAATAAGTATCACTATTTTTTTGTTATTGCAAATAATTTCAGCAAGATATCAACGAATTAACAAAATGTGTATTATCAGTTCGACAAAATAATGTTTTCCTGATGATGAAATATGAAAACGTAAAGGATAACTGTAAGTAAGATCAAAATGTGTTAGAAATAACAATATGGGGTTTTGGATTATCAATTGGTCTGCAAATTGGAACTACAGAGTATAAAGTATGAAGATGAGACGAAGAACGTAATGCAGATTATCGCGAAATACGAATCAGCAAAATATTAGTTAATTGCTATATATTAAAAACACAAACTATTAACTGACAAAAATTAGATCACAGTAATACTAAGGATTTTATAAATATAACATTGTAAATTAGATGTTAACAATAAAATTTCGGTATCGGCAACTACATGGCGTCGAAATGAAATCGATGCGACTCGGACAATCGTTCTTTCTTATCTTCCAGTCGTTCTTTCCAATGTAATACTATAATTATAATCGAAATTAAACCGCACACGCCGGTTAGAGCCGCCACCGACATCAGTATCAATTTACTAGGCGTGACGAACAATTGAGCTTTCCAATTGCTCGGTTTGTTCGGCGGCCACGGTATAACGACCATTTGAGAGTTGGGAATGATTTGTGGCCAACTACGCGAATGGTTCGATAAGCCGACGGTCAGATAATCGACGAAATTGGGCGTCCTACCCAAACCGAATATCGTGTACGGCAGATTTAAACTGAAATGTGCGGATTGCGGTAATTGAACGGAAGCGGCGTGTCGTATGTTCCCTTCTTGTGTCGTCGTGCTATACGATATTCTCGGGCCCGGTAAATTCGTTCCTAAAATTTTTTGAATCGATTATTGAGCTATTTTAAAGCTTCTGCAAAGCAAGGAAATTAGTTACCGTATGTTCTACGTTTCTTTCCCACTCTGCCCATCATCATTGGATTCTTTTCGTTCGTCAAGCCGGTTAGCACCATAATTTTCATGAAATTAGCATCGTAATCGAGACCGTTCTTGAACGCTGCCACACTGTATTTGGTACCATTCGATTCTACCAATATAATATCCAAAATGCCGTCCTGATAAAAGTCGAAGAACGCCGCCATAACGCTACCGTTTTTAAACGGATGTAACGCGTGCCAACGGATCGTGAACGAACGCGTTAAATGACCGCAAGCGTTCGCGCACGCCACGTTCTCCAATAGGAAGGATTGCGGTTGCGAGTCGCCGGTGTAGAGCGTTGCCAAAATATCAGGATAACCGTCCATATTGTAATCGCCGTTATGTAATGTTATTACATTCGTGTAACGACTGCCCTTTTTCTCGTAGAATCCCCACAGTTTGTTATTGGTGTCTTGGAAATTCACTTGTAAACTGTGCCATTCGTTATCGGAGTAAATCAATAAACTGCTCTTGTTACATTTCAAATCGTAACAAACTGGTGTAACCAAATCCATTTTACCTCTTAATTCTACATCGATGAACAGGGATTGGCCTACTTTTGCAACATCGTTTGGCAATTTGATAAAGTGACTAAAAATGAAACCTTCTTTCTCTTTGCCATACCATACTTCAAAGTGTTTGATGCCTGTTAGAAATAGATCAGCCATATGATCTTCATTGATATCTGCAAATAAACCTCATTTATTAATATGTTAATCACATGATTAAAATCATACCTAAATAGGCATGTGAATGTGGTCTCTTCAATGGATTATGAATAGTCAAATCATGGGTGCTCATTAATATTTCTTCCGGTTTCTCCCTGGACTGATTGAATATCCAAAACACTCTTCTATCTTCTGTATCTGTCCCAAATAAATCAATAATCATATCTTGATTATAGTCTATGGCCAATGGCTGACCGATCATTTTAATCACAGGATTGTCCTCATTTGTACAATTCAAATATGTGGCACCACCCCACAAGATATGTACATATGTGTGGGAACTTGATTCCAAATCATTATTGGTCCTCTTCTTCACGGTCGTTACTAATACGTCCATTAGTGCATCACCATCGAAATCACCAGGTACCACACTGCTCACATGATTGTTAAATTTACATTTTAGCAATGATGGCGCACGACGTATTAATGGCTCTTCTTCGTTTGCCAAAAGGATTTCGACTGTTTTACCCTCGTCTCTCAATACGAAGACGTCCGTTAGCTCGTCGGAATTGAAATCACCAAAGGCTGCAGGCATTCCATCAGTCAATTTGCCAAATACATTCTTAGTTATATCAATGGCAGACACTGTTGCGATAATTGTGCATAATAAGGATACGGTTTTAATTAAATCTCTTCGTTTCATCTTGTAATTCACATACTTCTATGATTTTTAATCGATTCTAATGTTGCTCAACAGCTGATAACAAGAAAACAATACCCATACTGACAGTTGTTGAACGATACAGAAGTAAACTGCAATTTAATGGACTTGATTTAGATTTTCAGTCAAAGATGGCGGAACACGTGTCTCTGTACTTTTCCGCACATAATCAAAATGTGCCAATTTAATCTTTTAAAAATGTATGCGCAACTTGTTTAATTTTTTTTCCAAAATTAATAAACCCCAAAATAAAAATAGAATTAATGGACAAAAAAAACAGAGGATTTTTGTTCGATAAGAATCGTCTGGATTAGCGACAACAAAGTTACACATTTTCATACTTTGCAACTTTGAATAAAAAAATACGATATAAAAATTTTCTCATGCTATTAGCTACTTAGTTAAAAATAAATCTTGATAGTGATAAGCATGAAAAGTCATAAAAGTTAACAGCCTCATGATAAGCAGAAAAAAGCAAACCGATTTGTTTCTGTACTACTGCGGTAATCTTCGTTCCATTATGAAACAATCGCAAAGGGCGGTTTTGTGAAAAGTTGTCGAGGTCAAAGGTTAACGATTTTTCCATTACTATAGTGCCGTCCGAATGGCGGTCAGATTTTGGCAGGGCAATGAAACGCGCTGAAAATGGTAATTTGCAATGGAACGTCGGCTTCGTGTTACGTAAATGAAAAATCGATTGGAATGCCTTACTAATTATAATGCCTACCATGCATATACAGGGTGTTTGAAAGATAGTGTCACATAGTTTAAGGGTTGATAATATGTCCCAAGATAAGCAGAAATATCGTAGTGAACAAAAAATGGACGGTTTTGGAGATACGAAGCAATTTACAAGTTTCATGTTACCCTATTTACTTGCAAATAAGACGCGATCGATAATGAGACGCATCCTATTTTTTCTTAGTCACAAATGTGAAAAAGTCAAAACCTACAACAAAATTTTACTAACAAAAGAATAAATTTAAACATAGGAGGAACGTCCATCAATACAACATAGCTTTCCTTGTTCTTTATAAGAGCAACAAGTTTTACTCAAAAAGTCAAAGGAAAGTGGCTGAATCCAATTACCCATCAGCAATTTTGCCCTAATAAGTCGTCATCGAATATAAGACGCACCATGAGTTCGGAGAAACCAAAATGTGAACAAAGTGCGTCTTATATGCGAGAATATACGGTATATACAATGTTCAAACAATGGAAACTATGAAGAAAAAACAAAGTCCATTTCCGGTCTCATGTTCATCAAGACTTTTCTGCTTATCTTGGACCGTATTATCACCCCTTAAAGCGTATGACACTTTTTTTAAGTACCCTGTATTTGCTCGCAGTAACAACACTCTAAATATTATAGCTACATATAAAAAGCTCGCTTAATCAAAGGGTGGTTATTAATTATTATGAGCTAGTAACGTAAATAGCAATAACGTTTTGCTTTAATTAACTTGCGGTTGGCTCATTTTGCAGAAGGAATAGCAGAAGCTAAGGCCAAGTAGATTAATTCCGACTCTTCAATTTATGTTAGGTATGCAAATATTGATAATTTGTGGCAGGGAAAAACTGCTACCTTTCTACCCCAACCGAAAACAGACATCAAAATCCTAAATGCTTACTTACGGTTCCCTATCCAGTCAAATGCCGCCACCCATCTATAAAGACGAATCCACTCCCGTTACAACCCCTAGGCTCGATCCATTTCCCGAAAACACTATCTCTTCTCAAATCAATCAATCCGAATCCACCTCTCAATCATTTCAATACATAGTCACATCACCAAACTAAACGAAAAATTCTTCCAGAACCTGGCACTGCATGACAATCCTCTACTATGTTCCCTTCATAGTACTAGCAGCTCAAGAAACTCTCTTGCATCGACGTGCAATAATCACATTGGCCCTTCGGGTAATCTAAGTTCTGGTTAAACAACAATGCGTCATGAAAGCAAATAAAATCCAAACCGGAGTAAGGAGCTCGAAACTCTTTTATAAAAGGAATTCAAGTAAGAAAACACATCTCCCCCTCTGCCCTTGAAATCGTATTCTTTTTAAACATGATTTAATTGCAATAAAGCATCAATATTTTAGAAAGCTAGATTAAAGAATGTGCTAAGTATCAATTATTGACCGAATTACTTTATCGATGTTTCCTTTTGGATAATTTTCAATTTGCTAGTTTTTGTAGAACATTTAAAATGTAAGAGCGATTGCTGTTGTCCATCGCAAAAAAAGTTGTGATGGGATAATAAAATTGTTGGATTTCTTATGAAAGAGGGTTTTGTTATTCTTGTCAAATTTCGTAGTATCTGCAAATTTTAGTTGAAATTTTTCTGTTAATTTTATATTTTTTAATTTTGGATTTTAGCCTTAGATACATTTCTTTTTTAAATTATCTTTCTGCACATTTGAAAACACTGTTGAAACACCGTGTCTTCGCATCAAATAACATTTATAAAAGTTTTAATATTAATGGTTTATGCAGCTTTGAAAATGTTGAAGCTTAGAACAGAGAAAAGCAGTTTGCGTGAAACCTTGCTTTCATGTTTAATTTGCAGAAAAGTGCAACTGTGTAACTATTCTTGATGGAGAATGGTAAACATGCTCCAGGCGAAAGGACATGCAGATGTTTCTAACTTTATCAAATCGAATTAAGTTCATAATAATTATGAAACAATTAGTTGTTGTTCATTTTATACAAGGTTTGCAAAAATTTATTATTATAATTTAAAATGAATTCATCAGTTTATCTCTCATAGTTTTGCAGATAGTCCAAATGATTTTCTTTTGTAAATCGCTGAAATCACTCCGAAATTTTAAATTTTCTTTAAACTTTAATTAGGCATCCAAAAATGCAATTAAAAATACATAATTCCATTTAAAGCAACGGAGCAAGTATCAGTTTCCGGCATATCTGTCTGGGAATTTTTTTCACGTTGTGGGCCCAAGGCAATTTTCCTCTAAGGCACTATTGGGGACACCCTGTATCTATCCTCTGCGAAGATTATTCCTTTTTCAATCGATCCCACCATTAAGAAACAAACTTCATATCACATGGAAAGCTACTTAAGAACAAACTTAAGACACCGTGTTTAACCTATTTAATAGATTTTTATTGTTCGCAAATAGGTTATTAACGTGCTTAAATCCTGTCTGGACAATGTAAAAATGAAGTAAGCGTTTACAAATCTAAAATTTAGCAAATACAAAATTTCTAAATCTTTATAAAAGACTATGTTGTGATCTTTGAATTGAAAAAAAAGGAAAACTTTTTGAATCCATCTCCAACGGTTGTTGATTTAAAAGAATTTGCAAAATTACTTCGATTCTTTTATCGAACAGTGTCATTTGCAATGAGGACGCAAATGAATTAATTTAACAAAGAACCAACGGTACGCATCCAGTGGCAAAGGACCACCCCATCTGGAAGCACACTTTCACCCTTGCTTCCAATAAAATTCCGTCCGTTTCGCGTCGTGTTGATTCGCTAAAATTTTGCGCAGCATCCTTCCCACAGGATCAATTTTGGCACACAGTTATACGGTTCGGTACGGCGAATGGCGCGTCCCTCTTAATTTCGTTCCCACACCTGCCCCCCCTCTTGCTCGAAAATAAACTCGCGTTCTAAATAAAAGTGTATGTTGTCGCAAACATTTGAAACGAAAGGGAAATTATTTTGTTCCTTATTATTTTATTATTATTCTGTCAGGAAAGACGCTCTCCGAACGTTCTAATGGACGCGTACGTTTCAATTTAAAAATAACCATTGTGTTGTCTTTCTCACAACAATATCAATTCAATATTATTGTTTTGAGTGTGTGGCGCCAATAAACTGGACGGGAAAGCGAAAAAATAAAAATAATCGGCTGAAAATGTTTAGACAAAACAACGATTGTTGGCACATTAATTTTGTAACGCAACAGATATTGTTGTATTATTATTTTATATTGAATGAGATAAAATATTCCATTTCAGAAAAAAGACAAAAATTTCTCTCATCAATAGGACATCTTCATTAACGAACAATCATAATTTCGATTTTTATTTCACGGAATTAATCAATTTTATTCTGTGTCCGATTAGATTCTGTGGTAGACAGACAATAAGAACGAAATGAAAAGCGATTATTATTAATAACTCGAACGTATCTTTATCTATCTATAATAGAGCGAAGTTCATTAAGCATAAATGATTATATTAAATTAATTTTTATTTTTTTGACTGTACATAATAATTATTCAGAATAATATAAGAATATGGCAGAGAATAAAAGCCGAAGTGATATAAATAATATTAAAAAGGGGGCACTATCTATCTTGTGTGCGTATATAAATAAATAAAACGTTAAAAATGCTTTTTATCTTGTTTACGTTTCGACTTGTTGACTAGCTGGTCGCATTTGAACCGTAAAGTCCTCTTTCGTTCTGAACTTTTAACCCTTAGATTTTAAATTTACGTGTACGCTTCATATGAATCCTTTTTATAGGTTATTATCATCGTTTGATATAATTAAATTACTCTTTCACAGTAATCAATATAATTTCGATATCTCCATTTCTTTAGTAGGCCAATTATTTTAAAATTATTATCATTACGCAAATTCATTATATTTTTTTGAGTTCTGTACGTATTTTTAGTTTATCTCAGTTCAAATTGCAATAATTATCATGCAATACGCGAATATTATTGTCGAAAGATGTATAGGGCGAGCATGAATATGTTTAAGCAGTTACGAAAAATAAAATTAAATCAAAACCCTTATATTTAAAATTGTGCAGTATTGGATAGTGAAGTATGCTACAAGAGCTAAATGACAATTCACAAAGGAAACTATCAATTTCCTTTCTCCACATACGGCTATACAGGGTGTCTGTCTGTTTCAGATAAAGAAGTTTTCTCTGGTATTGGACTACAACCTAAAAGCAGTTTCCAAGTTGGCGCACTTCCGGATATATCGGAATACTTGGAATCTTATCGTTTTTATTGCATGTTTGTATTCCTTATTGAATTTCAAGGGGAGTTTATTACAACAATCACATGCCTGAGACGCACCGTTTCAGAGTTATTTCAGTGTTTTCCCGGAAAATGTCATATGGAAGGTCGTGGAAAATCGCATATATCTCCGGAACTATTTAAGATAGAGAGTCGAACTTTTTTTAGTTCCTTCAAGCAATAAATGGCGAAGAGTTTCTACTGCTTAAAGTTAAGTACAAGTTGAAATGGCTTTGATTTGTAACCTGTTTTATAAAGGGAACCATCTAATTTTTATTATAACATTAGATGCCGAAAATGATTCTCTTTCGATCAAATTAACGAATTATTGGGTCTATTATTTGACGGTTTTCGGGCTATTTCCAATTAATTGTTATTTTGTGTGCGCTTAAAAATGTAACAATCTAAATAACAGCAAAAACAATTGAAAATGAATTATGTTTTTGTTAGAATTACATTTTTTAAGTTATTACTCCGATTATTCATTAAAATGTTAATTAACAAGTTCAAACAATTATCCAGTTGAAAGTAACTTTTTCATGAAATTAAATAAAATGTTATCCAATTTCAAACAAAAAACTAGTAATTTCATTGTTTTCTCATTGTTTCTAATGTAATTTATCATAAAACATGGAAAAGTCATATATAAAAGTAAATAATTGCATATAACTAGCAAATCATCATGAATTGACCCCATATTATCCTAATAAGATCGAAAGGGAATAATTTTCTTCATCTAATACGATAATAAAAAATATTGTGTTCTATTAAAAAAACGAAAATTATGCACATTTGAAAATGTCAAAGTTTAACAGGCCACAAATTGCAGTCAGTAACACTTTCAACCAGATATAAGCAGACCACAGTCTTCGTCATTTCTTACTTAAAAGAACTAAAAGGAGTTGAACTCTCTGTCTTTCATAGCTTCGGAGATATATGTGATTTTCCACGATCTTCTAAATGACTTTGTGGAAAAACACTGAAATATCTCCGAAACGGTGCATCTTAAGCATGTGATTGTTTTAATAAAATAAAATGGACATCGTTCCATTTAAAATAACATAGCAAGAATCAGTTCCAAGTATATCCTGAAGTGTGCCATCTTGGAAACAATGTTTACGTTGCAGTCCTATCCCAGAGAATACTTCTTTTTTATCTAAAATATGTTTCTCCGAGCCAGCATTATTGGGACACTGAAAATAAATATAGTTCCTTTATTATGTATTGTCCTATGCATGCATTGTTACAAATTTTGGTAAAGTAAGATATAACAAATGAGTGATCTGGCTAAGGTTAGTATTGGTTGGTTATCTGAAATGTGACACACTGACAATACAGTATACAGTGTGTACAGTGGGTCCTTGAGGTCTCTGGTGAATTATTGGATAAATTGTAATAGGGCTTGAACTTGCTCAATTTTCAAATTCTGTGAATAGTTTCTGGATGAAGAATATAATATATGATTGTAACATTTTCTCAAAGGTTGCAGTGCTGCCAAATTAATAGTTGAAAAGCCCGAATAACTTATACTCGAATGCACAATCGATTATTGATACGATTTATTTTCAATAAATGTAAATTAATTGCGAATAAATATGGCGCCTATGTCATTAGACTTTTTCCCAGTTGCTAGCTAGTCTTTCTCTCTCTTTTCTGCGACAGGATTTTTTTGTTCACACTGTAGTGTCTTACAATAATGTAGTTAATAACTACACACAACTAACAACTAACACAAATGTTTTGTGAATATCATATTTGCGTAATTATTGATTAACCAATGGAGAGAGCTGTAATTTTAAATTTGGAATGAAGAAAGGAAAAACGAAGATATTGCAAAATCGTCTTAGTGAATATAAGCGAGAGATTGTAATAATAACCATTTTCAATTATCTTGTATTATTAATCTCGTTTCGCATGTAACAAGAGTTTTATATATGATTGTTATAAATTAAATACATTAAGAATGATACAGAAAAAAATTTGAAAATTGCTTTCTGCTCATTTTAAATAATTTTATAGCACAGAAATTAATAATTTCAATTTCATACTCGTTCTCTTTTCTCTTTCCTAATAACATTAGTATTATTACGTTTGTATGAAATCGTTACAAATACGTACGATAATAAGTGTGCAAAATTTATTTTGTTTAAACTAGTAATAAAAAAAAAAGATTTTCGTAGACATCATTTATTATTAGTTACAATTAATTTTTAATAGAAGTTAGTCAGCAAATTCATTGTTATTCTCTACAATCAGATCATATAATAACATAATTTGTCTAATTTTATATTTATTTCAAAATTGTTCGCATTAAGGTTTACAGATTTTGATCGTGAGTTTATTGAACCTTTGCCAATAAAACTGGGATACAAACGTATTATTTAAAATATGTGAAATGTCAGAATGCCTTCATGCTTTTAATTCGTTTTCCTACTCAATCCGGAATTAAAAATTGCTCTTTGCATTATTTCGAATTGACACCTGTGAATTCGAAAAGGAATATATATATAGATATAGTCTCTAAAACATTAAATTACGTACTCAATTTGTATAATTTTCTGAATAAAAAGAAAATTATAAAAGTAATTAATGTTTCTCTAATTGATTATGAGGGATAAAACTTATTGATAAGAAGTTTTGAAAACCTTTTAATTTTTTTGGAATAGTACCAACACTATATTGAATATTTGAAAGCACAAAAAACGAAACTCTTGCCATTAAATAAATTTGCAAATTTGGCATTAAAAATACCAACCTCATTCCATTTTGACTAATGACTTTTGGCAAGGAAACTGAGAAAAAATGCAAAGAGAACGTTTTGACAAGTTTCCACGACCTAATAATAAAATTGAATGAATAATAGTAAATTTTTTGGGAATTTTAGTACAAATGAAAAGAAAAAAGAACATAAAAGTAAGATGAAGCAACGGCAATGGTTGTTAGCGGGAAATCTGTTTCATGTGGTGTTTTAACTTTCTCTGCTTTTAAGAAGAAAATTAACAAAACAAATTTATTATGAATAAACAAACGATGCCATCAATGGATTAAGCTTACAAAATAAATAAATAATTGTCTTTAAACATCGTTCGTATTGTTATTTAAATAAATAATTACATCATTTTATGGTTGTAAACGATAATGACAATAAAGGGTTTCATACAAATCAGTCGTGCTGTGCTCATGTGTGCTTTTATGTTAATCGAAATCAGAAAGAACTGTAAAGAGAAAGAAAACCTTTTTTCTGTTGTTTCTTTTCTTAGTTTCTTCTTTTACACAACAGTCAATTGAATTATGTTTATTGGAATCAATATGCATTGATCTTTGCGTTCGAAAGACATTTATTAATTAATTAAATGTAATTGTATTATACAGCAAAAACGTATTGCAAAAAAGCAGCGCGATATATAGGTGGTAAGTGAATTGAGAGATTGAAAAGGTAACGTTTTTAATGTTACAAGCTGCATTGTGTACGCCGAACAAGAAGCAAGCATAATAAATAAGCAAATAGAGGTGATATTGAATTTAGTAGTGAACTATTTCTTGCTCCTTTCTTTCCTCTTATTTTCTTTTCTTTTTGTAAATAAATCTCAATCGACTAACATACAATTTATACCTTTCTAATTACAATTGTTTATTCTTATTGGATTCGATTTTTTCTTCTCGAAATATCATAAAACCGTCCGTCCATATCTCTTGGAAATAGTGGGCGTCCTAGAGAATTACGAGGACAATTTAATTTGAAACGATTTATTTATTAAGAGCGGATAAATATTGTAGAGCGTGTGCATGCATATTTATGTGTGACAGAGACGAAAATAGAAAAAAGATTCGGACGTTATCAATGAAATTTATATTTATATTTGTCAATCGACACCAGAGAAACGATTAATTAGTTTGAAATCGATCGATCGGTATCTGTAAAACTGGTACATTCGTTACGAATTGTATCCCTTATAAGGTGTATTTGAATGGAGTGAATATTTACGGTATTTATCCGAAGAAAAATAATTACAGTAGATCAAATAATGATGTCGTTTAGAATTTATTTTATAATTAGCAGCTAAGAATTTTTTGCGAAAATGTTTTAAACCAAAGCCGACGAATTTATGAAACTATTTTATCGATTCAATGTAAATCTTTTTTTAAAAAGGTATTTACATATCTTAAAGTATCTTCCAATTTAAGTGATCGACTTACAGAATTCTATTATTTTGCAAAATTTTTATCGTATTATAATAAGGGGAAACACCAAACTTTTAGCTGTGTGATTGTGGCTGTCATCTGATAATTGAATTGTCAAAAAGAGAGATGATTTTAACATTACTTTGAAATAAGCCACACACAAATGTATGAAGTAGTTCTTTATATAAGTTAACTTTCTATTGCCAAAGCTAATCGTCAAACGTTATAAAATTTTCTTCATAAACTTCCCCAGTTACGGATGTCACCCAGTTTCCTATAATAATGATCAACTTATCAAATTATTTGATTCAAAGAGACACAAGTAAACAACGTAAACGAAATTTTATGTTTCAATTTTGCAACATTCATTCTTAAAATCCTACCATGCGTTCTTGGATCAATTGGCAAGTGGTATACCTGAGTTTATACAGTTTAAAATATAAAGGAAAATGATAAAAACGCAATTGTAAATATCAGTGAAAAGTAATAGTCCAGTCAAATTAGGCTTTTACTTCGGAAAAATTCCCTGAAAGCTGAAATTTTGCATGAACCTTCATAATGATGTCCTTGACAAAATGTCAAAAGTCCCCATCGATCCGAGTTGAGCTAAAGATTTTATATGGTGTCAAAGATGGCCAAGAGTGTTTTTTTCGTTAATATCTCCTTAACGGCCACCTTTAGAACAAACATACACGTTATCAAAGTTTTGATTTCGAACTAGTAAATTTCCTCAAACAAGCAATCAAAAATTCACAAGAACGTAAGTGGTACATCCGAAATACTGCAAAGGAATGTACTATTGACTAATGGTAAGTTTTTGTTTGATGCATTGTTTAAATTTTTTGCAATTTACCAAAAATGTTGCAAATTATGCACCAACTTAATATTTAAAAAACTATTTGAAGCCAAAAGTTCAAATCAAAAACAGAATCATTCATATTACACCGCCACAATATATCAAATGATTAAAGGGTCATATAATGATAGAGAATGAATTTTGATACAAAATGTTGTGCCTCACAATACATTTTCATCTTTCATTGTCAATAATCAACCAATAACGAAGAAACGATTCATTGCACTCAAAAGCATCACAATCTTGACAATAAAGAGTTGATTGATTAAATGCCGTTACTCAACATTACCAAATAATAGAAGTTTAATTAAGTCTGCATAATACGAACTAAAAGAAAAAAAATCAATGTGCGAACTATAATGAGCGATAAATTTGCATGGAAACCGTAAAAGCGGTTGTCCAGATTAGTACAGGGTGGGCGATAAGTAAATTGGTTATTGAAATACCATGTGTCTGTTATTGATTGTGTCCTTTTTAATAAGCAAGCATAACTGCTTTATTTTAAAATTGCACATGCTTTGTAGTAACTAATTCGAAGAAATCACAACAATTTAGTGACAGATTGAAACATGAAGTTAGTGCCACAAGATGTTTAGATAATATTCCCATATATTTTTGCCTGTGGGGTAAATGTAAGAAGGGCATAGAAAATAACACCTCACGCACTATAAGAAGTCCAAAGTTTTCAGCAATATTGCAAAATGAATTCAGAAAACTGTGCGTGTATCGTTGTCCGTTTGTGAAAAACTGCCACCGGTTCCTGCATTGAGATTGGAATATTCTTCTAATTCATTTTTTATACATTTGAATTATAAATATGCATAATCAATTTTCAGTGAATTAGTTATATTATTGTTCACCCTGTAGAAAAAGAAAACCTATTTATCTTTCACCTTCTTCACATTGTGCACACAGTAATGTCACAAGTTTAGTGTAATAATAACTTTCATTGAACAACATACCCTTAGTAACACACACAGATTTAACTAATCGATATTTCAAAGAAAGAAAGAGGGAAAAAATGGGGTCGAAGAAGGAGTGATTTTTTTTGTCGCCTTCCAACCATCGACCACCATCGGTTATTTGCATATCGTCGGGGAACGGGGTGCTTTAAAAAAGGGGTGCTCGAAAGAAGTGAAAAGAAGAATAAAAAAAGGAAACGTACCACTACTACTGGTGGTAGTAATGGTGGTAAGTACGGTCAACGCTTAATGGTGGTCGACATGCCATTCCGTTTCGAGCACGAGATCGTCTAGGAAAGGAAAAAATAATAAAATAAATAAAAAGGAGAGTAAAAAACTCGCCCTTTTCATAACAATTTATTACACACCCGATTGCTATGCAAATGTAATTAGTTTCATAATTATTTTCTTTCCAACCACTTTTACTCTCCTATCATTATTGTACTAGCACTATTATTTTAATTATAATTAAACGTAATTATATCCATATGTGAAGCCGTTAGAGGAGCGTGTGTGTGTGTGTGTGGATGCAATTAATAAACTACAAATTTGAGGGAAACGCAGATACGTAACGATAACAATTACTTGTAGAGGAACAGGTAGAGAAGAAACGTGAATCGATTCGCATTCAGATTGATTCCTTTATTAATAATAATTACACAGTTTGAATGTATTAGCTGCTCGAACCATATAATTATTGCCACTACCCAAAATGACCGGTCGGTCTTGCCGCTTCCACCATTTCTAAAATATTACATACAAGGTGCGTTCGGAAATTAAAGACTAACGTCAATGGCAATGAAATGAAGACTTCATGAATAAACGTGCTTTACTTGCTAGATATATTCTTAAATTCATTTGGTACCAAGCCAGACTTGTTATGATTTTCCTTTGACATTAATTATTCATGTAGCTAAAGTATACGATACGTAGGTAGCACCGAAAGTTTCTGGAAACCAATATAATCAAGGTGACTATGAAAAAAAAAATGCATCACAAAACAAAAGTACATAGTTACATACTTTGACAGTTTTGGTTAGCTTTCATTATCTGCGGTATATCAATGGCATTTTTTGGAAAAGTTCGCGAAAATCGAAAGCGGTTCTAGTCTTCAAAAACTTGGCATTTCAGATGTCGCAATAAGAATGGATTTCTTGCTCTAACGATTGGCTTTAACGCATGCATAAGTGTAATAAGTTGAAAGGCGGGTATTTCGAAAAACAATAAATCGTATATTTCTTAAAAACCTAGTTTTATTATTATAGTTTGCAGAAACTTTCGGGTGCTACCTATGTCTATTTGCAATTTTAAAATTTTTCCTTCGTCGTCTATCTAATCTTTTGGAGTGTGATTGTGCCCGTTTCGTATTTGTCCAGATGTTCAGCAAGTTCTTACAAAGCTCCAGGTTTAAATATATAAAATTCGTAACATTCCATGGGCATAGTGCTACATCTACTTTTTCCTATCAAATCTTCTAGTAATGGAGGCTATTTCAAATTATAGTTTGACAGCTGTCTCTAGCCAATTTATTTTAAATAAATAATAGTCCAGTTGCTTTTGAACTGCGCCTCGTACATTCTTGTTGTTGTGGTAGCACCATTATTATATTATTTAAGCCTCAACATTATTCTAGATGTATTCTTATGATAAAGTTAATATCATACAAATCGCGTTTTTCTCTCTCATTTCAATTCTGTTTTTTTTGTATTACAGTTCCGTTCTCAATTTATTTATTGTAATTATTATCGTATTTCGTTCAATCATATGCGAGATTCGTAATTAGAGACAGATAAATGGAATATACGGAGAGTTTCGATCATTGTATTCGATAATAAATTATTACAAGATTAAACGTGTCAGATAAGGAAAGTTTTCTTTCGCTTAGTTTTTGTGCTACGTGCAAAAAATTATTTCTACAATTAAGATGTCAATCGGAAATGTATCAACCGTTCATTCCGTTACGCATTTCAATATTTATTTTGCAATCCATAATGATAATGATCGACTTATAATTTTTCAATTAAGTTAGTAAATAATTAAGCGGAATTGTGACAATCCCTGTCGTGATTGAGAGAAAGCAATATACGTTAGATTAGCCGGCAAAAATCTAAGAGATATCACCAGACGTCAACTTCCATTGCATCTTCTTGTTCTTTCGATATTCTTTTGGCTCCAAAACTAAATTGAACTTTTTAATGTCACTAAAAGGTTCTTCAGAGAAAATAAACACTTTGAACATATTTAATATGATGACACATTTCCGAGACGGAACAATTAATATTTGTAACATTTTGAGTCGTTGCAGTCTTTTAAGTTGCTAGAAACACTTTTTATCCAACCAAAAGTGTTACTAGTCCTATGTAATATAATTTATGATAATCATTAATATTATATGTATGGCGGTAATCTACGTCTTCTAACAAAGATTAACAGGAAGTTTAATATTACAATTTAGCCTAGCTCACAATCCGAAAAATCTATCAAATTTTTCATAAACAGCTAAAAATAATGTACACTAACGAAAAATAGATATTTCTTTTATTAAATCCGAAATAAATTATCATCAAAAGAAACTTTTTTATAATTTAATATCATCCTCCAACCGTAAGCAACAAGGTAATAATTCAAAAAATAGATCATTTATGACTAATAAAATATTGATTGCGGTTCTCTTAAGTTTAAATTGTACAATTATGCAATTATACTGAAACTTCTGATTAAATTAAGTAAATTCTAGGTTTTATTTAAAAGAACACATCAACTTATTAAGATGAAAAAACAAATTAACAAGAAGAAGTGCTTTTAAAGATCGTGCTAGATGCTGAAATAAAAGAAGTGGAGGCTTAACGACGCCACCAAATGAATAATCTTCTTCTTTTTGTTCCGTCGTTTAAAATGTCTTTGGCATGGATCCAATAATAACACTATTCAGACAAAATATGTATTACACGTCAAAATGCATACATAAGTAGGTACGTGTTACAGAAAAATTAAAAAAGAAGTACGCGGCCGGATTTCGAGCATTCAATCCAAACGACTGGTAATGTTATATGCGTCATTAAATTAATTTCACATAATCTCTAATTTTGACTCATATTCATTCATGCTACATAGGAACTAGGCGTTATACATTTTTCTTTATCTTGATTACAAATTAAATATTGGTGTTTGGAAATAAACGGCAGACCTCTTTTGTTCTTGAAATTGCAACCAAGTTGCTAAAACGTTTTGCTAACAATGATGTTTAAAATTTTCAACGTTTTATAATTGATCAAAAGTGTTAAAATATATGATTTATTGCGAAGTTTTACTAATACAATTCTTTAGCCTCATTAACTGAAATTACGTTCAAATGGTTTACAGATTCAGTTGGAAGTTGCTCAAGAGTGATAAAATCTCGCTTTCAGCAAAAGTTAGATAAACCCTTCAAGTTTAGAGCTTTGAACTAAAAGCATCAATAACAGTTTCAAATCGTTTACAGATTCTGTTGAAAACTGATCGAGCCTGATAAAATATCCAGTTTTCAATAAAAGCTAGATAAACTTTGCATGTTTAGAGCTTTGAACTAAAATTACCAATAACAGCTTCATATCGTTTACAGATTCAGTTCAAACTGCTCAAGAGTGATAAAATATCGTTTTTAGCAAAGTTATATAAACTCTGAACTGAGTGTACCAATAGCAGCTTCAAATGGTTAACAGATTCAGTTAAAAAAGCTAGATAAGCTTTTCGTGTTTAGAACTTTGAACTAAGCACCAATAACAGGTTCAAATCGTTTACAGATTCAGTTGAAAGCCGCTCAAGAGTGATAAAATATCGTTTTCAGCAAAAGCTGGATAAACTTTTCATGTTTAGAGCTTTGAACTGAAAGTACCAATAACAGCTTCAAATCGTTTACAGATTCAGTTAAAACTGCTCAAGAGTGATAAAATATCGTTTTCAGCAAAGTTATATAAACTTTGAACTGAATGTACCAATAACAGCTTCAAATGGTTAACAGATTCAGTTGAAAAATAGCTAGATAAGCTTTTCGTGTTTAGAACTTTGAACTAAGCACGAATAACAGGTTAAAATCGTTTACAGATTCAATTGAAAACTGCTCAAGAGTGATAAAATATCGTTTTCAGCAAAAGCTGGATAAACTTTTCATGTTTAGAGCTTCGAACTGAAAGTACCAATAACAGCTTCAAATCGTTTACAGATTCAATTGAAAACTGCTCAAGATTGATAAAATAGCCAGTTTTCAATAAAATCTATATAAACTTTTCATATTTAGAGATTTGAAGTGAAAGTACCAATATTAGGTTTAAATAGTTTACAGATTTGGTTGAAAACTGTTCAAAAGTGGTCCCTTTCGTAGCTTAAAACTGACAGTGTTTAATGTTTACACCGAAAGAAATTTAGATCATCGCATATTCAAAATATTGAGTTGAAAACTGTTCCAAACTTATTAAATACACAATTTGTAGTTAAAATTTGCTTAAAACTGATTATATTTCTAACAATTAAAATTAACCTCAAATCATTGCTTATTCAATAGATATTCACGTTTTGGAAAAAAAAACTTTTGCATAAACACAAAGAATATACTAGTTTTGAAATGAAATTCAAATTGATATTTATTGTAGAATATCTTTCAATGTGATCAATCCAGGTGATTTCACTTTTTTTAATTTTAGAATATAGTGTGAGATAAGCGAGATGCAAATTGCATTTCAACTCCTCGTTCAAAATTTATATGGGAAAATTAATATAGATTTTTTAATGAAATTGTTATTATTATTTTCACGGTTCGCGGATTAATTAATTAAACGGACGAGTTGATCTTGATCGTAAATAAATGGAAAACGTTAACGATAATATTATTAATGCATCGAACAATAATGAGAAACTCTATATTAATAATAGTAAAATAATGATTTTTACCTTAACGTTGAAATTAAATTCAAAATTGAGTCTCTTAACAAAGCGTATTATACTTATACGATGTTCAATTAAGTGCTATAGATAGCTTTCTATTTATATCAGTCATTACAATATTATGTTGAACAGTCCTAAATAGAAAAAGGAAAGAGCTTAAAAAAATAGTTGTTAAAAATTAATTGAATTTCGTGAACAATCGAATGGGACGTTTATAAACGAAAGAAAATCTTTAGCAAAATTTCATAGCAATTATAATACACTAGCAATATCTTTTAATTTAATTTATTTGCACGCAATTGCAATTTAAGGACACTGCAAATTTGAAGAAGAATAAAAATTCTGCGACATGTACGGTTATTCTTGAATTTTGCCAAAAAGAGGTTAATAGTCGTTGATGAAGGGTCATAAATCAATTAGTGATGAAAAACAAAGAATTCCAAACAATGATACCTTTAATCACATCTAATTAAATTGTTAAGTAGCAAAAGCAATTACTAAAAGAGAAAAGAGAATTTAATCATATAATTGAATTTAATTTGAAAACAATTGTCTTGTATGTAAGAGTGTTGAAAATAACCGAGATCACGCCATTCGACTGACTAACAGGGACGCTGGGATAAAAGTACCTGAAAGCTGTGTGCGCATCATTTTATTATTTTGAGCACTTGACTGGATAAATTAGCCTTGCACTTAATACCAAAAAGAACAATACACTTTTTATGGCCTTACAGTATTACCTCAAAATTACAGAACAAAAGTACGTCCTGCTCAAGCCAAAATTTCATCAAATGATCAGGACGTGGTGAACAGTTGATGGCCTAAAGTCGACATTAAGCCCTATTACCTTTTGAATTTGGACGAAACCATTTTGATAGGATAATAATATATTTGTCAACATTCGAATTCAGCAACAGTTTTCACATAATCTAAATCGGACAGTAAAAGTTAAATGAGCCATGAAACTCAACGTCTTGGCTAAATAGTTTGCTTTATACGTAGCCTTTCTTCAAGGTTTTGTATGTATACTGAGAAACCTTGAAATGCCAAATGCCATAAATGTTTTTCAGAAGTTTATGGCAACATGAAATCTGCAATAATTAGTAACACTGTATACGGTAGTAGGTGATTTCATTTCGAATCAAAGGGTTGATTTTAGGTTACCATCCTGTTGGAAAACAGTATCAAGAAGAAAAAGATTTTAGGTTGACATGACTTGAAGTTTGAGGTTAGAAATTATTTTTTTATCAATCTGATGTTTCTTACTTTAAAGAGCAAAATGGTAAAGTATCTATCTGACGCACTTTTAGGTATACTTTGTAATTTAACATGTTAGAAAATATTTAGCCACTTGATAAAAATCAATTTAAACGTTGTTCGGTTCATTCGAATCGAATAAAAAGATAATCGTCGCATATAAAGGTGACCTTTTCGTGTCTAAAAGTTTCTCCAAAAATTTCAATTTCACTTCGAATATTTGTCTACAATTTACCGTTTTGCATGCAAATACTTCGCCTTCGTGTGTTACTTTATACCGTGTTTGCCTGCCCCCTTCGTTTTATTACCACGTCATATACATTCCTTCATAATGTGACGACTTTCATTTTTTTTTTTTCCTTCTTTTGCTACTCTTTTCTTGCCTCGGATTCTTCTTTATTCGTGTTTATTTAATAAAGAAATTTCGTGTATTTGCGATGATAAAACGAAACATTGGCAGACAGAATAAATAAATAGTTATTGTTTAGAAATGTCGTGCAAAATTTCAAGCAAGACATCGTTGAATATCTAATCAACCTGTGCACGAAAGTGCTTTTCGACTATTAATTCCAAATAATAATTGAGTTTGTTCGAAGAAAATTCGATAATTTAATTTGCTACGAGTCACTTGAAGCACATGGTCGGCACGAATTGTGTATCATAATCGCACATTTTTATTAATCCTGTCCTGTATAATAAAATGGCGAGTGTAACTATTCGAAAGGAGATATTTATATTCAAGAAACGAGAGACTAAACGGAAAACCCACTGACACGCATTTTAATTTATGTTAAGAAAGCATATATAACCGACCCATCGACTTTACCGCTGCTACCATTTATTTTTCATTCTAATTACGCTTACTATTTGTGGAATAATAAGCCACGATTTGGATTGCTTACGAATCAAAAAAATTATGAATGTAAACGAGGAGAATTTATATTCTTCAAAAATGGCATTCGAAAGAATTTATTATTAACGGTAGGCAGGATATGTATAATAATAAAGGAGAGAGTGTAAATTAAAAAAAGTAATAATAGAAGAGTAAAAGGAAAAAGAGGAAGAATAGAAAGGATTCTTGCAACACATCCATCATATTACATAAATTTCTAATAAATATCTAATTTGTGTTACTACCATAGATAAAATAAAACACGCACATTAACAAACAAAAATCCACTAAAAATGCAAATTTTATTCGTTTTTGCAACCGTACGTGTATCCACAAAGCAGACTGCGTTAAATAACGGTAAAAGCTTAATTAAATGTTATTACTGGAATATTGTAATTTTATTACAGTTGAAATTAAATTTCAATTATTATCATGAATTTCAATATGCAAAAGTGCGTCGTATAAGCAATGGATAATTCGAAAATGAATGAACAAATTGATTTCATGTGTTTTATCAATCATTTACAAAACGAGCACAAGAGCAACACGTAATGTAAATTAAAAGTTGGCAATTTTCTTCTTTTCCGAGATAATTAATGGTTCTTGTGCAAGAAAATGTTTTACACATATTGCAAACAAATGCTAAACATAAGTGATAAACAAAGATTATAGAGAAATTTTCAAAAACTGTTTGAAAACTAATGTCTGTAAAAAGTTGCGTTTACATTAACGCACTATTGAAACTGCCCAAAATGTTAAGTTAATAAAAGAGAATCATAATTAATAATGCAACATTTTTCAGTCTTTTATTGATTGATTATTCAAAATAAACCGGAATAATGATTTTAAATTTGCGAATGTGAAATCTGCAAATCTTGTTTTATCCGCCTACGTAGATATTTCTTGTTTTAACAATAACCGTGTTCCACTAGATAAAATGTTTTAATAAAGGATCAGTAATTCACAAGCATCCTCATTTGTCATTGAATGCAATCGAAGAAGAAATTTTATTGAAATATTGCTTTCTATTTATCATTGTTTTCCTTGTATGTATTATAAAAGTATAAATATTTTTACTGTACATTCGTAGGTCAATTAATTTAATTATGGAGCATTAACGTAAGCAAGGGTTTAAATTAAATTTAACGACTTTAGTTGTGCATAATTTTATTTATTTGTTTTATTTTATACCTAATGGTAATCGGTAAAAATTAAGACAATAAATTCAATTCTTCAATTATTATACGAGGGGATATTGGATAAATACTTACAATTAGTCTACCGTATAAAACGCCACATTTCAAAACAAAATTTTATTAATTCAACATAATATCCTTTAAAACTTGGACATTTAACAGAACGTTCATAAAGTAATTCTCAGCCATTTAAAGAAAATCTTTGTCTTGCTCTGCGAACCAACTTCTCAAGGGCCACATATTGTTTCTTCATTTGTCGAAAATCTTTTACCTTTCAAATGTTTTCTGAGTTTTGGGACCAAATAACTGATTGTGATAAATCCGAGGAATAGGGCCGGTGATCGACTAATTGAAAATCATTGTCATCAATTTTTTGCCAGTACAATCTACGACTTGTGAGTAGAAGCGTTGTCTTGCAAAAAGAGTACACCTCTGGCAAGTTTTCAGTGGCGTTTTTGCACACTTTTCTTACGTGATTAAGTTAGCAACTAAAAGTTCTAAAATCATATTATATCATGGGAAGTCTTCCAGAGCGGTGCTCATCTGTCCCATCTGATCTTCCTCTTTTGTATTCCGCAAGCCAGTTTTTAATTGTTGCGTATGAAGGAGAGTGGTCATCTAGGGTTTTTATCGATTCGACAAAACTTTCTTTGCCCCTTAACCCCACAACAAATACGAGGGTGGTTTGATAAATAACTTGTTTCGCATAGTTATAGTAGGCCTTGACTAAAATCTTCGATGTAGCCGTCATGTTTCATGCATTTTAATGACTATGTTCCAGTTGCAAACAATTTTGACAGTAATTAGTTACTCAACGATTCACTTTCAATTTAAGTGTTTCGAGTCATAAAGAAAATGAATAATATTGGAATTTGAGGTGTTATTCAATTCCTTTTTCTGGAAGGGAAGAACGGGAAAAATCCATAAACGAATATTGTCCACATTGGGTGACTCATGTCCTTCCTATGAAACCGTTTCTTTTTGGATGAACGAATTCAAACGAGGCAAAACAAGCATCGAAGGTGTACCTCGTCCTAGAGCTTAAAAAAAGGCAGTCTTCCCAGAAATTATCAATCAAGTCCATGCTATGATGTTGAGTAACAGACGAGTGAAAGTGCGCGAGTTAGCAAAGGCCACAAGCATCTCAATTGAGCGAACTCATTTTATTTTGCATAATTAATTGCACTTGAAAAAGCTTTGTGCAAGATGGGCGCCGCGTTTGCTAACGCTACAGCAAAATCAGATTCGATTGAAAATTTCAGCTGACTGTCTGACAGTGTTTCATAAGAATCCAAAGAATTTGGTGCGGCGTTTTGTTACAATGGACGAAACTTTGGTTTACCACTGCACACCAGAAACAAAGTAGCAATCAAAACAATGGACCGTTCATGGTGAGCTGGCCTCAAAGAGAGCAACAAGTGTTTTCCATCCGTTGGAATAGTGATGGCGTCAGCTTTTTGGGACGCCAAAGGGATTATCTTAATTGACTATCTTGAGAAGCGACAAAAAAAATGTGCTACACTTTTGGAGAAATTGAAGTCAGTGATCGTGAAAAAATCGCATGGAATAGCAAGAAATCGAGTACTATTCCATCATGATAACGCACCTGTGCATTACAGCCGCATCGTGCAGCATAAGTTGATTCAACTAAACTTTCAGTTACTTCGGATTTACCATCTGTCCCCGCAATTCAAATCTTTCCTCGCTGAACAAATTTTTTTGGCCGACAAATGTTATGCTGTGTGTGAATAAATATTCTGATTCTCTTCAATAAATTCACTTTTGCGAAGGAATTAAAAAGCTACAATGACGCTGGAATAAGTGTGTTGAAAAATGATAGTCCATTATACCGAAATTGTTGACTGTACATATAAAAACAAGTTATTTATCAAACCGCCCTCATAAATATTTCAAAATTGATAGGATCCCGATTTTTTCAAATTGTATCGTTATTATCAGACATGTTGTTTTAAAAGATTCACAGTTAGAGGACCGTTTAACTTATTGATGTCAAACTTTGACAATTTACTTATAATACATCATAGTTGTAACTATAAACCTTCCAGGCGTAGTAACTTATCAATACCCCTCGTAATAGTTTATAAACCGAAACAGTGATAATTTGCAGTATATTGAAGTATAATATTTATAGGTATAAATATAATGTATACGACGTTCTTCCATCATGTTCAACTTCGTTGTCATTCCATTATTATTTTCTTCATATTTATATTTCATTTATATTTAATGTCATATTTTACGTAAGTGAAATTAATGTAACACAATATTACTGCTTAGTAAACAATACTCGGATTTATGAATTTAACATAAAGTTTATAATAAGAATGGAAAAAAAAACTAGATATCATTTCCTTCCATTATAAAATTGCTGAATATTTAAATAATACTAATATAAAGTATATTTGTGTTGTGTGTGTGTTTGACCCTTTTCGATAACCTTTTCCTCATTTAGATACCCATACACAACCATAATTTTTATTTCACATCAAAACCGAACCTATTTCGAAAAATAACACATGAATAAACATTTAAAATAATAAAATTGATAATTTAATTATAATAATTACATAGTCTATAACTAAATTTATTAATTCATTTAGCAATATCACTCGCTTATGTAACCTATAAATAAAATTTAAAAATAGAAAAGGCAAAAAAAAAGGATTATTCCACTTCAAGTTTGCAATCGTTCACTAAATGATTGAAACTTCAAAAGAATAGGGCCTATTGTTCATGCTAATCGCGATTTACTGGGACTAATTAAGTGCACTTACTTTCGTTTATTTAATATGACTAACAATAATAAGAGTTCTCTTTAATTAATAAAAATTCTCTACATTTCGTAATTTTCTTTAAGTTGCAGAAGAAAGAATTCGCAATAGCAATAACTAACAACAATAGCATAGATTCGATGCCAAAAAGCAACAAAAAGAAAACACTCATTTTAATTTTGTATGTATTATAACACATTTTGAAGGTCGCTGAACCTAGTCTACGAAAAATGCCAGTTGTTACCGTTGATGGATATCAAATATCGCATATGTACTCGTACATACAAGAAAATAGTTTTAAAAAATGTTAGTAATAGTAATAATTAAATTACTAATTTCATATTCTCATCGTAATCGCCTTAGAACATTCTTCGAGGCATAAGAGTGGAATTAGCGTCTATTATACGAATTCATGGTACCGTGCTGGGCGCCGATTCTCTCTTGTTATTGTTCTTCGCAGTTTTGCAACATCGAATGATTCCGCAGAATATAATGGTAATTAATCTAGTTAATTAATCCGAATTGTACGATGAGGAAATACAATGTGAATTGTTTTCGAATTTAGTAGATTCCCTTTATGAATTAGTCGCTGTTACTTTCGTTTCGATAGGATCGAATGCCTTCTTTCTTGAGGAAACCGAGTTCAGATTTCAAGTGGAAAATGTTGGGAAAGTATTTCTCCACGTACAGGTTGGTTAAGTGCGAGCAGTAAAATTAAAAGTTGTTACACAATGTTAAGCCTTTATTAGTTGCATAATAACTTATTTTATTAACTAGCATGAATAGAGCAAGAAGAAAAATTCAAGTTAAAGCTATTTTTATTGGACTATAGCAGAATTCATTTTGTTATAGATTAATTTACTGTAAGATAGTCAAATAATGAAAATATATGAAATAAAGTCTGAAAGAAACTCAAAAAAGTTGATAGTTGTCCTATATTAAGTGAGAAGTGGAAAATAGATTATTCTTCCGGCGAAAATTAAATAGAAGCCAATAATTGGTTGTTTATTAAACTATGATGGATTAGCAAAGTATACACATATTTTACATTACAATAATTGAAAATTAACAAATGCAAAATAGTTTCTTATTTCTGTTAATCATGAAACTGGAAAAGGGACTAACGTTTGAGTTTTGTTCAACTAAAATTCGTGACAAATAACATGGAGGCAGATATGAAAATAATATCAAATAGTAAAATTCTTTGCTACTTGTAAACAACAAATTGGCGAGTGATTGAATTCCTATCAAAAGCCTACAAGGTTGGATAAAAAATAAATCGAATGTTTTAGATTATTCGGCCGAAGTGTTTAGCTCTAATTGTTGGGTGTGATATCATAATTTCCCAAAAGGTTCTCTCATCTTTGGCGCAGTTTCTTGTTCTGTGGGGTTGTAAAACCGAGTGAAATCATATGGCAATTATCTTAAGAGGTTTGGCGATTCGATTTTGTCAAATAGTTGGTATAATTGGAACAAAACTTTTCCTGGTGGACAAGAGAAGGTAAAAAATGTGAAGTAAAATATTTGTGAGACTCTTCACTTTTATATTCTATTGCCAACTATTACAGGAAGTGGAACTCGTAAAGCGTCGAAAGGGAAACAATTTTCGCCTTCAAAAGCGAGATATTGCTACAAAACCGAATACAACTGATGTAGCAACTAAAACAGTTGAAGATTTGGAACATCCTCCAGCTAGTCCGAGTAGGTCCACCAAGTCACCCAATTTAGCAAACTGTAATACTGAATCTAGCTAAACGCTGGAAAAAGCGTTTTTGAAGTTGGGAGACTGTGACGGAAATAAAACTTTATTCAGCTTTATTTTTTATTCGCCCACATACTTCAGGTTGATTGGAAAAGTATTTAGCTACTTTTTTACATCATTTTGTAGAAGAAGAATAACTTTTTAGGATTCTTTCTACATTTTAGTTAACAAGTCGTAGCAAGTTTTGGTATTTTGAAAATGTTGCAAATTGTTTTGAGCTACTCAACATAAAAGTTAAAGAAATTTACAATAATAAGTTGGTACAAAATTATAGTTCAAAATTAGCGATTACCAGTGAAAATTTCAAAAAGGTAAATCCTTGTAGCCTTCAATCCATTTCTTAAACTAGTGACTTTAATGAACATTTATTTAATTCGTAAATGTATATTTTCATATCGGCAACGTCAAACCAATATTACCAAATTTCTATTATATTTGATGGAAACAGCTCCACACCTGAAGTTATAAATTATTGGAATTATTTTATGAAATGCTTTAAAACAATAAATTAGATTTAATAAAATGGACACAAGCTATGAATGGAAAAGAGAATGTATTCGCAATTTATGACTGCAATAAGTTCCTATCATTTACTTTTAAAATGACGGTGTTGCTAATTGAGTTTTTAACCGCGCCTACGCCTCAAAATTTATAATCAATCTAATAGACCTTTGTCCATAAAACTCTAAAGTATTGCAATCAGAATGCTAAAACTATTATACTGGACGAATTGCATCTCCATTATGTGTGAGAGTGTTTTACTGTCGCTCATTTCGTTTGTTACAAATTGGATTAATACATGTTATTAATGATAATTTTCAAGTGATTTATGGTATAAAATAATGCAATCATTTATTATTGACAATAATACGTTAATGTGATTTAATTGGATTTTTTAATGTTGCTCTTATTATCGTTACAGGTATTATTGTTATTATAATAATATTATTATTCAAGGGACTTGGCATTAGAGAGAGAGAGGTTTTTTCTCTCTTTCTAATGGGCGTCATTTAAATTTCATATTAAATTGTCGATTAAATCGTTTATTATTATTACGCAAATCAAATCTGTAATTATGAATAATTACTATTTTATTTATATTTATTAATAAATTAATATTATTATTATTATTGAAAGCATTATTTATTTATACTCGTACACTTACCCATTTTTCTTATTTTCTTTAAAGGTAAATAAGTGCTAAGGATTTTTTTACATCAACAATTCTGCGATTTGCTGCAATGCCTATGGGAAAATTGATTACTTAATAATGTTATTATTACAAGAAAGTGCAAAAAAGTAGATATGTACATAGTTGACATTTGTCAGATGTAGTAGTTAGCATAAATATGCGATAGGATATTATTATTACTATCGAAATGTACATTGTAAGTTAATTAATGGCGAATAAAATGGAAATTAAGAAAAACGATTACGCATTTCATTGGAATTAATTTAATCTCTTGGGAATTATGCTGCTCTAAATTTCCTTCTGTAGATTAAAATTGACTTCGAACGTTTGAAATCAAAACTACAACAGGAGAAATGCGTTTAATTTCTGCTCATCGCCTAGAAGAATTAAATATTTTTACTTTCCATTGTCGATAGACATATGCACTTAACCTCCATATAATTGATCATTATAAGTTTGTTATACGTGTCCCAAGGGAACCTTAAATCGTTTTAACAATCGTTACCTTTAATTCCATTGCAATTTATTATTTTGCTATCTTTAATGGTCGCTCTACTTGTGCAAAATTGCAATCGGTGCTGAAAAAGCAAAAATAAATGAAAACTAATCGCACTTATACATGTGTAGATAAATAAATCAACGCTGTTCTCGCTTCTCGTCGATTTCAAATGCATAATTTATTGTTCGAACCGCATAAATAAATAATTGTTGACGTAAATAAATTAAAGTAGCTTTCGAAACGTAAGCGAATTTATTAATCGGCCGCTCAATCGCTCTTTTTCTTTTCGCCCCCCCTTCTAATTTACAATTATTACAATTCGATTTTTATTATTTCACAGAAAGTTAACAGACACAATGGTATAATAATTCAAAAGAAAAACCGCATGCATTTATGGATTGAATGTCGGTAATTTATTGCGAATAAATTTTAACTTCCGTTCGACCACTGAAAAATGAAACACCAAAGTAAAGTTTCGTTGAATTAAAATTTTGAATTTAACTATTTCTCTGATTGTTTTTTGTCGTGTAATCCTCACTGATTTCTTCGGCGCGATAACATTTTTATTTAAATTATAATTGAGGTCAAAGCCGTTCGATGTTGTCGTTGATTTTTTACCTAAAATGATAAACAAATAGAGATCATCACTTCCGGTTCTTATCATTTTATTTAAATAAAGATTTTTAATAAATAAATAAAGGCGAACGAGGTATGAATGAAAAAATCGAAAGGGACTAAACATATATTTACACGTTCGAAGTTTCTTCAATAAGTTATCATCACTTTTTGATTGCTTGAGTATCAATAAATTTTAAGCGCATTAGTAGTTTCACAAGAATTTTTAACTTTATCAGTTTCGGGTTTAAATTCGAATTAACTCAATAAGGATTTCGAAATGCTACCGATATTACCTATAATTATTAAGTGAGGTGTTAATTAACCGCAAGATGGTACGATTGAAGCAGAAGACTGAGATAAGTATATTTCACGTGTAGTCGACTGACAGGTTTACAAGTTTACCAGTGTAATTATACCTGTTCACGTGTAGAGTGGCAGATTGGTTTTTATTAAGTCTTAACGTAAATGATGCGGTTAAACCAAAGTGCATAATACAATAATAAAATTAAGCTAATTGCAAAAATATCATTTTTCTCTAAAGCAAGGTCTTGTTATTGGCTTTGAGATTATTCATTCGATTTGGTTTGATTGCGGTCAGGTGCATCAAAATTAAAGTAGTAAAGAATGTACTTTCTCCGTTATTTTATAGACAATTTGAACTTAAAAAATAGTGTTAAATATAGTCGAGACAGTCTGGTTTGGAGACAAAACAAAAACAATTATTAATCGCTATAGGTCTTAGGTTAGGTTTCTGGTGGTCAATGACGATATTACTAAAAATAATTATTTTATAATATTGAAATGAGCGCTGGGAAGTCTGGATTTGTTATTGTATAATATTTCAATAATAGCAAATATTCCATGTTTATGGCGTTGTAAAGTGTTATTTAGTGGCGATATTATTTTTAATAAGTTGATTATTAATGCGACATTTACTGCTGGTTAACAATTTAAATAGCTAAGGTTTGCTATTTACACGTATTATTTTAAATTAAAATATCGTATGTACAAATATTTACAATTTTGGATTGAATGTTAACCTATTGAAGGTTTTTACAACATTTCCTTAACCTATTGAAGGTTTCACAACCATGTCTTTACCTTGTCCAATTCTGTTGAGATGTTAAACTAAATTTACGGATTAGAAACTAGTTTTTGGTGGTGAAGGTCGCGTTCTGATTCGTTGATTTTGTTATCAGTTGACTTCTGTCTTTGCAACAATACGCTTCTAGATTCCGTTCAACTAGTCACCCTCTTCAGTTAATATTGTTCTTTGTCTCCGCTTTAGTTACTGTTCCTTGTGAGTGGACTGAACATAGAGCTTTCTTCTACTGTATTTTGCTGACCATACTTGTGATTCCTTTGGCATCAATTACTTATTTTTTGTATTTCAATGTCGTAGTGAACGAAGCAATTTTGATTCACCCTGTACACAACATTAAAATGTGATGGCCTGTCAAAAATGCACACATAATAAAAGTACTTTTATGCCATAAGAAAGCTGATTATTTGTTTGGGAGAAAATTTAATGAAATCAACAGAAGATAAAGTTGAACAGAAATTAATACGACATTTTTTAAAATTGTCCCTCATAAGTATTAGGTGGATGCATAATTTAGATTTTTTAGATTAATTTGTTTTTAATTTTAAACAAAAAATAAGAATTAATCAATGATATATACATTCTCAATCGTTTTTAGCGACTTCCTCTCAACGTTCGATAACTTTCTCGATGCCTCAATAACAAGAATCTCCCGGCTGGGCTCGAAAAATTGAATTATAAAAAAAAAACAAGAAGACAGACTTCTAGAGCGAGAAATCCTCTATCGAATAGCATATAACAAATTGTAAACTTATTTTGTTTGGCGCAATTTTGCAACTAAAAAATGCGCACCAAATTATGCATCAACCTAATACAAGCTTCGAAATTACGTCAGGTTCAAAACTGTAGAACATCACAAATAACTGTTATACGAAGTGTGGTTGTTTAGGTTATGATTTAACATAGTGACGCAAAGGAAATTAGCGTACAATCAGCCAATCAAATGCTGTCCGATCGTGTTACGTGACTCGAAGCAAGTAACTTAAAATAGGAGAAACATGTACGGTTTTAAATAAAAATTGTTTTATTCGATGCCCTGTATTTTCAAGACTTATTTTGTGTTCCGCGTATTTCGCTCCTACTATAGTTATCGATTAGAACCGCTCCCTTGATTTCCACTTAATAATAATGAAAAGCGGCTATTTCTTATTACCAGTTAGAAAAAACAAACAAACAAATTCCTTTCGGCCTTTTTCCAAATGATAATATAGTATGGGTGTACGGTTTTTGACGGTCGCAATGGAAACTAGGACATTTTTCTTTATGTTTGCAAATTTATTTAGTAAGTCTCATTCTCAACTCAACCATAAAATCATTTAAATTGGATAAATCGTTTCGCATAAAACTTGTGCATTATGCGAAACCGTTTGCAACGTTTTATTGGCATTTTTTCTTTATTCCTCTTTCATTTCATAGCTTTTTTCTCTCTCTATCGCATTTAGTCCGTGACCTGATTTTGTTGCTACCCTTAAACCGTTCGTAAAACCTCCATATCTCACTCTCTTTCGTATGTTCATTATTCTATCAATTTGCATATTACTTAATACACACTTATTTATAAGCTTCTTGCGAGAGAGGCAAAAAGTATCATGACCAAGTGTGAATTGATTTCAAATTAGAATAAATTCGTCGCTTCTTCGTTTCTTTTTATAAGTAGTATTTATTTATAGGATTACATCATTGATACGAAGCCCATTGAATTTATTAACCGTTAGCGTCAACAGGAAACTGGTCGATTCTTAACAAACCGATGAATTGTAGAATGTAATTTTTATATTAATAAATAATAAGAAAGTATTCGCCATTAACACCATTAACTGCTTGTGAATTTAATCGAAATGAAAAGGTACAAGCGTATGTATAATTTGTTTATGAGGTTTATCATAAAGGCAATCAATTAAAACTAAAAATGGAATGGAAAGCAATTTTTCTCTCCGCTCTTTATCGCCGTATCGCATCACGAATAGGTTAGGGATAATTGTGATAGAAAATTGAAATAACTCGTATACAGGGTGGAACAATAATTACTGAAAAAAATGTTTGAAAGTTGAAAACAAAATGACGATACTTTAATCAATAACCGATGATTCGCGTAAATTACAACAATTTAGATCGAATAACAACTAAGAATGTTTTCCAAACAAGTGATTAGTTATCCTAACCTAACTTTATAAGTTATCCATCATCCTATAACCGTTAAATTTTTCGATCGTATAACATCAATATCTAGTTTTCGTTTTCCTAAATCGTGTGTAAGTGTTAGATTGTTATTTTAGATGTCACTCCTCCCCGTCCTCATTCGCCCCCTAGCAAAAAAAAAAACTAGCCCAAAAAATAGAAAAAGAAAACCTGCACACATTTACCAGTGCCTACCCACACGAGACTTATAAATTAAAAAGAAATTTCAACATGCATTTAGTAATATTCTGGTTCTAATATAATGGTGGTGGTAACGTCTAGGGGTTGGTAATTAAATGGATGTTTTCAATTAAGCCACCACCCGCATGTTATTCACACGCCAGTGTCTCTCAAACATTTTTTTTTCTTTTCATTCTATCTCTTCCAATTTAGTTGTATTAATGATTATTGGCCCATTCTGGAGATGATTTATTCTTCTGGCTGTACGACTTCCTTTCAATTTCTTTCTTTCTTCTTTCTCGGATGATGTTAATAATTTATAGGGCCATCTCGTCGTATCTTTTCGGGTCTTCCGTTGTTGTTGATGTGCCGCTGCTAGCGTTGTCGCGTTCGTTTCCCTCTTTTATATTTCATATTATTGTAGTTATGCCCCTTTGAATAATAATAAATTAGATTCATTTTAACGATGGAATAATACGAGGTCACGCCTCTGTTCGCTCTTTTTTGTTGCTGTTGATAGCCATCGTGTCATGAAAGCTCATAATAATAAAGTGAAAAGGAATTAAAAAAAGTACGAGCAGGCGAAGGGACGAAAATGTTACAAATAACACTACAACTAATGGCAACAATGAAGGAGGGTTAGGTTATAATATACATTTAGTTACATAATTTTAAATGATAAAAATTAAACGTATAAAAATTTGAATAATAAAAACGCATTAATTAAACGTAATAATAAAAGAAAATTAAATGGTCATGGTGCACGCAATTGACGGTGGATGGGCAGACCAAATAAAGCTCTTCCCAAATAATAATAATGATATTTTAATGTAGACGTTTTGCTTTTTTTGTAGCTTAAATTGTAACTAGAAACTCCAAAAACCGTTTCACCACTTGTTGTTCTTAAGTCTCTTCAACGCCATCATCTTATATTCTGTGTGCACATATGTTTGGGCTTAAGTGAAGCTATGGAGAAAAAAGTGCACATGTGCGGGATCTAAATAGAAAAATTTATAATCGTAAACGTGTCTATGTTCGGATAAGAAAGATTCACACAAAGTTAGTGGGAGGAAGAAAACCATCCAAAGATTTATCAACACAATGATAATTTTTTTGGGCTTCTTCCAAAGAGAGAAATATATCTAAATGGCGTTTTAGTATAAATAGAAAATCAAGTAAATAAGATTAAAAGTGGCGTTATGTCAATAAATTCGAAAATTGATGATACGAATTAACGTTTACGAGATATTGTTAAAATATTGAAATAGGATTTGATGGACGTCACGTTAGGATGGAATTAAGTGTTATGGTCAAAAGATTTTCTCTCTCTCTCTCTCTCTCTCTCCAATCTTATCGATTGCAATTGTTTTTTTATTATTTAAGTAAAAATGAAATATTAAAAGATATAGTGCGAATTTTAAAACCTATTATTTTATATATAATTTACTGTTCCTATACTTCTTTTCAACTTCAATTAACTTGACACTAAGATTTTATGTTAATTTTTGCTCATGGTTTGCATTTTTTTTACATAATTGTAAATAATATAAAAGTTGCAAAATGTTTGGTATCTCCAAAACTGTCCATTTACGGACTCATGTTCATTAAGACTTTTGTGCTTGGGTCATATTAACCCCTCTTTTTAAACGCCCTGTATTAT
The DNA here is from genome assembly GCA_963695495.1 of Hololepta plana. Classification (NCBI taxonomy): domain Eukaryota; kingdom Metazoa; phylum Arthropoda; class Insecta; order Coleoptera; family Histeridae; genus Hololepta; species Hololepta plana. The sequence goes on along the minus strand of OY968832.1, from coordinate 5,058,693 downwards.
TTAGAGTTTAGTATTAAGCAATCTCGTGATAATTGAATGTTTTCCCTTTTAAAGTATAATTCTTAACATTTCAATGATAGCAAGACTGAAAAATAAACACGTTTGTCATAAAACTTTCAGGCTAAAGTATGAAATTAAAATGCACTTGCTCCGAATTCCGGAGATGTACTACCAACGTAACTAATTTATTTATTAGCCTCTTAGTTATGTTCGCTGAAACGCATGGATTTACAATTTATTGCTATTCTGTTGCACGTGAACGAAATTATTTCGAATTATAATTTTCCTCAGCATAGAGATAGAAATCTCAAATGCAAACGTTTATAAATTTTATTAGTCCTTATAATGTATCTTTATCAGAAAAAGAAAATGTAAGTTACATTCAAACGTTTGCTTCACGTCAAACAAAAATTACCGTACCACCCATTATGCATCGTTTGGCTACCATTTGTACGGTAATAATGACGATGATAGTGGTAATAATAATAAGCGGTCTACCAATTCATGCAATTAAGCAATTATAAAACGTTTTAATAAATCTTTCTTCGAGCACATAATACACATACGGGAAGCGGTAATCTCTTAAACTATTTACGCACACGATTTATTTTAATTTCTCTACTACTCTATGGTGATCATTCGTTTAAATTTCGTATAGGAAAGAACGCAACAGCATCTTATATTCTATGCTATAGGGTGACTTAGAAAGTAGCATGTCCAGGCGAGATCGATGCGGATTTCTATTTGACAGTTTATTCCATCATGCGATGACTTCATATTCACAAACAGACAACTATCGAACAATACAACGATTACTATTCTGGTTCCACTTTGTATTGCATGGCGAAGAGAAAATGTGTGACATTTAATGTGTGATAAAAAGAAAGAAATTATTTACAAACCTACTAGGATGCCATGATGCCTTTAGACAATTGATTCTCCATTAACACATTTAGTTCCTTTCCTTCAGCTATGAGGCTAGAATTCTTCTTATTGTTTGATGATGAATGGTCGCAAAACGTGCAGAGCTATCATTAAACATAATCCGAGTACTTAACGATCACAAACTGACAAGTATAACATCACCAGAAGAGAGCAAGTCAAACGGTTTATGTTCCCATTCCCCTTTAGATCATTTAGTTAACGTTTGCCTAGAAAATAAAATGTGTTACATTCTCTTATAATCTGTGATATAGGGTGATCTAAAGAGAGAAATCTATTAGATTACTGTAAATATATAATGTATGCCTTGTAATTAGTTATAATAAAAGCAAATCCTTGTTAATGTTAGTTGCTCAATACTTTATAAACGTTGTGTATACAGTATAATTATTAAACGTACTGTGATTACTTCATAATCACAGCAGACAAATATAACATCATAGGAAGTAAGTAAGCCAAATGGTTTATGTTCCCTTTTCCTTCGATTACGTAGTTAAGGTTTAGAAAATAAAGTTCTCATCTATTCTGAAACATTGTGTGTTCTAGAGTCTAAATCACCTACAAATCTATTAGATGTTGTGATGTGTGATGCCTTCAGAATAAATGGATAACAATTAAACTTATAATCGTTTAGCTACAAGACATGTCCTTGTTAATATTGGTTCTTTTGAATAGTTTGCAAGAGTTTAGTACGAATCATTAAACATGCTGTGATTATTTCACGTCCATAAGCAGACAACTACAGCAACAGAAAATGAATGCAATTCAGCGGGTTTTAGAAAATGCAAGCAAGTCATAAGGCAAAACGGGTTTAGCAATCATTCAATATTCTGTAACTATTTGAGAGTGACAAACAGACAACTACATTATCAGAAAATGCAAGCAATTCAGACTGTTTTAGTTCACAGTCATAAGGCAAAACGTATTATGTAATCAATAAATATGGTGTGATTATTTCACTTTCATAAACATACAACTATAGGCATCACAAAAAGCAAGCAATCCAGTTGGTTTTAGTTCACAGTCATAAGGCAAAACGTGTTATTTAATTATTTAATATGGTGTGATCATTTCATTTTCACAAGCAGACAACTATAGCATCACAATAACTGGTGAAGCCAAACGTTTTATGTTTTTTTTTTTGATAAAAAAGTCCCCTTAGGTATGACTTCTGTTCTTTTCGGGCAATTCTACCAGAACTAGCTGATGTTTAATTAATAATCAAAAAACCATGAAAATATTTATTTGAACAATGAACACTGGACTCCTGGTTTGGCCACCACGATAGCCAAAGGGGAAGTCGTTTTATGTTTTCATTCTTCTGTAGGTCATATACGTATTTGATATGCTTGGAATGAAAATGTAATTTTTGTAGATTCTGTATTGTCTAGTGATGTACAGGACAGAAATTACCTACAAATCTATTATTGCGATACGTTTGCAATAAATAACCTATACCCTGTAGTATAGGTACATAATTATTTTTTTATTACACTTAAATTACGACTTCTTGGGAATATTACTGTGGTTTATCTTTTCCCATTACATTTCACTACCTATAAATCGAATAATTCCAATAAATCATTGGCATTTTTCACTTCCCTACGAAATATAAATTCTTATAAACATCACTCGATATGCAATTTGCTAGTAAGCGAAATCGTCGTGTGCGCGTGTGTGTACGTATACGACGAATCCTATCATTATCGAGAAAGATCCTATTATTATTAGTGAAGAGCTGTGTAAACTGAAAATTTATTGCACGTGTGTTTGCTGTTGTCGGGCCTTCCACACCTAAATTGTGTTAGAGTCATACGTTTGGCTCCCGGCGTCGGTTGCGTGCTAACACTATTAAATGCTAATCGATAGGGAAAGGTATCGATTTTGTCACGAAAATAAAAGTGGTATAAAAGAGAGGTTCTCTCTTTTTTCGTTGTTACTTTTCTTAAAGTCTTTTACTGGCTGTATGAAGTAACACGTCACAGACAAAAAATAAAATACATACATTCTTCCAGTTAATTTATAGCGTTCTCTAAAAGTAGTTTCTTTTTCTCGCTCTCTCTCTGTCTCTCTCTTTGCTGCAAATGTAAACGTTAAAATACAGTTAAGATTAAAGTTGATTAGGATAACGAAGGCTTTTCGTCTTTTATATCCATTCTTTGGTTTAACGATTCGAAAAAGAAATTTTGTATTAAAAGTTATGTAATTCGTTAAGGATAAAGATGTTAAATGGTAAAAAAACGAGTCAAAATCCACTTGTAGGCCAATAAAGTTTATAATTTATTGCTGTGTATCAAATTTATTTCCTTTATATGATCTTCTTCACATCTCTTTCGCACATGGATTTTTTATGTCGTTACTCGTTACTATTCCAATACTGAGTTTTAATGTTTTTAAATAGGAACACAAAGACAGAAACAAGTATGAACTTCCTACAAGCAATAGAAAATCAGATTTATCACACGTTCTCTTAGCACCCAAATGAAATCGTCTAATTACTGTTGTGTACCAATTCAGCATGAAAACTTTTGCCATTTGAATTTGTTTAAAGTCATTTGACGTTGTTCGTTTTGTCATGCAGCAACTATTAGGATGCGCTTCACAGAAACAACTACAAAAATATTAATACCAATGTAAAAATGTAATATTTTCCAGCAAATAGTCCTTCTTATCTGTGGAAATCGATGAATGCTTCATAAATATCAAATCGTTCATCTTATGATTATCAATATCAGCATTGCCTCATGGAAAATTTGAAAATAAATCCTATTCCAGATTTAATTTTGATATCTGTAATATAATACATATCGTTTTAAATCCACGTGCTTGTGCCACGAAAGAAAACAAATGATTGGTGATTCCACTTATTTCTTTCGTAGCAATTAATAAATAATAAAATACTTCTTATTGCAATAAGCATTAAATCAAAATTTATAACATAAGATGAAGACCGCAAATTACATCTGTTAAGCAATTATTTTTTTGCAACTAAAGGTGTTAGTTAATCGGAGCTTCAATCATATGCAGAAAGCATAGAAATAATTTCAGACACGACTAAACATTTCTAATTTGAAGAAGTTTTAAGTTTATCGAATGAAAATCTGTCATTAGTTAGATCGAAATATATAATTTTCTCAGAAATCTAAAATATGATTCAAACGTCAAACTGTTTACGATAATTCTTTTCTGTTTTTGACTAACGTTTAAAGAGATAAAAGTTTAAAGCAAACGCCAAAAAGTCAGCAGATTTTTCTTATCTTATCAATTCGATATCTCTTGAAAGAAGATGTTCGAAAAAAAGTAAACAGAAAAACCCATTAGTTATTGTATTAAGTAACAGTAGCTTGATTTAATTTGAACTTGTCACTTTTTAGAATTGTCCTTCAGGTCAATTAAAATTTATTTCTTTTAGAATTGTGTTACCTGCAAATAAAATTTACTTATGATCAAGTTCCGTTCAGTATGGATGAATTGAGTATATACAATAAAAATTAATACATTGTTGTACATGTTCATAAAGAATAAGAGCATAAATAAGGGGGTAATGAAAGTCATCTGATCATTTTTTATTATTACAGAAACTTTTGGAAAAGGCTTTCTCCTGCAATATTTTTTTTATCAAAATGTTTATATTTAAGCATGTTGGACGTGTATAATTTATACTTTTTCCTATAAAATCGAAAATGGGGATACAGTGTAAAGAAACACGAGTCGAAAGAAGCGAATAAATAACGGTTTTTAACGATGAACTTTTCACTTGAGAATAATGGGAAAATCACAGCGATTAAAGCTTTGAAAAACCGCACTTTTTCTTTCCGCGTGCCATTTTATTATGAGCATTCATAAATAAATTGTGCAATAAATTCATTCAAGTAGAACAGTTGATTATTTATAAAAGAAATCCTTTCGAATAAATCATACTCTTTTGCACTTTTCTAATGGAAAAGTTATTAATTTCCATCACAATCAGATTGCGATTGTTGGTTATTTTTTTGTTCGCTCATTCAAACGGATTATTGTTCGATAGTCAGTCACTCAATCCAATCCAATTTAATATACGAAATACCAAGTTACCTTTCTACCATACGAATTGACAGAGAAGCAAAAAAGATTGTTTAACATACATTATTGCGTATTAATTTCAATATTAATAAAATTTGAGTTTATGGATTGAATTTTAATTAAAATATTACACCATTGTCAACATCATTATCATCACCACGTAACCAATTCTTTTAGCCTTATTAATTAACATCGTACATTTTGAAAATTTAATAATATCATTATTTGGTATTGGAATTTAATTTTCGTTTTCGCCATTAAATTAACTAATGATTACTACCTAAAATATACATATATGTAATATTATAATTAACATAGTTTGTGTTTCTTTTAATTGTGAAATTCTACATTTTCTAGAGAAAAAAAGTAGGTTTATTGCAATATATTTACACATTTTAGATTAAATAAAATGTTATATAAGCAAAGTTTCGCTTGCAAAAAAATTTACTTTTATTTATTCTTGATATTAGATCACAATCAAGATGATGGAGAACTTCTGTTTAATTCGTATCATCCAAACTGCGTTATCATTCAGATAATAACAACAATTATTAACATCAGAGGCACAATTTTTGCACTTTTTTGAATAATAAATTAAAGATTCTTTCATAAAAACCTTGAGCTTCTTTTACAATCTGTTCATACTTATGCAAATTTATAATTCTTTAGTAAAATAAATAACAGAATGTAATCAAAAGTCACTTGTAAATTTCACTATATGCGATTTGCTATTTCGGCGTTGATACCAATTTTTAAGGGAAAATTAACATTTCGAAAATAAATATCGAAAGCACTGAAAGTGTTGTTTTTTCTTCGCAGATATTGAAGTTTCTTTTTCAGAATAATTCTTGTTGTTTTACTTTAAAATGCTAATTAATTTAGTTTGTTTAAAAATGTATCTTAATAATGTTGCGGTTAATAATGAATTTGAATTGTTTATATTTTGAATAGTTACTATAATGTAGATGAGCAGGTGCTTTAAGACAGAAATGAATTGTCGTGAAACAAAGATACATTATTATAGAAAGACGATAAAAAGGCGATTTTGGGAAAATTTTCAATTCAGATATGTATTAATTAGTAATTAAATTACCCAGTTTTAATGTTGAGAAGCCTCCTATCATCGATTAATAATTGAATAAACTTTATAAACTCTTTGTATGCTATTTCTTCCGCGTATAATAGAAAATTCTCTGTTTCCATAATAATTTAGAAACGTATAAAATATCATAAAAGTCAACGAGAATGTATTTAAAAAAGTGTGACGATTTTATTTTTTTGTAAATTATTATAAATATGTTCCTTTCAAGTTTCTTTCAACTAGAAATTTACTAAATTAAATTTTCATATTAGATTTTATTTTTAGTTGAAAAATAAAATGTTGTTTGTATCATTAAACGTAATTTAGAGTAATTTACACTGTGGAAGTTGCAATATTTACGAAAAATATTGTAGGAAAACGTTATTAAGAAAACGAATACAAGGTGGCCGACACACACACACATCAGTATATTATAACTACATACATAAATCATTTTACTCGGTTCGGTAATTTGGTTGCTTTTATTTTGCGAAAATTGTTGTAAAATGAAATTCGAGCAAGTGCAAAAACAGAATTAAATTAAAAATAATTTCTTTGACATAGATTTCTATTAAATTTTCGCACTACTGCATACTCATATTTTTGCACACAGTGATTTATTATTTATTCCTTCCACTTGATTTTATTAAAATGGCAAGAATTATTTTTTCTTTTCCTCATTCACTACAAGCTAATCATCATTATAATTCTTTTCATGGCATTGTTAAGGACAATTTATCATTTGCGTTGACTTAAAAGCCGATAGAAGGGAAACAGTGAATTTTGTTTTGTTCCTTTGACAAGATGTAACGAAGTAACACGTACAAATTTACAAATGTGTAAAACAGAAAACGAGGCGACTTTTCAAAATGTATTGTATGTAACGTTTGGCGAATAAAAGTAGGCAAAAGAACGTTATTCATAGGCATGAATGTTTTACCTTTTATGTAAGCAATTACTAAATATAAATGCAAAAAAGAAAGCGAAAGAAAAATAGAAATATAAGAGTGTAGATCGTGTGCAAGTTAGTAACAATGATATCATGGCGAAGAAGAGGAACGCCGGTCATGATGTCCAAGACAGAGAGAGAGAATGGAAAATAAAAGGAATTAGAAAACGATCTTTGTTACGAATATTGTATTCTCAATCGTTCTATAAACACCAATCGTAAATGCTCAGCTTATGCTAAATTTAAAGAAACGCCACTTTTTCAACGTTTTACACGAAAACTTCGAGTCGATATCAAAAATTTATGTCGATTTCGTGCGAATGGTAAAATAGTGTAAAATCGAAGGCTTTTTACTTGTTTCTCCGTAAATTTCAGTTGATTAAGTTACTTGGAGAATTTTAAAAATATGCTAAAGAATGAACAACTTATAATTTTAATAAGTAGTTTTCTAAGTAGATATATTTGATCAGTTCAATTCACGATCAAAAATACATATTAACAAGTCATCTCAACAAAGTACACGTCAGATGATTTGTACATTATAAAATCGATGCCGATGGACAAAGGGATGTATTACAAGAATTACAAATGTGTACCTTCTAAAAATGACAAGATGTGAAAACGTTTAGTAAATTTCAACACGACCATATTTGGAACCAATAATGACGAGGCAATATCATCTTAGTTTTTGATTATGTTGAACCAAAGTTCACCATTTGGTAATGGTGAGGAATTTTGGTATCGTTTTAATAGAAATAATTCTAATTAAAGTGCGATTAAACAAATGAATTCTATTTAATTGCACTTTATATTTGTACATTTGCTAATAGTTTTATTTATTTCTTTGCGAATATGAATATCTGTTGCAGTTTTGCCACAAAAAATTACAATACAAGCATTTTTAGACATTATTCAGTACGAGTATCAAAGCTTTTCTGTAAATGATTTCCCACCGATAAAAATTGCAATTATTTAAATACAGGTGGCGTTTGACAAAAACTCGTACGTCGGTGAAAGTGCATTATGCAATAAAACAAAATTTGACATAAGAGAACTAAACTTGTGAAACCTAATTAGATTTTTAATTAATTAATTAATATGATTTTAATGTTCTGTTTGTGTCCCATTTAGTTATTTATTTAATAAATATCTTTCTTGTTTATTTTCTTTTTTGCGCTTGTATTTTGAATTATTACCATTAATAATAATTTTTATTTGCGATTACCATTTTAGGTCGGAGCCTATTTAAAGAAACTTATACTAATTCTTAACTAGACTAATGTACTATATATGCAGGGCGTTATTCATACTTTTACTATTCAAAACTAACATACAATTGAACATCCTGCTTTTTTATGGGGTTCCTATTGTTATTAGTAAATATGACTTATAATTTATTGAAACCAAAATTATGAAAATGTACAGTTTGAAATTTTAGTATTCTGCTGGTGGATTCATCTTTAGGTTAAATAATCATTAACAAAAAGTTTAGCACTTATATTTAATATTCGGTACGGTCAAAAATAACCGAAAGAATGCGGTTAAGAAATAGCTACCAACTGTAATAATAATAAAAGTTACTACCTTAATGAAGTGCCGTTAAAAATTTTATTTTAGCAATTGGATAAGTTTTACGTTTTCGTAAAATGTTATAAATAATTGCGACCGCATAAACGTGTGCAATAGTTTGATTTTAGCGTTTCGAATGATGATGACAATGGCCCTTTGTTGTTTATCGCAAAGCAAATAAAACGTTATTCTCCGTGATTACTGTTAATGTCGTTGAAGTGTTTATTCTCCGAACTGAAATGGAAACTTCTACAAGGAGATTGTACTTTTCGAAAGATATTACTTATCTAATTGAAGAGGGAGAGAGGAAGAGGGAGAGAGAGAGAGAGAGAAAGAGAAAACGACCTCGAAAAGATCCATTTTTTTTAAGCTTTATTAAAAATTAATATCAATTTTCACAAAAAATTTACTATTTCGCCCGTGTCTCTTTAATCACCATTTTTTATCCATTAATTAGTAACCGTTTCTTTTTAACGACACATTTAATCACGCTTTATAGATTCAACGTGTGTTATTAATATGTAATTAGCTAAACGCGAAAATTTGATGTGTTTTAATTTCGAACGTTCTAAATATAAATTAAAAGTTGATGTTAAAATAAATTTGCTTAGAGGGAAACAGTAAAAAGTAAGAATTAAACAACAATGTTACGGAGTCAATGCTGAACTGAAAAAGGAACAACGAAAAAAGGAAAAACAGATTTGTTTTCATTAAACTAACCATTATTTTGGCATTTTATTTGCAAAACAAAACCTAATGTTGTGTATTGGTTAATAATATTTGAGTTTTTCTTTTCTTCCTCTCGCTTTATAACGAAAATATATTTACAGCAAAAGTAGATCTTTTATATTATTAAAAGAGGTGATTTTTTTAATTCGATTATATCAACACCAACAGTTACAAAATTTATAGAATTTTTATAGGATTGGCAAATCGAATGGACATTTGAATGTCCCCGAAACTAAATGCAATAAAATATAAGAATTTGTTTAATTTTCTGTAAAAAAAAGGAAACAGAGAACAAAACTCTCAAAGTTGCTGTCAGTCTGTGCGTGTATACTATACGTATATAAAATCCCAACTTGACATTTTCGACAATAAATTTCCTATAAAAACATTCCATTTCGATTTCGAAAGGAATATTTATATTAAATCATTTTGAGGGCTTTATTTTAAGAGGAACTTCTTCTTTGGAACGGAGGAGCTTGCCAAGAAAAATCTTGTAACATTCAGACAGTTTAAAAGAAAATTATATTTACAGGATGATCAATAATAAAAAAATTATACTCGATAATTTATTATACGATAATTTAAACAATATTATTCAATCTATAAGAGGAGGGAGCGATTGTTGTTTGTTTATTTGTAGGTTCACACCATTTTATCAATGATGAATAATAATCACATTTCCGTTTGCAAATAAAATAAAAATGGAAATCAAATGCTATCGCAAATATTTCTGTTTGTAATTGTATAACTAAATATCAAATAATATAGAGATATTTAAAATTTTATTTCTCAGTTTGCTTTACCAAAATGATTTTATGCTGTTAAATACGTTTTATCATGATACGTATGTAACTGCAAACTTTTAAAAAAATTACATAAAATTGATATTGTTATATAATATGTATACCCGCATTATAATCATGGCTGCATTTTATTATCTTTACTAGTGTTAGATTTTTAATTAACTATTATTAAGAGTCTACTTATAGTTGTACATTGTTTGATTTTTATATCTATCAAAGGATTATAATAAATCCAGTTATTGTTTCATAGTGTGAATATTAACTTGGTTTGGTTTGCAAATTATACTATTTAACGATTAAAAAATTATGCACACAAATGAAGTGGATAATAAAAAAATTATGATGGTACATTTCTGCTCTAAACAAATATTAGATTTTCGTTAGGGGGCATGGTAATTTTCCAGAAGACTATGTTAAATCATAAATGAATAGAATTGTCAATGGTTAGAGAAAATGCACGAGGATAGATTGATGAACAACTGATTTCGATATGATAAACAACAATTTAGGTTTTATCGACTATTTAATTTTTCAACCTAGTCCTGTAGATATCCAAAGTACTTATGGCAGCATTCCTCTAGGTTGCTGATTTTTTTGTAGAAGTGAGTTTCTTCAACAACCTCATTCAGTCATCTATTTGCTTTGAGCCAAATCTTTATTCACTCAATAATGTTTGGAGTTTCGTGAACAGATACTACTCCAAGGGAGCTGGTTCAAGTTTTTCACTTCTTGCTCAAAATATAGTTAATATTCGAATTGGCTGTGTTAAAAACGGCGATTTAACATTATATAGGGTAAGCGATAAATATCGAATCGCCAAAACCTTACTATGTACTCGTGAGGTTGTGCAAAAAAGTGGTGTACAAACGCTCTTACCTACAAGGGTGGACTGAAAAAGTGTGCGTCCGCCTTCTAGTGAGCTGAACGTTTGATGGATTTATAATTGCTTTATTAAAGATCAAGTTTAACATTGAAATTTCATAACTTTGAATCCAATGATTCAAAATTAGAGGGTTAACTTCCTGCTTTCTGTTTTGCGACGGATAAATTTTGTGGAATGGCATTTAAATTCCTGTCTAATTCCGTCTTACTTGTTTGGCTTGGCCCATCTTAATGAACAATCCGCAAATTGACGGTTTCAGAGATAGGAAATATTTTGCAACTTTTATATTATTTACAAACAATGGAAACTATGAATAAAAATCAAAGGAAAAATAACTAAAATAACATGCTCGAAGTGCCCTCCTTTCACGGCAACCACGACATCATTGCCCCAAGGACCTTCAAACTCTTTCGAAAATAATAGGCGATCAAGCATTGGCTTGTATTCGGTGGCATCTCTGATCCATTCGTTTGCTTCAGTACCTTAAGGTAATTTACAGGAGTAGCAAAAATTAAGCTTTTCAAATATCACTAATTAAAGAAATCAAGGGGGTTTAAATTGGGCAATCTTGCAGATCATGATACAGATCCACTTCTTCCTAAGAATTTTCCTTTAAATATTATCTGTAAATGTTCTCTCAGAAGACGAACTGAAGGAATCTGACGATTAGGATAAGCTTCATTATAAAGACTTTGGGCTTCTCTGGCATTTCCGATTAGCACGATAATACATCAAACACTTAATATCAATTACAAATTCTATGTAAGACCAAACATCTGTTAATTACGATACAAAAAGGCAAGTTTTGTGAAGAAGAAAGAAGATAAACAAAAAAAGAAGGAATAATGCTCCGTATGTTCGAAACTGTTCATTTGCGTACCCATTTTCCTTAATACTTCTCTGTTTATCATAGGCCACATTATCATTTAGCACCCCTTAAAATTTGTGACACTTTTCTTTTAACACCCTGTGTCTCCGATCTATTATTAGACGGGAAAAATTAAAGAAAACAAGCACCTACTCATCATCGTCTGTCTTTCTTCTTATTATTTCAGTGTGCATTTTAACACTAATTTATGTGACCAATTTCTCTTCATGAAATAATCGTAAAAATTTATATTCGTAACATCCAAAAAGAAAAAAAAATCCTTCCTTTTTTTTTCAAAACGTTCAACTCATTTCTTTTGAACCTACTCTTGCGTTCTGACTTTATTTAAAGATGCGATATTTAGTTAATTAACTATCAAAATCTTAAGAAATAAATAATAACGAAGTAAACTTATACGACTAATTTCCACTTAAAGATTTTTTCGGATTCAAAGTATTCGCTTTAATGTTAGGCGCTTCTCTTTTCTTTTTCTCTCAGTTGGTTAACAACTGTAGAATAAGGTAGAAACTAGAGATGAAAAAGAAGAAGAAGATCGGTTTGCCACATTAACATGTCCTATAAATAAACTGTGGAATATGTAAAGCGAGACGGACAAATATTATTATTACCGCTGCAAGTCTCGTCTACTAAATACGACAAACAATTTCAGCATATTACCGTCTACATGCGTACAATCTTCCTTTCTTCTTCATCATTTTATTATTAACCATCAATTTCTACGGCGATGGAAGCATTTTAAATTAATTAGTAAACGTAGCAAGATTCTTGTAATATATTTATTAATTTCTTAGTCCCCTATATGGACCGATAATAATAAATTGACTTCTATTTAGATACAATGTCATCAATTAATTATTAATAACATTAAACATTCTCGTTCGCTCTTTGAAAATTGCTTTCTGTGACTTGTAATGCACGTGACGTATTATTAGAGTAGGTGAGACACACACACATATGCGTACATAAATTTACACAATGTTATTTTATGCGATTTTTTACTTTAATGTTACAATTTATTTCAGTGCTACGGTATTTTAGGCATTTAAACCTTTGGCACTGGTTCATCGCGGACGAAACAAAAAATTAATAGCACGAGAAAACGAGAGACAGACAAAGATAGGCGACGAGACTTAAGATGGGCTCCTCTTCTTCCTTAATTTTTCTTTTAAAGTGCGATACCGTTTGTTAGTGTGTAGGAGAAATGACACTAAATTAAAATTAGTTTCGGAGAGTCTTCCAACTAAACACACGAGCAGTCATAAACTGTGCTTGCGATGATTAATTAGGTTGGTATCTTGTACCATTGCTCAGATCGTCTCTCTAGGATTTCTATTTTTAAACGCAATCACGAATTGGCATCATCGGTCATTTGTTAACCGTATCGATCGACAAATTACATAATTGAACGTCCCATCCATCTATTATAATCCATCTATATTTGAATTGAAATGACAAAAAGAAATGGCAACATGACTGGATTGTTTATTTCATTTTGATCTGTAAAAATGCTATGATTTCTTTTTTGTTACCAGTCTGTACGCGCGCGTATGTTATATGGATATAACACATAAAAACGTCACTACTTACTTCGGTAAAAGATATTTAAACAGGTTCTCAACTAACGGTCGATACTCATTTTCAATGTTTTAGTGTTTAATACAATGTTGGTGACGTTATTATTTTTTAATGTTAAGTTTTCATTGAACACAAACGAAAAGGTGAAGTAATCCAAGAATTATTCGACGATTGGTACGACTGCAGTTGGCAACAAAACTTACTATAAGGAAATACGAAGTAAAAAGTATTAAATGATCGCATTGTATGTCACCCGTCTGCTTGATCTAGACTCTAGAGGTTTGTCTGGACATTTACTCCCTGCTATTGAATATGCCAACTTCGTTCGATTCATACATACACGTGTGTCTTTGATTATTAATTTGTTTATTGACGATTGACTTTTGAAAATTGATTAAAAAAAGAAGCCAATCTTGATCGCACAGTGCATAACTCTCCTGCCTTATATGTACTTATAGAAATTTTACTTTCTGCTATTGCGTATATCCTCTTTTTTATTCGTAGGTATACACTTCTGACCATTAATTATTTTTTCGCTGACGAATACAGTACATTTGTCAAAAGCTTGTTGATTGACGATCGACTTTTGAGAATTGATTGACAATGAAAACCGTTCGTGATCGCACGGTACATCGCTCTCCTGCCTTATATAGGGCTTATCTGGATTTTTACGCTGTGCTATCGCATATATCTTCTTATTTATCCATACGTATACTTCTGTATCTACTATGCTCTGAGATAAATCCCGTGTAGGGAAAATAAAGAATAATACACGAAATAATAAAAAGCAAAAGACGGTAGGATAAGAGGAGCAAGAAAATGAAGGATGAAAAATGAATTCATCGCCTCTAGCAGCTCTTAACTCGTTTATATACCTACAGATATGCATTTAAGTTTGAAAGCATTAGAACTACGAGGGCAATTTAGAAAACAAAAGACGAACGGCTACAATCTTTGGTTAAGCTAACAGGCAAATATTGGCGTCGAGTTGTACAACTTGTTCTGCATTAAAGAAAAAAACAATTATTTAGTTGCTGAAAAATGATTCAAATGAAACTGAAAATTTGTTGTTAAAGAACGATTGTAGGGTCAATTAAATCTCTAAATTCATCCAGATTATAACCTCATTTTGGTAGCTAACAAGTTCCTTTTACATATTTAGAAATGTGAAAATATATTTTAGGGAAATAAAATTCGAATTAGAAGATAGGTGAGTGTACTTGTTGACAATCACTTTGCAGACATTTTAAAAACATAATTTTAATTTACGGAATGGAAAAACCGTTGGCAGTAAAAGTGTATAAGATTATTGAAAAATTCTTGACATTTTACGGATATTTTCATTGCTACGTATATTTCTTATTAACTTTCCCTCGTATTTCATAATAACTTCACCAACATGGACTTATAGCAAAATGCTAGACTATTGAATTCACGGTAGTTGTTGTTGTAGTTTATATGGCCTAAAGGTATTCCGCGATTATACTGGCACAAGAATAAAGTAGTTTCTCACATCAAAAATTGACTCTCGCCACTATTTATTAATTTCTATTAATTCCGTTTACTTTCTTTTATTTCCTCGCCTTAAATGCAGTTCATTTATTACACCTCCATGAGAATTGTAATAATAAAAGTAATACTACAACAGTAATAACAGAAAAAAGAGATATTATCTATTAGATCACATTTAACATGTGTACAAGCAATATTATTTTTATTATTAATATCATTGCTGGTACTTAAACAGTTGTACATTTTATTATTTCAATCGTATATCACGCTATTAGTCGAATTAATTTTTGTTCAGTTTGTTGATCAAATTTTTCGCTATTGCATTATGATATTAAAGCGATAATTTGCAATTGCGAATTTATTACGCTTATGTATATACGAATCGTGATCGTGTTATTAGCAAATTATTTCATGTTATGTGCTTGTTAATTTTGACACAAAGGAAATTATTAGTTTCTATTATTATTGTTACCATTATCACGGTTTGTTCTGCAATAAGAAAGGAGATTTGCATAAAGTACAGTTAGTTTGCAAATCAGTCGCGAAAATGAAAAGAAATTGCAAATTGTTGGTGAGAAAAGGTTCAAACCAACAAATAAAGTTCAAGTTAGGTTTACGATTACAATCTGAACGAATCTTTGTACTTTATTTTTTTGTCTTTTTGGCTTCTTTACTCAATTGTACTTATAAATATTAATAAGAGTGTGTGTCTGTCTGCGTGTGATTAATTAATTCAAAGAATCTCAGCAAGTTGCGAATGCATATAATAATCATATGGTAGGCAAAAAATATTTAAAATTCAATTAACCATTAATTATACACCGCCATCCAATGTGTACGAGTAACACGAATGAAATGTATGTGCTTGCAAACTTTATAAGAATGGAATCTTGATGAAACCACGATTGCTAATTAATATCTTACCTTTTTATTTTAACAAACGTTTCTTTTTGTAAATATCATTCCATGAATTTATTCTGGCCCTGAACGATTACGGTTCACCTTCGATGAGTCTATTGTTAATTAACTGAAGAGTGATTTTCTTTTTCATTTATTATTTATTAAACGCTAAAGGTATTACCGATGCCGTTAAATCTGCACTGCTCGTTCAATATTAAGCATAGCTTTAGGGTTTTAATCTATTTATAAATGAGAAGCAAGCAAAGAAAAAAAAAAGCTCATTAACAACTAGTTTAATTATTGTAATTAGTAGATTATGTGCATAGTCGTTATAATCGCACATGAAATAAAAGTAAATATCATAGTTCTTGATAGGAGTTACTTTCATTTAACTTCTTTTTTCTTCAATTACAAATCTATAATCATCAACATCATCATAATTATGGTGTACGTAAATAAAACGTAACGAATCAACAATTCACGCAACTTAATTTTTAAATAAATATCCCTTTAACGCAATAAATATATTGAAATTAAAAGAAATAAATAAAGCGGAAAAAAAAAGAACTCTCTCTAAGTTAATTTCTGATATAACCAGATTTCGCAACTGGATTGAGCGAGAGGAAAATTTATAGAAATCGAACGGTCATATAAATTAGACGCGTCTAAATTATCGATTTTCCCTTCTCTCTACGAATAAATGTCGAACGTCTAATAATTTCTCAAATCCAGAACCAATTAGATAATTGGCTTCTGACGTGCGATCGAAGAAAAAGAGAGAAATTAATTGAATGCCATTAAAAGTTGGAAAAAACAAAATGCATAACTTCACAGCGGCGCAATTTTCCCGGTCGTCCACGGACGCCGTTATACCTTTTGTTAACCCAACACCTTGCCCATGTTTATATAATAACAAATAAATAAATAATAATAGCATTGTTAAATTAGTTATTATGCATAATAATAATAACGGCTGACAGAGGTTATCAATTAAATTAAAGTTGTAATTTTCTATTGGAACTCGTTCGCCTTTCAATCTCTGTTTTTACTTTATTTTTTCTGCGTTTTTCTTTAAATACTCGTTATGTCCTTTTTCTGCTACCTAATTTATTGCCTGCATTGGAACGTAGTACATGTAACAATGGTAATTACTGCACAATATACCTTCTAAATCGATTCGCTAATAACAATATAACATTTACAATCATTAAACTTTGAATTTTGAAATTATAATTATAATAATATTATTAAGGAAGTAGCCATAAAGTTAAATTCAATTCAATTAGAGTCACATCAATCAAATTGTAGCGTGTGTGTGTGTGTATAAGAGCGTGAGGCGAGGAAAGTATTTGGCTAAAGACAGGAAAGAATTGTTTTTCTCATTATCCTACTCAAGGTTTCACTGTTTCACGCAGATCCACTCAAATCTTTAACGAAGGTCCCATCTACTGTCGGAACTGATTTAGCAGACAACAAAATATGCAATTTGCCTTAAAAAAGAGAAGTATCCTCAAGTACTGTTATATTAGCAATAACATATCCGGTTAAGATTTAAAGTGATTTTGAAGAGTTCGAAACTTTTGACATATCAAATAATTTGTTAAATTCAAAACTTAAAACGCTACTTTGAAATGGTATGTTGTTATCATTCTAGTTTTTGAAATGTCACAGTACTTTTGAAATCCATCCAAGAATGAACTCCATAAAGTAAAACTAAATACGTAATAATAAAAAATAGTGAGTTGCTTTGAAAAGCTGTTAAGTTTCCTTCAATTGTTGGAAGATTACTATGCAACATTCAAAAGTCATTTTAAAAAGTTTCTTTATGAGTAGGTAATACTGTAGCTTTTGAAATGCCACAGGACTAAGTTATATCGATCGCAGATTCAATACTCGAGCAAGAGCAGCAAATAGAGGGGTAAGTTGATTTAGCAACCAACTGTTTGATAACAATAAATGCAAATTTGTAAAGTGCTTGCAAAATATTACTTTGTAAATTGGTATTACTTTAATATTTGAACAGTGAAAGGACTAGTTAAATCCATACAAATGAAAAGATGAAATGATTCAAAATCTGCTAAATTTTCTTTAATTGTCGCAAAATTACAAATTCAAACATGAAAACTGGTTTTCAAATGTTACGTTATAAGTTTGTATCATTTTAATCTTTGAAATGTCAAAGGACTGGTTAAAAACGTCATTGCTGATTGAAAACATCGGCAGGTGAATTGAATAGAACAACAAAGTGAAGAGTTGACTTTAGAACTTTCTAAATTTCCTGAAACTGTTGGAATCTTGTTACTGTTAAATTCCCGAAAACGGTAGAGGGCGTACATAGGATTTAACCTATACAGAGATTTGATGTGTTTCTGGCTTTGTTCATCACACAAGGAAATTATACAGCAGCAAATTGAAATGCATTAATTTGACTCAACCTCGTATTTCTACGTTAGAATTGTATTCTATTGCAGATATTGCAATTTATTTATTTTTGTGCAGCTAGTTGCGAATTCTAGTGATTAATAAATCTTGTTCGATTTCCTTCTTTTTTTTACTCTTGCACTTCTTTTTCAAATTTAACGATATCTATTAATAAGAAATACACACTTGCATTGCAAAGCAAAAAGAGAAAGAACTCGAAGTAAGAACAAAAAAGGAAATATCGCAAAATACTTTATAAAGTGGAATCGAAATTGATCGGTCTTTTATTTCTTACCTTTATTTTATCTACATATATATATGGACTGGTTTTGAATAATTTACACCGAGTTCTTAAACGTGGGTAGTAGTAGTATGTAGCATCGAATATACATTTTCTGATATTTCCATTCGCTTATAACATCTGCCACATTATTGCAATATTACTTTTTTTTGCATTTTGCGACATTTATGTCAGTTAGTATTTTTTTCGTACTACACTAGCAGACTTCAAAATTGGATTTTCGACATCAAAAAAAGGAGCGAGAAATACACACACTTTCACGCCGTGCGCTTTCTTATTTCGCATAATTAACAAGTTGAGAAATTTATTAATTAAAATTAAATACATGTTATAACATTAGGAATAATTTAATTAATTAATAGAAGGTAATAGAAATCAAGGTCCCAAAAGAATGATTAAAATATAAAACAAAAAAGTATAATGCGAACAAAAATTATTGCCTAACGAAGTATTCGAGTAACATCTGGCACAAAGGAAAAAAAAAGAATAAAAGCAATAAAAGAAGAGGGATACTTTTCCTGCTCGCCCTATAGACAGACGCATTTAAATGTTGAACTTTAAAACGGTTTCGTTAATTAGCGAAGAGGATTCGTTTCACTACTTTGGCTCACTCGCAACAATCGGATTCATAATGACACTAATGAGTTATTATTATGAAATATAAATGTTACCGTGTGCCTTTTCTTACTTTTCTTTTCATTTTATATTTTGTGCATATATTTTCTGAATCAAACGGCTTTAAATAGACACGTGAAAGAATGTGTATATTTCAAATTGTTTTGCTCTAAATATTCAAAATACGTGCATGTTGCAGCCAACATGTTTAAATTATAGTAACAAACAACATGAAGAGAACAGCGACGAAGCATCACCTCGGCTAGTTTATGGTACCGTGCGATTATTATTATTATCCTTATTACACGTTATTCTCTTTTAATTTCAAATAAAGATGATGTTAAAATATCGTTCTAATATGTATATTAATAATATAACATTCATTCTCGCAAAGTTAATTGCAACAATAATTTCACTTTTATCACGTAACATTCGCATGAAATATTCATGGTTGTACGTCGTTCTATTAATTATTCATGAATTTTTACTTAATCATACTGTTTATAACTATTATTGAAATTATGCTTATTATTCTGTCTACTTATTTTTGCGTTTTGCTGTTATTGTTGCTTCGTAGATTTTGTAATCTATAAGGATATAGTACATACACCAAACAAACCAATGTAAACAGAAACAAAGCGGTAATGAAGTTGACAAAATGATTACTAATGTTGCTAGTTAAATTGTTCCCAATTGATTAAGAACATGTGGCGTTCTATTAATCAATTCCAAAATCTGATACTATTACGTGCACAAACCTATTAATTAATGTAACGTTTTTAATTTTAAATACAAATAGAGACCACTTAATGCGAGCATTTGATTTTATAAAGTTAGTAAAAGTTTGCATAAAGCACGATAGCTGAGCATTAATACTATTTCATGCAAATGAATCATTTATGGTTTATAACTACTGAACAGGGATTTATCGATGCCAGAGTGTGATAATATGAGCATTGTAATGAGTGCATGTGACTAATTTGCGGCCAAACATTCAAATGCATTCAAGTTACATTTTAATACCGATAAAATTTGAAAATTTTACAATATGAAGCTTACAAAGAACTTAACATTTATGGGAGAAACCTGTATTTGATGTAAAGTTATCCTAAGTGAGGATTATTGTTCCTAAATTCCTAGATGTTTTATACGAAAACAATTACATGTAAAATATGATAAATCTGACAGAGAAGTATAGATTACATAAGAAATGCTTACCGATTCACTACTTGAATAGAATATCGATTTAAAATAGACAAACAGAAAGAGTTTGCTTTTATTTAATCATGCAAATCATTCATAACGAACCCAGCATTTATAAAACTGATTTTGATGCACATTCTTGGTCACAATCAGACATCATTTTACTTAAAGTTGATAAAATAAATATTGAAAAAGTTAAAAGAATAAGAACATAAAGTTGCACCTTTGATTGGTCAGAGAAAGCTTATTAAACCTAATTGAAAAAAAAATTCACTTTTCCAAGTGAAACCGTTAATCTTATACCATTTTAAAGAGGAGATTATTATTTAAAATTAACTCGTAATCTGCCCAACGAGACGATTTAAATCTTTTAGTTTATTAATAGGATCGAAATTCCCAACGTTAAATGTTTAACGAGATTAATTTGAGTAACCTAATATTATTGCATTTGGAAAATTAAAGTGCGTCACTGCAATTATTAATTAATAATTATTATGAGAATGATGATGATGATGATGATGACGCTGATAATGTAACGTAATAATGACAAATAGATATAAAAAACAAAAACAAGAATAAAGGAAAGCATTTCATTTTGTTTTTCGGTGTATTTTTGTGTTTGAAAATATTCAATAAGTTCATTGAAATCTATAATTAAAATAACGCCCACGCCTCTAATATTAATTGCTATCGACATTGGACAACGTGCATTTGATATTATCTACAATTTTAGTAAGGAAAAAAACAAAAAGACATTGGGGGAGGGAAATTACTAATAATTAGGAATAGCTAAAATTAATTAAATTTTATCTCATAAATTAATTAAATACCATTGGAGTGTCTTGTTAAACTAAAGAAAGAAAACAAGGATCATTAAGATCAATTTACCAATTGTACAGGATTAGCAGAAACGACAGATATTTACGATTCACTTCCTGTAATAAAAACACCGAAATATTTGCAAAATTATCAAACCATTTATATGCGTTATAGTTTTCGTTGCATTTATTACCAAGTAACTTGCTAAAATACATTATTACAGGCAGCTTAGAGTATCCTATAACGTCATTTCACTCTATCATGGTGAGAAATTGTGGAAACGTTTGGAAGAAGCATGTAATAATTATTTAGCATGTTAACTATGTTTTTTCTATAAAAAAATATTTTGAAAATTAAATGTTCATACCTAAATTATGATTGATAAAATAACTAAAACTAAAATAAAAAGAGAAATTTATTTCTCCAAATATAAAAGTAGAATTTTTTATCGTCCCTTGAAAGAAGAAAAGGCATTAAGCATTGTAAAAGCTCTTAATTTACAAGATCCGAAGCAATAGAAGAATTTACATAAAAATGCAAGGTCTGCAAAGAATCATGTTTTGTTTCGTTCGATTTTTGATCGTACACTGATAACAATTTTATAGGTAGGAAACGTTGGGAATTAGTTTTCGATTTCTAACCCTACTTTTTGTCTTCCCTCCAGGTCTCATATATACTTACCACAGTTTCACACGACATCTTCTACGAATCCATCCATCTGCCGGTGTGTTACAGGAGAGCTTACTTACTTGTACATATAATTTGATACAACAGTGTGATCCACTTGATCGCATTTAATGGATTCACCCGGTACATTCATTGGAGATCATTAAAAACCGATCGGCGTATTATTTGTAATTGTAGCATTGTTATACATTTATGTGGTAAATGTATTGGGGATAAAAGTTATCGAATCTATTATGTGGAGTTTTATTTTTAGCAAACGCCACCCACACGTTGTTGTCTAACAATGTATTTCACTTGTGTTTCATGTATACGTTTTCTCTTCGTTTTATTTCACGTATTTCTTTTTCTACCATTTCGTTCATTTAACATGTTAATGAATTATACGTAACGTATAGGCCTTAACATTACAAACAGATGTTATTATTTCAACGATTTTACATGTATATCTTAGATGATAATGTGTGTGAGAGGGAAAAGGCATCGGAAACCACTGGCAAAGAAGTGTTAGGATTAATGACATTTTAATGTTCAAGAAGCAAGAAAAAAGTTATGGTTCATTAACGAACTTGGCTAAATTAATTTAAAGTGTCGTTAATAATAATTCGATTATTACTTTGCAAATTAATAACAGTGATAAAATTGGTTACATTAGAATAATTGAAATAACGATTTGCACAAAAGGAATTCCACCTTATGATAGTCTCTCAGTTTTATTAATGCTAATGTCTCTTTCTTATGGTGCGATATAAAAATCAAAAATTAAAGATAATAAAAAACAAAAAAGGAGTAAACGAAGAGGAAGAAGAGGGATGGATACACGGCCAAGAATTAAATATATTATGTTGTATACGACGTACGGAATGGATATATAGATATTATGAGTGGGTTGTGGAGCAGAGACCGAATAATGGTAACCGGTCCTGGGACACAACACTCACGCCCGTCTGCTACAGTGGGTGGCAATGAGTTACATATCTCTCTCTCTCTCTCTCTCTCTCTCTCTCTCTTTCTCTCTCTCTTTCTCTCTCTCTCTCTCTCTCTCTCTCTCTTTCTTTCTCTCTCTCGCATACGCATAGACAAAACGAAACCAGAAACCCTTTATTTTCCATTAACAGATGTATCAAACTATCTACATACGTACATCATCGATCATAATCAGGCTAATTAACATACTTGAATTTTATTTCATTACAATGAAACAATTTTATTTTGTTAGGAAACTTTCATTAACTTACAATGCCTAACGCATAATTTCGGGTACAATTCAATTTCACGACAAATTATTTTTGGTGCCAACACGTTTCAAATAGCGCTACATTCAAACTTAAAATTCTTACTACTACAGCGCATGCACCCGTTAATTCAGATCGAATTAATTCCTGCCGATTCGCAATCGTCAAGTACTTAACACGATTTAAAACCGTCCGGGATTTCAAGCCTGCTGCAAGATTGAGTATCCCTTCTATAACTAATTCCATTTAAATCACATTGGATCCACGTTACTGCTTAACCTACTACAAGATTGAACATCCCTTGCTTAACTAATACGATTTCAATCTACGTGGCTCCCAAGCCTACTTCAAGTTCGAACATCACATGCTTAATTTATTCGATGTAGATCTACTTCCCCTGCATGATTTATTTGATGTCGATCTACGTGGCTCCTAAACCTACTACAAGATCAAGGATGACCTGTATAAGTCTTTTTATTCGAATGAACTTTAACCTACATGGATCCCAAACCTGCTTAAAGATTGAACATTCCCTTGCTTAACTTATTCGATTTCGTTCTATGTGTGTCCTTAACCTACTACAAGATTAAGGATCCCCTCTATAAGTTCTTCGATTCAAGTCAATTTCAATCTTCGTGGCTCCCAAACTTACTGCAAGATTAAACATCCGCTGCATGATTTATTTGATGTCGATCTACGTGGCTCCTTAACATACTACAAAATTAAGGATCCCCTCTATAAGTTCTTCGATTCAAGTCAATTTCAATCTTCGTGGCTCCCAAGCCTACAGCAAGATTGAACATCCCCTGCATAATTTATTCGATGTAGATCTACGTGGCTCCCTAACCTACTACAAGATCAAGGATCCCCTGTATAAGTAATTAGATTCGAGTCAATTTCAATCTTCGTGGCTCCCAAACTTACTGCAAGATTGAACATCCGCTGCATGATTTATTTGATGTCAATCTACGTGGCTCCTTAACATACTACAAGATGAAGGATCCCCTCTATAAGTTCTTCGATTCAAGTCAATTTCAATCTTCGTGGCTCCCAAGCCTACAGCAAAATTGAACATCCCCTGCATAATTTATTCGATGTAGATCTACGTGGCTCCCTAACCTACTACAAAATCAAGGATCCGCTGTATAAGTAATTAGATTCAAGTCAATTTCAATCTTCGTGGCTCCCAAGCCTACAGCAAGATTGAACATCCCCTGCATAATTTATTCGATGTAGATCTACGTGGCTCCTTAACATACTACAAGATTAAGGATCCCCTCTATAAGTTCTTCGATTCAAGTCAATTTCAATCTTCATGGCTCCCAAGCCTACAGCAAGATTGAACATTCCCTGCATAATTTATTCGATGTAGATCTACGTGGCTCCCTAACCTACTACAAAATCAAGGATCCGCTGTATAAGTAATTAGATTCAAGTCAATTTCAATCTTCGTGGCTCCCAAGCCTACAGCAAGATTGAACATCCCCTGCATAATTTATTCGATGTAGATCTACGTGGCTCCTTAACATACTACAAGATTAAGGATCCCCTCTATAAGTTCTTCGATTCAAGTCAATTTCAATCTTCGTGGCTCCCAAACTTACTGCAAGATTGAACATCCGCTGCATGATTTATTTGATGTCAATCTACGTGGCTCCTTAACATACTACAAAATTAAGGATCCCCTCTATAAGTTCTTCGATTCAAGTCAATTTCAATCTTCATGGCTCCCAAGCCTACAGCAGGATTGAACATCCCCTGCATAATTTATTCGATGTAGATTTACGTGGCTCCCTAATCTACTACAAAATCAAGGATCCCCTGTATAAGTAATTAGATTCGAGTCAATTTCAATCTTCGTGGCTCCCAAACTTACTGCAAGATTGAACATCCGCTGCATGATTTATTTGATGTCAATCTACGTGGCTTCCTAACATACTACAAAATTAAGGATCCCCTCTATAAGTTCTTCGATTCAAGTCAATTTCAATCTTCATGGCTCCCAAGCCTACAGCAGGATTGAACATCCCCTGCATAATTTATTCGATGTAGATTTACGTGGCTCCCTAATCTACTACAAAATCAAGGATCCCCTGTATAAGTAATTAGATTCGAGTCAATTTCAATCTTCGTGGCTCCCAAACTTACTGCAAGATTGAACATCCGCTGCATGATTTATTTGATGTCAATCTACGTGGCTCCCTAACATACTACAAAATTAAGGATCCCCTCTATAAGTTCTTCGATTCAAGTCAATTTCAATCTTCCTGGCTCCCAAGCCTACAGCAAGATTGAACCTCCCCTGCATAATTTATTCGATGTAGATTTACGTGGCTCCCTAATCTACTACAAAATCAAGGATCCCCTGTGTAAGTAATTAGATTCGAGTCAATTTCAATCTTCGTGGCTCCCAAACTTACTGCAAGATTGAACATCCGCTGCATGATTTATTTGATGTCAATCTACGTGGCTCCCTAACATACTACAAAATCAAGGATCCCCTGTATAAGTAATTAGATTCGAGTCAATTTCAATCTTCGTGGCTCCCAAACTTACTGCAAGATTGAACATCCGCTGCATGATTTATTTGATGTCAATCTACGTGGCTCCTTAACATACTACAAAATTAAGGATCCCCTCTATAAGTTCTTCGATTCAAGTCAATTTCAGTCTTCATGGCTCCCAAGCCTACAGCAAGATTGAACATCCCCTGCATAATTTATTCGATGTAGATTTACGTGGCTCCCTAATCTACTACAAAATCAAGGATCCCCTGTATAAGTAATTAGATTCGAGTCAATTTCAATCTTCGTGGCTCCCAAACTTACTGCAAGATTGAACATCCGCTGCATGATTTATTTGATGTCAATCTACGTGGCTCCCTAACATACTACAAAATTAAGGATCCCCTCTATAAGTTCTTCGATTCAAGTCAATTTCAATCTTCGTGGCTCCCAAGCCTACAGCAAGATTGAACATCCCCTGCATAATTTATTCGATGTAGATTTACGTGGCTCCCTAACCTACTACAAAATCAAGGATCCCCTGTATAAGTAATTAGATTCGAGTCAATTTCAATCTTCGTGGCTCCCAAACTTACTGCAAGATTGAACATCCGCTGCATGATTTATTTGATGTCAATCTACGTGGCTCCCTAACATACTACAAAATTAAGGATCCCCTCTATAAGTTCTTCGATTCAAGTCAATTTCAATCTTCGTGGCTCCCAAAGTTACTGCAAGATTGAACATCCGCTGCATGATTTATTTGATGTCAATCTACGTGGCTCCTTAACATACTACAAAATCAAGGATCCCCTGCATAAGTAATTAGATTCGAGTCAATTTCAATCTTCGTAGCTCCCAAACTTACTGCAAGATTGAACATCCCCTGCATAATTTGTTCGATGTCGAATCTTCTTTCCTTGCTTCTTCTATACAAGTTATTGCATTTGTTGTAAAATTTGTCTCATTTACATCACTGTCGTTTTACGCTGATCCTAACGTGTCACAAAATCAAGGATACTTCAATAAATAATTCGATTAAAATCACTTTCGGTTTAAGTGAATCTGATACTTGCCGTAAACACGAAGATTAGCTGTTGTAGAATTATTCGATTTAAGTCACTTTTAATTTACGTAAGATCTTAACGTCTTAAAATTGACGATCCCCTTTCATAAGTTATTCGATTTACTGGAGTCCTAACCCTACTGCAAAATTGAAGATTCTCTGCGCAAATTATCGATTCAAATCATTTTGCGAATTATGACAATCTCTAATCTGTCTTGCAATTGAGGATCCCCTGCATGGACTCAGTTGATCGGTGCTAATTTCCATTCTCGATGCCTTCGTCTTCGTTCTCATTGATTTACCTAAACCATTATTCTTCGTCTCGTTAATGTCCATCCGTTTGCCACCTTTTCTTCTATTTATTACCTACAGTTCCACGAATTCATTAAATCCGTTAACATCTTCATCAATCTCATTTAGAGCTGCTGTTATTACCACGTGAAAAAGTTCTGAGGAATTAATACGTCCATTTCTATTAGACTACATACAACTAGCAGACAAACAAAACGAAACCAAGAAATGTTAAAACGTTAAAATTAGTATCTTCTCTTTGCATAACAGCTTTTCTTTTCGACAACGAGTAATAGCCTCTTTTACCATCGAACTACAACGTACCATTATCATCATCATCAAAGTTAAAAGGTGGTATTTATTTAAAGTACAAGTAAGTACGCCAATAAGATTTATCACGAATTGTAAATTGTTTTGTTCTTGAAAACAAAGCAACGGTTTTCCTATCGGTTTGTGCGTGAAGTGGCACAAATTGGCTAATATAATAAGAAACTATTTGCAAACAATAAAAGTGATTTATTATAAAGCAGACATTCGATTCGGAAAGGAATTGTTTTTTGGGAGATTTGGGTAAAAGAAAACTAGGTGTAAATGTGATTTAATTTGTAATTAGGGCATGACATTTTTTCCATATCTTTCCGTATAGTGGATAATAATAGAAGCGAATATAATTATATTAAACTAATATCTATGTAGATGAAAAAAAGGCTTCATTACATTATTATGGGTCGTGTTGTTATTACGTTTTTTTGTTATGTGGCATTTCGTATTATTTATAATAAAATTTCACGCAACATTTAACTGTGCTCGTGCCTATAAATTTCACAGCAAAAGCACAAGAACGACGGTAGCAACAACGGGCAAAAGAACAACATTAATTTCAATATTATTTTATCGAAAATTGAATTAAATGAATTTAAATTTAAGTTAAAAAAATCGTCATAAATTTACGTTCAATTTCAACACGATGGTGAAATAAATTCGATCGCTAGGTATACGGCAACGTTATTATGTTATTAATAATTAATTTATTAGGGTGTGTGTCTTGTATAAATTTCAATTAATTAAGTCGAGATAAAATGCATGCAGTAGCCAAATACATTCAATTTTTGCCGATATTATAATTAATTCGTCCAGCAAACAGTTTCATTGAGATTTGTTTCACAAATCGAAATGCCACACAACAACAACACAAAAAATCTCACAATTTCTATTGCACAGAATTAATTTTAGTCAATATTTCAATTCGATTGCGAACAAGTTGCAAAATGGTGCGATTATTATTACACGTTTCGCGTTACACAATAACGAAATATCGAAGGAGCATTTGATTCATTTACCTTGGATTACTGTTACTAATTAATTATAGAAATAATCAGCGGTCAGGGCGATTTGATGTTATTATTAGATTCGTTTCAATTGTAAAGTCTTTCACTTGCACATTTCATAACATATTCTCTACCATATGTTCGAGTTTTTGCTTTTAACAATTACTTTACAACTACATACAACGTTGACAATCATATAGTTAAGCATCGGTTCACGAATATTTCGATTTACGAACAATTTACAAATGAAATATCTGAGCACAGTAGATCTAGGTTCACACATATTTCGATTTACGAACAATTCACAAATGAAATATCTGAGCACAGTGGATCTAGGTTCACACATATTTCGATTTACGAAAAATTCACAAATGAAATATCTGAGCACAGTAGATCTAGGTTCACACATATTTCCATTTACGAACAATTTACAAATGAAATATCTGAGCACAGTAGATCTAGGTTCACACATATTTCGATTTTCGAACAATTTACAAATGAAATATCTGAGCACAGTAGATCTAGGTTCACACATATTTCCATTTACGAACAATTTACAAATGAAATATCTGAGCACAGTGGATCTAGGTTCACACATATTTCGATTTACGAACAATTCACAAATGAAATATCTGAGCACAGTAGATCTAGGTTCACACATATTTCGATTTACGAACAATTCACAAATGAAATATCTGAGCACAGTGGATCTAGGTTCACACATATTTCGATTTACGAACAATTCACAAATGAAATATCTGAGCACAGTGGATCTAGGTTCACACATATTTCGATTTACGAACAATTTACAAATGAAATATCTGAGCACAGTAGATCTAGGTTCACACATATTTCCATTTACGAACAATTTACAAATGAAATATCTGAGCACAGTAGATCTAGGTTCACGCATATTTCGATTTACGAACAATTCACAAATGAAATATCTGAGCACAGTGGATCTAGGTTCACACATATTTCGATTTACGAACAATTCACAAATGAAATATCTGAGCACAGTGGATCTAGGTTCACACATATTTCCATTTACGAACAATTTACAAATGAAATATCTGAGCACAGTAGATCTAGGTTCACACATATTTCCATTTACGAACAATTTACAAATGAAATATCTGAGCACAGTAGATCTAGGTTCACACATATTTCCATTTACGAACAATTTACAAATGAAATATCTGAGCACAGTGGATCTAGGTTCACACATATTTCGATTTACGAACAATTCACAAATGAAATATCTGAGCACAGTAGATCTAGGTTCACACATATTTCGATTTACGAACAATTCACAAATGAAATATCTGAGCACAGTAGATCTAGGTTCACACATATTTCGATTTACGAACAATTCACAAATGAAATATCTGAGCACAGTGGATCTAGGTTCACACATATTTCCATTTACGAACAATTTACAAATGTAATATCTGAGCACAGTGGATCTAGGTTCACACATATTTCCATTTACGAACAATTTACAAATGAAATATCTGAGCACAGTAGATCTAGGTTCACACATATTTCCATTTACGAACAATTTACAAATGAAATATCTGAGCACAGTAGATCTAGGTTCACACATATTTCGATTTTCGAACAATTTACAAATGAAATATCTGAGCACAGTAGATCTAGGTTCACACATATTTCCATTTACGAACAATTTACAAATGAAATATCTGAGCACAGTGGATCTAGGTTCACACATATTTCGATTTACGAACAATTCACAAATGAAATATCTGAGCACAGTAGATCTAGGTTCACACATATTTCGATTTACGAACAATTCACAAATGAAATATCTGAGCACAGTGGATCTAGGTTCACATATATTTCGATTTACGAACAATTTACAAATGAAATATCTGAGCACAGTAGATCTAGGTTCACACATATTTCGATTTTCGAACAATTTACAAATGAAATATCTGAGCACAGTAGATCTAGGTTCACACATATTTCGATTTACGAACAATTCACAAGTGAAATATTTGAGCCAAAAAGGTCTCGGTTCACGAATATTCCGATTTACGAACAATTCACAAATGAAATATTTGAGCAGACTAGATCTAGGTTCACACATATTTCGATTTACGAACAATTCACAAGTGAAATATTTGAGCCAAAAAGGTCTCGGTTCACGAATATTCCGATTTACGAACAATTCACAAATGAAATATTTGAGCAGACTGGATCTAGGTTCACACATATTTCGATTTACGAACAATTTACAAATGAAATATCTGAGCACAGTAGATCTAGGTTCACACATATTTCGATTTACGAACAATTCACAAATGAAATATCTGAGCACAGTAGATCTAGGTTCACACATATTTCGAATTACGAACAATTCACAAATGAAATATCTGAGCAGACTAGGTCTAGGTTTACACATATTTCGATTTACGAGCAATTCACAAATGAAATATTTGAGCCAAAAAAGTCTCGGTTCACGAATATTTCGATTCACGAACAATTTACAAATGAAATATCTGAGCACAGTAGATCTAGGTTCACACATATTTCGATTTACGAACAATTCACAAATGAAATATTTGAGCCAAAAAGGTCTCGGTTCACGAATATTTCGATTTACGAACAATTTACAAATGAAATATCTGAGCACAGTAGATCTAGGTTCACACATATTTCGATTTACGAACAATTCACAAATGAAATATCTGAGCACAGTAGATCTAGGTTCACACATATTTCGATTTACGAACAATTCACAAATGAAATATCTGAGCACACTAGGTCTAGGTTCACACATATTTCGATTTACGAACAATTCACAAATGAAATATTTGAGCCAAAAAAGTCTCGGTTCACGAATATTTCGATTTACGAACAATTTACAAATGAAATATCTGAGCACACTAGGTCTAGGTTCACACATATTTCGATTTACGAACAATTCACAAATGAAATATTTGAGCCAAAAAGGTCTCGGTTCACGAATATTTCGATTTACGAACAATTTACAAATGAAATATCTGACCACAGTAGATCTAGGTTCACACATATTTCGATTTACGAACAATTCACAAATGAAATATCTGAGCACACTAGGTCTAGGTTCACACATATTTCGATTTACGAACAATTCACAAATGAAATATTTGAGCACACTAGGTCTAGGTTCACACATATTTCGATTTACGAACAATTCACAAATGAAATATCTGAGCACAGTAGATCTAGGTTCACACATATTTCGATTTACGAACAATTCACAAATGAAATATCTGAGCACAGTAGATCTAGGTTCACACATATTTCGATTTACGAACAATTCACAAATGAAATATCTGAGCACAGTAGATCTAGGTTCACACATATTTCGATTTACGAACAATTCACAAATGAAATATCTGAGCACACTAGGTCTAGGTTCACACATATTTCGATTTACGAACAATTCACAAATGAAATATTTGAGCCAAAAAAGTCTCGGTTCACGAATATTTCGATTTACGAACAATTCATAAATGAAATATTTGAGCTCAAAAGGCCTTGTTTTATTTGCTACTTTTCGGTTTACGCACACGCTAGTCACCGACATTTTATGTGCCATAAGCACCAGGATGCTCGAAACATGTGGCGAAATATATATTAAGAAATGTTAATTTTTCCCAGCTTCAATTAAATCGCATACTTAATATAATAAGAATTATTTTGGAAGCTTGGTGTATCAATCTTTTTACTTATCTATTCTTTTTAAGTAGTTATTTATTTTGCAAAACAAGTTATAATTAATCCATATAGCATTAATTCTCTTCAGAGAAATGGTTTCATTTTACGCATCACGTACAAGAACGAGTTAAGTTTGTGAATCGAGCGTTGACTGTATTTCTCTGCTTTTAATGCTTGAGTTAACCGATGTGGCCTTTAAAAATAAAATTTCTATCTCTTTTAAAATAATCCGAGATTCATATGTATGTATCATATTTTAAAATACAGGTATTCGGACACGTACAAAACTTTAACTATATCTATATGTTAATGATTGTGGTGTATTATAAAACAGGAAGTTCTTTTACTCGCAAGGAATATTAACAGTTTTTTGCTTTTCCATTCGATTTGCCTTCCTTCATGTAGCTTACCTTCACTTGTTGGTTTCCTTCTTTTTCTATGCTATACGAATAAATCCTGTTATAAATTTGTATAAATGTAAAAGTGTTTTTTTTTGTATGATAAAATAATTTTATACAAACAGAATAGTCGTGGATTTCGTTATTTAATTGCATCGTGTTTGGTTACATACACGTGTAACGGTTTGTATTGCAGTAGAAAAGCTTGTAAATGAAATTTGTTTTCAAACCAAAATCGCTGATATGCCATTTTATCGCAGCAATTTCAATCATTCAGCACAAGGACAAAAGAAACATGGACGAGTTAAAAAGAATTGGCATTTTGTAGAAAATTAGAGCAATGTTTTTTCGCAAATTTAATAGCTCGGTTTTAAATTTAAATCCATTGTTTTACGGAAAGTTCCTGCTCGCCCAGTACGTTCATCGAGCAACTACATACTGCAGTTTTCTTTCAGCTTAAGTTTAATGCGGGATAAAGGAGTGAGAGGGAATTAAAATCAACATAATATTAACGTTTAATTATCATTTGAGTTAATGATAGATATAAATGCGGTAAAAACAAGATCACGAGCAACAAATATTTTCCACTGACATTTCAACCTGCTCTGTTTTAAATATATTTTCTAATACTTCAAGATAATATACATAAAATTGCCTTTTTCCTTTTTCTTCCTCATTTACTTTTATTTTACACTTTACAAAAGGAATTTTTGTAACGTAACACCTTATAGCTCATATTTGTATGATATAATGTGGAAGAAGGAAACGTGCAAAAGAAAGGTAAAATTTAATAGAAAAAAAAAAACGCTTTCGTTGCATGTTTATTTTATTTTTACAAACATACATTACTTAACCTCTCTTTTCTTGTCATTATTCGTCTTATTCTTCATCAATTCCATCTTGCCTTCTATTATGGTTGAATAGTTTTTAACAAGAAAAACTTAATACACCTATATTAATAACGATTCGTTTACCCAGATTAAATAATTTATATTAAAACCAATTTTATCCACATAAATCTCTGGCAATACTAGATGTTCAATGAACCTTTTAATGTAGGGTACATACAATACGTGTATTATCTTTTAGAGTTTTGCTTAATTTTTTTCTTCTTGCTCGAGCTTAATTAATTACTTAATTAAGTGGCGAATAAAAAAACGGATCTAATGAAACAAACTGCACGGATTAGAAACAAAAAAGGTAGATGATGAAACCTGAAAGATTAATTAAATGTAATTTTGACTAATTTATTCATTACGAACGTACTAGTCAAAATATAATCTTGATTAATTTATGGAAAAGGAAATCTAATAAGTGAATAGACTTAAAAAAAACCTGCTGTTTGTACTTTTGCTTCGTGCGTTTTGCAAAAGTTTATTGAACCTTGGTTTATTTATTATTAAATCGACGTTAGCTCGTCTTTTTTCTTGAACAATCACCGTAAAATTCCTCCGAGATTTCGGAGGACGAGGTTCCGACATTAGAAAAAAATTTTGATTTGAAAATTTAAACTTTCTTTGGAAGAATCCGTTCTTAGAAGAATTTTGATTAATTCAAATACTTGCGTTTGCCATTTAAAATACGGCAACGAAGAATGTGAAACATTTCTCTTAAATAAATTTTAAAAAAGTTAAAATAAATCTTAGGTAATCTTGTAAGTTGGTTGAAAGATGTTTCATAAAAATGGCAACGTAATTACACGTACAACGAAATATCTGATAAGCATCAAATCCAGCCGAACAATTTATCAGGCGATAAAAACATTTTAATTAAACATAATCTTTTATAACATTCAACACAAACAAGTAAAGAAACGTTATAAGAGAGAAATTTATCGTCAATTGAGGCAGTTTAATTTTCCCTCGGAAAACCATTTACGTCATTTACAAAGAGTAACGTTCATTAATATCAAGTTTTATGTTTGATTGTTTTATTGCCGATTTAAAAAAAAATTGCACGCAAAATACTTTTTCTTTGTAATAATCTATGTCGTCATCACGTTTCTCTATGTGGACTCAATAATATATTTATAATCGATAATTATTGCTTCTTCGGTATCTTTTATTTTCGAATGACTGAAATATAATTGACATGGCACATGAATCAGTTTAATTATTGATTATATGAAGTTTAGATTAATCAATTTATTATTGTCGATGTGGTTATTGTAGACAATGCCTTATTGAATTCGACATGCGGTTGATATGGCGCGAAAGAAGTGATATGAGAATAAAAGTGGAAAAGGTCGCCAAACAAAAGCTCGTTTCAGATATACCAATTTAAGTGCTTTATTTATATCGTCATTATTATTTATTCAAGAGACATAATTTGAAATAATACAAATATCATACCTCATAAGTTTTTATAACCCTTTGTTTTAATTGAAACGCAAAACACAATAGTGGCAGAAAGCAAATTAAATTAAGAATACGTAAGTGGGCAAAATCGGTTTAAATTTAAATTTTGTTACGTTTACTTAACCTATCAATAGAAACTAGGTTTTAACCATTGAACTAATTTCTGCTTATATTAGTTTTTAAGAAAACATTGAAGAATTGGGCCTATCTGCATACAATAACGTGACATATTAACAATAACAACAACAGCTTCCTTTAGAAGCAGCAACAAACAACAGGAGGTAGAAGAGCAAAAGAAAAAATGAATAGGAGCATCACATATAATTGGCGCATCCGTGTCTGGTTTTCTTTGTCGTTGAAATCTCTTGAAAATAACAGTTTATGTCAATTAACAGCTTCATTTACAAAAAATACACATTTCTAAGACACACCCAACAACAACATGTTTCTATTCGACAAAAGAAACATTCGGTTCCCATTTGCAACATCTAGTATGTTTTTAAATCAGTCTCTGAATCTCATGGTGCGTCTTATATTCGGTGACGACTTATTAGGGCAAAATTGCAGTTGCAACTTTTCGTTGACTTATTAATGAAACCATGCTAATTGTTGCTCTTATAAAGAACAAGGAAATCTTTATTTTATTGATGGTCATTATTCTTATACATTTAAATTGATATCTTTTATCTTTAGTTTTTGATATTTTTTCATTTCTAACTAAGAAATATGTGTGGGGTGCGTCTTATAATCGATGGGGTCTTATATCTGAGTAAATCGAAATAAAATATTATTATAAGATGATCAATCCTATTTGGACAAAAACATAAAAACCACTGTTCGCGTGACACTTGCTAATCTAACGTTTTTTTTTATGAATATCCTTGCAATTCTAAATTTTGGCAAATCCATTTGTTTCAGAAATACTTTGTGAACTTCAAATTTTATTTTATTTTATCTTTCAATTATTCCATACATTTCCAGTAGATCTTTCAAAGTTTATCGAGACTTTCAAAGGTCCAGCAATCTTTTCCAAGAAGTCTACGTGGACCCCGTTGGGAAACTCTTGATTAAACTACATTTAATTGAGCTTATATGAGATTTATAAACGTGCATTCGAAGCAAAATTTTAATGAAATTAAGACTAATTTTAATCAAGATCGAATAAATTGCAATTTTCCACAATTCCAGTGACTTTAAGTTCATAAAACAGCATTCGCGCATATTTATTCAACGAATGATTTTAATAACTTTTTATTACTTAAACAGAAATCTATCCACTATATGCAAATTGTTCCATAGAATCCAGTCCATTCGACAATATAAATCGCTCTTTTTTATCCTCTTTGTTATTGTTCATTAGCAGCAGATACGGACGAGCCAAAGAAAGGGAGTGAAAGAAACCAAAAAGAAAAAAAAACGAACGAAGAATAAACGTGTTTCTACGCTTTTCATATGCATTAATAACGATGATGATGATGATAATAATACATATAACAACAATCTAAATGAAACTTGAAGAAGAAAAAAACGAAAGGAGGAAAAAACCCACATAAAATTCCAAGTATAATTCTTCTTCTTATTCTCCACCATCAGCTCTTCCTTTCCACTCATTTCTTTTTTACATTCCCATCACTTTTTATTATTATTATTTGAACAGATAATCAAATATCATTATTATCATTACAACACACATGAAAAAAAATTTAACGACACTTAGTTGGGTTTCCTTTTCTGCTCCCTAAACTTAAACAAACAAGAACTACTCTACTAAAGACTCCCTAGAATAATGACACCATAAGCGACACATTTGTGAACGAAACCAAGGTTGATTTTCTAATATATATCTCTATCAATTTTTTTTTCAAAATCTATATTGAGGAAGTTAAAATAAATAAAGGGCGGGGAACAACAAATATTGATAATGAAGTTTTAACGTCTGGTACGAATTAAACAAATGTGATATTATTATTGTGGTTAATTGAACGTAGTAGAGAAAGTCTAAATTTAAATTTTGGCAATGATGGCGAACGATTTAATTTGTTTATTAGCCGGCTAGAAATTGCAAGAGGATAGTTTAAATAGGTTAATGACTGTGCAACTTTATTCTTGCTATTATTACAGGTAACGTTAATATGTTAAAGGTATACGACACAGGTAATAGGTGTAATGATTATTTTATAAAAATCAATATCTTGCTTTGGTTGTGGCACTCGGTGCAGCAAGAACAATGGTAGGATGGCTTTTATAAAACTTGCAGTTCATCGTCGCAATATCAGCTACAGAAAAGTGAGGTAATTTATAATTTTCGCTTAACATCGTAGATGACAGTTAAGATACCAATATGTTATAGGAAAGGTAAGAAGAATAATAATTAAAAGTAATAAAGCTTGAAAATTTCAACAAGACCAGCTGCAAAATGCGAATCAATTTTAAGACATATTTGCAAGTGAACGAGAACAGGAATCCAACGCTAAATCACGGACCCAGATACCCATTATTAAAACCATTAGACATCATTTATTCGCTCACGGACCAATCCAAAAGGAAACCTTTTAATTCTTGTTGCACATTGTACGGTCATACGAGAATTTATTACGTTTCATTGCTCACAATTCTCTGTCGCTCTTATTCCCATTTAAAATCATTCTTTTTCAATATCGAACATCATTTATAAACGCAGCGAGAGAATCAGTTCATCCTCCTCCATCTGCTTCACTCCGACCGTTTCGTACATAACAGTTCGTTTAAATAATAAAACAGTAAATCGTAAATTATTTTATTGCAATAAATTACAAAACCAATTATGATTCGTTTATTATAATCGAATCTGTTTGCTTTAGCGAAATTTATTTATACCAACCAACGATTTTATTCGTTCTTGCTCAACGCTTTTAGTTTCTTTTTATTCTCTTACGTTCGCTCTCCGTAATTTACCGATTCTTCCTAATAATTGGCTGCTGTTGCTGCCTTCTTCGAATCGCGACCTAAACATGTAATAACGGCATTTATTTCGTATTAATGGGACGTTCGATTTCGTCGTGAGTGATTGATTAATAGGCCATTTTGAACACGGTACATCGTTACGTATCGATTATTGTTTTAATGGTCATTTGATTTAAAGAAAAAAGTTCTATCTGATTTTGCGCCGGATTGATAACCCAACATGGTCAGTGAACAATTTTTTAAAACCACTTTCGTTTCTTATCCTTTTATATATATATAAAAATTTACCTTTTTGGATGTTTTAAGATTTCGTCAAATTAAATTTCCAACAAAATTTCGAATTAGTTTATACATAAACTCACGCAGTTTGTTTTAATATTGATTACGTTAATGATATTACCTTGACTATAAATAAAAGGTGCTTATTATTTGATTGTAATGTAATAATTGTTCATTATCTTTCTAAAAATAGATTTAGACAGACATAAACCTTTCAAATGCGTTCAATTTAGTAAAGTCGAAATAAAAAATACATTTTTTGTGGAACGGGTGGTCGTCGAATGTGAGAAAGATCATTTGGCAACGAGGATGCGAAGGAGAAAAAATAAATTTAAAAAATCTTCATGGAATATAAGTTGAAGAAGAAAAAAGCATAAAATACGTGGCTTAAAATAAAGCCAGGTGCGTTAAGAAAACACTTTTATTTTTCTAAACGATATTCAAATCTACTGGTACAATTAAAACAAAAATATTATATTTGTGATAGTGGCATTAGTGGCGTAAACCAGAAAAAGATCGTTTTTTCGTTATTTCCTTTTTGCTATTGAATCTTTAACACATGTTAAATATCACTTACAAATATGCGACTGTATCCGGTCGAGATAGCACATGTGATACTTCCCTTTTTCTGTTACAGTAGGAATAATGTTTCATAATAAAAACTAACGGCCACATTACTATAGGATAATTGTTTATTATAAAAAAAAAATTTCCACGTCATCTCGCACAATTTAACTGAAATTCGAATCGAAATTATGTTCAATAACCACTAATGTGGTCGTTAAATTTAATTTCTTTTTATTAAATGAACTGCCAACAGAAAAAATAAAGACAAAATGATCAAAATAAAAACCCAATTTTATTTTTCAAAAATAATTTTTGTTTCGTATTATTTAGTATAATCTGTTTCATTTGAAATGTTGCTAATTTCATTCTACATGTTTACCAGCAGTTCTTTACGCTTTATCCTTATGTAAACATTTCGTAGACTATTCGAAAAAAAAAAGAGAGCGGCATGGCGTGTTGTATTGGCAAATATTTAAGTATATACCATTTGCAGTAAAAAACAAGAACGACAGAAAACGACGAAGATTCTCTATTAAGTAAACTGCATAATAATGTGTTTGTATTAACGCAATTATTGCTTGTTTTCTTATTTGAAATTCGCGTTCGTAAGTTGCTAAACATTTCAAAAGCGTTCTCGCGCAAATGTGATCGAAGAAAAGAAAAACGAAATTAAATCAAACTGGAGTTTTTAGTAACGGCGCTGTCATATAACGCGCGTGTAAAATTGCAAAATGGATTAAACCGAAAGCATCTGAAAGATACACATACAATTTATTGTAACGCCTTTGTTACAAAGCCTCCATATTATTTTTTGTTGCGCTTTTTACATTTTGCAGTTGTTGAAACTGCAATACAATAATAATAAAATCACCGTGTATCACAGATTTTTTCCTTACTCGTTTCTTCTTATTGTTGAGAAGGTGTATATGAGCATGTGAAGCGGTTATAACAAAATAAAAAGGAATAAAAACATATTATTTATATTCATACTGAAAAGCCGTATATATTTGTAATTGCCAAAGACGGAGACAAAAATTTATTGCCGTGTTATACGAGATTGATTTATGTATGCGTGTTAAATAGGAAAAATAATAATAACAGCAACAGCAACAAGGAAAGGCATTTCAAATGAAATTTAAAAAAAAACTAGAAAGTGGTGGAGGAGGTATAGATGATGATGATGATCAACGGAACAAGAGGTGGTAAATTTCGTTTTTGTTTATCACCGGGAGATCATCTTTTTCAGTTATTCATGTTAATTTATCGATTTGCATATAAATGAATATCTTTAGAACGACAGAGACGGAATCTAATCGATAATTAATAAAATTCTGTTTGATTTTCCACGAAATTTCAATAACCAGTCGCGCAACTTTTATTCAAATTAAAAAAGAAACGGTCCGTTCGCTCATTAAATGGTACAAAGCGATCATAAATTAGATAGATAGCAGTAATTAAATGGGGGACAAATACCAACACAACAAATCACTTTCCCACCGAAACGAATCCCCCAATTTCGACACTAATTGCGTGTAATTCTTTAAACGTTGCACGCGCATCGCCATTGACAACTGACAGCGTCATAATATTATACTTGATGATGCTCGTCCAGTAGAAGCTTTCAGTTGTCTCTCGCGTTCCTTTTTTGCCGCGCTTAAAACTAATTTCTCAACGTCTCGCCAACGAATTCGCTTGCATCATAACAAAACGGTTATTCTCTCGAAATAATTAATGATACACCCATATTAAAAGGAGAAATTGAATAAAAAAATTAACCGTTTGTAGAATCCTCTCGAAGGTAATAATATACATATGACATTTCGAAAACTCGCAGCTACCGCTCGCTCTTAAACAAGCCATTTGAAAACGTATTGATTGGCAAGTTAAAAGCTTATAGAAATAAATAAAACTGGTTCAATCGTTTCCATTTAATGGCCATCACGTGAGAAAAGCGAAGATGACGACGACGATGAGGCGCTCTAATTATTATTACACCGGCTTCATGAATGTTTCATAATCGGTCCGGGTGCAAGAGAAATAGGCTCGATAAGGAAAACTAGTAATACTGGTTAATCGATGCCATAACCGCATTTTTATACGGCGTTCGATTGGTATGAGTTTAGGTGCTGCTGTTGTCGATGCATTTTCAATTATTTTATCGAGGCATAAATTGGTGCAATTTTAAAATGTTGGTTTGTTTTTTCGTTTCATCGAATATGATGGCCAGAATAGAACTTCTTTTTCCTTTATTAGCCAGCGCAACAACATAAATAACAGCTTCCAATTTAATTCTTCTTCTTCTTGTAGTAGCCACAAATCAGAGAAACTACTTTTACAAGGTACGTCCATTTATCCCGAGGGAATTGGTATGTTTGAACCGTTTATTCCGTTCACTAGTTCAATTACCTTTCGTTTTATTTTCATTTTTCAACGTAATTCTCACGTAGATTCACGTGGGCAGTTTTGCAATTTTTTTATGTCTTTTTTTTTAATTGCTACACAAACCAACCGATTTTCGTCCATCTCTTTTGTTGGCCTGGAGTCATTTCAGTACAACAATCGACTTCCTTTAGAACCCAAATTTTCACATAATTTAATTTGTAACACGCTTTTTAACCTCCGGGTGGGCACTTTTTGCTATCGAATTTAAACGCTTCACTGATGATTGTTATTACCAACTAGAAAATGATATGTTATTAGCATGAACACCAGTGGCGTATCGACGAATTGTGAGTCCGGACGACATCTTTACCTGACAGTATTAGAAATGATTAATAAATAATCTAATGCTGCCCGGTAAGATGCGAACAGTACTCTATTTCTTGCCGTTGTTCGACAAAAAAACTATGTCCAACTTGGACGTCGTTATATATTTGTCCTCGGGCGAAATTGGCTTCTTGTATTCTAGGAATGTAACCAACCAGTTGTTGTTGTTGTTCTTGGCTCCTGCCATTTATTATTATTGCTCCTCCATCGTTGGCACTTTCGAACGAACAACGGACAATCATCATTTATTCTGATGGTAATACAAAACGAAATGTTAAACGAAGACGAGTAACAAATCTTCTTTTCCCTTTTTTCCCCAACGTTTTATCTTTATCTTACATACATTGGCGTTTTAGTTAAGGATTATGTTTTTGTTTGTTGCTTAAGAGTAATTGCGAGCAGAGAGATATACGTTTGGCGTCTGGATAATTAGAGGCCGTTCAATTAATGTCTCACTTTAATTAAATGTATTACGTGGTATGTATGTCTTACGTTTGTATAATTCTACAATTTACCACTTTTGCACACTAGCTGTAAGTCGATTAATTAAAGGAAAATATAAAAATAAAAGAGTTACGATTAACGATAGGTGGAAGGAAAATGAGTTGGAAAAAAAACGATAAATGCACAAGTGAAAGGTACGTTCGGTACGACAATTTCTGTCACAGAAGTGAAATACAATCCGATTGGTAATATGAAATGAGGAAACTTTTTTAATTCTTTTTTTATCCCGAAAAGGCAATGAAAATAAACTTTAAAAAAATTATGAGGCGATTTATATTGAAAGGAGTTTAATTAAAAACGAAACGGTTTCGTTCTTTTCACAGGGACGATTACACAAATTGGAAAATGTTTTCCAAATTTATTTACAAATTGCCCTATAAATTATACAAACCTCCACGTTTTAATAGCAATAATGAGATACTAGACTCAGAATAATAAGACGTTGACTCACATAAATCAATTTCACGTAAATTATCTAATTATAATACACACTACCAATTCTCCACGTGAAACGAAATAAAGACACACGAAAATGAAACGGAATAAATTAAAAGAATGTACAAGGCGATCACGAAATGTTACTATTTGAATAGTTCCACCTTTAGCAAATTAAAAATACGTAGGTGGATCAAATATAAATGAGTCGGCTTGAATTACGAGCACACACGAGGGCTCAGTTTTTTTAAG
Organism: Hololepta plana; assembly: GCA_963695495.1. NCBI lineage: Eukaryota > Metazoa > Arthropoda > Insecta > Coleoptera > Histeridae > Hololepta > Hololepta plana. The sequence continues at coordinate 5,016,105 of OY968832.1, read as the reverse complement.
TGGGAATGTTTGAAATAATAGAAACTTATCACACTTGCCCTTCGATGCATTTGTCTATTAACAAATATAGTCAAAGCGACAGCATTTTTTTTAACAGGAACCTAATCGACAACATTGTATTTGTCAACTTGCAACTATCTGACAGCAAACATTTGTCAACATTCGCGTATTGTACCGTGTTAGCTAGATATTTCTAAATTGTCCTCAAATGTACTTCTCTTGTTAATAAAAAATTGGGAAAGTTTTGGAATCAAATGAAGCTGTCGAAAGGAATCTTTCCCAATTGTTCATATTTGTCCCCATATGATTCTAATCAGTCAGAGCCACTCATTACTTAAAAGACTTACTTTTTAATTGCAAAAAAAGTTTAACCTACAACATAAGCAATCTTTAAGATTGAGGAAATGAGATTTCGTGCTCGCCCTGTACATGCACTTAACATTTTTTTCCCTTAAGACATTGTTATTATATCGTTAATACGTGGGGGAATAATGTCGAGATGTAAATGATACGTGCCAATTATATATGAAAAAAATATGGAAATAAAATTCATTTCCTTTTCGACTACGTATAAAAGTTAACTAACAAACACACACACAGAGAGAGAGAGAGAGAGAGCTTTTTATTGATATCCTCGAGGAACAAAATAAAAATAAGGGAAAAAAAGAGCAAAGTTTTTAATGTGTGCGATTAAAAAAGAATTCTGCATTACAACAGTTATTATTATAGCATAAAACGAGACTTATAGTTTTTAGGTGCGGTTAAATGATGGAAAATATTTCATTTTATTAGTATCATTATAAATCCATAATACACTTAAACCCGTTGTTCCGTCTTCGTGAAATAATATTTCGTTTAATCATCGAGCGAGAATAAGTTGCATTGAAGCAAGTTTGATTCAAATTAATTAATTCGAAATTTAATCTCTTTTTTAACAAAATTTTACCAAATGTTAGTGCAGACCTTCTTCGGTTTCGTAATGGACATCATTTGTAAATGATACCTGCAGATTTCAATTTACATTAACGCGATTTCGACTTTTATTATTTAAAACAAATAATTATCATAATTCATGAAAAATAAATTGGAAACACGACGATTGATATTTAAGTGGTAAAGCAATAATTATCGAAATGTAAATTTTATCGCAGTCATCATAATGGCCGAAAGAAAAAGAAATGGGAATTTCTAATATACCCATGTATATGGAAGAATGTTTACCAATTAAAAAAATAAAACGAAAGGCAGATGGAAAAAGGAAAAGAAGAAGGGAAATACGTGCGGCCACAAAATTTATTTATATATTTTTGGCCGTGCACCTTTTTGAATATTAATAAGAAATCATTTACCTACGTGTCACTGGAATACAACGGCCTTAAGGAATACGGTAAAACTCGTTTCTTTTTGCCTCAGAAATGTGATCAGAATTTTCTTCCTACTTTCCAGTCCGTCGTCCGTTCTTTTAGGAAGAAATTCATTTTATTACTAAAATTGACATTTATACTTTTACAAGAACGCCATTTATTGCCACCTTCACAGGGAGAATGTTAAAAAGGAGTCGCTTTTCTATAACAGAAAATCATTCACTTCCAAAGGTCTCCTTTTTAATTTATCCATATGAACAGAACATGAAAACGAGGACTTCCTCAATTCTCTTCAACATTCTAAGAAACTTAATGGATGTTTGCTGGAGAAACAACGCTCGAAGAACATTCGAAACCGATTATAGATAACGAATTCAGAGTAATATTAATAATAATGGGACTGAGCTAATAATGTTGTACGTGGAAAGTGTGAAAGAAGTAGCCGGTTTCGATCGCATGTTTTAAACTGTTGGTAACAATTTTATTGTCGATGATAATTCACTTGGTTTCGTTTCCCTCTCAAATGCCTACTTCTATCAACGCCAAACAGGAAGTATTAATAATGATTAATAGTCCGTTCACAGACGTGGCGGTTGCGTTAAAAAGAAACGAGTCAATGTTAAGTGAAGAATGTAAGAAGTGACTTCATCGTAGCCCCTCATCGCCGCATCAAATCATTGTTCATTTGGATCAATTAAAAGATTACCCACCAATTCAACTAATTACGAGTCGTTAATTTAACGAAAAAAAGTTTAATTATAGGTTATACAACGTTAAGAATCATAACCTAAAACGATAATCATCGTTTAAACAAATCGTTTATAAGCAAATTGTTACTTTCGATTTTGATTTCATTTTCTCGTGCGTTTCCAATTTTTCACCGCTATTACTAGCAACTTATTACTTTGACGCTTGTTACGAAACAAATTGGAAGAAAAAAATACTGAGGGGACGTTTATTTGTGTATTCACCCTTCTATAAACACGTATTACACAAGAAATGTACAGGTAAATAACACGTATACACACACACAAACGTTAATTATATATTGTGTGCACTTTAATTCCGCTTAATGGATTTCGAATGTTTAACGAACGAATGTCTTGATAAACTGTAACGTACTTTTCAATTATATTCGCAATTGGAAACATTATCGCATTGCAGTTTAATAATAATGGACGAAGAACTAAAACGATTACTACAATATAACGCAATCATTAGCCGATTGAAAAGCATCGACAATTAAAACTGATTGATACATTTCTATAAGCAATATGTTTCCATTTTGATCTCCCTGTTAGTGTACACGTTCACAAATTTATTCGATTTAATAATATCCACAAGATAGTAAACTGGTTTAATTAAGTACTTAATAACTTGATGATGCTTTTTTTTCAACTGATTGAAGGCGATGATACACGAAAGCGGATTGATAAGTTTGAGTGTTTTATTTATTGCTCTCCCAATACACCAAATCATGCATTTAACTAATCCAAACACAAGTATAAGATAAATAAGTGGATTTAATCATTAATTGGATGCCAACGTTATTAAAGAGCTTTTAAATTGCCGAAAACCGGTTACAAAATAAGCAAAAGCAAATTTGCAAACTTAAAATTGTTTGCTCGCTCTGTGCAACACATTATACGTAATTCAATCTACTTTGATCACATTTGGAAATGTATTTTTTAATTCCTTAAAATAACAAATTAGAATGTCAGTTGAACGAATGTTGGTCACATTTTAAAATTTATCTTTAGTTTTTTTTTGCTCTTCCTGTATGTACATTAATTTATTTTTATTTATTCACGCTCACGTGTTTATATTAATGAGAATTGATTAAATATTAAGCTCTCGATAAAAATTAATTAATTGAGAATAAACTTATACTTTGTAGCAATTTAATTTATATTTTAGTGGTTTTATTTTTTCGCAATCTTCCTGTATGACAATTTGTTTTTCGTATTGCGTATATGGGAAACGACCTCCCACGTTGTTTTTTTTTTTATATTTTAGATTAGTAATGTCAAACAACAAACAATTTGAGGAAAATAGAAGTAAATTGATGCGATGAATAAAATAGTTTTTACTTTAAGCATTCTTGGCCAACAGGAATTTAATAATTTCGATAAATTCTAAGTTTTTTCTTTCTGGCTTTGAAATAGTTGGGAACATCTCTTGTACTTGTAAATGTATCTTTTTAATTATAGCACCCTGGCATTTCTATTTTGTAAATTATTAACATTTCATTCAACTCCGAAGACATGTGGCCACCAATCCTCCACTGTTCTTTTGAAGAAAAAAGTACAACAAAAAACGTGGAGACACTTAATTTCTTTTTTTTTCTTGTGGTTCCATTTTTCTTGACACGAACTTAGATTAATAATGGGATAATTTTAATCCGCTCGTAATTTAAGCCTACAAATAACACGATTAGAAATTGTGTTTATCAGAAACAACGAAGTTAATAATTGCGCCACTCGAGATGGGTAAATCTTTCAGCTAGCAATCGTTAAATAATAAAATTTGGACTGAGAAGTGTGAGCAATTTGAAAATCGAAATATAAATGCGAATTTCTGGTTTTTCAACATTTTTATTTTACTGTTTCACTAACTGTTAATAAGAATTAAATCCATTCGTAAGCATCTCTTTTTATCGACAAATATACCATACTCAATGTTATTATCGAAGCGACGTGGCTTTAATATTGGAAAATCATTTTAAGTAGTTTCCACATGCGGAATCTCCGCACTCTCGAGACGAGAAAACCAAAATAAGAATTCCTCCATATTCGTTCACTGTTTTTTCCATCATGAAATGTCCATATATAAAAAAAATCACTTTTTAACCGGACCTATTTAACTATCAAAACTGTCCATAATAAGTATGAATAAAAAACAAAATAGAAACGGCTCGTAGCCGGCGTCACTAATAATATTACAAAATTCTTTCAAGTTTCTTTTTACCTAACAAACTTATTTAATAATTTGGTCAACCAACAACAGGTTTCTTCTTCGTCTTTTTCCTTAATTTGTACATTAAAACCGACAGCCTTTAAATACATGCGTTCAAACTATATGTACAAGGCGAGCAAAGAAGAAAAACGAAGTTGTTCACAAATCGAGCACATAACCTAAACGATTTGGGAAAATGGTGGAACTTTTTTATTGATTTGTCACACACCGGTCGTTTGTGATTGAATATTATCAAGGCAAAAATAATGTTTATTTTTCAATCGACGCAATTTTGAGGCCGTTCAAAAGTTTTATTGGTCAATTAATGTCGTTTATGCGAACGTTTTATTTTATGTTCGAACGCGTTTGCAGCACTACATAAAATTCTGTAAATAATTAATATCTGTTTATAAACAATTCTATTGCGTTTTCCGCTTTCTTTTCTGTAGCTTGTTATTTTTTTGTTGTTTATTAATAAATAGCATTGAAATACGTTCGGTTGTGGATGGAAAGAAAGCATGAATGAATTCCGATTATTCCCTATTATTACAGTCTTTTAATAGTATAACCCAACTAACTACCTGTGTAAAATTATTCAAGTCGAAAGAGAAAAGAACCAGAACGACACGCCCTGTTGTTATATTTACATGAAGAACCTTTTTCGGTCCCCCAGGGTATAGCGGGCCACTAGTTTCGAATCGGGCTTGATTTTCATTAAGAATGACAAAAATATAATTAAGGAAAGAAAACGAAAATTAATAAACGATCTGGCAAAATAGCCTTTATTTATCATTTTCTTTTTTCTAAAGCAAACAACACCTTCATGCACGCGTCACAATGACAAGGTATATTTTTCTTTACGAAAATAATATGCATGTGCAAATGCAAATTCAAGTTCGCGATAATAAATATTGCGAGCCAAGTAGTAATGGCAGTTGCTGGAGAGATATTTGCATATTTCGAAGCGCAAAACAACACAAAAATTATTGCAAGTCTTTTCAATTAACGCAAGAGAGAGAAAATTAGTAAATTGCTTCCTATGCAAAGAGAAAAAAAAAGCGTATAAAAAAAAATAATTTTTTATGAAGTTTGAACGAGAAAATCGTAAGTCTTCATTAACTTGTTCGAATTTTTTCTCCCATTCGTTTCTGTTCAATTATACGGAGTTAAATGCTATTTAGGCAAATGATGATGATGATGATAATAAGATAGTTGCGCCCAATTGTATTTTTAAAAATAGATTCACACTCACGTTACTTGACGGTTTAACGTCTTAAACTGATGCTTAAAGTTTGCTCGTTCGCAAAAGACAACGAAAAACGACTTCAATAAATTTAAAAAAAAAGGACAGAATTCATTAATTTGGAAATTCAAAAATTAACTTACGTTCAATAATTGCGTGCCGATACAGTAAGTAGATTCGAATAAATAAAAAAGAAATACTTTCCTTTCAATAATCGCACTGATTTATTAAATTAACTTTAATCAGCAACCCGAAGAAATGTTTGATTGACGAAAAAAAAATTGTCTTTAAGTTCTCACTCGGCTCGACCGAAAAAAAATTACAATTAAATACGTGTTATGCACTAGAATTAAACTGAACTATGGAAGGGAAAGCAAGAAATAATTATGACCAAGAATAAAAAATTATAATAGAGACGGTATTAATTAATCAATTGACAATACGCAACTGACTAAATACGTTTATGTCGGATTTTTGGTCCTTAGCAAGTCCATTCGACGAGCGCCGGCGCCGTTTTTATATAATATCCAAGTGGGGGAATGTATGTAACAATATTCTTTTCATTTTCTTCACTTCATATACGAGGTGGGGCAAAAGAGAATAAAGGACAATGTCCACCTTATTTTAATTTATTATTAAAAGAAAGAGGATTCGCAATTTTCGCGGACTGATATCCGTTAAAATGATCATCGTCGTCGTCTGCAAGGTTCGTCAGCAAGCAAACATACGATAAAAAGCGATCGGAACGCTTTTACATTCTTGTTGCCATTTTGCACACAGGAAACTTTGGAATCCGTTTGTTTGAGGGGTTGTTTTCTTTATTCATTTTATCCGCTTAATGTTTACAATTCATCATTTGCATTTTGTCATTGCTTCATTCTTCTTCTTCATGCCGATAAGATTAAGACACAATAACAGGAAATTATTTTGTTGTGGAATAATACTAGATTTCCATCAGCGTTATGATTGATAAATAAATGACGAGAAAATGGAAATTGTTATCAGAAAGCCGCAATAAGCAAATGTTTGACATGGATATGCGACCGCAACGAAACAAGAAGAACAAGTTCCAACGATAACGAAGAATCTTTATAAACTGCAAATGTTCCATTATTATACCAGATTAATATTATGTGATTACGAAAGAAAATTTTCGATTTCTACTAGAAAATTAATGCTCTTTGGTTGTAGCGTTCTAAGAACCAATTTTTTAAGAAGTAATTCTCCCTAAAAGTTAATGCTTCAAGTCAATATTGAAATTGCTTTGGTAAAAGCCATATATTTATGAAAATTATTATAGCTCATAGGTTAGATCAAAAAAACAACTGAACTACAATGCAATATTGTGTGCAAAAATTCTGTTCCCCTTCATTGTTCTACTAAAACACGTGTAGTTCGCTAATTTTATTTAAAAGCTGGCGAAAAATTATTGCTTTTTTTCTGACGTTATGCCTCAGATAATTAACAAAATTTACAAATAAATTGAATTAAGAAACCTGAGTCTTAAAACCCTATTTGCGTTTATTTTAATGTAGATGGTGTCCATCAGAATTAAATTCTAATTGTTTTTACTGTTAATTATCTGAGAAAAAATGGCAGTAAATAGTAGATAATTTATTTATATATTTAAATAATAAAAATTTAAATTTCATATTTCTATTATTTGCCTGCGTGCATCATCGATGCGAATTAAAATTGAACAAGAAACATTCATTTTAAAAAGTTAATTTTTGCTAGAATGTGTTTAAACAGTTTATAATTTTTGTTTGTTCCTATAACAGTTCAGAAATACAATTTATGTAACCGATAAGGATTCTAAATGAAGAAATCGCATTTAATTAAAGAAATTAATTATGGGATTTTTTCTCTCTAAAATTAATAACGTTTCTACAAATACAAGATTAATTGGCTTGTTTGAACTTATTGATGGCTTACATAATTAACGCGAGACTTATGCGAATAAACAGATAATATTCCGGTCAAAGTTTATCACATTTCGTTTTGTTCAACGTCTAATGGACTTTATTTAAAAGCGTAAACGTTATACTCAATTTTTTGTTCTCTTTAACTAAATAATTCAGTTGGAAACAAGATCTTAACGGCAACATTTTATTAGTATGCGTTAACAATTTATTTACATTTCCTTTTAGTAAGCAATAATCAAGTTTTTTTTCTTTTTAAAAACAATTCGTTCTGATAATCGACCATTTGCGACTTGAATGTGCAATAGTTCGCCATCGATTATTATTTATTGGAAAACTGATTTCAATCGATTTCTTTCTCTTCGTCTAGTAAAAATATTTATTTGTCTCTTAATGCTTCGAGTCAGCGGATTAAGTATCAATCTTGATCCCACTTTTGCTTTATTATAACGTGTTAAAAAGTTATTTTTACCGTCCCGAATTATAATAATAATATAGGGAAACGTATATAAATGCGTGTGGGCGATTTAAATGTGTACGTTTAATATTTAGAAAGACACACATTCTTATTTTGAAATGACTGTCTACCATTTTTATTATTATTATTTTGCTCTTGCACTTTTTCCATCTTGTTATAAAAATAAAATACGTCGCTTTCGTTTGCCATGGGTCATTAAAATTGGTCGGTTCCATTGCACAACATTATTCTCAATTGGACAGTTTATAATAATAGTAATCATTTTGCATAGGAATCGAAAGAGATAATAAGTAGAAAAGAAAAGCGATAGGTAACAATGAATGCAAATTAATTAATTATAATATTAATCATACGTTTCTATTCGAACAATGTCATAATCGGATTAAAATTGAAAGAACCGCACGAAAAGAGAATTACTTTCAATTAAAATTAAAGGGGAGTGAAAGTCGATGATTGATAATAATTGCAAAACGTTTCATTTTTCGAAGGCAGCCACATAATTTTGCTTATAACCTTTATATGGTAACTCATCGTGCAGTCAACCAACCGGCTCGCAGAAAACTTGTAAAACGACTCAACGTACTTTAATCAAAATGATTGCGTTGATGAAGTTGAGCGAATAAGTTTACAAGTTTCGAGATGATTTGCGAATGGTACTTGCAATTATAACCGAAAAAAATATCGTATCATCATCATCATTATCGCTCTTCTTAATGCGGCCGTTACGTTTACTTGCGTGACCAAACTAAATCTATTAAATCGGTTAATTGCAATTGAAGTTTGTATTAAAGGAACTAAAATATTTCTTATCGACAGTTTTAACCGCCAATTATAATATAACACGTCGCCTTTTATTATGGACTTTGCTTAAATTTGGGTCATCCAAAGAGAGACGATTAAATTTGACAAAGGGGAAACCATTTAATTTAAGAACAAGGTAAACGTTTAATAGTAACTGACAAACAATTTCGTTTTATTTGCAAAAAAGAAGCAAAAATAATATAAAAGCGGCTACAAACAGACGGAAAGTATGCGTAGTGTAGGACAGTACATCGCGATGCTGACGATGATGATGGTGTTGGCAATGGAAATTGGTGAATCATCAACGTTCCTGAATCACTTTGAAAATATTATAAATTGAATTTTATATTATTAAAACACGCATTCGCTCATAAATTGAAACTATAACTATTTGATCTATTAATAACTAACGTCTGTATCATCAGCATCAAATTTCTAATTATTACATTGTTCCGATTATTATTAACAAAAAAACACGATAAAAGGATTATTAAAATAATTTCGCATCAGTTAATTACTTTCTTGCCTATAATAAGATTAATTTTCTTCGCTGCGCACGTTTAAATTATAATTAATTATAAACGGCATAAACAATCCTAATTAATTAATTAATTAAATCAATTCTTATCAATTTTCTCTCGTCTAATCGTTCTATTAAATGATTAAATTGATCGTACCGCTACGCTATAGGTATTCTAATAGAATTTCGCTAACGTATTCAATTACCAGTCAAACAAAACGTTCAATTACTATTAGAAAAGGAACGTTCAGAAAAAAAGACGATGATGATGACGATCATAATGATGGTGCGGTATAACGTTACTGTTTATAACCACTTTCAGCTAATGCATTGGCAATTTATCATCGCGGTAATAATGTAATTATAATGATAGAGAAGTAGACCGAATTTAATTCGATATTATTAATAACGATCATTACGGGGTGCATTTTAAAAATAAACGCTCTTTTAACGGAAAGAAACCGAGAAGCATCGCCTTGTGTCCAATGACATTTCTAGGTTATTTTTACATTTCCATCAATATAACTTTTCTTTCAGTTTTTCTACTGACGTGTTCGGTTGTTTTGTTTAGCTTGTGAGCAAATATGACGGCCGGTTGTTGCGAGGTTAGGAGTTGAAATAATTGCATTACTTCCAATTTGAAATAACCTCATTACTGTGACAATCGTACTTTAAACCAATCGGCCTTTACATGCTTCGCAAAAATCGAAAAGAATTTTATGTTAAGTTAATTGTTAATGAGTGCAAGAAAATTTAGAATTAGAACAAAAGTTACAAAATGAGATTTGGGATATTATCGCTGACTAGCTTCAATCAATTCAATATCTGTTACATTCTTAACCTAATCATTATTTTATTTCAAACAAAAAGTTGAATAAAGTTTTATGTTGAAATTAAAGTGTACGCGAAATTTGTTTCGATGTCTAAATTGTTACGTTCGAGACGAATTGAACGAAATTATAATAGCGAAACTATAAGCAGTTACAAATTGCAAAATAACATTAAAACTTTCCAAAAGCTGTACGAAGAGATTTATAGTAGTGGCAAGCCACTTGGGGCACTTTATCACAAAACGTTATTGCTTACAAATCGTATCCTCTAAAATAATAGAACACGAAAATACAACTGTCGAACACTATTTAACTGCTTTCAACTAACATGTTATATTTAAAAGGAATATTTTAGCAAGTGATTGCCACTTATTAACAATACAACTTTCACGATTGCCGCTGAGAATTAAAAAGAAATTACGTTTGACAAATACTCATTAATTCATAAATTACACATATGACTTATTAGGTTTGTAGTTGATAAATTTACATTGCAGGCGTTAATTTAAAAAATTCTGTTGAATATAACTTTTGTTTGGTAATGAAACAAAAAAATACCTAATTTGTATTTGCAGAATAAACAAGTAGCCACATATTTATAACAGGATGCTCCTGATTTTGAGAGCATCCCGTATATTTATAGGTTACATAAAGCATTGTGTACCAAAAAACGTAACTTAACTATAGAATTTTCAGCGATATTTCAAGTATTTCTGTAGTGATAATAATAAGTATACATGTGTCTCGTACTTTGTAGAACGAAGTGTTACAACATTAAAACAATAAAACGACTTTTTGATCTACCGTTGGATTTGCGAATGATTATTCGGTCTCTGTTTCCTTTTCCACAAAACCGAACCGTTAATTATTCTGGAACCATTAACAAAATACGAACACGTTCTGTAAACTTTCTGTAAACCGGTGTATATTTTACATAAAAAGGAAAATCGTAAACAATTTAAATCGATTGCCAACTTCCTCGAGTTCGAGCTCGCAATCATTCACAGTCGCATGGTAAATTAATTTGCGTACGAGTGGAAGGAATCGATTATGTTAAAGGAGCGAAAACTGTTTCTAATGGCTTCACATGTAAGAAACGAGTATGTTAAATAATGTAAATATATCTAAAAAAAAAAAAGGAGAATCATTTCATTTAATCCATTCATGATGTGCATGAAATATAACAATAATAATATTATTACAGCGAATGCGTGATATGAGACAGTGTGTCAAACGAAAAGCGCTACTTTTTTATAACTATTTTTCACAATTGAAATTAAAAAAGGGAAATTGTAAATGGGAAGGGCTACCTCGCTCATTATTATTACTAATTTATTAATGAATCCAGGTTTTTGTACCGTGGACGATATAAAACACGCAGACCTAATTTTTATTCCTGCCTCTTCCATTCTTTTCCTGTTTAATGTTTATTTTATACGCATTCCTCTGCAAATCATCCTGTATTAACGTTAATTTTTCGTGAATGAACTCCAAATTATCATAAATAACTTGATATATTATGCAAAAATGTGTACTTATATTGAGAGTAATAAGAATATTTTAATAAGCCCTTCCGCCCTATTCTTTGTCCAGGCAAATTGATTTCCATTAAGTAAATGTTATGACGTTCGTTTTCGAATACCGGGCAATCAGAAATTACGTAAGTGCATAAATATTTCATCGTTGGAATTTTCAATGCCTCGTAACAGTTATTCTAATATATGACGAAATTAATAATCCTGATTAATTAATCGCACGGTTTCGATTGGTTTTTATTATCCTTCTTGCATCAGCACAATGCCAGGGAAATAATTAGATTAGAGACAGGTCTACAGGATATCGGTTTTACGAAGGCCATACAAGAATTTACTGTAATAATTATGTTGGAATGGAAATGGCTGTTGTATGGAGGAATTTAAAGAGCTAGGTTAGGTCTCGCGATTGTACGGTCGGTGAAATTGCTTTGTTCTACATAGCCTTTTGGTATTTGAAACTTCTGAAAAGTTTCCTAATGATTTCATTTCCAACGAATAAAGTTATCAATTTTATGATGATTAATTGTCATTGAACGTAATTAAACATTATTATGATTCATAATTGGCCCGATGGCAAATAGAAGCAAGGGCAACAATCAATCGCTTTCCTTTTCTTGTCCGTTTGTCAATCATGCAATACGAGCGATCATTAATAAATGACAAATTATTGTAATAAATGAAATTCGATTTAAATTAATTATCGATTTTTGCTGGTGGCAAGGGAAAAATATTAGGACGAAAGTGTAAAAATAGACCGTCGAATGTCCAAATTAAACTTCCCAGTTCACCTCCGAATTGGGTATCACGCAATTTGATCGTACGTCTGGCACAATATAGTTACATATATGTGTACGAGGGTGGTTTATAAAGAAAATCCATACAATATGGATAACATAACTTCATTCAACACTGAAACACTTTTCCCAACATTTTGAGAAGTCTGCATTATAATTGCCAACGGTTAACCCGTCTTTTGATTCAAATCTTTTCGCCACTAAGATTTGTTTTGAGTAAAACAAAGCCGAGAAAGCGGGTTTAAGGGTTATAGGTCATTGCAATTATCGTGCAGCAATTAATGGCTCACACAATTTTCAGAAAAGAATTGTTTCATTACGTACGGAGCGATCAAAAAGTAAAAGTTTTGGAGTAGACTTTTCAAATTGGCAACGACTTTACTTGAATTGTTATTTCTAATATCAAGACTATTAACGTCACAAATGTTATTGGTGTTTAATAAATTTCGTGACTTGTTAATCAATGATTAATCAAGATCCTTTACTTTTTGATTGCTCTGTAGTCAAATGTTACAATTATCGCACAGCAAACAAATTGTCATCGATCGTCTTTTGTTTAATAGTTAATTTCTTAAGAGGGCAGAAGCCATCCCTAAGGGGAAAAATTGTATAAAAAAATTAATTTTTTTCTAAATTACCCTCTGTGTCTGGGGTTAATCAAAAATTGACAATATTTGGAAAACAATCGAAGCAAATTACAATTTTACTTGCATAGTGCAAGAGTTCAATTACTACTTTGTCTCACTCAATTTTCAGAAAATAATTGTTTGGTTACGTACGGAGCGATCAAAAATTAAAAGATTAGTGTAGAATTTTCAAATTGGCAACGTCTTTACTTGAATTGTCATTTGTAATGTCAAAGCTATTAACGTCACAAATGTCATTAATGTTTAATAAGTTTCGTGACTTGTTGATTAAAAATGGACAAATGTTTCTGATGTTTGACAGTGTTAGCGTTTAAACAGATTCCTTTACTTTTGCGTTGCTCTGTAGTAAGCAAATGATAGGAAAAGTTACAAATGTTACAATTATCACTCAGCAAACAAATTGTCATCGATCGTCTTTAATAGCTGATTTCTTTATAAATTACCCCCGTATGTATTTGAGGTTAATCAAAAATTGACAATATTTTGGAAACAATCGAAGCAAATTAGGATTTTACTTGCATAGTTCAAGAGTTCAATTACTTCTTTGGTCACGCAATTTTCGGTAGCGAATGTATACGGTTCAATTTCTTGCTGGAAGGAAAGTAAATTGGAAATACACATAAAAGAAAGGGAAAATGAATAAGAAAATTTATTGAGTAAACGTACGAGTAAAGTGGAATATATTTGACACGATATTGTTAAATTATTTATACACTACATTACATAAATAATGTTATTACAATATACGGGGGAACAAAAGAAAAAATTGAGTGGCTTTCCTTAACGTCTCTTAATGGGAATAATATAACATTTATAAGTATTTTATTATAATCTCAATAAAAAAAAAGAATTGCACGATTCCATATGAAATGAAAATTAATATCGTTTCGTTCCGTTTTTCTCGAGGTTCTAGCAGAAATAGAGCGTCCAGTTTAGTTTAGTGGATTAAATTAAATAATAAAATACATTATGATGCTTGTTTCATTCATATTACAAGTTTGGTGGACATTCTGTATTGTATTAGTTAAAAAATCTATGGAAATGTTCTCTATTTTTATTAAGAATAATTCAGTATACATTTTTTACTTCTTTTGAATGAAGTAAAATAAATAAAGTAAAACATGCATAAAGAACACAGTTCAAAAGTCAGCAGCAAAAAAAATCATGGAATGTATTATTTTAACGGAATAATTTCATAATTTTACTCGATTCTTTTCCTACGTTTATTTCTAGTTTGTGTAAATATTTTGAAAAATTGCAAAAAAGTAGTTTTTTTTTGTTCCGAACACGTCATACAATAATAACAATCTTGTTTGCATACGTTTTTGCGCATTCCTTTCACCAAATATTCTCCAACTTTAATCGAATACATTTTCATTTAAACGAAGGAATATCTGAATGTTTAATTAATGTTCTTTTTTATTAGCAAGATTAATATAATCAAATTTTGCAATAATATTTTTTTGTTTGACGTTCCATACTTAAACCAGACCATCGTAATAATTGTTTTCCTTTCAAATTGTTTCGTCTTTTTATACGCTTAAAATAGATATTTGTACAGAACAATAACGACAAATAATATGCTTCCTATGCAAATCGTATGGCATTAATTATCTTTGTATGCTTATCAGTTCAAAAAAAGGGGCTCGAATGAATCAGTTAAATAGACCGTTCATTAAATCCAATAACAATTAAAGCGCAAATAAATTATGGGAAAAGAAAGAAAGGAGTTTTATAACAATGAGTCAATAAAATAAACGATTACCGATAAATTTCCTTTTTCTACTTTTCCACTGTTTAAACGGATTAATGCTGATTAAACAAGGCAATTAATAATATTAATCCGTAGAATGATCAACAAACGTTGCTTTCGTTAGAAGAATGTATGAATGCATCGTTTCCATTATAAACTACATGTAATTTCTAAAATCATTTCGTTATTTCTTTGATTTCTTTATGCATTACATAGATAAGTCTAATTAATTATAATAAGCCTTTGTGATCGTTTCAATGAGAATATAATGTGGAAGATAAATGATGGTAGAAGAGAGTTTAAGTGTGCCCACTTATAAATGTAAAGGAGATTTTTGTGTAGGAAAAAGAAAATCGATTCAGAAAAAGGAAAATTACTCTACCTGCGATTATTTGCTTAGTTTAAGTAATTATTACGTTTATAGGCAAACTAGCTATATAGGTAAATGTATTAATTGTGAAAGTAATGTGACTTAATTACTTTGGATTGGCGCCAAGAAAAATGACGGTAATTATAATGTTAATTTTCAACAAAGTAACGCTGTGCTCTGTCTCTCTGTTTCTCTCGCTCGTGTTTATCGTGCTTATTTAAAAATCATAAATATTCTCTAACCTAAAGGTTCACTTATGCAGATTTTCTTTTATTTTCAAAAGTCGTTTCCTGCTTCAACTTGAAAATATACACTGAAGAGAGATAATGCGACTTTAAGTATGTGTTTAAGTATTAATAACGATTATTGCGTGTGGAGTGTTAAAGCGAAAAGAAAGGATAAAATGGCAAATGAGAATTATACGAAGTAGGAGGAGGACGGTTTCTTATTCAATTTCATATATGATAATGTGTTAATGAAAGTGCATGGAAAACAAACAGAAACGTACAATCAACCGTTTACTAAGTACATAATACGTGTGTGTTATTATTCAACTTACCTCATATTTATGCTGGTATTGCAAAATTGAAATCTGCAATTTAATCTAATTTATTGAATAAAAATTATTTCGCGAGCAAACAATTTATTGGCCACCATTTAGTTTTCCATTTTCTTTTATTGAAAATAATGTAATCGATTCGTATGCTATAGCAAAAAGTTTGGTGAGGCATATTAAGCGGTAGGCAGAAAGTTGAAGTTTATTATGGCACGGTAATAACTAGCCTTGTGACCTACAACTTATGTCCTACACTTAAATTGGAAGTCAATCGATGCAATTAAGTTAACGGAAATTTATTTTTGTATACAGTAACGAGTAAATTAACGAAAAAAAAACCCATAACGAAAAGGAAGAGAAACAGTTTATATAAAAATTTCGAGTAAACACCTCTTATTTCCTCGTATATTTATCAGTGAGTGAGTTTTGAAAATTATTATTATTACAGATTTAAATTGATAATTCATGATCATATCATGTACAGTGAAAACTATAAATATTATAGCAATCTAATTTAAGTTGGCAACCACTTTTATGCAGAATAACGATGAAACTATAAAAGTATAAACTTTTTATTTCAATTTCAAAAAGCCTGAACCTTTACAGGCACATACTCTGTATTGTAGTAATCGTAGTAAAGCATCATTCGAAGTGATTAATGACGATTTGATTATGCCGCCACATTTAATTATTTTAAAGTTGGCACGTTGTAAATTTTACCACTTTTACTTTGCAGTGGCGCCTTATACGGAATAAATTATAAAATTACGTTAACAATCAAATCATCCTTGGAGAATAACTCTTTTATTAAGTAACTGAAAAGCTACAATTGTTGTAAAGCAATTTTCATTAAATCCTTTAAAACATTTTCTAGTCGCTGAAAATGGGATATGTATTGATGATCACCTTGTACATGTTTGTGGGCTACATTGCAATTTAATTATCTTAAGTCGGTATTATAGTAATATCTTGCGCGTGCAAACATCAAATCTTCAATCAATAAATATCGATGAGCGAAATCCAATTAAGATTAAAGAAATAAGAATGTCGAAAACTACGTTGCGCTCTTTAAATTTATTTGAAATTAATGCTACAAATTATGTGTATATTTCTAACCAGGAATAGCTTGTAATGTATATGTGTATGCATAAGGATGGACCTCAATTAAAATATTTTAGAATTCCTAATGAAATAATATCCTGATGAATAAACATAAGCAAAGTTGTTGATGAAACGGAATGTTCATAAATAATAACGCTAACTCGTTCACTTTTTTTTAGAAAAGTCATTTTTAGGCAAAATATTCTTTAATACCATTAATTAAACGAATGTTTTAATAGTTTACTCTGTCTTTTTTTATTTTTTGTTTATAATACAGAAGAAAAAGGGTAACAGAGTTAAATATTTTTTTATAGAACTTTGGACACATCAAGGCTTTTAAATTAGAAGCAGGTAATTTGTTCATTTATTTTATAATCTATAATAAGAAAAATTAAATAAAATGTTATTGATTGATTAATGACTATTTTGTTGAGTACCATTTGATAAGTTCATTTATTTTTATGTCATATAGGTCACTCAACAAGAAGTTCCGTTTTCTGAGAAAGTTCTTGTAAACTATAATATTTTGAAAAGTGCAGTCCCAATATGCTGATAAAATATACAGGGTGCTAAAAAAAGTGTCACAAACTTCAAGGGGTGCTATTGTGGCCCAAGATAAGCAGAAAAGTCTTAATGAACGAAGAAGTTGTTTGTTTTCTTTAATTGTTTTATTGATTTTAAAATCTAGTAGCTTAATTTCTTGGAAAACTTGGAAAAAATCATATAGAAAATCACGTGGTTGCTAATGACCATAAAACCGTGAGGAATGAAGCGAAAAATATCTTAATATGACCGAAAGAAAATTATTTTCCGCGTCCGATGCTGTAATAAAGTGTTTCCATTTGAAAAAAAAATAGGTTATGCACATTTGAAAATAAAGTTTTAAATGAAATTTCAATAGTGAAAATCTTGTAATTTCATGCTCAAAGGAGGAAAAACAGTTCAACGCCTTATCGTAAATAGATTCCAATATAACCTAATTTTTCACGACCTTAGTAAAGTAAATTTTTTAAGGATGGAAAATTAATGTCCGGTATATCCGGAAGTTTGCAAAGAGAAAACTTTGTCGTTTGAAACATTTATTCCTAAAATCAGTGGTTTGGACGTAATCGATATTGCGACACCCTGTATACATAAATAATTGTTAGTAGATCGCTTTATTTATTATGAAACGAAAGTTCTTTCTGAACTTTTAACATACGATTACTGAGAACTTGGAAATGAAAAATAAACGCCATTGGCAAAAGTAATCGGTGACAATTTAACACTTTTCTTAAACTCCTCCATCCATATATCCATTAAGTTGCATTCTGGACGGACCAGGATATTCGTATTTATACCATTTTGTCAAATTAGTTAATCGCTCTAAATCAGCAAAAATAACAGGAAGCGAATTATGTGAATTCCCGAAAACAAACGGGCAAACCCGTTGTCGCCGCATCGATATACTCGACACCAACGTCACCGAAGGAACGTCAAGTTCAGTGACTTCTTCCATTGGCGTGGAGCTTCTGTCGTTTGGTGCGAAGGTCGTCGAAGGTTATTATTCCTCATATATGATAGACCTTTTGCGCGGTGCGTGCTTCTTGTTAACCTATCCACACACACACAGACATTACCAGCGATGAGGAAGATGAAGAAGAAGAAAAACAGAGATAGAATGGGACACACCCGAGAATGGCTCGCGTGATCCGTGATACTTCTTATTATTACCATCACTATTATATTATTATAAGGCACCGGCTTATATTATGTTGCAAGTGGTAGTATAATGTAGTAGTAGTTGTTGTAACAAGGAGCAAAATGGTAAAGGCATAGTTTAGTTGGCATAAGGAACCCCGCGCACCTGCGTCGAAACGATCGCATTAAATCGTCGGATTACAATCGTTGGAAACTATTCTTTACTCAAACATATTATAATTAGCCTAAACATTAGTTACCGCTCAAGATAAAGGACAATAAGGATTATCTGTTCTTTTTTGCTCTTCCTCCCACTCTTCTTCCTATTTCGTTTACTCTTTCACTTCGTTTACTTAGTTTTTACGTCTATTTATAGATAGAAAGAGATATTATTATTGTTTTCTACGAGTTCAACAGTTTGTGTAGGATTTGATTTTATTTCGCCTCTCGTACGTACAGCTGTACGACGATTATTATTACTATTTTTATATTTACCTTTTAAGGGAACCGAACAGAAAAAGTAGTAACTGTAGTAGATAAGCGTAAATTAAAGCCTTAATAATGAACAGGTGAGTTAAAATATGAGGCACACTTAAGAGCGAGGTGCGATTATTTTTGTGACCTATGGAGGAGAAGTAAAATAATTATAGGGTTAATGAACCAAACAATTTTTGGAATTTCTACGTATATTAGAACCGGAGAACGAAGACTCGCAGATAGGCAGAGAGAGTGAGAAAGAGAGAGTGAGAGAGAAAGATGGAAAACGGAAAATATTTTCAAATTTAAAATTAAACAACACCGTGAAAAATCGGTATCTATTCTATAGTTTATAATGACCGCCCGTTTCATAATCCTCTTTGACAAATTCAAATGTATAGATGCGGGATTTTCTCATTTCTTTTGTCACTTTACTAAAATTGATCATTGATAGGTTTTTAATAATTGACATTATTTTTGAAAATTTATAATTCCAATCGCATTGAGCTTCGAGCTGTTAATTAATAACTTATCAAAAGAATTAGGTTAATTAAGTTGTTCACGAATTTTTGCGTAGAATTAAGCAGATTACAAGCGAAGCGTAAAACAGTGTTTTTATTTTCCTCTATCTTTCGTGTTAGGCATTTTTTACCTGCTAATAAAAGCCAGATTTGAAATGATACACTATCCATTCATCTCCTTTTGAGTCTATTACACTTCTTTCAACAAGGAAATGTCAGTGCGTGTAATTAAACCGCTTTATTGTTCAACTAAAAATATTATGATATAACCCTCTTAAATATTAGGTTGATGCATGATTTCGTGCGGTTCTTTTAGTTGCGAACTTGCGGTAAATTACTAAAATATTTTGGCAAATTGTTATAAGCCATTCGATAGAGGATTTCTCGCTCTAGAAGACTGTTCTTGCTTTTTTTGTATAATTTAATTTCTCGTCGATTTGTACATTATCAAAGTGGAACGTCAAGTGGACAAAAATTCACACTGCCGACACCTGCTTATTTAAATTTTTAATCAGAGTTCTAAAGCACCAAAGCTGGTCGCGGTATTTGTGCTGTGTATGGCGATGATGCCAAAACGGAGAGAACGGCTCACAAATGATTTGCGCCGTTTAAAAACGGTGATTTCGACGTCCAGGACCAGACCCATATCGGTCGACCATCAGAGTTTGATGAAGAGCGATTGAACCACTTTAACCAGGAAAATGCTCGTCCAATAACAAGAAAGTTGGTTGAGCAAATGGATTGTGACCAACCAACGGTGGTTCCTCACTTGCAATCAATGGGTAAGGTCCAGAAACTCGATGAATGGGTACCACATTTTCATAACCAAAACAAGAAACATCAACACTCTACGATTGCCGCCGAATTGCTTGCCCGTCACAAGCAACGTTTTCTTCATCGGATAGTCACTGGCAATGGAAAATGATCAGCTTATCACCATTTTCCATCTCGTTCGAACGCTTTGCGCTGCCTTTCATTCAATAATGACGCTTGGTTAGAGTAATTTTTCAAGTTCAAGCGGAGAGATTTATGTCGCTGAGGCATCGAAAACGGTATCGAACGTTTGGAAGAAATCGCTAACAACGATGGAGAATATAAATCATTGATTAATTCTTTTTATTTTTTGATTAAAATTAAAAACAAATTAATCTAAAAGGACCGCACGAAGTTATGCACCAATGTAATAGTTAATTGCGAAACAAACAAAAACAGAAATAGTAAAAGTTTACTTTGCAACATAACTTTAATTCACAAAATTGTTGTACGTTAGAGGGTCTGCACAACAATTTTTATCCTCAACACCTACAGCAAAATGCTGATTCACGAACTTAAACTTAGTTCGCAAAGCGAATTGTTCGTCAACGGAACCCATTTTGCAAAATAACAAACATTATTCAAGGCTTAATAAAACTATTTGATCGTAGCCAGATGGAATGTCCAATTTTGTTGTAATAGTTCTTTATATAATAAATATCTTCCCAATAAAAATGTTACCAGCTTACAGGTGACAGTTCAGCAAGCGTTTTGAAAATTATTAAACCCGAACTGAGTAATATGATTAAAAACGATTCGCCGAATCTAACCGCTACAAAAGGATATACAGGGTGTTAAAAAACGTGTCACAAACGTTAAGGGGCGATAATATGACTAAAGATAAACAGAAAAGTCTTTATGAGCATGGGACCGGAAATGGACAAATTCCTTAAAATAGCAAATTTTTAAAAAGTTATCTAACGGGTTTTTTAGATAAAAGAAATTATGTGTGTTGAAGGAGCCTTACTCGTAGTAACGCGGCTTGGGTGCAAATGTTTCTGTAACAAATACAATGCAGAAAAGAAATATGAAAAACCTTTAATAGGTATTTTAAAAATTGTTGGTGACTCCTCATTGACATTTCTGAGAGGTTGTGCTTAGCAATTTTGTTGTATCAATAATGACACTTTGTTTTCGAATAAACTTTAAAATTTTATTAGAAGGAGTAAAGAAGGTGTGAATTGATTCTATCGTATTGTCATCTTGAGAGCAACAACTCACTGAAGATTTTTTTGCGTTTCTGATGAATTCGCGCACCTTGCGAATGCATGATGATGGTTTTAGTCTTCCCGACGGATGATCATCAGTAATGCCTTCGCGACCGTTCTTGAAGCGATTGTATCATTCGTAAGTCACTTGTACATGCTAAATGATGATAGCCATAAACATGTTTCGTCATTTGGAATTATCATGGTAAATGCTTTTCCGAGTTTAAAACAGAATTTAAATGTTGCGCTATAATTTTGTTTGCAATAATCGAAAGTTCACGCAATTTTAATAGAACAGCATCCAGAAATGTATCGGCTTGCATAACTCAACAGAATGCACGCGAAGTTGGGGAGGTTGAGTCAATTGAGTCTTTATTTCTGCCGTAAGACAACGTCAAAGCAAACTGGCTGGGCCAACCAAGAATTAATTCCAAGAACTCGATGGCACCGAACTTATGAGTAATTTTCATCATTCAGCACATGGACCTAAGTTTTATAACATCCAATTGCCATCTTTTCTTCATGGTTCAAAACTTGCTTTTGATAAACGAAAACTGGACGACGCGCCGTTAATATAGCGTACACTTCTTCAATTGTTTTCTGTAACGTTTGCAAGTGATTGGATGTCCATCGGGTACAAATTCATGGTGGTTTAAACCTTCGTAGTTTCAAAAAAAAGCATAACATCGACCTTTACGCGAAATGCCCTCTTGGGGCAACTGGCAACGCTTCGCAACCGAACTAGGATTAGTCTGTTTGTAAAACTGCCATTTTTTATGAGACAATTGCAAACAAATCGCGAATTGGGCGCCAAGTGTCATGGTGAAAGTTAAGCATTAATCCAAAGTCACTTCAGGAAAATATGCCCAGTGGTGAATTAGATTTGGAAATTATGGGACACGATAAAACTGTAGGCAATATACCAGAGAAAACTAATTATTGAAAAAAAAAAGAACATTTCCTTTGAAAAGTATGATTTTTTAGTTACTGATTGACTATTGCTAAACAAAAATTTGCTTTGCATTCTACCCGGTGATTTATAACTTTGTACGTCAACTTTTCGTGTGCGTCTGTATGCTCGGAGTTAATTTAATGAACGCCCATTATAAATGTACAGCGTCATTCCTTAACAAAGGAGGGATCCCTTATACGACCATATAAGTATCTTCAAATTGTTATGAATGAATTAAATAATAATAATGAGAGAGAGAGCGCGAGAAAGATAGATAGGATAATGAACTTCATTTCAATGGAATAATGCTTATCTTGTTCTTTATTGCTCTCTTGCATAAGCGAGTGTCTTTCTTTGAGAACGGTATGGAATGAAATAACGTAAGATGTGGCATAAATTTCCGGCTTTCTTTCTCTTCGTCACTCACTGATTTTCTTCTGGCGACGTGTTAAATCTGCATTGTGAAATATGATGGCATCGATGCGCCTCGAGTTTCCCCTTTGTCTCTCTTCGATGGTTAATTGAAGCAATAATTAGGTTCCCCTCAATTTTATGAAAATTTTCAAGTAATTTATTTCGATGCTTTCGAACACCAATAGCTTGGACGTACATTACGTAAAACGAAACCCACTTTCGTATTTCGATTCGACCTTAATAATTCCATTTCATCAATGAAACGATTTATTATTAATCATGCAGTTAACTCTAACAAGAGTTACAAGCCATTATTATTTGATCGCTTCCAGTTACAATGCAATAATATGTATTTTAACGTGAACAAGGGCGAGGCCTAGCATAGAGTTAATACTATTAATAATAACGAAGGCAAATATTTAACCATCATCTTGTTATTTTGTTTCAATTCATTTAACCATTTTTTTCGTCTTCGTGTAGAAGATTATTGTTTCTTTTTTTGTTTGTTAAGGTAACTTTAATAAAGTAATAAATAACAAACCTAAAGCAATGCAATCGTGTACAATAATCGTAGTTAGTATTTTTTTAAAGTTGATAAATTACCAAGTGAAGGAGAAGAAATCAAACGTTTTTTACAATTGTACATAATAAACGTGGCGTGTAAGAAATAATAAATTGGTATCGGTTTTAAGTAGCTTTTTCCTGGTACTTTTTCAATGCACTTCTCTGAGATACTCTTTTTTCTTCTTCTTTTGGTACTGTTTCGAACTCGTTTACGTGTTACTGTTCATTAATTTCAAACATGAATGAATTGTTGCCATTAAGAAGTGGAAGAAAAAATAAAAGTCGACGAAACGTCCACAGAAATGTTTAATTTTAAAATTCGATATAAGCAACGAATTTTCTTGATGCAGGGCAGGTGAACGCCCTTATGTCCTATAAACGAATGCATATTAAATTTAATTCGGTTAGTGAAGACACGTTTTTTGGATCTTTTTTATATTTTAACAAAGCAACAAATCAATCATTAAAATGCCCTTCGATTGATAAATATTTTGCTTTCGTCTTTTTAAATTCTCTATTCGGTGCAGATTTGAAACTGCAAGGCAATCGTTAGATCAACATTTAATCCGAAATATTATTATAATTTGGCTCAAAGAATAATAATTATTGAGTCATTTTATCTCTTGGAAATTATTTAACAGGCACCGAAAAAAATATTAAGAAAAAGTTGGATGTTGTTATTTTGGCCAACAAAGTAATGTCTTCGGATAATTGAATCAGTGGAAATATTTATTTTTTTACTTTCTTTTAAACAAATTGTCAATTCTATTGCTCTAAGTTGGTTCTGAGGAGGTCTTCATTATTATCTTTTTATTCTAAAGGGAAATTCGTAGAATAACAATCGCGTATTAAAATCATGCACAAAGATATTGTTCAATAACTGCAGTGAGCAGAAGAAAAAGACTTTTCAATACAAGATGTTCTGTTGCTAAGAGTGTTGCAAGAAGCGATCACTATGAACATTTAACTGAAAATACTAACTAATCAATCAATACTCTTTCTGTGTTTGTCGACAATTAATAATTCGCTAATTCGAACGGATATGTGCAGATTAGCGAGGTAGTATGCTAAATTTAAAAGAGTGCGAATAAATAGAACGAAGAAAAGCAGTTTCGCGATTATCTCGCATAAAAGCGGCGTTACTACTCTATATCCATTCAGTTCAATATTAATAAAAGTGTGGAACCAGTCTCTCGTTTACTGCACTCTCACTTAATTAATTCATACTAGTCACCTGTCCGCGTTTGACATTACCTTATTAATTCCGTCTCCCTTTCTTTTTTCCCTCTCGCCCATTCTACAGGGTGTTTAAAAACAGTGTCACAAACTTTAAGAGCTGATAATATGGTCAAAGATAAACAGATACGTGTTAAAGAACATGGGTCCGCGAATGGACGGTTTTGGAGATATTATCTACAATTATGTACAAACAATGGAAACTATGAGCAAAAAAACAAAGGAATACTAACTCAAATAAGATGTTCAAAGTGCCCTCCTTCCGTTTGATGGTAGCCACGACATCTTTGCCGCAAGGACCTTCGAACTCTTTCGAAAATCATTGGCAATCAAAGATCGGCCAAAATTCGGTGGCTTTCGTTATTTCAGTTCCTGGAAGTGGTTTAAACTCAGCTTTACCAAATCTCCCCAAGGAAAGAAATCTAGAGGGATTAAACTGGCGATTTTGCAAATCATGGTACATGTTCGTCGGTAATAAACCACTTTTAAAAATGAAAGAAGGTTAAGTTGAAATAATAATTGAGAAAGAAGTAATTCATGAGTAATTGATAGTTGTGAAATTAACCAAGCAGGATGTAATAAACTGTCCAAAAATGATTACTATTATCTCTAGAACTAAATTGTAAATGTAGGCAGAGAACCGATTCATCGTTGAGGTCCAACGCGGGCAAAATCCAGCAAAAAGGACTTCGGGTTTTTATGTTAAATAGGGGCGTATTTATCCCCCATTCACCCCCAACACCACCCACTATCAAGTAACCGAGTTGACTTCAGCGATGAATTGGGACGATATATTTAGTAAGATTAAGAAATACAGTCCACTAACAGTTAATATAACCTAACTTGTATATATTTGTAAAATAAATAGTGTAGTAAATCAAAATACAATTCAATCTACGAACCAGCATCACTTGCGAACGCGACAATAAATTCAATTGAGAATTTAGCGCGACGCAAAACAGTACAGATCCGCTCCTCCTAGCCATCTTCCTTTACAAAATTCTGTGTAAATATTGTCTAAAAAGACGATGTGAAGGAATCTCGCAATTAGGATCAGCTTCACCATAAAGACGTAGGGCTTCTTTGTATTTCCCATTAGCACCACCATAGATGAAATGCATTTGGCCTAATTCAGAATTAGAGTAAAAAGGCACAGCGAAAATTCGTAAAATTATCACTAACAACTTAATACCAACTATAAACTCTATGTATGACAAAACATCTGTTAACTACGATACGTAAATGCAAGTTTTGTGAATGTAAAAAGAGAAAATCGAAGATCTAATACAAAAATGAATAACCATCCGTATCTCCGAAACTGTCAATTTCCGGCCCCATGTTCATTACGAATTTTTTGTTTATTTGGGCGATATTATCACCCCTTAGAGTGTGTGACACTTTTTTTAAAAACACTCTGTATCTCTTTTTCTTTTTGATTCTTTTAAATTAAGTCCATAAAATGCGCCATTTATGGAACAATGCACCAGGTGTCATTTAAGCACGAATGCAATATATTCATTATTATTATGCTACTAGACAACTTACATCGTGTTCATTAAAAAAAAGTTCGATATTTGTTTTGGCAAAAAGCGTGAATAATCGAAGCCATTCATATAAGCAAATTTATCAATTGGCGATGAGGTCAGATTAGATTCATGCTAGCGAATAGAACGCGAAACGATTTCGAAATCGGACTCTTCTCTAACAATCTTTTTTTCCGAATAATCGGACACGTGTTTGTTATATAATAGAAATAAATTTTAATTTCTTAATATTCGACGCTTTTTTTTAGATATCTCTCATTCGCGCAAAGATCAAAAATATTTCTACGGCCGACAGATATATGCATACATAAAAACATTGAATAAGGCGATAAAAGAAAGAATTTTATTGGGACTTATTTTTGGAAATAGTTTAATTAACTGGGGACCGCAAACATAAAGAAATCTTTTTTTGTCTTTTATACGTCTTTCCCACTTAAAAATATTCGTTTCTTTTTAAAATTATGTACAACAGTATTCTCTCATAATAAAATAATTTTCGATTGTGGTAGACAAATTGGCGAAATAACGGTAAATTAAGTGAACGAAATGCACATAATTTATAAATAATCCTATTGTTGTAAATTCGTGTAAAACGTTATTTTCTGAACAACACAAAATCCCGAAACCAACGAGTTACTTCGGAATGTATCTTCAAGCCGATTCAGTGCCAGAGTTTTATTTATAAAACTTCTGGATTCTATTGTATACGTTCTAAAATTATCCGTCTCCGAATTAATTATTTTTCTAACTCTTGAATCGAATTATCGTTAATATTTTTGTTAACATCTCCGTAAGAACCTAATTAAAAGTGTTTTCCTCTTGAATCTTTCGCAACTTTTACTCTGAAAGCGGGTCGGAAGATTAATTTAGTTTCTCTTAATTCTTTCAGATAATTAACTCTTGCTACATGGTTTTCATTAAGTATTAAATGGAAGGGGGTGGTCAAGGGTGTTACGGAGGGCTGCTTCTGAGGGTTGAACGGCCACTCCCAAGTGCTATATATATATGCACACGGTTTCTGAAATCCGCGGATCAATGTTTCGACCTCGGAATAAGGAGCGGCCGATGTTAGCTATAAAAGAGTTTCCTTTTCAGCATAATTCCTTTTCCTTAAGTTATTACTTCTTGTGCCTCCGCTTACATGAATATCCTGTTAAAATGTGAGACAAACCGATTGTAATCGATCACAAAGAGAACGTTTAAGCTCATAAATATTTTATATTCAATTCCATCATCGTTGTCATTCATTTAAATTATATATCTGTGGACTCCTATAAACAAAAATGGTAAGATGGAGTGGCAGCGAAGAAAAGCTATAAAAAAGCATAAAAATAATAATTTATATGAATGTAAAATGGTACTCTCTCTTATGATAAACATGAGCAAACAGAAGGGCCATTTATAAACTATTAAGATACACTATGTGCATGTAGAAAAAGAAAGATGAATAATTCAATATTGATTTTATTGAAGATCGACTTTAATACATTATTATATTTACATACACGGGGATAAAAGTAACAAAAATAAGATAAATGATAATGTGTATAAAGAATATCCTTAGGTTTAAATATATAAATCATTTATAGATAAACTTTACAAAGATAGAGCGACCGAGTGAAATAAAAGAGGGACCTTTAACCTTCACAACATCGATGTATATTCATAATATTTTACTGTTTAATAAACGTTAAGAGATAATGAAGAGAGGAAAATTTTATCTACGGTTCATAATGTCATATATCGAGGGTTAAAAGAGATATGATCGAGTAATTATTTGAATTTCTCAACATTAAGTTGTTCAATTATAAAAATAAAGCAAGAGAAAAGGGAATAAGAATGCAAAAAATATTTCAGAAGTGTTGAATGTAATCTTCGGTTTATAATTTATTTTCGCACTTCAAACTGAAAAAAATGTGTTGGAATTAGGACATTGAAATGATCAAACTCAATCCATTTTTAAAAAAGTTTAAATAATAAAATTTGATTTTATGGGAACTTAGAATAAATAGAAAGTTCAGTTCAGAAGAGTGTTTATTATTATTATTTTTTATTCACAATAATAATTTTCTTTTAACAACAGTTGAAACCTGCACTCTTTCAAAATAATTATAATAATTTCCTAACTAATTGTTATTTACCTTAATCGTTAACAAAATAACTTGAAAGTAAATAGATAATCAGTTTACAAAAAAAGAAAACTTGAATTCATTGAGGCGTGATACTGGAATGACGATTATAAAAATTATTTTCATTTAGACTAAAGGTAATATTAACAAATTATTAATTAACAATAATAATTCTAACTTCTTTAACTCCAGGAGTCCTAATAATTAAATATTACAAGAGTGCAGTACCCATTGGTTTAGTAATAATAATTAATAATTTTACAGTAGGGTTACTTATTACATGTATTACACTTCCCTTCATTTTGGGTCCTTCTTTCAATTACCTCTGCCATTTTCTCTCTTGATCATCAGCATGATTTTATACGATTTTTCATGTAGATCTTAAAATAATATTTCTTGTAATCCTTATTTGATATTTTAATTAGTTTATAATTAAATAATTTAAATATACAGACAAAGTATGTAATGTAGTTTTATTTTATGTATGTAGGTACTGTGCAGCTACAATACTATTATTATTACTCTTTCGTTATCGTCATTTAATATTTCATGATGATGATAATAGGATACCATTTTTCGAAATAACAAAATCAATTATATTTATAAATGAACTATTATCATCATATTTGATTATTCAATTGTAATAGCTTTGTATATTTATCTCGTTATGTCTCCTTACATTTTTGGATTTCATTTTAAAAATCTACTTAATAACTGACTACAAATCCTCAATATAATTTGCCGTATTAAATAGAAATTTTAAAGCTTCTCGTTAATTAATTAAGAACAAATAATATGTCAATGTATAATAAATAATAAATGTATGTTCTCTAAATAATCGGTCCTACTGTATACAATATTAATATTATTTTCGTACCCCATCATCAATATACATTTTTTGGTTACTTTCTTTCCTCTTTCTATCATAAATACATTACAGGTAATAATGCTCTCGTAGATATAAAATTTAATTTGAATATATTTATAATATTTTTTTGTTGTATAATTTAAAATTTATTTAATTTTCTTTTATGCCTATAGATATTGATTTAAAATATCTTATTTTAATATTTCTTCATATATATAATTAACTTTGTTTTAATAATATAATACAATTTCGATATTACTTGGTGTTGTTTGTCAACATAGCTTCATTAAACTGGACTAAATTAAATCTATGTTACTATTATTTCTGTACTTTTATTTTTTCAATAAACTTTTGATGTTTCAGAGAAACCCAAGCTTTTGTGGCTATTTACAGAATGTAAAATAAGAAGAAAGAACTTAATGTCGATGTCAAGTACAAGCGATTCTACGTATAAAATTAGAAATAAATCTGTTTCTTCGTGTTTCAATTTTCCCATTTTTAAATATTAAAGATTGATTTTTGATTGTATCTGGTCAAAATACTACCACTCTTGAATTTTATTAATTTCATTAAAACTGTTTCTTTAATGGCTTAATTTAGTCTATGTTGATCTCACTTAATATTTCCTTCCTCCTTTTATTATTGGTTGCTCTTTCTTTTATTCGTGCTTAGGCCCATTTTTCTTTTCAATTTATATTTAGGCAAAAGCATTATCATCGTTTTATAATATGTTTATTATTAATTTCACTTAATTTCTAAACTTGCAAAAGCAATATCTATAGTATAAATACATCATCACTCGTACGATTATTTATTTATGGACAAGATATCATCATGTCTATTGTATATTAAAAATATTTATTTATTTTTTTCGAAAAAATGCAATATTCACATTTTCCAATGGTCTATGCTATATTTTTTTATTTACTATTTCTCTTGCTTTAAAATGTTTCGATTAATTCTATTTCACTTTGGATAATAATATTCAATTGGATTAAACTGAAAAATATGCATGTAATAGAGTTTAATTTGATACATCATATTAATAATACTTTTATTCGTTTAATATTAATAACTACTTAAATAGTTGGATGTTTATATTATTGTTAATTATGTTGGATTAATTAATTATTTATATCATATATATATTTTTTGTTTATCATTCATATATTCATTTATTTTTTAAAGAATAGAATTTTTATCAACGAACAACAGTATGTACAAGGAGGGATTCTTCCTTCGCTTACTCTCTTTAATTACAACAATTACGTTTTCTCTTCCAAACATTCGCCCCTTTTCGCCTATCTCAATGAACTAATTACAATCCTGCCAGCAGGTACTTATGAATTTTGAATAAACTTAAACGAGAATTATTCCAATAATAATTGACCTTACATGTATAAGTATATTGTTTTCAATAAAATAAAATTTCAATTCAAATTATATCTGAATAATGCTGATTGATAATAATGTTCATACACGAAAATCATTTAAATTTCATGTTTGTTCAAATAGAAAACTAATTTTACAAAAGTAATATATTTCGAGGAAGATTTAATGTACCGGTACAAGTTACTCACGATATTTTGCAATATAAACATTATTATCAAATCTATGTGCATATAATTTCAATTTGGCTGTATAATTTATTATATTTACAATAAATTTTCTATTTACATTTGAGTAATTAGCGCGAAATTAAGACTGAATAATCTTTTTGTTTCTTGCAAAATATATATTTATTATTAAATATATAATTATTTATTTATGGAAGATACTGATAGGGTAATGATTTAAAAGCAAATTTTCTTTTTCGTATGTACACAATTTCTAAGAGAGAAGGAAAATGAGAAAATCAAAATTCATAATAAAAATATTTCTTTTCTCATTTAATTACACCTTTTTGTTTATCTATTTCCGTTAGTTTCTTTTTGTGCATCCACAAAAATTGTATGATGAGCACCAATAATAATAAAAATAATTTTATTTTATCAATAGGTTTAATTTAAAATCCTCTGCGTCTTAATAAAATGCTTGTGTACACCAGTAAATAATGCAATACACAAACTTATAATATCATCTAAGAAAATGATCCCTTCAAATCATTATTATCAACTAAGAATTAATTTAATTATTGCAATAAACTTTTCTATTCACTTTTATAGTATTATTTTGTTTCATTGTACAGTACTTTAGTTTTTAATTATTTTATTCTCAAATATAGTTTTAAATCTAATCTAAAAACGTTTTGATATGTATGAGCAGAGCTATTTTTATATATATATATATATATGTTATATATATATATGAACGTTATTAAGTTTTATCATTAAATTTATTCATCTATTCATCTCTTTCGTTTTTAAAATTCCTACTAATTAATATAGAACAAGTTCTATGTTGATTTGTTTCATTTCATTATTAGTTACTTATTCGGTAGGAATATTATTATCCGTTATTTATACGAAATTAAATTATGGTTTGTGTATTGCTCTTGTATTCTTTTCTCAGTAAGTTACATACCACTAAATTTGTTCTAGATAACCAATGTTATTTGTATTTCATTTAGCGTCCATTATATAATGTAAAAATAATAATTTGTGTGTTCGGTGTGTTTGTAGAAATAGTGCCATTTTGTATTATTTTTTTAATTGGAAATTTGCTTTGAAAAGTGCAAATTATATTATTTTAAAATCAAATGATTAATCCTAAGGAACAACTTATTTGCTGTTTTCGAGAAAAAACGTTTCCATTCTTTTTTTCAATACTATTACTACCGTATGACTACAAATGGCAGTGAAATAGTAATAATAAAAGACTCGAATTTATATGTAATTGATACTAACATATCTAAGTACCAATAATAATTAACAAAATAAAATATGAAAGAAAACAATAAGTACAACATAACAATAGAACCATAATGCGTAAATTTTAAGTACATTTGATGGTGACCCTTTGTATGCGATTGCAATTTCGCAATTGTATTTATTACTCATTAAAGTTCTTAAATTTGTTGCAATCCTTCGCATTTAGAGAATCTCAAATGGGATTTACACAGTATTTATTGTTTAAAGTAAGCATTAGTTTTATACTTGTTAATACTTAAAAATAGCAAACTATTTATATGGCCATCATTAAAACAATTTCGTGAATAATGAAGTAAACGTTCACGTTTAATGGTAATAATAATAGTAATATATAACTATATAAATTTATTAATAAAAGAAAAGACTAGTTCATTACTAGAATTGTGACTGTCAAAACTATCTACAAAAACAACTAATAAATGAAATTAATTAGTTTTAATCCCACCTTTGGATAGTAGTATTTAACATATACAATATAATTTTTTTATAATAACGAATTATCATCTATTTAGTATCGATTTTTGTAAATAATTTCAACGAATCGCTTCTCATTTTGTTTTTTTCTACAATCACAGCTCTGAAAAAACCTTTAATATATAATTTTTTTCCTTAACTTTTTTGTTACTGAAATACTTAAGTCATACAATGTCTAATCATCTCACTTTTGTTGTCGATCCGTGCATTCATTTATGTATAAATGCATAAAAAATACCAATGAACAGCCAAAGTAGACATCATCGTAAAAATTACGAAGAATATATTATTATTTTAATTATTATAGACGAACAAGTGAATCCTCCATCATTGCTTCCTTCATCATCCACGTTCACCGATCGAGAGACTACATTTATAGCATATAATAATATGAATAATAATAAATAAAATTGTCTTATTAACAAGTATAAGTTAATAATGTAATTTTAAATTACTTAGAGAATAATATAGAGCCACTCCTCCCCCATCAGTGTGACATTGTAAATAATAATTATATTTTTATATTAATTAATATATGCATATTATATTAGATGATATTTTAGTTTAATAACTATACCCTTACAATTTCCCTTGAAATTGATTACTTTTCTTAACCAGTGTAAGAGTACAAGCAATAAAAAGATGTTGTTCGTGTATCAGAAGTAAATGCAATTGTTTTGTTGTTGTCCTTTTCCGCGCGTTTCTTCCTTTGTCTCTTAAGTACATGTTACCAATTCATCTCTTCTCTTTACTCTTAAAAATGATATCGTCTTTATCCTCTTTCGTAATTCTAAAACATACAAAACAATATAGCGAAAATGTGTTATTAATATAATTCCATCGCAAGTATCATCAATAGACCCGATATTATTTCATCGATTGTTGTACCTATTTTGTCCTGTGGATGTGGTACTGCCCCCTTGAGACGCTGAGCTTTGGTGGACATCCAATGACCGGTCCCCCTGCCTCTCTTTTTCGGCTCGTTCTCTCTGCAATCTGCAAAAGGATTTATTTTTGTTTTACTCATATGTTTTACTTTATATTTACTTTAATCAAAATTTGTAATTAAAATTATAAAAAATAACAAAAGTGGAGCGACGTTCAATCGTAACTTACCACTGTACCAAGCGTATCATCCCAAACACTTTGTTAAGCAAGAACAAGGTTTTCAATAGTTAATTAACAAGTTGTATAACACAGCATTTGTGTACAGAACTTAATAATTCATGTGTGCAAAAGAATTTGATAAATTATTTAAGCGAATAAATGGAATTGTTCCCAAAGTATTATTATTAAAATTTAAACGGTAAATTTACCAGGTATTTGACAGAAATGATAAAATACTCTGTATGGCACTGAAACTCGACATCCAACTTTTGGTGTGCGTTTAGTTTAGAGAAATAAAAGTTATTTTATTAATTACTACGTTTTTAAGGCATATATAATGGTTACAAAAATTAATACTGTTCCTATGAGTCTTATTTCATAGCTACGAGGGGGCACCCAAACAAAATGAGAATTGTCTATTTAATGTTTCAAAATCCCATCAAACATCTTTAGAACATTTAATCCCCTTCAAAATACTATCCACTAGATAATCTGCATTTGCCCCAACGGATTTTGCACTGTTCGAAAATTTTTATACTCTTCTGAACTAAGTGTTTTCAACGATTTTGTCTTTTAAATCTTCTACGTCCTCTAAACAATTTCTCTTTAGATTTTCTTTCATTCTCGGGAATAAGAAGATGCAGGGAGATAGCTCAGGCGAGTAAGGGAGATGAGGAACCGTGGTCATACTGCTTTTCGTCAAAAATTCTTCGATTTTCAACGCTGTGTGAAGAGGGTCGTGGTCAAGATGAAGTTTCCAATCGCCCAATAGCCACAATTCAGCCCGTCACTTTCGCACTGCCTCAGGCAATCATTTCATCACTTCCACGTAGTAAATATTGGTTTACAGTGGTGTCCTGAGGAACAAGTTCAACGTGAACGACTCATTAGATGTCGAAAAAGTAAATCGTCATTGTCTTCAAGTTTGATTTCACTTGACGTGCATTTTTGAGTGGGACTGGAGCTTCCTCGAAATAAGTTTTTCCTAAGCATTGAAATGAAGCAGCAGCTTTCTTTAACATGAAACAGAATTTGATGTTGACGAGTTGCTCCTTAAAATTCACGATCGTAAAATCGCCGAGAACATTAAAAAGAGGTTTAAGAAATCAGTCACTGTGTCCCCTAAAATAATTTCTATTGAACGCCACTTGACAAACTGATCAGAGAGAGTGTCAAGCAAACATATCTAACGGTGGAAAGCAGTAGCAGGAACGCATTTGCATACAGAAAATAGTTCTCGTGTTTTGGGTACCCCCTCGTATATAGATCTTTTTTCTAAATTGTCCTCGTAATTTCGTGATCGGTTGTAATTTTATTTATTGCAATTCTGAATTTTACTTAATCTGTGGCAATTAGGTCAATTTGAGCGTTGATGTGATTGCAATAAAAGATGATAAGCAGTGACTATATTTTTGTGTGGTAATATGTAGTATGAAATAGAAACCAAATGAAATATTGATACAAAGTGTAAACTTTGAAAAATAATGTCTAGTTAAATTAAGTTATTGTCAAAGTGTATCAAGTTTTGCAATTTAAAATGTAGGTCCACTGTTGACGTCACGAGCTCGAGGTCAAATCATTCAGATCGTCTATTGGCTTGTTCAAAAGTCATTGCAATTATTTTCATTAAGTTGCTTTAACTTTATATTTTATTAACAAATGAATAAAGTGATTCGTGTTCGAGAACTAATACTTACTACTTCAATCCATTGGTGAAATTGCTACTACTTTATATCTTCAAAATAAATATATAATCAACAAAAACATTTTTGCCTAATTTAGCTTTATTACTTTCGAACAGTTCCCTAAAGTTTTTGGATAGCGACAAACTGATGGTGCCATTGGAGGCAAGCCCATATAATAACTGTTCCGAAGCTTCAAGAAAGGGAGCAATACATTACTATAGACCAAAATAAATTTAAACCCTAAATAATGAATGATATAACAACAGAAAGAGAAGCAATGACTTATTGAACAACCCAACATAATTGCTTAAAGTAACCCGTTCTTAAAATGATTTGTCTGTATCTTAATCCCTGTATAACTGTTACTCACTTATTCTTCGACTGTCTCATGA
Organism: Hololepta plana; assembly: GCA_963695495.1. Taxonomy (NCBI): domain Eukaryota; kingdom Metazoa; phylum Arthropoda; class Insecta; order Coleoptera; family Histeridae; genus Hololepta; species Hololepta plana. Next base: position 4,980,302 of record OY968832.1, on the reverse strand, counting down.
ACTGTTGTATCTTCCGGGCAGCTTGATGCTGTCGACGCTGCGAATACGATCTTCTACGAGAAAAAACAAAAAGAAATTGTTCGGAACATTAATCGGTATGGAATTTCTTTCTTTCTTTTTTGAACAAGAAGAAGAAAAGAAGTTAGTAAAGAATAACAAAAAGAGAAACAAAACTGAACAACATTATTTTATCATTTAAACACCGAGAACTATCACAGACCATCACCGTACATGTGGCAGCAGCTACATAGAAGCAGGTAGGGTAGTACACCAGAAACAACCACGGACGACACATCGAGAGAGGTTTGCCAACTTTTTTAATGTAAAATCTCTTGAATAATTCACGAAATCCTGATTTACGAGATCGAAACGGTTCAAGCGTGGTCAAGAGCACACACAGAAAGAAAAATATAAAACAAATAAAAAAAAACAAATAAACAAGAAAACAGACAACAGAGAGAAGCAGATTTCTTTCGTCTCGCATATTTAATTAAGCGTTAGTACATCTATTTCTTTTTCCAACATTTCAATTCGTCATAAACGAAAGCGTCAAAATTTTGCACAGAAAGAGTTCCCATAATAAATAGCGGTTAATAAAGAGAGATCGCAGAATGAAAGATGAAATAAAAAAGAAAACCTTACACCAAAACCAGCAAACCAATCTCCCCGTGAACTTACTTGAGACCAGAGGCAGGGGTACCTTCCCTGCTACCCCTTCCCCCCTGCTCCTTGTAGTTACGGTAATAGTTCTGGATGCAAACTGCTGCCTCCTGACTTTTCTTGAATCTTTTATGTTCACAATATGATCGATACCCATTCTGTATGACCATTGCGGCGTGCGTCATTTGCTTGTAGTAAGCGTATTGCTTGTAACGTCGGTAATAGTTCTGAATTAGGACGGCGGCCGCTCGTTCTTTATCTTGTTCCTGTTGCACGCGGCCCTTGTACGAACGGTACGCTTTCTGTATTATCTTCGCAGCCTCGTACAATTCCCTTTGTTCGCGGTCTAAAATTATAAAGCGAAACATTAAAAAAGAAAATACGATTAAAGAAATTGCAAACAGAAATCGAATAATCACAAAACGCGATCCGCAAATATGTTAAAGTCAAAAACCCTTTCAGGACCTGATAACGTGAGATTCGAGAAATCCTTTTCGAACACCGTACCGGACGCCTGAAAGAACTCGCAAAAGTCGGCGGTAGTCGGTGGCGGCGACGGGGAGTCCAACGTGAACGAGCACGGCGACTGTAAACAGCTCGAAGACGACGGACTCAAACTGGAACTCGGCGTACCCACATCGATGTACCTGGCGATGGAAGTTTATCAAATTAATCAGGCGTCGCAAATGTACGTTGCTATCCAATTAATCACCTGTAATTGTGATCCGAGAACTCGAAATTGAATTCGGTCGATTCGAAACTGGAAGATGATTGATCTAACAATGGCTCCATGAAGACGTCCGATAACGTATCGTTGGTTTGTAAACTATCCGGCGGCCCGGGACTATTGTCCAACATCATCTCCTCGCTTTCGTTCTACGAGAAACAATAACAAGCGCCATTGATTATCATTCGTTGTTAATGAATTAATTTACAATTTAAACGGAAAACGTTACCTTGATGCGGTCGGGCATCGCGGCTATTATTTGTTCGGCCAGTGTGAGAACGCGAGCATCTTGTTCCCCTAAAGAAACACGTCGAAGAATTAATTCTATTATTTACAAATAATTTCAAATGTACACGTATTATTCGGAAACAGTAATAACAACAACAATAACAACACTTAGAAAAGATTCCCATCGCTAAAGTTTTATCCATATGTATAAATCAGTATTAAGACAATAAAATATGCGTGTTATAAAATAATAAATGAATCGAGAGCAAATTGAAAATTAATAGAAAATAAAGTGAAACGAAAATAATTAGAACTGAAGAGGGCCAAGACCGATAATAATGCAATTGCATGCAACAATAACAACACATCGACGAAGAGATGAGGGCATTGGCATTGCCACATTCAAAAGAAGCATATTAAATTTGTGGATATTTAAATTTTCGCATTCAGTAATACAATTTAAATGGATTTAGCAACACCAATGCCCAATTATGCACCAGATTAATATAGCAATGTAGTAACTATGATATTTTCTTTTCTACTTTTACATATTATTTATTAAAGAACAATCTATTAGATAACAATTTTATAAGAACACCTTCACAGTTACTGCCTGCAACAATAAAGCCCAAATCAGCTAATAAGTGAGTTTATCGTTCAAAGGAAAGAAAGAAAACCTTAAAGTCAACCAGCTATATTATAATTTATTTAAATTAATCGTTAGTCATTTAGTATTTCTTAAAGAAATCAATTAGAAAATGAAGCAAATCAAGTAACGTAAGTTACTAAGAGAGTCTATATTCGCTAAGTTTGAAAAGTAAATGACATCGTATTGAGAAAGTAATAATCTAATTTAATATGATAAGAAGTACGCTAAAGTAGTTTATGTTATATAAGGATGGTTAGTAAAAAAAATATTTATGTAATACGTTTCAGTTATCATTTTAGTACAGTTAGAATAATAATAATAAACAACAAAGTGGTAACAACACCGACAGACAACAGAAATAACTGACATGTTAATTAATTATTGGTTTGCTTTTTTTTAATTTAAATTATTAGCATCATCATCATCACGCACTGACCTACGACACTGTTGGGGGTGTCAGATTCATCGTCATCAGACACTGCTTCGACGTCAATCAGGGGACTACTGCTTCGTGGTGCACTACCCACTTCGCCTATGTTCATGTGTTAAATTGAAGACAAGGAGAGAGAAAGAGAGAGAGAAAAAAAAATAAAAATTATTTTCAATTTGCAAAAATAAAAATCAAATTTTTTTTTAATTTGTACAAAAAAACTTTTTTTTCTGGACGTTGTAGACTACATGAAAAATTTACCAAAGAGGCTTTACTAATGTGTTAAAGAAAGCCGAATGCTTTTGCAAACAGAGTGATTTTAATACAATTTTCAAGTATTCCATTCCATTTATTTGGAAGTTTAAATGTTGAGCAACATTTTAATAAATATTTTGTTACATATTCATCAAAGAGCCTGGCAGTACAATTATTTTTAAGCAGTTTTTCTTTTTACCAGTAAAAATTGTTAAAATAAGATTTGTCAACGTTTGCTTCGTATTGAAACTTCAGGTTTCAGATTACTTTCAAAGAAAAGCACATCCTCAACAGTATAAGGTATTAATTACTATTTTAAAGTTTATATTTTAGTGGAGGAAGAACAATAATATTCGTCATTAAATGTGAAATTTAACAGCTTTTCTTATATGAAAAACCTATTATAAACTTTTCTTTATAAATCCTGCAATTCATGCACTTTTTCACTCAATGTTTTTGATTTCAATTGAGTAGTTTTAAAAGAAAATGTATGAGTCATAACGTTAAAACAAACAAATGTTACGAAGCGTCAATTATACAGCAAAATCATAATATTTTCTTATTTCAAATTATAGAAAAATAAAATGGTATACAAAATGAAAATTAAATAAAATGAAAAATCCTTCATGCAGATTTTATTGCGTATAATATCTTCACTCTTTTTGTTCTGTCATCATCATCATCGTCCTCATTATTATTCATCGTATGAACGCAATAATAATAATAATAAACCTACCTGCTCCATAACAATAATAATAATCATAAAATCATAATTTTCTTTTTCAAAAAGACCCTCACATATATTTATGTATTATTGCAAATGGAAATAATATCTCTGTATGCATATATGAGAGTATGATGATGGTAATAATACTAACAATAATAAAGTACTCACATAAAGCAAAATCCATTTTACGCATGACGTCTCCGTTGTTGTCGCAGTCGGAAATGTCTTGAGATTGCGGTGAGTTTAAAGGGAGCGACATGCTCCTATCGAATCTGAAATACAAAAATATTGAGCTTTTTATTTTTAAACTTAATTTAGTTTCATGCGAAAATATCCAATGGCCAGAATAACCATCGAACAAAAGCTTTCTTTCTAGCGCAAAAAAATTGATCAGTAACAACATTATCCCGTCAGTACCTTGACAATTTGTCCCGATTAATCGAGACCTTGCTCGTTCTTGTCCTTTGCGACGTCGAACTATTGCTACTGGTCTCGCTCGATGGTCCGCAACTCATGTGAATGCCGCTATCGACGGACGGTCGTTTCACTAAGCGATTCTGATTGCCGCGATGATTCAATGCACTCGTGTCGGATAAAGATGGACTGGGAATCGCGTTCAGCATTTTATTCGATCCGATTATGTTATCCGACGAGAAGCCGTCCAAATCCAAATTCAACAGCTTATACTTTTGCGATTCGCTCCTGAAAATGGAACGAATTCCATTTAATTACCTAATTTGTACATTGGGAAATGTTGCCAGATATAAAATTATTAGCGGTTTATTAATTGGATAAAGCTTGATGTCAGCCTGATTGCCATTGTCAGCGAAGCTGAATAAATTCCAAATGTTTAGTCTAAATCCGAACGAAAATGTATACGCTTCATATATCTACAATAGTTTTTGTAAAAGAAGCATGCTTCGTTGCTTCTGGAATTTTTAATGATACTTTTGAATGGCTATTTCAAACTGTGCAGAAAAGCTCGCTGAAGAGATCTGAGAATTGTTAAAAGTGATTAGTCGTTGCAGAAATACAATTTTTATAATGAGCATGAATAATGCTACCAGCTTGACTAATTTTGATTCATTTCGATCGCACAAATTGAAATTGCTAGTAATAGGAAATAAAAAGCGTTAGCTGCAGCTGCTGATCATTCAGAATCGAACATTGCAGCAAGATGTTTCAGTGACATGGCACCAATGGATCAAAATCTCAGTTTGGTTCTTTCACATTTAAGCATTGTAATTGTTCGGAAAATAAAGACTCCAGATTCCACTTACCTGGTAACAGCTCCGGGTCGTAGAAATACTCCATCGTGCGATTTGTTAATCGCCGATGAGAGCGACGTTAAGGATGTCACCGAACTGGCTGGCGAAACGGCATTGGGCGATGACGATGACGTGTTATTCTCGTTCGTTGCGGCATTGTTCTGCAGCAGCATGTTGGCTTTCTCACGGCGCGACTCGAGCTTTTCCAATTCCTTCGCCAAATCCACGTTATGATTGACTTTCGCGCATTCAATCGCGCTCTGATTCGAACAGTTTTTAATGTTTAACGCCGTATGGTTCCACTTGTACAGCATCACGGCGGTTTCCGTATGACCTCGAGCGCAGGCCCACATCTAATTTCAAAAATTGACGATTGGCGTAATAATGAAATGAATAGGACGTAGAAATGATAAAAAATAATCGTACCAATGGCGTGTATCCCTCTTCGTCTTGACTTAGTGCATCGACTTCGGTTTCGAGCAATAAAGAGGAATTCTCCGCCCGCCAATGTAGCATCGCGCACACCAGTTTCGAGTAGCCGAGCGATGCGGCCAAATGCAACAGCGTCATGCCGCGTAGATTCGAGAACCACGAGACGCTCAGTTCCTCGCCGTGTCGCCAAATCCTCGACGTCATGTTCTGGCAGAACGTCACCAATCGGTCCTCGAAGTTTGATTGAGTGAATAACGCCGTATCCTCCACCTTGAATGATTTAGTTATCAATTAATTACGATAATGATTTTACCTTTAAAAACTGTTTTCACATTTTCTTTGATGAAAGGGTAAAAAACTATCTTGTTGCTAGTACAGTTACCTTTCTTTCAATATTGTGATTTGCGATTAGTCTAAAATTTATTAAAATTGCATTACCGAATCAGAACCGTCTGCTGGCTCTTGTTTGACCTGCAAACGATCGTCCATTGCTTCCAGTCTTTGTAAAAGCGTAAACTTAAGTAAGTTGTCGTTAGATCGCTCCACTTTTGGTTCTGGAGCGAGTAGTTGCTCCTCCCGCGGCGGTAACTTGTACTCAAATATCACAGAATTTGATATTACGTAACCATCACATGCTACTTGTAAAGTGGCCAAACCAGCTTCGTGAGCTATTGCAAAGAAAAGATACAATCATGAACAATTTGGAGTGTATTTGCTTATGACAAAATATTTCTTCCATGTCGAAACATAACGCACCGATATAGGTCTAACCGAATTCTTAGACACATTTTTTCTTTACGCATTGTAAATTCGGACGCTTACTTCACTGACTTTAGGACTCGTCTCTTTGTAATTTTCAAAGTAAACTTAATTGAAATTGTTAATGTTATAGCAAAATAAAAACAAGTGAAATTTACGTTGTGTTTTGGGACAATATGATACAAAGATTAATTCATGATAATTGGTTCTTAATGATGCTGCTGATGATGCAGAGTGCATGCAATATTTAACGTACTAGAATCTGCTAAATGTTCTAAATTCCTAGAACTCTTTGTCGTTTAGGCGTTTATAATTCAATATAATTATTGTTAATTTATTTGGAACACCAATTTGCATAAACCTAACTTTGATTTGAGCATTCTACTTGCATTGTGCATACGTTAAGGCATGGGGCTCCTCAATCATTGGAAAAAGTTTTGAATTTCTTAAATCTTGATAATCCTACATTCTGCTGCATTATTGAGTTGTCCAAGGTAGTAGATAATGCTCATAGGAAATACGTGAATAGTCAAAATTCCTTTGACAATAAATTTGATCCAAACATTATCACCGTGAGTCAAAATTGATTACTAAATTCTCTTAACCGAAAATTCGAATAATTTACCTGGACAATAGCATCGAAGAACACCACTCTGAACCAGTGTCGTCGGCACGGGAAACGTGTCGAATAGAACGGTATAGGGTCCAGCCGAATGCCACGGTCCCGTGACCAAGACTTTCACGCCACCTTCCGGATACGCCCACTCCGGCGAATAATCGGTAATCTTGGCCGTACCTTCCATCTGCATGCCGGCCGTCTGCTGCTGATGGTGATGGTGTTGATGCGTGTCGCAATTGGATTTCAACGACGATCGTGCATCGTTATCGGACGGATTGACGTCTAACAGTTCGCCATGCGCCGGATCCAAACCGTCCAAGTCCGGGAATTCGCCCAACATGTCGAACGCGTCCAAATTGACGAAGACGTCGTCGTCGACAACATGCGTCGGCGACACCACCACGTCGCAGCTATCGATGAAATCCATCGGATTGATTTCGGACGTCATGCTCGCTTGATGATGCTGCTGATGATGGTGATGTTGTTGCTGTTGGTGGTGATGGTTGTGATGGTGATGGTTCTGTTGTTGCGCACTCTTGTTACCGATGTCGTTACGGTTACGTCCGTTCGACTCTTGTTGCCGGTGCTGTTGTTGTTGCTGCTGCTGCTGCTGTTGTTGCTGCTGTTGGCGCGAATGATTCTCTAATTCGGTTGAACACATTGGCATATTGGCAGATAACGTTCTTTGGATGTCCTCCTGCGTCAGGTCGAGCGTCTCGTTGAAGAAACCGCCGCTCATTATGGACGAACCGTCGCTCTTGCTCATCAACGTGGCGCGGGACTCGGCGCCCAATAGGACGACGGTCTCCGTGCAATAGTTTCCGTGTTTGCCGTAATCGTCGATGGTCTCTTCCTGTTGGTTCGTTTCCATCTTCTTCGACGGCGTGCTCGGCGCGCTCGTCATTATCACCTCCGTCTGTTGTTGCTGACTGTTATTGTTATTATTCACTTGCTGATTGATCGCTCTCTCTTGCCGATTGTACTGCTGTATGCTCTCGTACATTGATTGTCTGATGCCTTCGTTCGTTACCTCCATCTTCGTTTCCCTCTGCACGGATTTATTCTGGTTCTGTTGTTGTTGTTGCTGCTGTTGTTGTTGCTGAATGCAACTGCTAGTCTCCATCTCCTCCTGCTTCAATATCAACGGCACGGTGTTCTTGCTCTGATTATCGGATTTCGACAGACCCCGTGCATTATTCGTGCTACAAACGAAACTGGCAACGGAAACGGGCGTGACCAACGACTTGTGACCGGTCGAATTCGACGAGTTCGTCGACGAATTACTACTGTTCAGTATCAGCAGACCGCCGCCGCCTTGTATCTGCGATAAGCTGAGCACCAGTGGCGGCGTGTTCCCCGCATTATGGTTGCCGGATTGACCGTGATGGTTGCGGTTATCGCGCGAGTAAACTCTCGGCGAATGATTGTTGTTCGTTAAGAGCATCGAGCCGGAGCCCGTCGTCGACGACACTTGATTGTTGTCCGTGTTGTTCGCACGCGACGAGTTCGTGCTCGAGGACGATGGCAACGACGAATTGGTGCCGTCACCTTTGGCCGCCGTGATGCGACGCATCGGGTGCGAGCACGTTTTGCCGTCCGCACACGTCGAGTCCGGACAACCGCATTCCAGTTGTTTGACGAGAGCCGCTTGACGCGCGACCCGCTGTTTCTCCATCAGCTGCGTCACGATCGCCTCGACGGTCTCGGCAGTCTGCAATTTTGTAAATTCATTAAATGAAAAGGATTCAATGGTTCCGAAGGGATAATTTTTTAGATAAACATATCTATTAAAAATTATTGCTATTGCAACAAGTTTAAATCTTCCATGTTATCAAGTTTAATTTTCACTGACTAGCAATGCATCCCGTTTCATTTAAATTTTTTACAAATACCGATCATCTACTGATCAGTTTTGATTATTCCTTCTTCAAGCCATTCTCTCGTTTCGTCTTCAAAATTTCATTCGATAACATTGCTGCCCGTATGTTTCAATAGGCGGTTATTTATTCATAATGAACCAAAGCGAGAAAGAAGTTTTAATGCTATTTGTCGTCAAACTTTCCTACCAGTTGAATAATTGATTGGTGATGAAGAAGACAAAAATCGAGCAACCGTCATCTTACCTGGATTACTTATCGGAGTAAATATATCATACATATCATAGCATGGCCATTATAGGCAGGATAAACTACGACAAGGACAATTTGTGACAAGAAAGTGAACGAAGAAATATGCGAAAGGACCAAGACAAGATTGAAGGAACGGCCACATGATGAAAAGGCAGAGAACCTAATAAAGTCAAAACCCTTAAGAAGTGCCACCAAGACACGCGAGCTGCACATTCGGATCACAAGATCAAATGTTAGTAAAAATACTAAAAGGCGAATTGACTTGTTTGATTTAGAGGAAGAATCGTTCATTTTCTGAGTAATATTAAAATATTAGGTGTGCAACTTTGCTCTTGCCGTTTCCTTACAAATGGTTTTAGCGGTAAGCAGCGGTCGAAATAAATAGATCGTACACATCGTGCAATAACTTTGAACATCTGTCAACATAATACCACATAGACATTAGTCGATTTGTGTCAGCATCACAAAGTTATTCTCGATTGAAAATGTCAGTTTACGAGCCAAATTCTCGTCATTTGCGGGAAGTTTTAATTTTCTTTTTAAATATGATGAAATCTGGGACATAAAATGCTCTCAAATGCTTATGCTGAGGCCACTTTTAGTGAATGAACGTGTGGCGACTGGTCTCAAACCTTCGAGAACGACGATATTCATGTCGATGACTCCTTGACTCATGTCAAAGTCAAGAAGCATTGGCACGATCATTGGAAGTCACTCAATAAGCAATTTCAAAACGCCTGAAAGACTTGGGAATGATTCAGAAGCAATGAAATTGGGTGCCGTACAAGTTGAAATCGAGAAATGTTGAACAGTGTTTGTTTGCTTCTGAACCGTTGCTTAAAAGCGAAAGACGGAAGGGATTTCTGCATCGTATTGTGAAAAGTGGATCCATTACAATAACCCAAACGCAGAAAATCATGTTGTAAACCAAATATAATATTTTCGTGGAAACTGAAAATATCGCTAACATTGAAATGTTTGTGAGATTTGTTCAAAAACATTTCGATTAAGAATGTGAGCGTTAAATACGTGCTAATAATAATGACATTTCAAAGCAATAACCAAAGCGGACCAGCTCAAAATTATGCAAGAAATTGCGGATAAGAACTTGGAAACACGAAGCAAATTCTAAAGTTACAAGATTCAGTAATTATATAATAAATCTGAAAGCTTTTCTAATGAAGCTATAATCACACATTTCTGAACATAGTTTTTATTACTCTTTCGATGAACTGAAAATAAATTAAAAACATTCATAGTGCCATCGTCAAACTTTAACCTGCTATTCAAAGCTAATAAGTGAAAAATTATTTGCAGGCTTAAACTTTTTGCGGATACAACAACTGCAAAAGTTCTTGTGTAACTAAGCAAACAAAGAATTTTTAATTTTCATTTGAAAACAATCAATGTGATATCAGTTTTACCGAAGTCTATTTCCTAAAAGCGCAATCATGCTTTAACAAATTTAAGGAAAATCGTAGAAATTAATTAATTTTCACTTAAATTAATAGAGGAATTATCATAATGATTGTAATAATTTTTATTTGGCAAAGCGACTTCAATAAAAACAGTTTTATAATATTTCGAAAAAAAAATCAGTGAAATAGTGGACAATTACCGATATCTCTAATTCGTTGTTCAAGTCCGGTTCGTCCTCGCTGAAGAACATCGGTTTCAGCTGCGACACGAGCTCGTCCTTCGTCCATTCCTTTTTATCGGCCCAAAGGGCCAGACTCGGTGTTATAACGGCCAGTTTATTATCATCTGGATACGGTACGTTTAGGTAATGAACCAAGACGATATCCGGATTCTGCAATAAAAAATTAAAACAAATAGACAGAAATCACATCGTCTTTTATTGTTTTCTTTTAACTATTATTATAATGATATTTGAAAATGTAGTAGAAAGTGTGTGAGAAATCAAAGTATTTAAATAAGGATAAAGGAATTAGATTACACACTTTGAAGCCTTAAAATATGCGCTAAATATTCTTTTATTTTTAAATGATTGTATAGCTTGCTTACCTGCAAAAGCCAGTAACATCTTCGATGGAACGTTGGCAAAATAGCGGAATGTACGTAACAGCCATAAATACACTGAAAATGAAAAACAAATTGACTACATTTCAAAGTTTTTGTCGTAGGAATGGGAACGTTTATAATTCGTCATCTTGTATATTTTTATGATTATGACTCTTTTTCTCTGCATTTCATTACATTCCTCCACTTTAATAATAAAATTTGCTCGTACAAGATATTGTTTAGATTATAAAAGGGGAATTATTAGCTCGTTTAACAACGAGTCAGCAATAGTAGTTGGTAATCTTAAGATTTCTATTGCATGTTTTTGCCATTTTTTCCTATTCCTCCCCCATTTTCCGCAAACAATAGAATCTAATATAATAATGTTGTGTATATGTGTGGGAGTCAAAAGGGAGCACGGGCGAGTTCCTATGGGATAATAAGGCCGTTTAAATTCATACAGCTCGACGAGCGACTTTGATTAAATAACAGTGTCATGTCACGCTCCTCCACAGTCTAGGAGACCGAAAGAAAAAAATGGAGAAAAATAAAAGTACACCAACCATCGGTCGGAGTCGGAATCTCAAAATTTAATCTAAACTTGTATCGCGATACATTATTATTATATGTGTAATATATTCATGCAGTTTTAATATTTCAAAATACAAAAGTTCTCGCGCTAGCTTATGAGGGTTCCTTCACGGTTCTCTCTCACTTCTGGCGCGAAAGTGATGAATGGCTTTCATTAAAATACTTGTTACTCTATTAATAATATCCTCGTTTTATTATTAGAAATAGGAATAATAATAATAATAAGAGGAACATTTGGACGGATGGATGGTGGAGGTAATGGAAAATGGTAAGAAAATGAGAGATTATATTAAAAAATCGTATACTAACGAACGTTAACGCAATTTGAATTATGCTATTCCTTCATATCTATCTCGCTTTTTTATTTTCCACTACTTATAATACTCGTTAAAGATTCTTATATTAAATTGCGCATTTTCTTTTTACCTCGCTCGTTCTTTCGCTGCGAACGAAACCTGCAAAAGCTATTTCGTTGATTCCGTAATCTTCTTCTATACTTCACCATTTCTTTTTGCCCGTTCCCTTGAAATAATCTGCAGATATTATTGTATATTTAATTTTCGTCTCCTCGTCGTTATTAATAATACCCCGGAACGAATTAAAAAGTCGGCGAGGAAATTAATGAGATTATAAGCGGTAATCGCAAGAAAGAATAATATTAATTGCACTATAATATAACGGATATTAACAGTTAGCTTTCTTCTTTCAATCAAAAGACGAAAGAAATTAATTAATCTCTAATAACGATTCACTTAATAAATTATTTCTTAATAGATGCAGTATTATATCGTTAAGCACTTTACCTATTATTTCAACTGTCTACCATTTCGAGTGGAAATTAATTAAAATCGTTTTGTAAAATACGTCCGATGATTAATTTGCAATAAATTTCTTTTTAAACGTCATCATTGATCGATATGTGGAAGAGTTAATGAGGCCCCGCTTTTTCATTATTTGAAAGCATTGGGAAATTCATTTGTGCGACAAAGCGAACATTTTAGTGGGGAAAACGATCGAGGAATAAGATGAAGAAATATTAGGTAAAAATGCACAAATCGAATTGATGGTTAGTAATCAAGTGTTAGTTGTAAGCACTGGATAGTAATGATAATAGTGAGCGGCCCTTTGAAAAACTTTGTTGGAAATTCGTTATTAATTAAAATCGGAGAGAGAGCTTTCTGGAACAAAAGCTTCATCTGTAGAATTGGAATGTTACGGTCTATAAAGTGCCATCCATCTTTTTTCTTCCTGCTCTCCAATAAATTCACATTTCTTCATTTCTTTCCTCCCTTTGCAAAACTAATTAAAACGAATTTCGTCTCGACTGATATCTTTTAATGACGCTATCTATTGATTTCAGAACTTTTGATTTATTATTATGCGATTTCCTCTTCCTGCTTTTCACAATTTCATTTTAATTTAGAATCGCCGTTACGTTATAAATTATTATCACCTGATAATCAAGTGCAAAAAAAAACAACCGCAAAGAAGAAGTTGATGGACATTAAGTCATGCACGTACTAGTAGATCCTTATGGTTAGCATCAATCGGCGATAATAAAAGTAACAAAGTAAGGAATTTACTTTAGATTTAAAATAATAATAAAAGAATGTAGGTGCCAAGTAGGGTAAACTCAAAATTGAAGGACCGAGAAAAAGAAAAAACACCAACGGGGGATGATTATTAGAGTTGAAAAGTGGTTTTAGCAAAGAAAGGAAAAAACGAGCCTTATAAAAGGACGACGAGTGAGAGGAGTGAACGACCGAAGGGTGAGGAATGTGGAAGGGTGAAAAAAGAAGGAACCATAAGAAGCTCATCTGAGGCGCGTAAAAATGTTTATGGTTTTTTAACTCCGTTTAATGTCGTCGAATGAATTACCCCAGGTGCAATATATCTCTTTAAAAGAGGGGAGGGGGGTGCCTCCGAGGTGGTGGCGGCTGCTTGTGCGGTAACCACTTTGAATAATACATTAGTTTATGCGGCGGTATTTTACCGCTTGAAGAAGAAAGAAAATAACGTCCCCCTTTGAAAAATGCATATTTCAATTAACACCTTCCGTTTTATAGTTGATATAGTGTTGTAAAAATGTTTAATTATTTTCTTTTAAGATTTTACCTCATCAATTTCATAAAATTGCACGTGCCTGTCTTATATACATAATACATCGTACGAGTGAAAAGTTCGACTAAAAATCTATCCAGAACCTAAATGATGCGTAGAGTACGCGTAATATGGCAATAAACGCAAATATTGGAAAAAATTACGAGATTTTCAATAAAGACGGCGATTGCATCGAGCAAAACTTCATTTATGAAGTAATTAGATTGACACTTTTGTCATGTTCCATGTATTTCCCCCGAAGTGCAACTTTTTATTCCATCCTCTCTCTTAAAATCGCCTATATAACTGTGACAATCTCAATTTCAGTGTCGAAATGCAGTCATTTAATTTCTTCATTCTCTTTGCTTCTATTTGAATATTTTGTTTATACAGGGTTTTAAAAAAACGTGCCACAAACTTTAAAGGGTGATAATATGACCCAAGATAAGCAGACAAGTCTTAATGAACATGGCGGAGACCATTTTATTTATTAGTAACTTGTGCCTGAAAGCTTACATTATTCGCGTATTCGTCGAAATTTAAGCGTGATTAATGCAATCGATTCGCTTATTGATTCCTTGAACTCAGCAAAAGACTTTGTGGGCGGTGTCCTTAGATTTTAGGTGGCCCCATAGAGGAAATTGTCCCACGGGAGCAAGATCGGACGTACACGTAGAGGCTATCCAAAGTTTTCTCACGGCCAAAATAACGACTTTTTATGGGTTGAAAACTTTTAAGCCGCTGGTTCAGCGTGTGGTAAACAAAATGAACTTTCGCTATTGGATAATAGGGCATCCAATGCAGCTCCATGAATGACCACTTCACAGACCACGTGTTACTGTTTGGTGTGCTGTTGGATCGCTTGGACCAGTTATTTTCTTATTAAATGACGCACAAATGTAATTCTAACTGCTGATCCCTATATGGAAATGCTTCGTAACTTTCTAGTGCCGATCTTGCCCTCTTGTGGGTACTGTGGACGATGCAAGCGGTTAGGCATAGGTTACAAATAATCAAGAAAAACTGCTTCAACTTGGATACAACCAAGTAGCAAGAATGACAAAAAACTTCCTATCTTTTGAGAAGGAAAAGTGGTAATTATAATTTATGTTTAAAATGTCGGACCCTTTATTATCATCATAAATTCAGTCACTGTCCTTATTGAAAATCCCTCATACAAACATCGAATGTTAATATCGATTGTAATTCCAAAAGCAAGAAAGGATTGAGGTAAACTTAACTTATACAATTAACAAAGGTCAAAGAAAAATTCACGTGCTTCTTCTATGAAATTTGTGGAAACCCTCGTACAGCACAATCCTGGGGTTCTGCTTAGCACTTTCAGATATTTGTAGATCCTCTATGTATCATACAATTGTACTTCCATGGTTTGATATATTAATGTATTTTAAGATAATATTATATTAATAAATTCTAGGTTTTGTTACTTTGGATGAAATTTGTTTTAACTATTTTGGTAGCATGTAAAAAGTGAAATTTTTGCATTTAATGCTTGGAGAATTATATCCAAGTCCCAAGTTTGCTCTGATAAAAATAAAAATAAACAAAATTGGACAGAAAATTCCTTTGGCATCAAATAATAGAAAATTCCTGAATGGACATTTTAAAGTTTGTTACAACATCAGGAATTGACTCGACATTCCATTTTTCAGGATTAATATAAATTATTGTAAATTGAAAATGAAATATTTGAATTTCTTTTAACTGCAATTAATATAAGTTAAAATAATGTTGCTGCTTTAATAATATTGCAATCATGTACATTTTCGACATAAAATGCCGTTTATTTACCATTACAAGAAAGTTACACGGCCACTTAAAAGGCCCTCCTTCAATCGATTAGCAATTAAGTTTACATTAAAACGAAATGCAACATGATTCAATTTAGATTATTATATCGTAATATAATATTATGCGATACAATCTTCAAAGTGAAAAAAGAAAAGAAGAAAATAATTCTTGAGGTAAACGATTTTAGCCGAGTAAATTGCTAAAGAAAGGTTATACAGGTTTAACGAGAAAGTTCAAACCGATTAAAAACAAATTCGTTCATTCTCATTTTGGGCTTTTATAATAGTGGTTTCAATAATTGGCATCCCATTGAACTCAATTTCTCTACTACATATGATTTTTTTAGGGACGCATTACGGGCAAAATTTTCTGCTTTCCCTATATAAAAGACGCAATATTAACATAATTTTATATGCGAAACAATAATAAACCCGGGTTAATATTAATATGCATGAACATGACTTTTCTAGCTTCGTTGTTTAACCGAATCGTTTCATTTCAGAACGCCACATAAAAAATAAAATACTGGGTATTCATGGGGCATTATTATTTATATTGATTAGTGAGCAATAATAGAGTAATAAAAAAAAACATTTCCCCAATTGCGAGAGCGTTAAAATTGCGATTTACCGTGAAGGAAATATAATTTTCATTCTAGACGAATATATTCGAATATTTTTATAACCGAACATTGCTCGAACAATAACTATAAGGATTATAATGATAAAAAAACCTTTGCCCTTATCCTTGTTGATATGATATAAAAGAGGGCAATCCTGCGGAAAAGAGGGAAAAAAACGTGCGTGAGACCGAGCGTGATATTTAGAAACGCTCATTTTCCCGCTGGTTCGCGCTTCTCTTAAGGTCTTGTCGGTTTGTTTAGCGTTTTTAATTAGGGCGGCCGAAGGAACAGACAACAAAAAAAAACAGAGGCAAATTAAAGCGTTCCGGTCTGTCCGTTACGTGTCTTAATGGTGGCGACATTAGATAATACAAAAAAAGAGCAAACCTCACCTCGGTTCCTTGAACTTTTAATTTCATGTGATCCTCTCTCGTCGTCTTGCCATCTTTCCTCTTCTTCCAACAATATCCGTCCCTACGATATCTGACCTTCTTTCGGCTGTACAATAACATGGATCCGCTCTTTGGCCTGCGAAAGAAAAAAAAAACAACATATAGCAGAATGAGAAATAGACAAGAAGAAAAAAGAGACGAGGGAAAAGAACCATCGAGTTTTATTAAGGAAAATTTATTGCTGACAAATTTTCTTAATTGTTTTATATTTTCTTCTTCTTTTTGGTTTATTATTACTGTTGTTCTAGCTATTTTTGGTGTGCTTTTAGTATCATTAAGTTTCAAGGATAAACCTTTATTTATATGTGGGTTATAATAATAATAATGATGAAAACTTTACGTTTTTCTTTCGTTACTTTCTTCTCGTTTGGATGAACTTTTATTCATTCAGTGTTCAATTTAATTTTGCGAATAATTGTTCAATTTTCAATTAAGCCAAACCGAATGCTAATTTATTTTTGCCTTTTGCAAATTTGAAACAAATTACAATTGACATTTATTATAATCTCCGACAAAATGATTATCAATAACTCTTTGCAGCGCGACGTTTTTGAGCGTATAACGTGAACCATTTAAATTTTACAATGGACGTTAATAGTGGACGCGCTTCAGGGCTAAAGTGCCAACAATAATAGCAACAAGAGAACGATGTTAAACTAACATTGTGCAATTACAACATTATATGTTCTATACAATACATAAAGCTGATATTAAAACTTTTTGATAGAGCTTTCATATGTCCAAGTATAGTTGTATGGGTATTATAGAGGAGAAGCAATAATAATAACAGCAGCAACAGCAACAAGAACCAACGTTCAATGTCCAGTGTCCAATTTAATAGTAGATCATTTAATGCCTTATTCCGGAAGAAGTGTCTACGAATTCTATGCTATGGTCGTTAAAGTACAAGATGTCATTCCATAAAGACAAACACACATATAAAATGGATGTTACACACATATGAGGAAGCGGACAAGAAACAGAAGACGAAAAAGATGCTGGAAAAGGATGAGAATGAAAGATAAATAGAGAGAGAGAGAGAGAGAGAGAGAGAGAGAGAGAGAGGAAATTGTTGTTTGTACACAATTTATTTTTATGCAGATCGTAAAAGAAAGCGTAACGACCGGCACCCGCACATTTAATTATCGGTTAAATGCCTCCCCGCGTTATTGTACGTTTAAGAGCTAACCGGTACGAACACGCTTTTAACGGTTTGCTGGTTTTAAAAAATTTATACAATAATGTATTATGAGCGAAGCGGCAAAAGAAAGGACGAAAGTGTGCTACGAAACTTTAGTTTAATTCCCTCCTCTTTTTGCGTCTTCCTTAATGTGGCCCTCTGGGGTAATATTAAGATTGATTCGAGAGACCGAGGTTTCCTCAAAATGAAGGAGAGAGAAGAAAAAATGTTCACCAAGATTGTGAATTTCTAATTAAATAGAAGGAAAAAAAACCTTTTTCGTCCATATAAACTTTTATAGGATTTAATAATCCAGTATGTTGTGTATATACTTTTTTCTTTGCGAGAGGTAATTTCAAACCGAACGAAAAATGTAATTTACACAAGGGGTTTGTGATTTTTTTCACATTCCCATAAATTACCCGTTTAAACAAGTAGCAAGCAACATTCGCATTTCGCAATAAATAATAGCAATATTTGCACTTGTTGATAAGGTAGTACGAGATCGAATGAATAATTTGCTAACGAAAATACGCGAGTAACACGTGCGTGCCGCTTCATCAAATCGACAGTAAGCGACGAAGGAGTTTTGCTGGTAATAATTGGAAAATCAAAAGATAGGACAACGGAAATTAAGAGCCCTGAGGACTATCGTTCGAGCGATAATAATGCATTTATACATGTAAATTGCCAAATCGAATATTAAATCGAACCGTTCAAACGGAAAACAAATGAAATGCGATTTTACGGAATTGAACACCAAATAAATGTCGAACGGAATTCTAATTGTTTGGGTTTTAACTGTTTGTCAATTAAAAAGAAACATTTAGAGGCAAGAAAAACAACACAATTATTATGACTATTTCGCAAATGTTGTTGTTTTCGTTGATGTCATTTGAACCAAGCAACTTGGTAACAATTAAAGAAGAAAATACAGTCACAACGAGAATCGGCGAGGCATTCTGAGCCACCAATATTCAGATTTTGGCTTAGCACGTTGGGTCTTTTGGAATGAAATGTCCATCATTTTTCATTTCCCAATTAATAAACTAGCCGATTCAGTCACAGAGACAGGAATTTAGAATCGGGTTAAGCATGTGCTTAATCTTATCAAAAGACAAGTGCAACTGCACCTCGAGGGAAAGAGTTTGACCGAAGAGAGAAAAGAATTTGTATAAAAATCTCCGAAAAGCAAACGGATCTAATGATCGAATCTAAGAAGGGTTTGAAGTGTAAGTATGACTTTATGGTGGAATTTCGAAATGAATTTGCAAATTAGGCTTCTTGTGCTGTTGATATAGTTTGGATTCTAAATAAAATCTATTCCAGTAGGTGCAATTGCATCATACAAATTTGTATAATTTTATTAGAAAAAAGAATGTAAGCGATCTTTTTAAATCGTATTTCATACAAATTGAGTTCGTTATCAGGATAAAATCAAGAATCCAATTTAATTAACATCGGAGACGTGGAAAGCGGATAAAAGGAAAACAAAAACGCAAACTAAATTAATTAGATCAATTATAGAAATAAAAATTGTAAAATATTCCATCATCGTTATCGTAAAGTCCCCCTCGTGTCGCCCTTTCTTTCCATCCTTCTCGATTCATCCACGTGAATTTGGATTATTTTAAAAGTGCAAATGAAAAACGGTTACTATAATGGTAACAGTCGGTGATAATAATCATAGTAATAATAGTCGCAGGAATAATGGCGATAGTAGTTGAAAATGTAAATGAAGTGAAATGCTTTACTAATAAACACATTTATATTCATCATCATTAAAATAGTTTTAATTAATTCTCGTTAAACCATAAAGAACGATCTAACAATGCATTTAAATTGTAATTACAAGTTGATCGCAATTAAAATTGAAAAGCGTGTTACACACCTAAAATTCGGCGGGACGAAACTTTAATGCAGACGCCGGCACAAAAACCGGACTTAATTCCGGTTTGAATGCAACTAAAATCCCTTTCTACTTAATGTAATTTATCGATCGAAGTATGAATTTTCATTTTTCATTAAAAGAAAAGAAGAGAAGAAAGAATAAAACAGCAGTAGATAAAAGTAGAGAAATAGGTTTCTAAATATTTTCCGTGTTGTAAGAAACTGTGTCTTATGAAGTTATATTACGAAAACAACATGTTTATACCCTAGGTTTTAAAGAAATGTTAAAAGATCGTATTTTTAAGATGTTAAATAAGATTTCGCTGTTTTTTAATGATAATAAATGCTTTATTAAAAAAAGAAGACACGTCATCCACAGTAATCGTTAACCCCTAACATTTCTCATCTATCTGGTAAACATTTGAATACCGCTTCGGAAAAGCGACACGTCTTTTGAGGCTATCCAAGAGTCGACCCATTTTGTGGTATCTTCATGAGAAACGAATGCCATGTGCCATCGATCGAAATAAGTGATAATCGGATGATGCAAAACCTGGTGAGTAGTGCAGGTGCGGCAGGACTGTCCATTTAAGTGATTTCAAGGCCTTACAGCATGTGGCCGACCGTTGTGATGCTGCAAAATCACATTCCTGTGTCACAGCTCGAACTCTCCTTCAATGCTCGTGTATAGCGATCTCCCGTAGTGGCGTCGATCGGTTTGACTAGCTCATAGTGAGCGACACTCAGTTGATTCTGCCAAAGCAAAGCAGAAACTTGGAACCATGGATATTCGGTTTTGCCGACGATCTTGATGCACGTTCGGGTTTATCCCATGATTTTCTGCACTTAGTGTTATCGTAGTCTATCCAGTTTTACGATACGTTGGAAAAAATCTTTCCTCTTCTGCTGTTGAATCAGCTCTTTACAGATGAAAAGATGTCGTTCGACGTCTCTCGGCTTCAACTTCTACGGCATCCAATGTCTTTGCCTTTGAATCATTCCTAATGCTTTAACATTTTTGACAACTGTTGTGCGGTCAATTTCTAATGATAAAGCAAGTTCAGCTTGCGTCTGACGCGAGTCTGCGTGAAGTG
Source organism: Hololepta plana (assembly GCA_963695495.1). Classification (NCBI taxonomy): domain Eukaryota; kingdom Metazoa; phylum Arthropoda; class Insecta; order Coleoptera; family Histeridae; genus Hololepta; species Hololepta plana. The sequence goes on along the minus strand of OY968832.1, from coordinate 4,959,656 downwards.
GTGCCTCCAATTATTCATCTTCAAACTTTTTCGGTGCGCCAGGGCATTCTTTAGCTTCAATATCAAAATCATTATTCTTGAAGCATATAAACGAATTGCTTGTTGTTTCGGACAGAGGACGGCCGCTGGACGTCCCAAAAAGAATTATGAGTACTTAGGCTTCAGTTTTTTTTTTAATAAAGTAATTCAATAAAATCCCGCAAAATACTCGCTTTTTGGCACCAATTTGGACATGTTTAACACTATGAAGAAGAAACTTGTTTGTACTACGACGAAATGAAGAACACTGAATTTAGAACGTACTTATAGTAAGTGTTTGAATATGGATTCGTGATAAACGTAAACTATACGCAGGTAAGCCTGATAATGTCGTCTCTTGGAAAACATCGAGAACTTGTTAAACATCTTAAGATAAAGAAAGTATTGTAGACATGTTTTTGGTGGATGCGCCAGTGTTTCAAAAGCAAGAAAGCATGTGCTAAAAAAACTTTCGCTTGTTTTAGTTTCCATTTAAACCGTCTATTTATCTTAAATAGATACGTGCCAATTAAACTTATAACGAATTTACGAAACCTTCCACTTGAAGCACAACTTTCTCTTTGCCACTAAATCAAATCAAATAAAAACTTTATAATAATTTATAATAATGGGAAAAGTTTTAGCGGAAAAAAATAAATAAAGGTAGCAATATTAAAACTTGAAAGTAAAGACAGGAATTTTATTTAATTCAAACATATTGAGTTGACACTTTCGGAATGGCCAAACTAACCCGAAAACTAATTACGAATTAGAGTCCTAATTTCATGTATGCAGAGGTCGGTCTCTTATAAACTTTTGCAACAACAACATTCGTTTTAATAATGTGCGGGCAATGATAAACAACAACACTAATAATCATAATAGCGAGTACGTATGATTTTCGCTAAAATATAGGATTTGGAATTCGTTTCATTGGAAAATCAAGGCCATTAATGGTGTTAAGGGGCATTTAGTAATAATTGCATTAAATAATAATCAACAGTTCTTACCTGATCTTCACCTCTTTGCTCTGCCATTCTGTGTGCCGATCGAAACTGATTAAGATAGCAGCAATTTCCTGTAACAAAAAGAAAAAAAAACATCTTCATTATCGTGCTCAAATGACCGAATTTCCAGCTGAACGGTTAGTTACTTTTTCGTTTTTTCTCATTCTCTTAGATTAAAATTGTTCAACGTAATTTAATTCATTACTAATATCAGATAATTTCAAAGGAAAGAAACGTTCGCAATAACGCTTAGCATGAGGAGGATGTAGGCAGAGAGAAGTATTTCCATCTTACTTTTTCCGGTCTTCCGTTTCCCGATTCTTTTGATAAATAATTAGAAAACTTTTTTGTGAGAATCGAGTTTTTAAACACGAAAGAAAAATGTGCCAAACTTTTCCTTTCCTTCCGTTCATTCTCATACTTTTCGTTTTCGTATTTAAAACTTCCCTTCTTTTAGGCTACTGTCGCGAACTGTTGTTTACAAGTTGATGGCAATTTTTTAAATGCGCACAGAAACGATAAAAAGGAAACGGCCAAAGGGACCGGAAGTTATCTTCCTCTTTTTTCGTTTAATTCATATTCTTCCTCAGTTGATTGAACGATTTCGAGCATTTTTTCATTTAAGTTTTAAGAGACAGGTTCGTTCTTTCGCCTCAGTAAGTGTAGCTTGCTGAGGAACAAAATTGCAATAAAAGTTTATAACAATTATTATTGTTGACCGATACCAAAATAAATATTAAATAGGAAGGATACAAAAAGCATTTATTACAAAATTTATTCATACTGCGCGTCTATTTACAAAATTAAAAATTAACGGTTCACTTTTTATTACAAAAAAATTGTACGGCAGAAACGGCAATTAAAATAAAAACCTATTTTGAATTTATTAATTATTGACGTTTAAATGCACAAAAAACAGAATAACAGGTATTTATTACTGTTTAAAACGATAGTGAATCCAATTCGTTATAATTTATTTAATTCATATTTTTGTATCGGGACGCGCTCCATTCGTTTCCATTAATTTAATAATAATAATTACAGTAATGACGATATACGGGATGCGCTCAAGTTGCAAAAAGCATCATTTCACTTAACAATTAAAATTAAACCGCAATGGCTGCCCTTTTAGAAACTTACTGTACATTGAAAACCGAATATTATTATAATAATAATGTTAGAGTGATACAGTATTAAATTTCTCATTCAGTTTCAATAATAAATAATGATGATGCGAACGTCGATTGTTTATTGTAATGGTTCCAACAACAAAAACAATGACAGCACTAACAAAGTTTGCAATTAATGCAAAATAATTAATTTCCGCAATTTACATTTTACGATTATTAACGAAAGACCGGGTCAACAACAACAAAAAATATGCCGATAGATATCGAATTATTGTGAGGAGGATTTATCCATTACACGCTTTTGGAAACCTTTAAAGATTTAAATTTGCATAAAATGTACGTACTTTCAAACTAAATACATACATTTGCAAATATCAAATATTATTATCATCATTATCATATATGAAACGTTGCTAAACGATGCTAAACTGAGGTTATATACAGGGAATTCTCGAATTAAGGCGTTTCAAATTACAGAAAACTATTTGCTCTTTATTTCCCCTTTAAGTCCATTGCCTCGAGTTATTTTGTCCATTTGTTTGACAACATTTCTGTTTTAAGTCGTCTGTTTCGAGTTACGCCTCACGCTCAAGCCGCATCTGATTCGACCACTGATTGGCTGATTGTTTGCTCTTTCGATTGCATTTTACGTGCCAAACCGTTATTGAATCTGAACGAGCACAATTTGTATCAAAGGTTCGATCGACGAGAGTCTTTAACCTGTCGTAATTTCGAAGACTCCCCCGTATATACAGTTCTTGTTTTTTCAGTCAAGTCGAAAATTGAAATTTATGCCCGACTCTTCGCTCGTTCTCTCTCCGCGTACGTATAACACTTTGAATTTTAATTGATGAATATGATATCGTTTAACCGACGAAAACAAATATAGTTTACTTTCGAGTATTACAGATAGAATTAAGTTAACCTAAATACAAGAAGTATATTTAAGTCGATTTGCATTGCAAAGCTATAATAATTAACTGGAAAATAAATCTAAAATTTATACATATTCATATGATACGATAGTAAGTACCCGATGCTAATGGGTACAATATTAATATGGTAGTGCACGTTGGATGGAATGAGCGACTATAGTTTTAATAATAAGGATGGCAATCAATTAATATCGTATCCATTGTTGGGTAACGATAACAGGTTTTTTAAATTAATCGATTATTTGTGGTTATTGAATTAAAATGCGAAAACCCCAACACGATTTATTGCGATATAATATCGATACATTGAAAATCCTTCGAGAAAAAAAAAATGCATTTTTTGCCCTTGTTTGAATGTTTGTCTATTACACGATAAGAACAGATTTTTATGTATTATAGTTATAAAATTTCATATTTTTAAATGACAAAATTAATTTTTAAAGTAATTCTGGCAATAAAAAGTTGCTTAAAAGTTCATTTCAGTTTAAGAGTTTCGGGTGACAAGAAAGTGGCTAAAATTGGAATTCGAAATGTTGTTCAATTCTGCGTGTTTGGATGGGGAAACAGCGAAGGAAATCCATGAACAAATTCTGTCAACAATGCTATAACAGAGGCTTAAGCCACTGAATTAGCTCTATCGTAGTAAGAATCTGCTCACGCAACTCCAAACATTACTGACTGCAAGAGATTTGCTAGAAGTAATACGTGATAGAAACCGGAATTGAGTGTTATGAAGTTCTTAAGAAATCCACATCTGAAAAAGAATCCGGAAGCTTGAGGAACGCTGGCACAAGTGCTTTGGACTTCGAAAGGACCAAGTTGAAAAATTAAATAGTTGTCAAAACCGAAATTGTTGTCTGCCATTTAATATATGTATGTCATAACAGTTTATTCGTGAATCCACCCTCGTATTACAAATAAAAAATTAATTGCAACGAATAGTAAACGTGGAATTGACAAAATTATATGTTAAAAACAAAATTGTTGCGATGGAGATAACAGGCGAACTTGTCGTCGATATGAATTAATAAAAGTGTTGCCAACTTTTGATAAAAAGTTTCGAAATTTATCCTTCTTGTATCTACATCTGAAATATATTTTCGTCGTAGTGCTAAAAAAGAAATATATATATATATATATATATAAGCAAATTTGCCGTTTTCGTCTATCTAGTGTAGGCAGAAATTTTTTCCCCTCCGGTAGGGGATCCGACGATATTAACTATAAATGCCGCTTACGTCCCCACGGTTGCTTCTTGAAATATGGCTGGGCCTATTCGATAAATCAAGTGACGAAAAAATTTTATTTGTTGGCAACTTTTGCTTTCCAATCTTTTAGCACTCGCTTCGATATTCTTTTCGTGTTTTTTTTTTCGTTTGCTTCTCTCACATTGATATATTGGGCGGAATTAATCAAAATCCATTTGGCGTCAATGTTACAATTAACAAATGTTTGAATAAGTTACAAAATTTAAAAAAAAGGCAAAAACGTATGTCTACCGTTCACGATATCGTTTTAAATACACAATCGAAAACTATTTCCTACAATTTCAAATTACTTTCTCAACTGAATGCTATTACATTACGTTCAGTTGCATCTAAGCAATTTGTTAGGGAATCTGGCGAAGAAGTTTCTCTTCCTCCCTCGTTGTTTTTTAAGATACCATACAAACACACGTGTAACAAACTTTTATTTTATTACTTTTTCCGGTAAAGAACGTTTCCAACATTTTTTTCTCTTCCTTCCTTTCTCGGGTACATCACCTACATTACTCCAGCATCATCATCATTGTAACTTGAAACAATTGGAAAAGTTTTAATCAATTCGCTTCAATCATTGCTTTTTTTCTTGAATAACAGAATCATTACAATGTTTCAAAATTAAATTCCGGCCGTATATTAAATATTGCACTTTGCCATTTATTAATTAATTGACTCTTACAAACAATTAATATTAATAAACAATTGGCACCGTGCCCGTGACACGTATTTTATAAACGTTTGCGCAGGATTAACAATATTGTTTATTCAAAAATTAAACAAAATAATTTAATAATGCTAACACATGTGCTGCTGTAATTAATATTATATTAATTGTTATTATTTATTTAATCACTACCTTTTTTCTGGCGCGTTTATTAAATATTAGCGTTATAATACGTCAATAGATTCTGTTGGATGTTTAATGTTTAAATAATTACTAAAGCAAATTTATTTGTATGCGGATGGATGGACGGATCGAACAAGGGCCGTTAATATAATATTAAATTAACCTGATTATTTATGAATGTGATTAAATTTTAGCATTTGCACGCATAAATTCATTACTAAATCATATTAACGGATTCGCACAGACATTTTTTCCCACGGAATTGATGAGTTTCAACCAAAAATTTCGCATAATAGTCCAGTGAAATTAGACAAAAATAAGGCCTAGTTTCGGACAAATTCCAGGAAAACTTAACCTTTGTATGAAACTTCATAATATAGTCCTTGACAAAATGTAAAACGTCCCCATCAATCTGAGTTAAAGCGAAAGATTTTACATCGTGTCAACTCACTCATACAAGAATATAGCTTTCCGGGAATTTTTCCGAAGTGAAATGCCTAATTCCACTGGACTTGAAGCTTGTTTGTCACTTTAGACGCTTCAAGAGGCGAATATTTCTTCAAATTGAATCGTAGGAAATTGGGTGACAAATTGATATAAAGAAGTATTTAAAATATATGTTAGTTAAGGTTTTGGGAATCTGGTGGAGCGTTGGGGAGAAGCAATGAGATTTAAATGATGCCCAAAAACATATTCAACTCATTTAACATAGAAACTATTATAATTACGCGCTCTTGCAATCGAAGAAAGTCCAAAACATTCCAAAATTAAGAGAGATTACAGATATTAAAAAAATTTGTTACGTATATGATCCCACGAAAATAATGATTTCTTTCGCATATGGTAAATCGTGATTTTCGTTATTAATCTAACCTAATTATTTTCAAGAGACAGTTAGTCGCAATCTCAACATGAGCATTGATGTTCGGCGCTTTTTATGTAGGTAGCATTTAAAGTTCCTGGAAAGTGTTAAGATATTGAATGAAGCTAAGTTTTCAACATATCATTTTATTGTTTTTGGAAATACTCTCCTTTCAATTCATTACATTTATGCATAGGATAAAACTAATTGTTAAAGCAAGAAGTCCGTTCTTCTTGAGATTTGAAAGATCAAGTATTTCAAGGCTCCAACTGCTTCATTTGCATTAGCAATTTATCCTTTAATCTAGAAAATAGTAAGAATTCGCAAGTGACCAGGTGTGGACTGTATGGGATAGGTGTTCAATAATAATTCTACCTTTGACGCCTTTGAATAGTTCTCAGTTTGCGCAGCAAAGGAGGCATTGTCGTCTCGCAAACTTTTTCCAAAACTTTCAGCAAACCACAGATAATGAAATCTAACGATAACTGTCAAACTATATAACAATGTACGTTTGGTTAAAGTATTATAGTTTGCAGAAACTTTCGCTGCTTCCTGTCATATCAGACCCTTAAATTAGAAATTGTCGAATATGACTTCTAATTGAGTTATTGAAATTAATCTAAAACACAGACCGATTTTCATAATTTTATATAAATTTCTGCAAACTCTTTACGCTTTTTGGTGAAACCCTCTGTATAGTGGAGTAATTTAACTCTCATAACACCGAAATGAAAATGACACGTCCACTATTCTTGTTTAATGGCCATTATTGCGTGTCGTTGTCCAATAATAAAAAAAAACTGATAGTTATATGTACAAGAGGCAGTCCGGCCAGTTGAAAAGGATACACTATTTCATTTTTAATGGTTACATTTCTGCATTTCCCATCTCTCACTCATTTTTAATGCGTGCGTGCGGCTTTTTCGAATGCATGTATGGGTCAGTCGGAACCTTAATATAAATCACGCTTGCGTTTTAATTAAAGACAACGGCGACGGCAGTTGGAAAGGAGCAGATGAAGAAGGATGAGAAGAAAGTTGGTGATTGGTTAGGCAATTTAGAGAAATAATTATCACCGGCCGCGCGCACTTTTAATTTTACACGCCCGGCAATTTATGGCAACAATGCGAAAATTTAGGTCTTACACGTTTCGTTCGCTACCCGTTATTTATTTATTATAAAATTCGAAAATTAATTGCCCATTAAGATGGCAATATATCAAATTATTGCACAGGTGAAACGGCAAATAATAGCAATCGGCGAAGAAAGAAAAACAACGTTAACAGAAAAGTGTAACCGTCTAACATCCAATCTGCGAACATAATTTATTATCGCATATTGTGTCATTAATAAAAAGGGTCGCAGTGAAAGATGGCGATAATGAGAAGGATAGAATAGGAATTTAGCGAGGAGTAATTTTTAATTTTGCCGTCGCCTTCATCAATAAAAAAAGCAACAACAAAAGAATCGATCCTAATGGCAATATTAAAATATGTTTTCATGGTATGACTGTACATTTTTATGAAACGTATAGTCTGTTTAACAATTGCAACAAACGAAAAATGCGTCCTTAATTTCAATAACGCATAATATGTTATAGCACTTTTTTATCACAATTCCGTTACAAACCAATTTTAATTTTATGAAAGCACAAAAAAGAATAATTAAATCTTCGTGCATCAGTAATAATTTATTTGCCATTATAGCTACATGAAAAGTGTCTGGTTTCACATACCGAGTGTACAAATGAGTTCCTACTTAAGAGTTAAAAATTTCTTTACTAAAAGTACGTCTGAGATTGAATACAAAATGTAACTTAGGGGCGATTAAAATCACAAATAACAGACACTGGAGTTGATGCTGCTATCTAAGACGTAAGACACAAATTTCTAGTCATGACATTCGTGAACAAGTATTTATTTACAGCCCCAATTGGAATAACTTTTGTTAAATGTCAACGTTCCTTATCTCGGAATCAAAATGTAAAAAATTTGCGTTGATCGACTTGTGAGCTTGCTTTGAGTAAACGATTTAGTAAATCGAAATATTGCCCCAGAGCTTTTTGTTTTTTTATTTCTTACTTAGGGCGGTTATTTTTCGTTCAACCCTTGTCCATAAATGGGCTTCTGCTGGGTCTTATATAAATTAATAAAAAAAAAATTTTAATGGACAGCTTAGAAAAATTTACAAGAATTTTTGAAATGGGCTTAATTTAGGTTTAAAGAACTTAAACGTAATTGAAGATACCAAATTAACCTCTTTTAACATTTTGATTAATCTTCGGATAGTCAGCAACACATACACACGTATCATTTTAATGGAAAATTTGATGGTTCTGAATTTTAGGCGGATCATCAAATCAAAGATGTCTGTTTAATTACCAAATTTACATTTCATTATAGTAGGAAAAAACGGAAAAGAAATCCCTTCATTATAAGTTTCTGGCTTAATTTTTTTATTTTATATATTTTTGGTGCACGTGTCTTTCGTAATTCTAATACCAAATTTTCCCTTCCACGTGACCGAGGATTAAATATAATTTACATCGATATCCGTTTGTTAATTAGGAACGCTCTTTTTTGTTCATCGAGCCCATTCAGTCGAATTTCAAGAAGATAATTCTTTCCCTTTTTTTCTCTCATTTCCTTTCATTCTTTTCCTGCCTGTGACGAAGGACAATTTCGTTCCATAAGGATTAACAGTATATATTTTTTGCTCTTCGCTTGTTCGCTTCACATTTTTAGAGATAGAATACATTTCTCTCTCACTTACACCCATCCTCTTGTATTATGGTTCATTATAAAAGGGGCCAAACAAAAGGCAGGAAAAAAGAAAGAAATAAAAAAATGTAATGGGGGTAGAGACAGTCATTTATTTTTATTAAAATACACTCGACTTCTTCTTTGGGGTTAAACCTTTTAATAAGTATATTTTTTTTCTTTGGAGAATAAAATATGACAACAACAACAACCGCAAACGAACGCTGGAAGCATATTAATTACAATCTAATAAACGATGGGAAGATGGAATAACATTTCCAAATGACAATCCAATAATGGATGTATACATATACGTAAATGTATATGCATAGAAAAGTGAACAATTTCGATAAGAAATTTTCGAATTGGTCGTGAATATAAATTTCCATTCTAATAATAACGATAATGAGGGCGTATAATAATGTAAATGTTATATGCACATGCAAACGTAATTTATTTTACCGTTAAATTAAAATAATGTCCTTTAACTCGTTTCAAATATAAATTTTATTAGCAGCAACAACAATAATAAAAGAAGACTCGCAACGAAATGGCAGAGGAAAAGAAGTTTATTCTCCATTGGAGGCATTATGCTGAAATAGCTAACGGTTGTTAACTTTTCCAATTGGATCGGAGAACAATAAACTTAAATTAATCATACTGAACCAGTTTTGCGTTTCGATAAATCATTTTGCAAAATTTTTAACGTAGCGAAGGAGCAGGATTTAGTTACAGGACGAACCAAAAAACCGGTACCTTGAGTATTATTAACGAGCAAATACGACCGCCAGTAGTATTTGAAGGTAGATGTGTTAGGCGATAACGGAACTGCTACCACCATAATACATAAATACTGTCAGTAAGTAAGTAGGTAAGTAAGTAATGGACAAAAACAATAATAAATATTTGTCGGTCGGAGAAATGTCGTCGTCGTACTCCCGCAACAGGACAAAACAACCTAACGAACACCAGAAAAAAGAAGAAAACTGAAGAGATATATGTGGAAAGTAAACGCGACACGGGTTCCAGATTAATCACGAAAGCACGGAATGGTAATTACCATCATAGAGAGAGTGTTTGTGTGATGGAGAGAGAGAGAGAGAGAGAGAGTAAATATAACTGGGCTACTATTTCCATTGTTAGCATTAAACACACTGATATTAAGGAGCCACCACTATTAGAACGACCGTGTGTCGAGTATAGTAAAAGGAACCCTCGAGTGTGCCAGTGCTTAAACGTCGAAAAACATGCGGATCCACTTTTATGAAGAAAACTTCCGAACAAACTTCTTAATTGAATTAAGTTGATACTTTTAACTTTATCTCACGTAATCAAGACATACGCCGCATGTAACTACTTTCACGACAAAATCATTTTTCTCCTCTCACATTTGTACACATTTTTGCATTAAAAATTAATGTTTAAAAGAACTAACTTTAATTTTAAAAAAGGAGGAAATCGTTTACTGTTCGTTCGAAACTTACATAGTAAAAATTATTTTACTACCAATTTAAAATTTATTGCACTAGTGAAGAAATCCAGCATTTATTGAATATTATGTTATTATTGTATGTTTATCACATTATTTCTAGTCTTACTTGTATATTTAGCAATTTTCATGTATTTTTATTGTTGATTGTATATTTATGATAGTTAAAACTAACATTTGTACGCTCATAAATTTCGGACAAAAATGCAGTTTACAACATTATCTAGCGTGGACCAAACAGTAAAAATTAGCGAATAACACGGAGTAGGTTCAGCTCTAGGTAATGGTCAAGAAATAGGAGAAAATTGCAATTGTGACGCCGACAAAACACCACAAAAAAACGGGGATGAAGCGAGATTTCTTGTCGTAAAAAGTACATAGTCAAGATAAGTTCCAAGATAAACAATCATCAAAAAAGCATCAAAATCAACGAGATCGTCAATCGATCAACAAAGAGAAACTTAGCGTCAGCTATAGAGGAATAAAGTTCCAAAAACAGGTGCAAATTTGGATTCCTTTAATCAGCGAAATTCCATCGTGTCACTGAAGCGCTATTGACACTTCAACGCGAGAACATTTACTATAAATAAAATAATAGTCAAAAGCCTCGGCTCACGAACGTCTCGTTTTACGAACAAAATTTCCGAACACAAGGAAAGATTTACGTATTATATTTCGGATTACAAACAGCAATACCTCATTTGCTATGGACACAAAGTGTGTGGCGAAATTCATATTACGAAAATTTAATTTAAATTCAATAAAATTTCAGAATTTGAAAATATTTCGCGGGCTTGATGCAAATCAGGAACTCATATATTATACATATTTCCGCTTTTTATCTACGCCTTTCAAAAAATTTAAAAAGTAATTAATTTAACATTAATTTTTATGGAATGAAATGGATTCGGTTTCCGAACCATTCTATTCACGCCGTTCGTTAATCTTGAATAGTGTTAAACGTTGAAATGTTTAAGAAACCTTTTCGCTTTTCGTACTGTAAGGGACACAGTCGAAATGTTTGAACTTAGAGAAACATGCTTCAGACAAGAAGTTTTCCTAGAAGATGGTCTATAATATAACGTCCAAATTTTCAAAGTTGACGGACTTTTGGTTATACTCGAAATCTGCTCATTGCTGCGTCAATTTAAATGGAACGTTTTTTAAATGAAGCATTTTTCCCCTAAAGTCAACCGTTTGGCCGTAATCCTCCGACCTGGAGATTCCACGGCCAGAAAATGGTTCGCAAAGTTCATGAGAGAATTTGATCTGAAAGAAGCTCTTCGCTCTGGACTCAATGAGATGACGATAACAGAATGTACGTGAGCTAAGTCGACCTCCTTCGTATGTCGAACAGCTGGAGCAGTATTTTGTTCATCGTAAAGTTTGTAACGCTTTTCTTTTGTCATAATTATATCTAGTTTCTTTGTAAAAAAATAATTTTGTGTACCAGTAGATAGCTCTTTCCTTCCTCTATTGATTCGCTTTTTTATCCAACTGATTCTGCTAAACCATAGTTTAGTTCTGTACAAGGCATTGTCAAGTTGAAAAATCAACAATTACGCAAAATTCTGTTATTCGCGTTTAATCAGAATAAAAATGCTTCTGATGCTACGAAATTGATTCGAAATGTTCAAGGAAAAGATTGAATTGGTGATTCCACAGCTAGAAAATATATGAATGCGTTGAGATTTGCAAATTGTTTTAATCATATAATGGCAAACATTTTGCATTAAACGGTTGTATCTAAATGGTTAAGAGCTCTGATTTGGGGCATGTTAAACTTTCATATTTTCAAACATTTTCAGAAAAATTCTGTTCCTTTTTAATATGCGATTTATTCCTTTTCGAGTACGTTTTAGCATCTGCCCACCATTTTTTTCGTAATCTTTTGCCCGCATACCACTGTGACACACTGTATACAGGGTGTTAAAAAAAGTGTCACAAACTTTAAGGGGTGGTAATATGGCCTAAGATAAGCAAAAAAGTCTTAATGAACATGGGTCCGGAAATGGAAGGTTTCGAAGATACGGAGGATTGAACTTTTTTGTAACATATCTTCGTTAGATCGGTGCATAATTATCCGCCGTTTTTTGAAAGCTATTTTTAGGCAGTTCGCAACACAAAAATTTATCCTAAAGACACACAACTTATTAAGGTCCAAATTATCATTCATTTCAAATGCAGCCTCCTATTTGCTTGTTAGATGGCCAATTCCACGTGTGCAAAAGAGCTAAAAATCTGCAGCTAAGCATTCCCTTACATCGGTTACCAAGTAAATAAAATATATTGATTACTTGGTGACCGATGTAAGGGCAAGTAAAGTTGCAAATTTTTAGCTCTTTTGTACACGTGGAATGGACCACTTAGCAAGCAAATAGGAGGCTGCAATTGAAATGAATGATAATTTGGACCTTTATTAATAAGTTGTGTGTCTTTACCATAAATTTCTCTTTTGCGAACTGCCTAAAAAATAGCTTTAAAAAACGGCGGCTCGAACGAAAATATGCAACAAAAAAGTTCAATCCTCCGTATCTTCGAAACGGTCCATTTCCGGCCCCATGTTCATTAAGACTATTTTGCTTATCTTGGGCCATTTTACCACCCCTTAAAGTTTGTGACACTTTTTATTTAACGCCCTGTATATCTAATCCTTATTTTTTAAACGCATCACGTATTAAACAAGCTCTAAACCTTTAAACACCATTTTCAATCTGTTAACTAACATTAATTTCGCATGCCAATTTCTTTCGCGATTAGAATTGACGTCAAGGTTATTGGAATGGAAATAGCTAAACGTTCGATGATTACGTGTTTAATAAATTACCTTTTGCGGCGGCGAAGCAAGGGAAAAAAGATTCAATTAATTCAATTTCCTTTTTCAAAGGAAATCTCGCAATACCAATGGAACGGGTAAATTCTTATTATTATCATAAAAAGTGCGATAGAACGAGTGGTAAGAGGAGCGACGGTGAAAAGTAAATTGAAATTAATTGAATTAGGGGGCGTTTAAGAAAGTTAATCGGGGTAACGATCTTTCAATACACGAGGTTTTAATACACCTCATTCGTTTTGCAGTCTCACTCGCTCTTTCCTCTACTTTAATAACACTTTTAATTACTTGAACGAAGAAAAAATACTTCCGGGAAGGTAAAAGTGTGTTTGAGAGAGAGAGAGAGAGAGAGTTCGCCTGCGGTCTCGTTTTGCGATAATAGCGTGATTTATGTGTGTGTGCACACACTAAAACTCGTTAATATTTCTTACACGTTTCCTTTTCTCTCTATCTCTCGCTCTGTTTCACACAAATAGACTCAATTTCATTTAATTCCTGTTCTTTTTTTTAATCATTTTGGCGTCTTCGTCTCCAATATAAAATCGATTAAAATTTAATTATTTTTTAATATTGGCAAAGAGACTAGTAAAACATATCAACTTAAGATATTTACGATGAAAAGAGGATTCGATGAGGACAGCGAATGGACGATGAAAGCAAGGAAGAAAGCGAATAGACCGAATTCGGGAGGCGGAAGAGGCAAAGTCGAATGATTAAACGTTATAAATTCCTAATGATTCCCCATTATTTCACCCTTTTAAATTCCAAATCCAAATTATTATCATTATCATTCCATTGTTAATGCTATCGCGCTCGCTCCCATTTTTTTTTTCATTCGCACAATGTCTTTCTCTCATTCCGCTTCTGCTTTTTTTTCCTCTTTATCCGTCCCGGTAACGTTATATTACATTAATCCCAATAATTTATGATTAAGTAAACCGGCGTGGTATTAATTTGAACACAAAATGGGCGGAATGCAATTAGAAATCGATACCGTAATAAATTCGTTCGTTAAGAGAAATAGTTGGGGTGTGGGGGAGGAAGAAGAAACCGCACCAGAACCGATTCGGTACGTTTAATATAACGCACACATAAAATGTGTGGATGTATGCGATGCCAATAAGGGATGCGGTGTATGTATGTAGAAGGAAGAGGGATGGCAAGGAAAGAGGATTTTATTGGCGGTATTTGGTACGAGGAAACCGTTAAAATAATTCCCGCCTTTCCGCGCACTTGTTTATTTATTTTATTGGCAAAAGAAGCGATTAACACCGATTAAAGTGCGATATTGTCAATCAACATCGTGCACTGGTGAGTTGTACAGGGCCGCATCAAATGTTTTACAATTGAGTTCCTAAGTTTTGTTCTAACAAAATGATCGTCGAGTACAGCCCAGTTAAATAAAGTTATTTCAATTCACACACATTTTTTAATTACTATCACTTTCGATCTAGGACAGTCCATAACCTCTTCTAACGTACCAACCTCAATGCATATAGCATTTCATTTAGAATAATGGAACAACTGTCAGTTTCCAGAATAACCTTAAATGCATCATATTTGAAAATATTTGGTGGTCATGGTTCATTAGCAAAGATAAACAAATGTGCAGTTTATGCTAGTGAAATGAAGAATATATAAGGAAATATCGATTTTAGATGGGTCAAATTTAGTTGTCTTAATTTACAACCGTCAATTTCTGTTGAAAGTTTCGAGCTTACTTTGCAGCTATTCATTTTAAATCATATTTGATCTATGACGACTCATAACCTGCAAGTGTTCATAACCATGCAAGTGCCAATTTTTTAAATAACCTCAACTGCGCCCTACTTGAAAATATCTTCAGGTTATGATCCATCAGGAAAGACAAATAAGTGTACAGTCGACATGTAGTAAAATGTGTTAAATACAGGGAATTCTCAACTTAAGTCGAGTCAAATAAAGTAGCTTCGATGTACAGACACATTTTTCTTCATTACTGTCGTTTGATTCGAAGTTACGTTGCACGTATTCGATTTAAATCTTTTTTGATCTGATAACCTGCAAGGACAAAGTCTCTATGTATATAAAGATTCCATATAAAATGACACAGCAGGTGTCAGATTTTGAAATAACCTCAAGTTTGCCATACTTGAAAATATCTTCAGGTTATGATCCAGCAAAACAGATTAACAAGTGTACATTCGACGGTAGTAAAATGTGATAATTACCTGAGCTCCTCAACTTAAACCATGTCAAATACACATACAAGTTTTTTTAAATTACTGTCGTTTGTTTCGAAGTTACGTTGGACGTATTCGATTTAAATCTTTTTTCGATCTACGACGGTTCATAACCTCTAAGTTTCCATATAAAGTGACGGAGCACTGTCAGTTTCTGAAACAATTTCAAGTGCGCCATACTTGAAAATATTTTCAGCTTATGATCCATCAGGAAACACAAACAAGTGTCCAGTCGACGTAAGATTGTGATATGTACAAACGATTCTCAACTTAAGTAGGGTCGAGTAAGGACCTTTCGATTTACAGCGCACATTTTTATCAATAGTATCAATAATCGTGTACGGCTTTCAGAACAAATTATATTGCAGTAAAATTATTTCTTCGTCCTGTATAAGGTTAATTGATCAGGTGGTTCGTCGGTTTTAAATGCAGCGGCGCAAGTTCCGTTCGGATGTTATGTAGGAGGCGATGGGACTTTTGCCAAACGAACTGGAAAACGTTTTGATAATTAATTTCTCACTTCTACAGACACACATACAGATATAGATCATTATCATTGTTTATTGGGTCCATTTGATAATGGGGAATGAAGATAATATTGGTGGATAATTGTTATATAAATAAACGAACGTTGCCGAGGAACGAGAATACAACAATCCCATACAAAAATACGGGGATTTTTTGCAACAAAATTTATAATCTAAGTATGAAAAACCATTAAACAATGTTGGAATTTAGGTTAGATACGCCATTTTTGATCATACTTTAATGTCCCTTTATACATCGAATGGTCCGTAATAAATCAGCTAATGTTCTTCGTCCTCCTCCTCCTCCGCCCACGCGAATATATAAAATAACATAAAAGGAATGGCAAATAAAATGGAGGGAGGAAAACGTAACATAAAAGCAATGTTTTAGAAAACTTAAAAATAAATGTTACACGAAATATGTGTACGGTTCACATGTAAAAAGGCATCGAATGTACACGAATGGAACACGGAGGTTAATGTAAAAGAAGCAGAAATAAAAAGATATAACAAATAGGGAGAGCAAAAAAGTAGTGTTTTGGCGTACGTATGGCGGTGCCTTTTATTTTTGCATTTAGATATCCTAGTAATATTTATTTTTAGTGATGCCTTTTGATTTAAATTTTTGAAATTTATTACACATATTAAAATGTAATCCAAAATCCCTAAAGGAAGATGATCAACAACATCGAATATAGTTAACGATTCAAACGATTACAGAGATTTTTACACAAAGCTCAAACTTTCTTTGATCTATATAAAAATTCGTATAATGTTCCGAAATAATTGTTTGGTAGCACTGACTTTTAAATTACTTTTGTATCGAATCCCCTTATATTTTATTTTAAACTAGGCGCCAGTAAATTAGAACTTAGGTATACCATCATGTACATATATCACTGCCAATTTATGACAAAATATTAATCAATTACTGATAGTAAGTTTTTCAATAATATAGTTACCAACGCTTCCCAAATATTATTTTGGCAGCCCTGACGTTTGTATTTTTCATGGAATCCGTTTACTTCTTGAAATTTAACTTTAAAGTACGCGTATGTGAATTTTAACATAAGCAGGTATGCCAACATGAGCATTATTGCCAAGTTATGAGAGAAAGTTAAAATCAATTTTATTAATACGCGCTACGTGTCACTAAATGATTGTAATTTTTTTCGCTTTTGTTTATGACCACTTTCCAAATATTATAGAAACTTTATTTGAAAACTAGGCGATTGTGAATTTGAATTTAAGCAGACATTCTTGCCAACTTATAAGAAAAAGTCACAATCAATTACAAACGCACGGTATAAGTGTAAAAAGGTATTTTATACGATCATCGTAATCATAAATCTGCTAACAATTAGCGTTGCTTTATTTAGTCCGCTAATTAAAAGTAGTTAATTACTTTAATTGGATCGCTCTTCCTTATTTAATATTTATTATTTGAGTACATAGCCTCTGTTCATTACGATTGTCTTAGATTGAGTTCATGCCATGTTTATTTATACAGTAATACAGTAAATTATAACCTAATAAAACGGTTCATTAAAGGAAACTTATGGTTTTTAAGTAGATTCCGAAAGGAAATTTGTTAGTAGGGTTTTTGTGTTTAAACATTTATCCTTTTCTGGAATTCCATTTCACTTTTTGATGTTATAAATTCATATTTTATTAAATTACTAAAGATGAAAACTTTCTAGACAGTTAAAAGCAACATTTATTCATTTTTGAAATGGAACCAAAACCCTCCCACATTTTCTTAACCGTTTTCGGTAAGATCCAAAATAAAATCGCTCATTTTAGTTTCTAATTAGAGAATAATTTTTAATTTCCGAAATGTCCCATTTTGAATTTTAACTTTGCTATTTTATCCTTTACCTTTTTCTCTAGGTCATTATCATTCATTAAAGATTAAATTTAATATTTCAGATGGTAGTAGTACGGAAATGATCGTAATATAACAGGTGAACACTTTTAGCATTTAATGCATTTTATTTGTTGAAGAATAAATGCGTTGTCGAGTTAGTTAAAAGGCATTTAAGAAATGGCCTTAAAAACTAGTTAAGCGTCTAGCCAAAGGTACTATTAAAGTTTGCGGTTATTATTATTATAATTCTAACGTACGTTTTCGTTAATGGAACCATTTAAAATAATTTAAAGAAATTGTAATGGAAAAGGATTTTTTTTGTCAAGAAAAAAGCAGGGAAAAAACGAGGACGTTAATTAAATAATCCCGTAAAAGTGTGTGTGAGAAGCACAAAGAGCCGACCGATGTCCCGGTTCATTTTAGATTCAAGTTTTGCATGTCGCTCGCGGTTCATTATTAACCCGACTTGACAAAAATAGTTGCCATTAACATAAATCCAAGTCGTAATGTAATGTCACGATTCCATTTGAAAAGCTTCCACGTGTCACAATAATTTTCGATCATACGTATTTCAAACGATGATGATGAGACCGTTCTCGAAACGTTTAAAAATAAAAACGTTCCTTATTCCTGCTATAAAACATAACCGCCCTTATATTTCTCTTTGTTTCACATTTCTATCTATTTTAATGCTTCCCATATCCAACCCCTTTTGTTTTTCTCTTTGACTTAATCTTAACATGAAACAAACTTAAATTGCATTTTAGAAAAATAGTTTTTATATTTCACATAAATGAAAATGTAATTCTGTACGATTCTTCGCAACAAAAACGAAACAAAACGGAATTATATATAAGAAACAATTTTTGTCTTCGTAATTCTTTTCCCATACTTTATCTCTTTCTGTCCCATTCTTGGTTACGTTTCACTTGTTCTTTTTCCGTCCTTTTGTTCTCGAGTTTAAATAAAGACCACACATACCGATGAGAAAAACGAGGAAAAAGCGAGCGTAAAAGCGAGAGAGACGGAGAGAAAATAAAAAAGTTGATGGAAACTCACTCAAAAGTCCTGTTAGAAAAGATAATTGAAAAAGCAAAAGGACAAAATCGTCCTCTTCGGTGGAGGACGGTTGGTTTAGGTATTGCATTTGAAATGATTTAGTGGGCCCGCTGTTATTGCATCGTTATACAAATAAGAAAGAGCGAAATGGGTAGAAAATGAAAAGGTAAAAGTTTGTGTGAGCGAGAGAAGCTTTAATTGATAAATACTTGCACGTGACGGTAAATACAATTGTGTAATTTTATTTGGTCTTAAATAACCGTAGAGATTCCACTTGGAAATTTATTAAGCTCCATCTAAAATTAACGGCACATCCGTTTCAAATAATAAAAGATATAAATTCTTCCCCTTTCTTCGTTTTCTCACTCGCCCTCATCGTTTTTTCGCCTTACTTTTATTCGGTGCTGTGCACTTGGCCGTTATCATTTAAGAAATGAGGGCGGTCTCGTGCACTTCGTTTTCGAATAAAGACAAAAGGAGTTTTAATTGATTTACTTCCATTTAATAATAACGCCACACATTTAGAAAGAAACTTTACTAAAAATAATTTCCAACAGTTTTCTTTTCTCTTGTGATACGATAGCAATTTACTGCTGCAATTGATGTATACAAGGTTCGTTCCAAAAGTAACGAGCGAGCGGTTATAATACAAAACGATTGGTAACACTCATCAGGTGATGTAATCGCCTCCACATTGTATTTGCATGACAGTGTTTAGATGAAAGCGAAAATAAATCTAACTGCGATGGCCCCCGACTTGCTACAACTTTGAGGACTCCATATATGTAAATTCCATTCCGTTTAAAATGACAGAGCAATCGTTAGTTTTTGACGTAAACTCAAATGCGCCATATTTAAAAATATTTCTAGGTTATAACTTATAAATAAATAATCAACCCTGTAGTCGATGAAAATAAAATGAGTTAAGTCTAACGGAATTAAGTCATTTCGACTTACAGCTGATTCAAATTATTTGTTTCGAAACAAATTTGACTGCTTTGATAATCAGGATTCATAAAGACAAAAAAACATTCGAAGTTACAGTAAATGAAAAGGGAGGATATTATGTTTGAAAGGGTCGACGAAAGATTATAAAATGTCTTTTGTTAAGAAAAAAAATCATCCAACCGAGTAATGCGGTTTAAAATCGTTTCTAACATATTAAGGAGCAGCTTATATTTCAAAGATTAGAGTTCCTCAAAAAAATGCTTTACACATCAAATGATAGCAATTCATTCTTTGCATAATGTTTTATTTGTCTTATGAAAAATGTTTGAATTTACATCGTTTTCGTTTATTTTAATTTTGTCTTTAATATCGAACGTCCCTCGTAGCATCGGTATTATTTAATATCAAAACAGAATGATCAATACTCGATTATTTATACGTTAAACGCATTTTAAGCCATTAACCCGTTAATAGTAGATTATTTCTTGTAAAGCTACGTACATAAGTGAAGGTAGAAAAGAAGGAAGTAATATGCGTCTCTAGATTGCATCCGAAGACATTGAGGGAAGTAGATTGTATTAGAGCTTTTTTGGTTGGAAGAAGAAAAAATGTTGTCATTACAAACTATTATGGTATGCACATAGTTGTAAAAGTAACTTTCTTGGTATCGGAGATTTTGTAAATAGATATTTTAAAGTTAACAAAACAAAATAGCAATCGATTGATTCTCGGATACGATACGAAATTGTCCCCAAAGAATTACTGACTTGCAGACGAAATTATGAATTCGTTCAGTTATTTATTGGAAGACTACAGCAAAAGAAACAAACTTTTATTTTAGCGGTGTAAAGTTGCAGCATTTGCTTTGTTACTAAACGATTCCTCAGTAGTTGGTTTCTTTCCGCTGTATTTTTCATTCTTCCTGGGCTCTACTCGTGCCACGAGATAATACAGTAGAGTTTCTTCGTATTTGTTAGAGAGAATCTAGAAATGATTGCTGATTGCGACACCCCGGAGATTTAACATCCGTTTTTGTTGCTGTTGTTCATTGTGCACAATTCCAAATTTATTTATTTGCAACACGAAGAAAAAAACCATCACAAAACTCCTATGTCTGTTCCTCCAAAGCGATACGTCCGTGACCGAAATAAATAATAAAAGGAATTGCATTACTAATGCTAAACGTCCGGTTTAAACTGCAAACAAAAATAAACCGAAGAGCGATAGAGAGATGAGGGATGCGGACGTTTAAAACGGAAATCGATTCGTTTGTTTGTTGGCGTTTCCTCATTAAAAAAAAAAATTACAATGCAATGTTAGCCATTTAAGTTCGGATTCCATTTTATCGTATTCTTATCAATACAAACATATTCTTAGTGCCAATTTGTGTTTTGTTCGTGTGGATTTAAAACCAGTTTTTTTTTCAACTTGAACTTTTACAGATTTTTTACGCGAAAACAACGGATTCGTCTAAATTATTTTGCGATGGCGATTCGTGAAAGACTAGTGGAGAACGTAATGTTTGAAAATAGCGGTGTTAACAATGATGATAAAATAATAGAATTAGACGGTGAATGTAGAGCGATAAAGACGAGAGAATTCAAAGAACCGAACAAACAATACGATAAATTCCCCATGTACCGAATCCTCGTGTATACACGACGTGTGTTTGGGTTCGCTGTTGGTTAGAAGCTGTTTTCTTAGCCTGTAAACGGCAACCGTTAGATAGAACACGGGGAAAAACTAATCTCCCGTACCCTCTTAAATAATGAATATTGTTTGTTCTCGTATTTATTACACACAAAGTGCACATGTATATCGTTGTATTATAAATACAATGGTCTTGTGAATGTTTCAGGCAAACTCCTTTAGTACGACGCTACCTACCACAACAACGACTACAATAGGTAATATTACCTTTTTTAACACAACAATAACATCAGCAAGGGAGCAAGGAAAGCATAGAAAAGAACGTCTCGTTTTTTCTTCGCCATTTTAATCCCTCGCTTTTGCCCGTTCATTTTCTACTGCCGCCCCTTTTTCTTAATTAATTACAATGTCGTTTAATCAGTTAAAGCTGTTGTTATTGTGGAATTAATTTTATGGCTATTTAATGGAATAATGGGTACACGTATAGAGAAAGAGAGAGAGAGAGAGTGAAGAATTACGAAAGAAGAATAAGTTTAAAATGAAGATAATGGTAATAATGAGGGCTTATATTGAATACGATTCATTTACATTACTTAAAATTTTAATACGACGACAAATTGTCTATAATTTAATTTAGCTTGTTAACTGTTTATGTTTGTGTGTGTATGAATATAAGGGCGTTTACTTAACTTGAAATTTATGTTGCCGATAAAATGTTTAATATTAGAGGGATTTTCATATACATAAACGAAAATATTACATTACGCTACTTACTAAACGAGCAGCCTCTTTAATTATTATAACTAATTAACTGCTTAACGTTTCACAAAATTAACTTGGAAATAATTCATTCGCATAATCAAACGAGAGAGAGAGAGAGAGAGAGAGAGAGAGAGAAAAGGGGAGAGATGGATGTCGTGGCACGAATATTTCGCGAACGAACGCGAAAGGATTATTTGCAGTTGCTCTAAACCCGGCGCATCCACCAAATTTTGTCAAATCTACTGCTTTGGAACTATGGCGAAGCTTTCAATTCAACTTTTTGGTTTGCGTAGTAGTTTAATACGAGAGTAATTCAGAATTAAGTATGCCTTGATATCAAGTTCCTCATATCGAGTGTCTAAATAAATTCCTGCTCAAGACTCTTACAGAAATGAATTTGTTTACGAACTAAAACCGGCGCATCCACCAAATTTGTCTGATGTTCCGTAAGTACGACGACGTTTTCAACTCAACTTTCTATTTTGTGTAATAGTATATTAAGGGGATACTTCAGAAATAAATCTATATGAATATATGAAGGAACTCAAACTAGTGTCTCAATAAATTCCTGTTCAAAAGTGTCTTAGAAAAGAATGTGTTTAGTTTTATGACTAAATATAATGTGACGATTATTTTTAACATAACCTCCCCAAACACTATGATACGTTGTATGAAATAATTTTGTGTCAAATTGTGATAAATAGTTTAAATCGGTTCCAACTTTTGTTTGTGAACTTACAAATTAAATAATTATGCGACAACATCAATTTGTGATCGTTGTTGGTCATTTGTTTCATAGCTGGTTAAATATCTTTTCAAATTGCCTTCGTAATAAACAAATGCGATTTAATTTTTCGAATTATTCCTTCAGACAATAAAAATTCTAAAAGCTTATAGATAAATGTTTAGGAAATTGTATAACCATTTTGCTATGTAGCTGTTCTTTTTGGTAGACTTCAAGTCAAGGAAAAATGGCAGAATATAATTGAAAGAAATAAATTGCACGTTTTATTAAAAATGCCACAAAAAGAAGCAAACGTTTCCACATAATAAAAATCCATAGGCAGAGGAAAAAAAAAGGGATCGAACAATAATACCCACTCGGAAATTATTAGCATAGAGCCAAAGAAAGAAGGAAAGAGAGAAACTATAAATAGCAAACGTGGGAGACCAAAGAATAACATTTTCACGATAACGCAAAAGAAGGGCAATAGCAGGAACCGAATAAAAACAAAATAGGAAATGAAATCGAGGTAGGGCCAAGAAAAGTGGAAGAACCATTTTTTGTATGAATCATGATGCGATTCAGAAAGTCAGATTGAATCGTCACTTTTAACGTTCGGGTATATCCGAATGTCTGCTACACCGTACACCATCATCTTCCGGTTTATACGTGCGTTTCACCGTTATGGTGCGGTCCTTCAAGAGAAAAGTGTATACGGCAAAAAAATCTCTCGTTTTCTCATGCCAACACCGTGAAACTCCCAACTTTCTTCTCCCTTTTGACGTGCATTTGTCACACGCATATTTCCTATTTTTACCACAATCTCTCGTTTGTCCTTTTCTTTTCAAATTTCACGTTTACTTTCCCAGGATTCTGAGATTTTCCCGATGTACGTTACAGGATCTTACTCTCTCTCTCTCTCACACCCACACACACACACACGCAGATGGTTTTTTTTATCTCCCTACGTCCTCATCCTTCGTTTAGAATTCATTTAAACAGAAAATGGAAACGAAAGAATTTCCTTTAATATTATTTCCGCTCATTTTAATAACAATTACATTCCGTTATTATTTCTCCATACGGAAATTTATTGCTTAATAACACGCATCGGACACTTTAATGCGGCCAAACTAGACGCAATTAAAATTTTATTGTGTATCAAATGAGAAACGTGCGTTTCAATTGAAAATAATAATTATTATTAATAGTTACAGCTATAGTAATATAATAATAGTACCAGTTGCACATCAAGAAGGGGATTAATAAAGAAAAAAAAAGGAATAGAAGGAAGCCAAAGGAAAGCGGAATTTATGGCAATAAAATGCTTGATAAAATGTAAGAAATTTCCATTCCACGCTTTCTCCCTTTTGCCTCCCTTTTGCCTACTTCTTTACAATAGAGAAATGTTTATCGCTTTTTAAGTAATCGTAGCTAGAGGGCGTTAAAAGAGAATTGGGGGAGAAGACGCGCTGCTTCGATAAATGTTTCGCAACAACAGGCGAAATTTATCGAAACGAGGTCAGGAACGAACGAAAGGTGGAGAGACCGCGAGCTGTCTATTTTGTGCACGGGATACAATTCAATCGTTTCGAAATTCCTAACAGCTTATTTCAAATACTTTCAATTTGAACGTAAGAGCAACAAGGTACGTTGAAGGTTGAAAAATTTGATTTCTTATTATGTATTCCACATTTCATTATAAATGAGCATTATCAAATGCTAAATCATGGATTTGTTGTTGTCGGATTGCTCAATTATTTGCACAATTCCACAATTGGATGCTTCACTTTCCAAATCGATGGACTCAATTTTTTAAATTCTTTTTAAATTTTGATTGGCTCCTAACTGTATATATTATATTCTAAGTATTAACAGCACTAAATGACAATCTTTTTTAGCCATTGAATAATAAATAATTTATTTCAGGAACTAATCTGATTAACCCCATACTATTAATATAATGTATTCATATCATAATAAAATTCTAGCTAACTCGCTGTACTCTTTTTGCTCTGCTACTGAGAAAGGTGTTTTCAAATTTATTATACCAACAATATCCAAGATACTAGAAAGGCTTTTATTATAAAGAATTTATTGTGATTTGCCTAGTGAAGACTGGATACCACAACATCAATTTGGATTTAGACAGGGTCATTCCACAATGCAGCAAACGCATCGAATAACACATCAAATTAGACAATTTCAATAGCAAAAAGAATATTGCGAATCAGTATTATTAGATGTGAGGCAAGCATTCGATAAAGTTTGGCACTCTGGACTGCTCTATAAAATTCAAAGGTATTTTTCAATTTCCTGTTTTAGACTATTTATGTCTTTTCTCAATGATAGAGAATTTAGGATTCAAGTTGATGAAGAAATTTGCAGAAAAGAAATACCTCGAGCCTCTGATCCTAGATACCTGGACTTTCATTTAGATTCCAGGCGAACATGGAAAGAGCATATAAGAAAAAAGAGGGAGCAAATAGATCTAAAAATAAAATAACTTTATCAGTTATTGGGAAAAAATCAAAATTATCACTTGAAAACAAAATTCTGATTTACAAAATTATTGTAAAAGCAATCTGGATGTATGGAATTGAAATATGAGGTGGTGCTAGCAAATCGAGAATTTTGTGACTCAAAGATACCAATAAAAAAATCTACGTTTAATTACTGATGTACCCTGGTACGTTACAAATCTAACACTTCATGACGACTTGTGAATTATTATTAAACAAACATTTCAAACGCATTTTGTTTTTCGTGCAGATTTGTTTCATTTTTCGCAAGTTGAATTATATTAGGTTTCTTTGTAAATATTTTCCAAATGTATTCCTATGCATCATTTCGAAGCTAAACCCTTGCTCTTTTATGTCTGATATTTCTTATCCGCGGTTTTGCAATACTATTTAACATGATCGTTGAGTCATTGCACAATTAATGCTTCAGAGGATAATCGATTATCACTTTTTTAAACATCTCCAAAACTTTTTCCAAGATCAAACATTCAACAATCGAGAGACTGTCAATAGTGTCTTTGAAAAGTTTGTCTCTTCCAGAACTCCAGAATTTTGTGAATAGAATAAATATGCTACGAGGCTGTAACTTCACCTGGTTTGGAGATATTAAGTGAGTCTATAATTTCTTTAAGTAAACCACTTTTCTGTTTCTACTTATTCTGCGTTAGTAATGTGTAATTGCGTGAAGGAAAGCACAAGTTTTGATCGAAATTTATTGCACTTAATGCAAACTATTTATACTCTTTTCGAATAAATTAAAAGATATGAAACTGTCCGAGCAGTGACTGTATCTGCATTAGTGTGGAATGTTGTCTGTTGTAAAGGGGAATTAGGTTTATTGAAAAAGGGTGCTTAATGTACGAAAATATCTTGCAAAAAAGAATCTGAATCCGGAGCAGAGGAAACGAACAGACTCGCATATGAAAATACTTTTACGGTCCCGTATAGATATGTCGGTGAAAAAAAACTTTATTCCCTAAAAGCAGAAAGACGAAGAAGAGAGATAACAAGAGAAACTATCTACCACAAACACACGCACGCACATATATATACATATACACAAATGTGTATATATATAGATATGAACTTCCAAACAATACATCATTATTTATCTTTCCATGTGAATGACCAAGCAAGCGAAACGACTGAAATGAGAGAGAAATAAAATAAAATCTATACAGCAGCATGCATATATATACATATAAGCAGTATCTCCCTTTAATTCGGATGTGATTCGAATTTTATTTGGTTCCGGTATTCTTTTCTTTTCTTTGCCATTTTTCTCCATCTTTTTCTTGTTGATTTCCGACCAATGTGGTGGGACCGTTTATCTTTTCTATTTGTGCTCCTTTGCTCTTTCCATGCCATTTTAACTTTAATTCAATAACATTTTCTTCTTTTTGTCTACTACTTTTCCTCAATTTATAAACAAATAGATTGATTGTTTCCTTTCTACTTTTTATTTTGTTATGCAAAATTTGCAAATAACTACGATTAAATTGGTGGTATGAAATCGTTTTGACTTTAATCTTGCTTGTTGTTGTTGCTCATTTATTTATTTACTTTGCATTACAAATTAACGTATTCGTTGCTCCCTATCTAGAGATATTTTTTTAACCATTTCAAGTTGAAAATGTATGTTTATAAAATAGAAATAATATTATTTGCAAATAATAATAGAATTTAAAATGAGATGTTTGCAAAAAGAAAATGTTAAAAGGAAAATTGTTTGGTTTTGTTGTTGTTGTTCTTTTTTCTTTCTTTCTAATGAGGAATGTAAAAGAGGAGGAACATAATAACATAGATGAAGTAAAATATATATATATATATAGAGAAATAATAATAAATTGCTTGAAGCGTATAAAATCTTTGTATAAGAAGCTTATGTAAGCGACCCAAGGCAAACAACAGAAAATAACAGAGAATGAGAGAAATGTAAACTGGCGTTTTGGAATGGATAAAAAGGACAACGAGTCACATTCTAGAAATTGAAGGAAAAAGGCAAACGATAATAATATAGGCTAAAGATAGTTTTTGAACAAACGATACGATTATTACCAATCTCAATAAAGCCCAAAGTGGTTTCCTAGTTCTTAATTTATTATCATTGTCAAACATAAAGTAACAGTTTCCTTTTTATTTCTCTGCGTTCTTCAAGAAAATCGAAACAAGCAAACGTCGACAAAAGGAAGAAGTGAAACTTGAAATCTATTTCCTATTTGTGTACCACATGAAGCGACAAGAAAAAGGAGACGATCAATAAAAAGTAGAAAAACCATAGGAAGATTGCGTTTAGTAAATATTAACACTATCTTTTGTAATATCCTTTTAGTTCTTCGGGTTGTTCTTTTCTTTCTCTCCTTTTCGGCAAGTTGTTCGGTTGAAAGAAGTACTGTTTGTTTTTTTTTTTTTTTTAGAATGGCAGACTCTAGTCTTTTACCAGTTCCTGGCTCTAAGAAAAATATCAAATAAATCACGTTTAAGTGTTATGATGTTTCTCGCAGTGGAAGTCATTTTTCTTTTCCTTCTGATGACGACGACGACGATGATGATGATGACGAGAACGGTGGAAAGCTGTTGCCCGTCCTCCAGCTTGTTTTATGGCCCACACTAAGTTATATAACCACTTAAACTTTTTCTTACCAACCGAAAAATAAATAAAAGTTATCTTAGTTGTATTGCAACGGTTAAGAGAATTTGTTTTTAAATCGCGCAAAACAAATTGTAGATGTGAATTATCAAATACAGTCAAAGATTCTGGAAACGGTTATATTTACAAATGATTGCTTATCGTGGCTATTTGGAATCAGTAATTGAAAGTTTTATTGGAATATACAATTCAGCAAAAATTTGTCATTTCTGGTTGTTTTGATTTTATTTTTACTTTCTATACAACTTAGTGTACTCAAAACCTTATGGCTTTTTACAAATATTATTGTAAAGTTTCATACGAAAATGTTTAAACGTTTGCGAATCAGAATTTTTCAAAAGACATATCAATTACTATCTCAAGGGGTTCAGGAAATACATTGCGTGAGATGTTTGAAATTGTAAATTGAAATAATTCATTGTGATAAACAATCGATTAGATTTTCAAGGAAATCGAACAATATTTATTAATTTAAAAAATATTAATAATGCCTGATATCTCCGCAAACTCTTCTACATTGAACAACCCTTCTGGGCATGCTGAAAATCAGATTGCCTATTGCCTCCTGAGTTATCTTGTCCCAAGCCACTTGAAGCTGTTCACTCAGTTGCTCCAAAGTGTTTGTAGGATTAGGCAATCGACGTAATTTTTCTGTTAACATCTCCCAAACATGTTCAATATGGTTAAAGTTCGGAAATCTTGGCGGCCAAGACAAACAATTGATATCATGTTGACCTAAAAACTCTAAACTTATGTTGCTAGTGTGAAGTCGAGCATTGTCTTGCTCGAAAGTTGTTCTTGCATCATTCTGAAGACAAAGATAAGAATGACAAGGGCGCAATCCAAATGCATTTATTCGGTGGTATATCGTGTTTCAAGAGATTCAACGGCTTATTGCTCTAATCTAAATTATTGCCCGAATTGCACTTCGCCTTAAGAGTCGTTCTTTTCGGGACGTCCACCATGAGCTTTTAAGTTTTCTTCTTGTCATGCCATCCAAATTCATCCTATGTTAAACCACCCTCATGCATTCAAAGGGCGTAAGTTGTTGAAAATTTTGACTCCTTCGAACTTGCGCCATTCTTTTTCATAATGACAATTGCACATTGTTCAAACAACTGCAAACTTTAGTAAATGGAAACGCAATATTTAAAACTTTAAATAGAGTGCAAGTTCTTTCTGGAACGAGAGATATGTTTCAAATTTTAATCATTTGTTTGTCTCAAGGCATTAATTATTTTTACTTAATTTCAAGCATCTAGCTCTACTCCTTCTGGGCGGTTCCTTTTTTACGCAGTTTCAGAAGACGTTAACGTCCTTTGTAATGACAGCCTGCCCCACTTCCAAAAATTTGGCTCTTTCTGTCAAAAGAGGAAAGCTTTCCAATCAAGGCAAGAATAGACCATTTCAGTGTCAGCTACAAATATGGATGCAGTTCAAAACATTAATATTATTAGACAAACTTG
Organism: Hololepta plana; assembly: GCA_963695495.1. Classification (NCBI taxonomy): domain Eukaryota; kingdom Metazoa; phylum Arthropoda; class Insecta; order Coleoptera; family Histeridae; genus Hololepta; species Hololepta plana. Next base: position 4,930,117 of record OY968832.1, on the reverse strand, counting down.
GCTAAAACGTATCAGCCGACAATAAGTATCAGTTCGAGCCCGCATTATTGGGACACCTTGTATGTGAAGCTGTTGAAAAATCAAGAACTAACTTCCCACTTGGTTATAAACGGTGTGCTGAAACAAAAATAATAATTTTTGCTGATACTATAACCGGACTTTGCTAACATTATCATATATTGAATTATATGCGAACCGAAGATCGTTATATGTGAACTTCACTGTATTAAAAATGGTTGTTATTAACAATTGGCGAGATAAAGTATTTTAATTAACGCGATTGAATTTCTTTTATGTCCGTTGACGATTTAGAGAATTGTAAAATTTTCAAATTGCAAAATTAAATTTCGTTATGATACGATTGCAATTTAAAACGAAACATTTTCGATTTAGACGGAGATTTAATCCGAACGCTTGGAGACCCACAAAACGAATATTATTGCGAGATAGTATGTACCATAATATACCGATATCGGTGATGGCGGTGGTGGTGGATAGACTATTACCAGGTTACTCTATATAATATAGAATTGCGAATGAAACATTATCAAACCGCTTGCAGAATGTAAGATAGAACGATGGAAAACAGTTGAGATGGAGCGAGCGAGATGTTGTAACTGCATATTTCGAATATGACATGCAAAAAGTTTAAATGTGGATATGTTAAAAGGAGTAATAGCAGCAAATACGGCTGTCATAAGCATTTCTATACTGGCAAAGCACTTGCATATAATAAACCGGATTTTCGTAATGGTTTACATTTTTCCATAAAAGAGGAATACTATTGCTTTCTCCTTTCATTTTATTTCCTTCGTTTTTTTTTCTTTACTCCTTTCCTCTTCCTTACATTTTCTTTTCCTCTTCATTTTGCTTACGTGTCATCGGTACATGTACGGTATGCCACAAAGTCAAATATAAAAGATAGCAGACGAATAATAATAAAATGTTAAAATTACATTTCAATAGAAAATAGGGAAAAATGTTACCAATAGAAATTTCAGAAAATGAAACGTTTAAGTAGCAGAGATATAGTAGGAAATATCCTCGATCGTTTAATCCGATTGCTTTATTGTAAGTTATGTCTTAATAGATTTGCACGAGAATACGAAAACTTTACATTGGGGAGAGGAGTTGCATCACTTTTTCAATTTCTTTTTTCTTTCCTAAAGCATACATTAAAGGATAAGTTAGATGTCTTTTTATTTTCTCTCTCGTTTTTTTCTCGCTCTCTTCTTTTCGAAAATAATTCACGTTCTAGCAAACGATTATAACGACGATAATTTTGGGATTAAGAAAAGGAGTTGGCTATATAATACATATTCATGAATCGGCCCTGAAGTTATCCAAGGAGCTAGCCTCTCTTGTGACCGGCGGGCCTCGTGGAAATCCACTATTAAATCTTCTTCTTATACACACATAAAATTAACGTTTAACCAGTTTACAAAGTTTTCAAATGTATATGAAATGTTAGCAAAATATTATATCGCATTCGATTAAAAACTAAACGAACAACTTTCAATTTGAATTGTTGATTTAATTGTTAAATAATAATAAAACAACAATAGAGCGCCATTTTCAACTATTTATAAGAAAGGCAGTTTCACGTTTACTAATAACATCAAGATTAATTGCAAATTACAAACTTGATACCTAATTTAGCACATTATTATGTAATCGTAACGTATGCATATTTAAAAACACTAATGAAAAGAAGATAAAGAAAAACAGGTCACCTTTATACATTTAATGTCATTTAACCTAACAATAGGGCATACATAGGATTATTAATATGCAAAAATGAATCCACCAGTATTAGGGCGTCGTTGTTGGGGGGCTGGGGATTAGTACTACTAGTGGAAATAAATGTATTCATACGCAACTATTCACTATCATGATATACGTTATTGTTATTAATCATCGTCATAAATCAAATTAAAATAATTGCAACGTTTTATGGAGAATGTACGGACGAAGAGATTGTAATACAGGGAAAACCCAGAAATGTTGTCAGGGAGAAATTTTGCATTCATAAACCAGTCACCACATACACGATTAATAGCTTATGAGTTTACTGCAGGAAATTGAAACATGGTAAAAATTTAGAAATATTTACAGCGGCTTGTTAACGCGTTAAAAAGCCTTCGAACAGCTACGAGATATCAACAAGATTTCCTACTAATAGCCGCACACTCTGTATCAGCCTTAGAGAGAGAGAGAGAGAGAGAAAGGATTTTTCTTAATAACAATAACATTATTCCTTTCTATTGAATTTTAAAACATTTATTTATAAAACGTCACGTAAGCTAGAATATAAATTTCTATAATTCATTATGCAAAACTTTTCCACCCTCCCATCCATAGTCTGCCTTCATTTAGCATGTTATTTCGTAAAATAAAAATGACAAGAGAGAGGAAAACTCTGGGCCATTTATTTCGGATATCATTTTTTCTTCCCATTGTATATGTGTACCGTAAAAGGAATAATAAAATATGATAAAGAAGATGACAAAGTTTCGCAAACAAATACATTGTTTCCCCCCGTTAAAATCGTTCATTCGATTACAAAAGCGATGAAGATTTATCTTAGGAGACAAACACACAAAAAACAGGTTATGTCAAGATATAGCAGTGAAACTAGTTACGATGTTGTTCTGTTTGCATTATCTTCACTACTATTAATATATGGTGATCTAGAACGATTGTAAATATATTGCATTTAGTGCTGCGTTGAATGAATTTTCAGGTTTCATGAAATTATAATACATCCATAGCTATCTTAAGAAGTACGATATTTCAATAGTATGTTACTTTGAGTTAATTTTCAATTAATAACAATTGTTTGGAAATGAAAACTGCTTAAAAACCAAATTCTAACCATACTAAAGCAGAGTTGGGGGTAAAACTTTTCAACACTAATGACATGGCGGGAAATTCAAATCGCTTATTGCGGATTACTATTCTTGTTCTACCGTGTGGTAACAAAATATTGTAATTTTTTACGTAAATTGAGAACATTTCACAGTGATGCAAAAATCATATTACTCTTTTGTCATTTTATTTTAAAGTGCCCGTCTGAAGGTAACCTTCAACTAATCTTAGTTAAAACAGGTATATCAATATTTGTATTGCCAACTAATGAGAAAAAACTCTCAATCTTTTATGGACTCACGGTACTTACTACAGCGATATGCTGATGATTTACATTACATCATATTTTGTACGCAGACAAACACACACACAACTAAACCGACGGATGACATTCATATAGAACTAATGTTTAAGTTTTACACACATACATGTATGTATAAAAGGAAAATGTGTTTACAGACAACAACATGCATATACAATTTAATATACCTGTGTACCGTACGTGCTTTAATGTTTTTGATATTGTAATAGTAATCCTCTAAAGTCACGACAACAGCAACAAAGGACGCGGAGAGCGAGAGAAAATGAAACGAATTAAATAAATCAAAAGGAGGAAAAAAATTAAAAATAAACAGAGGGTTAAAAGTGTGCCACTTGTAATATGAAAGGGGAGACACTTCATCTAGAAATAAAGCCGCTTTTCTCCTCTTCCGGTTCGTACCCTTTTATTTTTACCACGTTTTTATTGTTATCCTCGTTTAATGTACGAGTGTATTATCGCAATTACTTTTGTCACAACAATAGGAAAAAGTTAAAAGGGAATTAATGCACGAATTTAAATTAATAATGTCGTATATCGGAAAAAAATTCTAATTAGATCAAGAAACTGCTTCGTACACGAGCGAGTGGGGAAGATTAAAACATTAAGAGGAATGGTGGAGTAGTGTGAGGTGGGCGAGACGTTTTTAAAAAGAAAGAAAAAACGTAAACTAATGGCACTAATTTTAATAAAATACAATCATTTACTTTTCTTCAGCCCACTGTCCCCACGATACAATCTTAATACACATTATTTTCCACTTTTCCTACGTACTTTCTTAATTAGTTTTCCTTGTAGATGCATTCGGTAAAAATTCGAGTTGACAGTAAACAACAATTTACAATTGTATAATATATATATAAAACACATAACACACGCAATTTACCACTTAATACTATAAAATGTTCTCCCCCATTTTCTCTCTTGTTCTATTGTTATTATTAGTTGCAGCTTTATTTGTGCGACTGTTGTGTTGGACAATTTACATTTTTAATTATAGCATTAAGAGGAATAGCGGTACTGCAGAGAGTACGAAATGGAAAGAGACAGATTGATTGCATTTTCAAATGATTTAATCCTACAGGAAATGCTGGAAAAACCACACGGAAAACAGTTTCTTTTTAATATCTTGCTTGTCAGTCATGTATATGGAAGAAAAAATTGGGTTATATTGTACTCAGCGAGACTATATTTTACAAGAATCATTGATAATGAGACAGAACCAATTAATTTTTGGAACTTAAAACAAATTTATTTACATCGATCACGAGATACGAGGGTGAAATGAAAAATATGAAGCTGGCATATTGATTAGAGCAAGAAGGGGTTAATTCCGAAATTTGAGAAAATTACAAGATGCCATATGCAGTTTACAAATTGAACCCTTCTATACAGTTTAATCATTTTCTGTACAGAGAGCTCCATATTTGAGATATGGAAAAATACTTTTTGATAGTGCAAAAACTGGTTAACTCACTTAGAAACTGCCAGAAATCAGAATTAAGAAAACAAGCAGGAAACGGTGAAACGACCCCTAAATTTGGAAGAGAAATACTGCCCAAATTCAACATCCCCTATGGACAACAGAGGCAGCCGGCTAAATCTGACAAGGGCCAAGCTGGAGAAGTACAAAATTGCCCCAAAATAACACGTAGTTAATCCCTTCTGCTGGTCAAATTAGAAAAGCTTTCAGAGTTTCTGTGTTTGCAAAACGCGGCTAACTGATAATTTTACGAGAGAAGTTTTAAAAAACATATTTTCCATTTTTTTAATGTATGTTGTTACAATAAGGCCTTGCACTTTGGTTCTTAATGTAGCATTAGTCAAGATTTCAGTTCATTCCTCGAATGAATTAAAAGTTCCAGCACCAATCGCAAAAGTATAATAGTTTCCTCAAAGCATCGAAAAATGAGTTAACCTTTTCTTCTTCTTAGGTCTTCAATTGTTTTGTTATATAACATATTTTGCTAGCCTGATACTTCATAAAACTGCGTTGTACGGTTTTTGAATTTGATCTTGCTAAGGAGTACTTTTGCTTTTGTCATTGGTATGGCTAAAATTCATGAAATAGGTCACGCATTGCTTCTCTAATGTGCCCTACTCGCCCAATTTAAAAAACGTCACGTTCCAGTTTATTTCCGAACCTAAGAACAATCCTGCTGGCAAGAAATATGTTTTGAAGAGTTTAATGGAATCGGCCTATATCTCTGGACCAAATTCGTTTATCGAGTTATAACGAGGAACTGTGCAAAAAACTACTTCTCGTAATTTTGCAATTTGATTGGATTCGTAATTGAGCAAAACGATTTCGTGAATTTCATAAATATCATTTAATCATAGCAATGATAATATTGTATCAATTAATTGGGAAACGTTGTTTACAACTCTAACGTATTTAATTACAATACAACAATCAAACCAAAATTGACGGTAACGGTAACACAATGTATAAATGGTGGTTGTGCAATGCGAATTAGTATTGTTCTACCTATTACTATTACCACATTAGTATTTGTGTTTGCTTATTAGAAATGTGCCGCTAATTTATTTATAACATTACCTGTAACAATTTCGTTATACGTTTATCGTTAATTACTTAATTACCAAACGATTTAATGAACCGTAACGACTTACGCACGATTGTAAAAAATAAGAAACAAAATTAAAAATCAATTAAATGAAATATTAATTAATGAAAACGACGATACTCAAATCAAATGCGACCTATAGTGGAGTTAAATTTAAAAGAAAAAAAAACACAAGACTCGCTAATAAACGAGATAATTTACGCTAGCGCCAACTAACGAACAACGATAATAAATAATGAACGAGTTGTTTATCTCGAAGTTTACATCGAAGGAATAAGTAAAGGGATTAAAAATGAGCAAAAGAAGAGCAGGAGAGAATTTCTCTCGGAGAACAGGCGAGAATAAACTCGGTTTAAAGTAGCGGTAGTTCGTAAATTTCAAATTACATTTAATAAGACGAACGAGGTAATTCTTTTCTTAAGGGAAACGAAGTAAAGTTACGAATACGTCGACATATACAGGAGGTGGCTGATAATAATTTAACCAAACGACGTACTAACGGAACTTGATTGCCGCCATTTTAGCAAAAGTACATTGATCGAGGTAAGTTCGTTTTAAGACGGCAACACACGGTGGGGTAGCTTGAAAAGTACCAGGCATAAGATAAACACAAAACCCTTCTGGTTTTTCAATAAGGGCCGATCCTAACCTTTCAAAATAAACGTTTGTGCTGGACACTTCCAAATCTGAAGCATATTTTTTGTCAGCATACATTTTTTTTTATGTTAGACTAACGATAACAGTAGCAGATGTACTTTAGTGAACTATAAACCATACAAAGCAGATTTTAGAAATTTTAATGTCAAATTAACAAACGACGATCTGTAATAAAACATTCGAAAAACTAACAAAACTTCGGATCCCTACGTGTTAAATCGATCAATCTTTTATAACCGTTATGGTAAAGTAGTTTTTTGAGCTACACCCTGTATAATCATAAAACTTGATTGCAGCAACAGGAGAATCATTTTACGACGTCATCCCTCTATCTAACTATAAGCACACTAAGAGAAAACGTCACGTGTGTGTGTTTTATAAAGTTCACGTGTTAAATGACATGCAGGAGGTTTATGTTTTATAAATATCAACACAAATAATCTGGTATAAAACTGGGAAAAGGCGCCGGAGCAGATTGCTGTACCCGTTTGGAAAACAAAAGCAACTTTAATTAACGTTTCATTTTCTTTCCGTTTCGTATTACATGCACACCCACACAACATACTCCTTATCCGCCTTTTTCTTTGTCTTCGTGCACATCTTCTAATTTTCCAATCTAACCATCATGTTTATCTTATTTTTCGCTCGTCCTTTTCGTTTCCGTTGTCTTTACCTTGTTTGTCCTTTTCGCTTCATCCTCTCCACATTCTCGGTCGTTTTCCATTCCCCGTCCTTCCACCTTCCTGCCAGCGCCCGGTTTCTTTGTCTCGTTCCTCATCGTGTTATCTTAATATCATTACCATACATTATTCAATTTGTATGCAAACTAATTTCTTATTAAAGTAAACAACGAATTTGTACCTACAGGTATTATATTATGTAAAATAGGTATTAGATTTTAACGCGGAGTAAATTTTACGTAGAGGAAGAAAGAAGATCGAAAAATTTAACCGTTTCTTTCTAACGCTATATTTTATTCGAATATACGAGGTGCGTTTCGAAAATCGGCACTAACTACACAACTAATAAAAATGTAAAATAAGAAAGAAAGAAAAGAACAAAACTTCTGACTTTCGCACCCATTTCAACACTATACAAGTCAAAAGTCAGACTAATGGACTTGAATATCTTGGCCATATCATGAGAAACGAAAACAGACACACAAACTGCTACAACGAAGATTGCAGTGAAAAGGACATATAGGTCGAAGAAGGGTTTCCTGACTTTAGAACTCAAGAGCGTGGTTCGAATCGCTATTTAGACTATCAGTTAATAAAGTGTAAAACAACTTAGATAATATCTAACACCTGGAATAGATAGCAACTGGAAGAAGAAGAATGGAAGTAACCTAAAAATTAATTAGAGTAGAGCAACGAAATGTAACATAGTTCCTCAGCAAAAGGCAAAACTAACATATATAGAACAGTGGTAACAGTTGAAATTGTTGCCCAATCCGTTGATAATCTTTTTTTTTAATAATCGATGTCACTTTTGGAACAGACCCCGTAATTCGTTGCTTGCTGTATCGATATCGAAATTAATCTTAATGAATTATTAAATTAACCGAATTTGTTCCAGCCGATTCCCTTAAAATGTATCTATCGGTGGCTCGATTTACATTAAGCGCGTTCTCGTGAATTACGTAGCTAATTTAATCAATGGCGGCATCAATGATAACCATGAAGAAGAATGTTAAAATGAGTAACGGGCGCTCCAGCGAAACGGCTCTGTATTGTACAGGGGGTCCTCGGATTTAATCAGGTCGCGATTCAAGTCGATTTATAACGAAAAATTTGTTAGAATGATTCTGTATCAAATTCTGCTCAAACGCAAACAACCGCAGTTTCAAAGCAAAGCAATCGATTAAGCAATTTTGGATTGATAACAGTTTCCAACCCGTTGTAATTTCGAATCTCCCCTGTACTCTTTCATTCTTATTTATCGTCATCTTCCGCCTACGCTCCAGTATTTTATCATGTTTAACCGAATTTTCGTACAATCTCTCTCTTTCCCCCTGCTACTGAGTGCCATTTTGCAGCTAATACGTTTATTATCTCGGTCCTTGTGCTTAATTGAAATTATTTTAATTAGGCTTAATGAAGGGTGCAAAGCGAGAGAGATGAAACGATCTCTTAAATTTTATTTATTCGATTCTTCCTTCTTCGAAGGGTTTCCTTCTCATATCCATTTTGCTACCGTTTCCAGATCACAAAACACATTTTCCTCTTATCAAATTCTTATCTTTCCATTTATATTTTGTGGTTTGGTTTTCTAAACAGGTGGAGCATTCTTGCGTAAGGTAAAGATAAGGAGAGATATCGTTAATTGCTAAAAATGTAAAGAGGCATATTTTAATGGAAAAAAGAAAAAAATATATAATGTCTCTTATCTCGCAATTATGCTTTAATGTAATTTCGTACTCGTGGTCGTGCTGCTTCTCATCGTTTTTTTTTTCGCGATCTCCTTCTATGAAATAACAATTAGCATAAATAGAATGTTAAGATTTAGAGAATAAATATGCAAAGCCCATTTAAACGGCGATTCGAATGCAAATTTGGGAATTTGAAAGTTTTCGATTTAATACTTATCGATTTTCATTTAATTTCACCGACACGAAACCAACCAGTTTCCATTTTTATTAAAGCCAATTAACTAAAATCCATCTATAAATACATCGACGCGCATTTAACGTTATCTCTATCTTGAAAAAATATATACGTATCAGCTACTTGAGGTTCGTAAGGAAAAATGTCGGGTTACAATTTAAAACAGTCCCTCCTCCACGTTTATTTAAATGTGCATTGAATGTTTCATAAGACCAACGAAAAAAGAAAAGATATAAAATGGGACAAGTAAAGCAAAGAAATGCAGTCACAACAACAACAGTAAGAAAAAGACCGACGGAGCAAAAGATAAATTATTCATTTGTCCTTTAACGAATGAGGAACTTGGAAAGTTACTTTTATGCCATCCTCCTTTCCGTGTATCAGCTGATCTGAATAAGAACGAGGGCAGGAATCGATTATAAAAAAATAGAAGGAAGGAAAACAAAACTGAAAAATAAGAGGAGGATGTGTTATACATCAGATGTTATTCCCCCTGTACCATTACATACGATATAAATCTTTTAGGGCGCGTCTGAATAATGTTCGGAAGGAAAAGAATGCGGAATAACAGATATTGTTAAGCATTTCCCTTTTTTCACTTTCTATCAAACGGCTAAGGAGTACATTATTTTTTTAGAAGATCTTAACTTTTAAGAAGCAATAAAATGGAATGATAACAAACGTTAGAATAACAAAGGAAAAAAATCTGTTTAAAAATTAATATATGCTTCTAATAAGCTTAAATTTTGAACTTAGAGTAAAAGTATAATTTCACATACAGTGTGATCCATAGTTTTAAAGGAAAAGTTGAAGTTTAATTATTTTAAGGTTGGCAAGATCCATAATGGAGCTTCAAGATGGTACCTGTACGATAATTACTTTGCAAATAATTAATTATCGTGCAGCTATTTTTCGAAATGAAATAATTTTAAAAGGAGAATTTTACATAGCTGTGAACAGTCAAGCATTGTTGATCACACCGTACATAGTTGTAACTTGTATTTGTACGTTTGCATAAGTTATTAGACTCTTTTTGTAAGAAACCTTCTTGTTTTTGATATTTGCTGCAATCACAACTGATTATACAATTAATTATGGCCGAAATTTGAAATTTCATCAAAACTTTTTTGCCAATTCGTAGCGATAACGATTATTATAGGCGATAAATTAAGCGTGCACATGCATTTTATTACACCCCAACCCCACCAATAACCGTATCCATATGACTTAATTGAACATAACTTTCGTTGTTCTGCGTTAATACCACAACAACAACAAGCGCTAGTAGCAACAGCAGGACACGAGTAGTAGGAAGAACCGAGGTATCGGCATCCAATAATAAGTAGGTACATCGATATAAGTATCAGCTGTTCGGCAAACTATGCAACAATAGCTACAACATCAAAGCCCGATGTGATAGATCGATTGAACGTTGTTTATTATAAGTTGTTTTGGGATTGGATTTAAAATATACGTTGATTAATTGCTAATATCGTAACATACCCCGTGCAAAATTTAAGCAACAAAGCGAAGAAGCAATTTTCGCGGTTCCACTGAAATTCCCAGACGCTTCACCGGTATAGGTACATAAATTGATATGCATATATAACAAAAGTACAAGGTCGATTCACTGCTACAATACGCTACAATACACCGCATCTATCTGTATTATATTTTAGTTCGTTTTCGAAAATGTTAGAGCACAATGAACAACTTGGGAATAACCAGTTACATCCCCCCAATAGTAAGTCTCGATCCTACTTTCTCGCGTACAAACAACATACGTCGATTTGGCGAAGGGTATAATGGCAACATCACCTTGTTTATTTAACAAAGGCATTAATCCATTAGATAATTTTAATGGAACATAAATATCCATCAATATGATTAATAAAAAGAAATACCGTTGTGGATAGAATTAATTAAATAAAATGTTTACATCTTTCCAATGATATTTACAAAAAGGTACGTGTAAACGAACGAGAAAAAAAATTCACTTCGCAATCAAAACGGTATAAAAATATTTCTGTTTAATCGAATGTAATAGAAAACGCACAAATAGAATCTGTTTTCCTCAATTTATGTGCTATATTTCTAAAGAAGTTGAAAGTAATCGAAAATTCTTCTTTATCCAGCTTTGTTAACAGCATTCGCTCTAAAAGAGCGAAAAAAGTTGAACTTGTTCTTGTTACGGAAGCATTAACGCGACTGCCCAAAAATAAAACCCGAAGATCCTTTCATAAATAAACGAAAACAGAACTGCTTTTTTTTAAATCAATATTGTTATAGCGTTTATTCGGCTCGTCTAGCATTGTCACCTATATTTAACGCAAAAACCTTCGAGAAAACTAATTCCCTAAAATAATAGGTCTCCGTCACATTTTTAAGCAACAATTTTTGCTTACTGGTTTAACGGATGATGTTTGTTGGAGAGATATTTGTCCCTTCAATTATCTTGAAGATGTTTACGCTTAAGTGCTTGACATTCTTCACGACAATAACCGTGGAAATGTGTCGTAAACTTTGAATATTGAAATGGAAATATTTCGGTTGAATTATTGTTTAAATTTCGCACACCGAAATTAAGCACGGTGCAAAATCTGCCGTTTCGCAAAATTGAATGCACAGGAACCGATTAAAGTCAGTAGAGTGTGCAGAAATCTGCGTAATTTTCAATGAATTTTAACTGGTTTTCATGGCCGAAAATAAAAAATATACGAGAGGGAATTGAATAAAAACAATATTTTTAAAGCAATGACAAACAATGCCGCCATAAAAGCAAATATAATAAAAAGTTGGACAATGCGGCCAGAATATTAAAAATAATTATTAATCCAACCGTTTCCATTATTTTATATTAAAAGATATGCGTAGCATACGGTCTCGAATTAATATAATCATGACCGAACCTATTCCATGTTCTACATTATTTGTATTGCGTTAAAACGGAATAATCAAATACAATCTCTTATACTTTGATAAATATTTAAATAATTAAATCTCATATGCATGTGTAGTAATAATAATAATGGCAGTGGAAATTATTCCATGTCCGTTAAAATATTATTAAATCATCTCTAATGTAAATAGGTAGATGAAATTTAACATTTCCAGTAATACAGGGCGAATTGAAATTGTGTTGCACATGCCCAAAGTTTTACTTATAGTGATTTAGTAGAAAAAAATAATAATAAAAAATTGTTTCCATGTTCCATCACATTGCCAATATTAAAGAATCGATCCGATAGACTTCGATAAGAATGAAACTGATTAATTCTTTTTTGCCCATTCCACGAATCGGTATACTATTAACATACCATTTCAATGGCACGTATATTCATAGTGGGGATGCGTATGTGTAAATTTGTATTTTCTAGGACCTCAATTTGGATTTAGGACTTAGCTTGCAATTTGCTATCGTTACGAGTTTAATCCACACTTACCCACGATTATTATTATACCTAGATAATAACAGTTATAATTATTCAAATCCAACTAATTTAGTTACCAACGCCCCGATGATAGTTTGATTATAGTTTATAATTAATTTATAACAATTACCGTTTGCAATTATTATTGCCAACAATGAATAAAATGAGAAGGTTTGTGCAAATGCCCCGGCGTATCCATCCAAAAAAATTCGACGATAACCATAAAATCGATGTTAAGAACAAACACAAGTAGATAAATAAAAAATGTATCTCTGTTACTGAAACATTTTCTGGTGTGGATTGAAAAAGGCCAAATGAATGGCCAATGGTATGAAAAAGGCCAAAATCGAGGTGATGATACTACACACAAATAATATCGATAAGAAATAAATAAACCATATTATTATGAAGCTCTAACGTACAATAGATAGTTACGAAGGTGTTTGTCACATGTCTAAACATCCTCTTTTTTATTTTTTTCGACCTTTTCCGCTATATCTTTGGCTTAACTCAACGATTTTTGCGGAAATGTTTTATTTTGGGTATAATCCACCGAAAATTGGGTATGGGGTTCACCGAAAAGGAACGAGAATTGTTTATTTAAAGTTTTAAATTGAAGGAAACATCTTTAGAAGTTTAATCCCATTCAAAATACTGTCCACTAGATAATCTGCATTTGTGCCAACTCTTTTTCGACTGTTCGAAACATTTCTCATACTCCTCTGAACTAATGCTGCTCCAGCGATTTTGTCTTAGCCTCTTCTACGTCCTGTAAACGATTTCTCTTTAGATTCTCCTTCATTCTGCAGAATAAGAAGTCGCAGGGCGAGTAACGGGGATCAGGAAAAGTGGCCATACTGTTTTTTGCAAAATAAGCTCATTGTCAAGATGAAGCTTAAGACCCTCTTTTTCTCTCTGCCTCACACAGTCGCTTTAGCAATTCCAAGTAGTAAATATTGGTTTACAATGGTTACCTCCTCCTTTGATGTCGAAAGAGCAAATCATCATTATCTTCAAGTTTGATTTCGCGTGCTTTTTTTCATGGAGTTAACTTAGAGCTTCCTTGCCATAAGCTTCCCGAAGCATTGAAACGATTTCAACCGCTGTTTTCTTTAACAAGAAACAAAATTTTATGTTGGCGTGTTGCTCCTTCGAAATTCACGATCGTAAATTTGCCGATGAACGTATAATAAAAAATAGGTTTAAGGTGTGTCCGCACAAATAATTTTTATTCGCGCCACTTGACAAACTGAGGGTGTCAAGCAAACATATTTACCCTTATAAATTGCAATATTCATAAATGAACCTCTGTCATTCGATGTGTGTATCTAACGGGGGAAGGCAGTTACCATCAACACATTTGCCTACAGAAAATAATTCTCGTTTCTTTTGGGCATCCCCTCGTAAATACTGGGAGAAAAATAAAAACAGAGACAAAATAAGAATTGTTATTTAGTTAACGCTTGTTTATCCGAACAGTGAATGTTGGTCGTGGTCTTTTGGTCAGCAGTTGATGCGATTTCCTTTTTTTTTTTCTGTCGTTGTTGCTCTTGTTATTGGCGCTGATTAATCCAACACGTATCGATAATTCGTTTGGTACAAATGTAACAACTGTATCGACAGCGAACAAGGAAGAAGGCCTGCACAAAAATGAAAACAACGACAGCATAATGTGTGCGAGATAGAGGTTGATGATTTCGCCACAGTGTAATAGAGCAATTGTTGTCGGTGCCAGGGTCGATAGGTATTATTTGATAGTGTCGAATCGTGTTTTACTAAAAGGACACTTCGACCGCATCGTAATCAGCTCAACAACAACAACATCAACGGCAACAACGGCAACAAACATCGGTCTTCGTGTTCGCACCCCGATTTGCATTAGTAATGTGACCGATGCCCTTGTTTGATAATGCGAGAATGTTTCTCTCTTTAAATATCTCGCGCTGTCTCACTATTATCGCTTTCCATTTCCTTTTAATCTTTCGCTTTCTCTCTTTCACTTCCCGTTTCTCTATCCATCTGTATGTGTATTTATATTGTGTCTAAGTCCGTTTTGGAACACCATAAAATAGGTTAAGCGAAACCTTTTAACTGTTTGCCGGTGTCGCCCGTTTGTATTATTGTTATCGCAATTCGACACGACCAATTCGGCCGTAACGTTATTTATGGATATGTACATGGCGACTCTCTAAATTGATGCATGGTCACCTGGTGCCTTCCTAAAGTCAAGCTATTAGAACAGGCTAATTGCATCGTAATGCTATTATTTTTGTTCCGTAATAACGCCCATAGGGCTGTAGTTAATGAGCTTAGCAATTAAGCATCACGATTCCAAGGTTTTCCTTTGGCTTAAATGCTTATAATTGCCAATTTAATGCAAAAGATTTTTTTATATTGATTAAATAAATAATAGTTCGTTACTTTTACCTAATACTGTAAGCATTCATGACAGCTTTATTCTATCTTTCTGGCCCAAAGGGATTTCCTTCTTTCAAATAATAACACTCCTTTGTTAATTTGGTTTCAAACCTTTCCTTTTAACTTGAACAGCAATATAAAGATTTCTACCAATTCAAATAATTATTTTTTGACCTCATCTTTTGGGTGGCTGCCAATGATGTCGGTGTAAGCTTTATGAATTACTTTTACGTCAAGAAAACGGTTTCATTCATTGCTAAATAACGATAAAAAACGATTTTTTGACAAACACTCACCAGCAATTGCTGCATGGTGATCAAATTCGCTTATTTTTAAGTCAAAAACTTCGGTTAAGATGGTGCGAATTCAATCTTTCGAATATTTTGACTCACGGGATATTTTTCAGTCATTCTAGATGAATTCCGATAATTTCTCAATGGCACTTTTCTGGTAACAATAAAAATGCAAGAAATCTTGTCACAACAACAATAATCACAGAATAATGGTACGTAAAAGTATAAATTATGTAATTAAATGGCTTAAAAACTACGATAAACCACTTGCAACCAGATATCTTCCTTTGTAACTCTGTTTTACTCTGTGATTGCAAACAGATATTCATTTATTGTTAAAGAATAAAAGAAACTATACAAAAGGAAAATTCAAATTCAAAAGAGTTCGTTTAGCGAACAAGTACTACGATATTGAATCATTTTCAAAACGACAAAAGCAATAATAAAGTTAACAATATTCTTGTTTGCTAAATGAACAGAAGAAGACAATGTGTATGAAATCAAATGAACAATAATTTAATTTGAAACATGGTATTTGAGGAAACAAAGTAAACGCAATAAAACAAATTGTTTATAGCATAATTCTATCAATTGAATATATTTGCATCATTCCCTCCTAACAGAAACTAAATAACTATATTCAAACTAAGAATTATACTCAATTGAGAAAAGCAAAAGTTTCTTTAAAGAGTTTAAATCATTTTAAAAAGTTACAATTTGGTTGACTTTAGTGTCTTTAAAATGGTACTTATGAAAGCCGAAGGAGTGGTAGGGAAGAGACTGGAAAAATGATGGAGATAAGAAGTTAAAAAAGTCGTTGTAATTGGGAAATTTTACAAGTGAAATGACGAGAGAGACGATAGAAATGACAAATAGCACGCTATGGGCCAAGAAACCAAATACTTTCAAACAAAAAATTAAAAAAAGAATAAGATAAACGTTTATTATTCCAACTTTAAGGCCGAAAAGTGAAACGGAGATAATGAAAGTGGTAAATAATTCGTCTGTTTTCTTCTAAATAAATCGTAAAGGTTTTTAATGGAAAGAAAGGAATAAAGCGAAACTGATAGTGATTTAATTAGATTCGTGCCCATTATTTATTATCTCGATGTGTATATAAACTAACTCGATATTGGAAAATCTAATAATAACTTAACTACGCACCAATATAATAGTAGCCAATATATAACACAGTAGCAGCAACAATAATGTTGATTAAATCTAAGTGCGAGGCTTTAATCTATACAAATATCAAAATGTTGGAAGAAGCAAGAGCTAAAGTGTCATTTAGAGAAGGTAAGCGAGAGGCAGAGAAAGTGACGGCGAATGGTACATAACGGAGAAACTAATTTACGCCTTCGTGGCCAAAAGAAACCTCAAAGAAAAGTTAACAAGGAGCAACAACAGGAAAAAACGCAGTGTACAAGGAATAAGTTGGGAGCAGGAGAGAGAGAGAGAGAGAGAGAGGAGAACGGCCAACAAGCCGGAATATTACCTAATAAACTAATATACCCACGCAGAGACACATAAAACAACTTTACGCCGCCAGTGTTTTTGATTAAATCTTAGGAAAACTTTCCCAAGTTTTCATTCCACTTTATTTATTTATTTATTTATATACATACACGTATGAGAATCTCATTATACGAGAACCACGTGTATTCCCTCGCTTTGATTCTCGTTTCTAATTTTTCATTCTTGAAATACACATACCTCTTTATTGCAAATTTTATATTAGTTTCGTTTGCTAAAAGTGTTGCAATCGGCGAAACAAATTGAACTTTTGATAACGAGATACATAAATAACTTTATGGGATTTTTTTTATACGCAAAATATATATTTTTTCTCCGTAAATCCTAAAGTTATGTTTAAAACAACTTTCGTCGACGCCCTTTCAACAAAATTAAAAAGAACAAATTTCTTTTGAAGTTGGAGGCCTTTGAATGAAACTTGAACCGAAGAAAGGATTATTAAAGATGACGTTTTATTTGGAATAATAATACAGACGTTGTTTTTTTTTTATATTAATATAGGGAAAGACGAGGAATAATCGAACACTGAAGAATGAAAAACGAAGAACGGTTTTGCCTTTTGTGATAATCCAGCAAATAACGATGACAATGTAAAAAAAGCAGGAACCGAATGTATGCTACTGGAGTTATGCTTCCCTTAACAATAACAATGATGGTAATGGAACGTTGAAGAACGAACACATGTATATTTAGATGAGAATTTCGCTCTATTCCTCTTCAAAGCCGGAAATAAATATTAAATTTTATTATGGAACTTCAAACAATATTTTATTTTACTTTTTCGGTTTATAAGCAAGAAGTTTCCAAGCATCTTTTTCAAGTTGTTCACTAAAACGTCATCAAAATATATAAGTTCTTTTTTTATCATTAAGATAAAAGTGCTTTAGGACATGAGTTATTTGCATTTTCCTTAACAACGCGGCGAAAATAGTTTCAGAATTAATTGCTACCAATTCGTACTCTACACATTTTAATAACTTTTAAGCGACTAATAATAAATATAACGTCATAATAATGACGGTAAGAAGTTGAAGAGGCAAAAGTGTGAAAAAATAAAAATGAAAAGACGCCAGCCAGACTGAAGAAGAAACAAGTTTAACACTGATAATAACTCGGCCAAGAACGAAACTCCCGGGGAGCTTTAAGAAGAAAAAAAATGTGGCAACTAAATAATTGTCTTCTGTACAACAGTCAGAACATAATATGTAATAATTAACTTTATACGATTATTATCATTGACACTAAATCGACTATACAAATCGTAAAACGTACAATCAAATGAAACCGATAAATCTCCAATGGGACCTTTACACGTGCTCAAACAAAATATCCTCCAGGGTGTAATTTCCTTAATTCCGATGTGCAGGAAAATGTCTTAATGTACTCGAAGAATCTTTCCACCAACGAAAGAAAACGAAACAACAAAATTAAATTAAACACACAAAGAAAGAGCGAGCGATAAAGTGAGAGACGAAAAAAGGAAATAAAGTCCAACTTATAATAATATGTTTCGTATATAATTTATATAAAGGAAAATGAATGCGAGGCATAATAAAAAATGTGTGTCACGTCCCACTTTACGCGAGATCCTTTCATATAAATTTCTGCCTGTTTTAATATCATTTCCTCTCCCATTCTTTATTTCGCTTTTGTGTGTGTGTGTGTGTTGATGTATAAGAAAGGACTGAAAGGCAACTGGCGAGAAAAAATAAAAATCGAGGGCGACAAACGTGAAATTAAATGAATTAATTTAGGTAGGGAACTTGTTCAAAATAAAATTATTTACACGTCACTCCTTTTACAAAATTAATTAATCACGTTTGGTTTATTTATTTTCGTTCCCTTTTCTTTTTCATCGCTATCTCCTTATTGTAATCCATCTCACACATCTTTCTCGCTACTTTCCCATCTCTCCCTTTTCCACCCCGCACATTTTATCTCTCCATTCTTATTGCGATCGTTACAACCTTTTCAAGTGCCACTTTGAATTCATTCAATTCGCATCGCACGAAACGGTACGTGATGGTAACGCGAACAAAAGAGAGCGCAAGAAAGAGCGAGCGAGATTGGGTTATTGTACTAGTAGTAGTAGTAAGCGTTAACGTTAAGTTTCTTGGATTTATTGGATTTTGGATTCTTTATACGAGATCAAAGGAATATAATATGCATGTGTCGGCATTTATTCTTGATCCTTATCACACACACACACACAGGTATCGATTCTGTACGCTTTTACCGTTACACGATGGCAATGTGCGATGATGATATCGATCGCTTTTTTCTTTATCAGGGTCAGACTTTTGGCCTCACCCACGCCTCCAATCGTTCCACCTTTCTCACCAATTTACTATCACCATCATCATCATTATAATACTCTTCAGCCCTCACTTCCGTAGCACACACGCTTACGAAAAAAAAAAAAGATAATCGATTTTCTCTCCTCTCGATTCGGCTCGATGGTCCAACTCTTTTTTGTCTACACATAGAAAGTAGTAATCTTTTGTGGGTTTAATCTCGAACCGGTCGCACCTCCTCTCGCTCACTCACATCCATTCTCACTCACGGATATTATTAGTGGCGCATTAAAACGGCCTTTTAGAATCGTTTGAAGATTCTCGACGTTCGCCTTTTTATTTTTTGGCGTTTCACGTCTGCATTTTTTCATTTCAGATGAGACAGCAGGGATACCATTTTAGTGGTCGATTTATGCGTTTTTTTTGGCTGCATAATAAAAGATAGAAAGTGAGAGAGAAGCAAAACAAAAGTATGACAAAGGAGTTGGGGATGAATAAGATATCAAAATGGGGGAAGTTGGTGGATTCTTGAAGCATTAGTGTTCAGTGTGCAAAGTCGGATGATTTTTTAAATGAGTTTGGGTTGATTTTGTAATTCTAATAAGAAAATTCATGATGCTGGACATTTACATTCAAAACGATTCACAGAAAGAATTAATTCTAAAATGCTGGACCAAATAAATGTCTACTTATTCCCCGAACTAAGAATAGAATTCTTGCATTTAAAAATGCTGGCCCCTATCTTATGACTTTGGGTTAATTTTAGGATTCTGATAAGATCATTCATGGAACTGGATACTTATTCCCTAAACTAAGAATAGAATACTTACATTTAAAAATGCTGGATCAGATGACTATGTAATGATTTTGGAATAATTTATTAATCCAAATCAGATCTCACGATGCTTGACATTCATATCCAAAGCGAATAACAGAAAGCATTAATTTTAAAATGCTGGACCAGATAACTGTCGAATGATTTTGCGTTAATTTCAGGATTCCTAAAAACCCCAAAGATAAGCATTGAAGTTTTTCCTGATGGACTAGATAATTGTTCAAAGAGATGTCTTTCATTTTTCTGGCCGTTTTTCCAAAGAATTCATGTTTTTCTGGGATCATCTGAACATCAAACGCGTTAAAACGCCTTCTATAAGAAGTTAAGGTACGTAAATCATTTCTGTTCTTTAAGGGCTTCCCCCTTTTCATTCACGTCTTTATGTTCGGTCTCATTCATTCATCCATTCAATGGTATCTACATGTAGCATGCCAACGTAGCTGCTTTACAGGAGTTAGTTTATTTTCGTTTGTCCATTTTTTTTAATATATTTTTTTCTTAAAGTGGAATAATTTAAATGGTTCCTTAACAGGCAAGAAGAAAGCGCTGAGAAAAATATGGGAAACAATGTAAATTAATTTTAATTCCATTGATTTACGTATAATAGTCCAGTCAAATTATGCTTTTACTTTGGAAAAAATAGCGGAAAGTTGAATTTTTGCATGAATGATGTCCTCGACAAAATATCAAATGTTGTCTAATTTGACTAGACTATAATATTTCCATTGTTATTATTTAATCTGATATTTTCAAGAATTCTTTTATGATCCAAAAACATTGTAAATGGTAACGTAATTTGAATTAATAATGAAAATTTTATCAACAAATCGAAAGAGGTGGTTGTTTGCTTGTTCCCCAGATGATAACATTCACGTTCGTAAATATCTTTTGAAAGTAATATTTTTTTAATGCCAGAGAAAATAAGGGTACACCCTTTTTTATGCTTGAAATTAGTAAACGAGAAAATCGCACCGATGAGAGAGATTTTATTTTTAAGAAATTTTACGAGCCCGCGACGAGGAAAAAAGTTGGTAAAACAACGAAAAAGTTACTTTTATTCAAAAAAAATAATTTTTTATTGTGGTGGTAGTCTTCTCGGTCGACGTTGTCGCCGGTGTATACATGAATGTGTGTTTATAAACTAATTTAAGTTTCAATATTAAATACCCTGTTACTTTGAAAGGACCTACTAACTGACTCGGTGTATACAAGTTTAAAATTATTACACGCTTCGATAAGATTTTAATCAAAGGACATAAATGTTTGATGAATTTTATTTTTTTTCTTTTCTAAACTTTCTTAATTCTTCTTCGTTTTCTGTTCTTTTTCATCAGTATTCAACCTTCCCTCATTATTATTATTTTTTTTTGTAAAGAAGAGTTTGTAATTAAGCTTTATGAAATTAAATTACATTAGAAGACGACATTTTTGGGTTTTCGTTTAAAAAACGGAAATAATTTTCTAGAAAAAAAAAATGCAAGAAAAGTGTTATCAATCACGTTTCATCTATTAAATTTTCCTTAAATTTAATTTGGATTATTTTGAGATAAAACGTTTAAGGAAATGTAGCGTAAAGTCATTCGGTAAATCGTTTGAAAGTGCAAAAATTTCCAAATAACGTTTTAATTTTCATTCTCAAATACCATCCACGGATTTTATTATTACTTTACAAGCTAAAAACTAGGAGCAAACAAGCGATTTTCAATGAAAATTAATTAACTGTTAAAAGAGTTGAATTTCCCTTATCGAAAGAAGAGAAAAAAATATATAAGAACGTCGGAGTGATTCGTTAATGAGGAAAAGTCGAGGATAAGAAGGAGGCAAAATCGGAGCAGATAAAGGCAGAAGTGTAACACTCGAAGGGTGTAGTGTAGCACTTTTCAAGAAGGAACAAGTTAAGAGATGAGCAAGAACAAGAGAAAGAAAAAGTTTTAAACGGGAGATCATGTAAAGAATTTAAAGACTTTTATTAAGCTTAACATCCATTATGGAATTTGATATAACCTTTAAAACAGTAAACGCTACAGAATCCTGACATTGAATACTGATAAGTAATTCAAGAAAAGAAAAAGTTAAGAACGAAAAAGGAAAGAAAGCACACGAACAACATCTTCGCTTAGTCGCAATTTTTTTCAGCTTGCGTGTGCGACAAAATTAAGTACAAAATACGCGAAACCTACCAAATTTTAATTCGAACTTCTTCTTGCTCGTTGTGGTGCCTTCCAGAAGTTAAATTGGATGGAAATGAGATGAGAGTTACGCAAAAACACGAGCAAAGAAGAAGAAGAAGTCGGAGGGGGGAAAAATGAAAGCGTGGGCGTAAGAGGGATTCAGAATTAATGTCTCTTTGCCCGAAAACTTTCCTAAAACGTATCCGAGAGGATAGTTTACGTCATATTATATGTGTGAGGGAAGCGAAATGAAAAGTTTACAGAAAAAGAAAGGATTTTTCGCCTGTTTTTTTTTCCTTGAAAATCGTCTCACGTTCGACCACTAAAACTTTATAATGTCAATACTTTTTTATACGTTTCCCATCTACCACTTTGAAGAAAGAACACGATCTAATAAAAATCCCATTCATACGTATTATTCTGCTTCCTTATCGAGGATGGATAATAATAAACATCAATAATAACTTATCGGATGATTTAGTGGTATTGAAATGGTAGAAGATGGGAATCGAGCGAAATAAAAAGACAAAAAACGGGAGAAAAAGAGTATCCCAACCGATATATTAGAGACCGGATAACGACGGCTACGATGACAATTTATATAGATTTCGCGTTGTCCTTTCCATTTTTATATCCTTTGTTTGTTTCGAAAAGATGAAGATGACACTTTGGTTTGCCGTTCTTGTTTGTTTTTTAAGCGAGAAAAAAAGTTAATTTGATGCTGTTTCCCGAAAACAGAATAATGAAAGAGGCGAACAAAGATGTATATATGCGGACGACTTTATTTTCTTTTCTGGTGTATACATATAAAATATGTATTTGTTAAATTAAAATATAAACAATGCGGGCGCGAGGAAACAACTTTTTATTCTTTGCCGTTGATAAAAGAAAATTCCCATCTTTATTGTTTGCCGTGTAAAGAGAGGCAACGAAAAAATTGAATAAGAAAAAGAAAGAGGGAACGTTATAAAATTTTATTGATATACACACCAACGGCGCTACTGAAAAATTGTTATCTATAAAAACATTGCCTTCCCCATAGATAAAGAATGAGAGCGAAATATAAAAAAAAGAGTGAGCGAAAAGGGCCCTATTCTCGATCCCCCATTTCCTTTTCCCTCCGTCTTCCCGTCTACTCCACCGTTGCCGTTTCACAATTTAATTTTTTATTATTTTTTTCTTGCGTGACAGTGACATGATGACACATAACTTTATATACAGATTCCATAATCCGATAGCTCGGAGCGACGAAGATAAATGGCTAATTAAATGAAACAAAATTTGCTCCGTTTTTTTTTTGCCTAATTTTTATTTATAGCCGTCCGCTACAATTTCAATAAATAATAAAGAAACCACTTTTTATTTTTTGACCATATTTGCCTTTTTGCGAAAA
Source organism: Hololepta plana (assembly GCA_963695495.1). Taxonomy (NCBI): domain Eukaryota; kingdom Metazoa; phylum Arthropoda; class Insecta; order Coleoptera; family Histeridae; genus Hololepta; species Hololepta plana. Next base: position 4,906,711 of record OY968832.1, on the reverse strand, counting down.
TTTAACTGGAAAATATTGTCAAAGACTAGAGCCACCTCTATGGCAAACAGCGTTTTCTAAACCGATTTTCTTTTAGCTTTTGTTCTCACACAAGCATTCTCCATCGTTCGCCATTAATTTTCTTTTACAAAGAAAACAATATTCGGAGCTGTATCTGGACCGAAAAGCTTCAACTTTAAGCAAATTCAAATTGTAAAATTTGCGACACCCTGTACGATTTTACAACTTCATTCCAAATTGCTTTACAGTGTGTGTATTATGTCGCTTAAATGGTTATAAAACAAAAATAAGTGGAAAAGATACGAATGAATGGTCGAAGACCTTCTAAAAGCAAATGTTTGGTCTCCTTCTAGTCTCAATTTCGTATGGCTTTGAAAAGTATTATAATATTCCAAAATGAAACATTGCACCGTAATTATGTAATAACAATAAAAAAAAACTTTATACGCAACGTACCTGAATGAGGGATTATATTGCATACCTGATGTTACGTTAGTGCCATCATCATTATTGTTATTTCAAACGTTTAACGTACCATAATATTTATTTTATTTCGTAATTAAACTGTAATTCAATTAAAATAATGCCCCATCTGTCATTAGTCAGTGGATGGTAGATGGTAAATTGAGGCATCTCGACAGAAAGGCAATGAAAAAATAAATGAACGTAGAGGAGGAGGAAGCAATAAAAAGGCAACGGAGTGGTATGGCAAATTGAAGCAAACGTTGAAATTGATATTATTCAGAGTTAATTCTAGCAAAATACTCAATTAACGTTTTTACTCGCCAGTTTTCTTTCCATTTTAGTGGCGTTAAAATCACATCCATTTTAATGCAATAATGGCAATGCAATTTCTAGCTTCTTCCAAACTAACATTCCTGCTATGTTCTCTTCCAAATGATAAAGCATTCATTATTATTATATTCTATTATCATTCGTCACCAATTATTGTTACCATTCAATTTAAATGAAAAACATACACGTTTCAATTATTCAAATTACGTAAATTATTATCATTTTTTCAATTAATAGCGAATATGATAAACGTTAACGTCCATCAAAACCTCATTTACACACTCATACACACTCCATGTGTATATATTCTGGGGTCATACTTTTAATGACTATTTGCTTAGGATGGCCTTCTAATGTAATTTATTAATAAAAAAAGAAATATAATTTGATAAAAACGTGGAAAAATATAGTTCCCCCTCTAGTTAATTCTATTTTATCGTGTACAGGTATATTATTATATAATTGGTAATTGAATTTATTACGTTCTAAAAGTTGGTACTAAAACATGCAGGACACACTTTTGCAATTATGGTGACATATTTTTGTTCCGAATTTTCTTTGTAGATGATTAATGTACCATTTGAGCACAAATTTATAATGGCAATGCAGTCGATCAAGCGATAATTCTTTTTTTTTTGCAAATTGTCATCGATTTTTCTCTTATAAGAATCGATTAAAATTATTGCAAATTTAGTTGAATTATTTAAATTACTTGTATGGAATAATTGAGTAAAATAATTGCAACTGTTTATAATGCAATGCTTTTGGTTAACAATAAAGAGTGGTTATAAGAATAAAACATTTTCGATTAAATACTGGAATCAATTTATTTTAAAAAAAATTTAAATTGTGCAAAATAATGGCATATTAAAAGAAAAGAAATCACGTAATTTCCGCATAATGATTTTCTTTTAAAATTATCGCATCGGCATATACTTTCAAATATGGGTTGATTGTAATAAGGTCCTTGTTAAAATTGCATGCGAAACATTACTGACATTATCCAATTTTAATGGCTGTTCAAAGGCAATTTTTATTCTCAAAAATTTGCAATACAATCAGCTGGATTTTATTCTTTTTATTATTCGTTTCGCTAATAAAAGTGACCGACTATGAATTATTATTACTCCACCTTTCGCATACCATATCATCTATCAACCATGATATTTGTTGCTTAATTCGATTTTCTTCATTATTAACGGCAGGCAATAAAGAAATGGCAAATTGGCCTTATAATTTTCATACAATTATAACGAAAAATAAAACCACAAAATTTGCCTGCCCACACCTTGTCATTATTTCGATAATACTAATCGTGAACATGTACAATTTCATTTTATGTGCATAAGGAAATGGTAATAATTGCTATTTTATGACGTAGAAGAATAAGAAAATGAATGTTTCGATTTCACAAACTACAATAAATTCCAACAAAGAAAAATTAATCCAATTAGCAAATAATAAAAAGAGAATGTGAAAAAATATAAATAAATCCGGCTCGCAAGACCAAAATGTTGAGATGCCCTTGATTTATCAAAGAAGTCGCTCTTTTCGATTGATTAAAATAAAAATAATGTGCTCCCATTCAACCCTTCGACCAATGAATGTATATAAATGTAAAAACTTGACTTATTCGTGTGCTAGAAGTTAAGAAGAAATTAAGTTCCTTTTAGTTAACGAACTGTAACAATTAAGACCACCAAAATAAACTTGAAGCTTATTTCATCTATAAGGCTTTCAACGCCATCGTCCTCTATCTCCGGAAAATAAATCTTCCTTTGCAACTGGCCTTAACAAAATTAACTTTAAGCAATCATATCGTACTCTTACATAATATTCGATAACTAATAAACGATTTTAAAAAGCTGAAAGGATGTTAACGTTATCGATTTTGTGGCTATTATCACACTGAAAATTCTCGTTTTATTTCTCCAAATTGCTTATATCCATTGGATATCTTTATGTTTGTTGTTGTAAGAACAATGTATATTGCTCCTAATAAAGCACAATAGTGTCATTCAACTACTATTAACCACACGAAACATAAGCGTGAAATGAAACACGTGCTAAGAGACAGTTAATTAGCGAAAATATTTTAACTTAATTGACATCGGTGTTATTGCATTTTTATTTTGCTTATATCCAAACTGTCGCAATTTTTTATTAATATCATTATTTTCGTTATGATCAGTATTAATAATCGTTACTCATTTTTTTATCCATCGTTCTGCCCTATTGTAATCGCAATAATATAAAAGCAACTTAACACAGCGAACAGTTCTGGTTAATAATAATACGTGCGATGTGTATAAAATAGCAAAAAAGGTGATGAATGCTGTCCCGAACGATATTATTAGCTTGTTGTAATCGTTAGTTATTACATGGAATCGGCCTTTTAGTATAATGAGCCCCTCGTGCAGCGACGGCCCTACCGGTATTAGTTTCTTTTCCTTTTATTAGATCACAGGATTTCGGTTAACATTATTACGCCATTCTATTTTCAATAATAATAACCGTCTCGCGTGTCCAGTGAACCAGCACTGGTCAAGGTAATTTATACAGCGTGTTCCAATACATATTGTACGGTCATTGATTTTAGTATGAAACGTTTTAAGTGTTTGACAATCTAAACAATTCTTAAATATTTTGCAGCAGCTTTGTCACCTTTAGATGGAATATCGTAAATATTCAAAAGCATTTACTACGTGCGTGGTTTTAAATTAAATTAGTTTATTTTACCGACTGTCTAGAATATGTATTTTAAAAGTTACAAATATGAAACGACTGCACTTGCAAGGTAATGATATATTGGTTGCTTGTTATCAAATAGTATAAAAAAGTACAATAAAGGATGCTATTTGCAATTGATTTTTTTGTAAAATATTTGCGGCTTTTAAATTGAGAAGAAAATATAGACAGAAATAATAACAATATATTTGCAATATTATTCTTTCATTATAAAAATTGCGGTTTCCTTAATAATTTTAATTATAGAAAGTCTGTTTTTAGTGGTAGAAATAGGCAATATTTTAAAAATCTTCAACCTATAAACGTCGTGTTTTTTGCTTTGTTTTGTCCGATTCCGCGATAGTAACTTTTTAATACAAAACTTGTACTGATATCATATCAAAGAATGATTGAGAGCGATGGACGTTTTCTTATGAAACATCAGTTAATAAACAAAGCAAACGATAAGAAAATAATATGAAGATATCCTCTCATATACGAAGAACTAAATTATTTTATTTTGCTACTATGAGCATTGTTTTAAGTTGTAACAATTACATTCGTATAAAGCAAACGACATTTCTTTATAACATCAGAGTGATGGACAAAAAGCTATTCGATGACGATGCAATTGCAATTATCTTAATTAATCGTCAACTAAAAATTCGCCATTGGTAAGTTGAAAATTTTCAAGAACGATGTCTCGAAATGAAGAAGTATTATCATTGTCGACCGTCCATTCGTCTGTCTTTTGTCACGCCGCGCGAGATAATAGACATTGCGAAATTGCATTCCACATTAATTTACATATTCTCGTGATTAATATCAATTTGATTAATAAGTGACAATAGGCCATTTACACGCGCAAATGTCTTCGCAACCATCCCTGCCGTTTTGATTGATAGCAGGACAGAGAAAGATCGAACGATGAATGAGAGGGAGGATCGATATTGTTAATGAAATCAATTTATGACACGTTAATTAAACAGGCATCGTCATTATTGTTGTTCAAATCGGTTTCGCTTTGATTGAAAATCGATTCGTTTTAATTTTCTGTGGACTTTTTTCCTGAATTTGATGATTTGCTCTCCGTTCGTATTTTGCTCTTTGCCGGATGAATCTTTCTGATCCGTAGATCACGTGAACCAGACTCCAGTTGTAAGGATGAATATTCGTACGAAACTTTCCATCATGTCATTCAAATTGACTTGTCCACTTTTCCAACGTATTCGTTTATGTTGAAACACAATCTTATTACTATCATTATAAACATTACTAAAATAAGGGTTAGAAGCTTTATTATTACGGGCGTCTTCGTTATGCGGAAACGAGAAATAGTCCGACAATGTTACGGTTAAATGCGTTATGTGCGGGCACACAATGGGTAACATATTCAAAGTCGTCGGATTAAGTTTCTACGAAACTATTTTCACTTGGTCCAAACTAAAATGCGAAACGGTTAACGCAAAACGCAACAAACAAGTCGTAGTTGGTGTGTGTGTATGTGTGGCCGCAAAACTATTTAAAACCACTTCTCGCTCTCTTCCGCTCTCGTTGCGAAAGAGTCCATATTCTCTCTTTGCCAATTTCACTTTTAAACCCTTTCGGCCCAAAATTGAAATAAACAATTTAACTTGTTCAATTTTCTTCCGTACAATCGTTACTAAAGTCGCTATGTTAATTTACAATTCGCCTCGTTGCAATAATAATAATTGTTATTATCGTTGGCAACAACTTTTCGGAGACCGTTTCGCACAAGTCTACCAAAACATCAAATTTTATTTAACCGTCGTCATTATTATTACTACCGCCATCGACATCATCCTCGTAGTTATTAGTTTTAATTCCCTTTGACGAATGAACAGGAAATAAAAAAATTGAAGAAAAATAAACGAGGAAAAGGTCTCTCTCAAACGAAATATAGCCAACGAACAAGTGAGCAAAGAAAAATGATAGAAAAGCAAGGATCCACTTTAATATCCTGTCGCTTTATAAACATTTGACTCTTTCCTTTTTCCCGGTAACTTCTTCTAGAAATACGTCTTCTGCGTTCGCTAACCATAATGTAATATAAAAGACTCTCATTAATTTAGTTACTTACGCAGAAATGTTGGTTTAAGATGAATGGTAATAATAAGAAGAAAGAGACAGCAAAAAAAATTAATTAATTACGTAGAGCAAAAAAAAAGAAGTAAGTGGTCGCGAATAGAATAAAAGGGGTGAAGTAACCGAGTTAGAGGGAAAGAGAAGAGGGCACAGAAAAATAAAGTGTTTACATTAATTAATTTAATAACATGAATTATTTATACGAATTAATATTCTATGTTAATTTAGTTTACATATTTGCAAGAGGCAGAAGAAAGTTTAAGTCGCAGAATAAAATTATTTAAATGTAACTTTCCTTTGGGTTCAATTTTATTTATTTACCCCCATAAGTTTTTCTTTTCCGTTTGATACGAAATTGGTGCTAATCAAACGAGAAATAACAATGTTCTCATAATACCGGATGATCGAAGATTACGATGCGAAGCAATTTCGATTCGTTTCACAATGTTGGTGTGTTGCGAACTAAACCACAACTTATTAATATGAATGCGAAACTGGATTTAAATAAAACAAAAACACGGTGTTGTTATTCTTGCCGATGCCGTTGTTCTATGCAAATAAAAACTAAAAATATATTTCGTGTACGTGTAAGGATTGATGAATAATTAAATAACTCTTGATACTTTATAAATAAATTATAAATTAAAATTGGTACAAAACAAAATTACGAAAGGGCGTCGATGGCAGTTTGCCTTTAATTATTATTCCAATACACACACACAATTATATACATTTTCAGTTATGAATATCGTTCCGTTTAACGAGATCTCAACAATATCAGAAGCAAGAACAAAACAAACAAACGCCATTATCCACGTGTTATTCTTATTATCATCATCTACATCGCAGCTTTAACAACACATAACCTTTATTTCCCCAGTTACCTTGACTTGATGTAAGAGCTTAGGCCCTACAATATTTAGATACGTGGAGTATGTTTTATTTATTTATTTTTTCTCGTCTATAAGGGAATATAAGAAAAAGTGGTACCGGGAGAGAGTAAGAAATAATTTAGGTTCCCCTTTATTTTACACATTTCTTTTTGCTCCTTTTACTCCTCCTTTTCGATGGGCTTGTAAATTTACACAGCACACAAACGTACACACACACACATGGAATTTTCGTGTACGTACAATAAAAAATTTATTTACCCCTTAGGCAAGTTTAATGTTCTGTTTGCCATTCGAGTCTGTGAAATAATACACATAGGGGTTTGGAGCGTATCGAACGACAAACGTTCGAGTGGAAAGCAAGCAACGTACAAACACACACGCATATATGGTCAAGAGGAATAAATCGACTGTTTGATATTCCCGATCCTTTGATTTCCGCCAATCTAACAAGTCACTTTTTTTGATCGCACTCTACATAACAATATGCTATGAAAAAAATTAAACAAGCAATTTCAAGTTTTAAATTAACAATTAAAACGTATTAGGAATGAGGCTGTTAACGAGTTTCGGTGTGGATCGGTTTAAATAATTTTTCGCGTGTAACGAAATTTCGCACAGGCAAAAGTTATCTCCAACTCGATTAAGTTGTTAAAAGTCTCGATTAAAATGTTGGCGTATATTAAATAATCTACCGTTTTATTATTCGCGATCCATTAGAGAGATTATCTTCTTCGTAACAAATATGATCGACTTTGTGTTGCCTTTGAGCGAAAGCAAGTGCCCGAACAAAATCCTATAATAATGATAATGGAGAAAATCGGGTAATTTCCAATCTAAAATTTATTGCTACTTCTCGTTCCGTTTCCGTAGGAATCAATTTTGTCGGTTCATTGTTGAAAATCGGTCGTGAATTTTAAATTTTCCCAGTGAACGTTTCAAATGAAATTGAATTGAAAGGAAAAGGACGGATGGTGAATGTACGGCGCAAAAGAATTTGGACAGTAGTAACGACAGTACGAATGTGTGGGGTAATTGCGGAAAAGCGCGTCATACAATTCTTGGCTCAATCAAAAAAAAGGGAAAAAGAAACGCTACGAGACCATCTCGAAAATGGAAACGAAGCGAGCAATCATCAACAGAATTTTTAAGCAATTTTCGCCCTTCTTCGATAGGATATTGATATTTTATTTATTTGCTACCGAACTTTCGAAAAAGAAAAGTTTCTCCTTGGTCTGTACAGAAGCTTTCTGGTGCTTCTAGAATTTGTGCGCTCGAAGAAAACTTGCCAAGATTCAAACTCTTCTTCAAGCTTCGGAAAACTTTTAGAAGGATGAAGGCGTGTAGCAATTTAATTCTGAAACTGCTTGTGATCGACTTTCAAGTATTTTCACATGCAATTTGTAGATATTTTAGTATAATTCGACCATATACTGAAATAGATATTCCAGATCTATCGTAATCAAAGGTAACCCTTATGAAAGGATTTTAATCTTCTCATTCCTCAGGTAGGGGAATTTATTGATAGCTTGACCATTGCTCTTTATCGATTTTCTTACTAACAACGTTTCCTTGTTCAAATTTACTCTTAGAAGAAGTTTAAACTTTTTGGCTCGACACTATGCCATCAACTTAACTTTATTGCTGCTCCTCAAAGGAGTAACGATAGTTATCAATATGCCCTCGTATATTTAGCCAAGTGACGCTTGCTGCCGTCTTCGCCTCTTGAAAAATCATTCTAATTTATCGCACTACAGTTGCCCTGTCAAAGAAACAGTCACTTGTCCTTCGCGTCTGTCCATTTTCCACCAGCAATTATCCTTCAAACTCGTAAGTTTTATGTAATCTCCCTTCAGTTTTACTCTCATCTCTCGACGAATTGCCTTTCTTTTTTTTGTTGTAAGCGAAAAAAAAAAAGGGCGAAGAACAGTTAGGGAGAGGAAAAACAAAAAAAATCAATTTATTTAAGTATACAAGATACGTTCTCGTAATCTATCAGTTAAGAAAATCAAGTAGCTATTAAGGCAATAAACACATTCGTCCTTATTTCGCTTTATTTCCTTCTTGCCGACATAATCCTTCTTGTTTCGTTTTATTTATTTTTTGTCTACGCTCGACCCTTTTTTCCTTCCTTATACGCAGGCCTTTTTATACGTTAAAGTACTCGAGTTAGTTTATTTGGCCTCGTTTCTCCTTTCTTTTTTGTTTTATTTCTCGCTCGTTTCTTCCGTACACTACTATTCGAGTTTTTTAGCCGAAACGAGGCAAAAGACCGAACGACAAGATAAGCTTCTCCACGGTACATACAGAAGAAGTTATATAGTGTATGCGAGAACGTTATTGGCCTTGACATCTTACTTTTGAAACGCGTGATACGTTCGAATTTACTTTTTCGTTTGTCGTTTATTTTATTTCATTTTTGCTTCTGTGCTCCTTGTTCCTGGTTATTTGTACATACGTCTTTGGGTTCTGAACTGTGCACAATATTCTACCTATTGGCGCTCTCTGTCTCACGTGAATTTCTCGTCGTTCTTCTTTTATCCACCTGTCCCATTCGCCACGTTCGGTTATTGTGACGCGTATAGTAGGGCAATGTCGGGGAGTTTTACGAGACAGTTATTCAACGGTTTTGGGTGATGGATAGACATTTTCCCCGTTCAATATTTCCTCTTGCTCCGATGTCTATCCTGTTTTATGCCATAGGAATAGGATAAGGGAAGGAACCTTACCATTTGGCAAAATCGATAGCAAAATGTTCGCGTTCACCTTTTACAAGTTTGGTGAGGCACATTTGCGCGACCTTACAATACATAGAGTAAATACGAAATTGTTCCTAGGCTTCTATCTCGTTTCGCAACTTCATTTCATCCTACTCGTTCCCTCTTCTCATCGGTAGAGACATTTCGCAAGCAACTTTTAGATTAGTACCATCAAATGTCTAATTTGGTGATTTATGTATGTACACCACTGGACTATCAAAAAAATTGCCTTTGTAATAGTACAAGGGTAATTTCCAAAGATTTCTGCTTGGCTATATCAGTGTGTCAAGATCAATATTTTATTTTTCAAAATAACTTCATTCAACATTAGTGTAGCTGTACATTATTTGTAAATATACATGTTTATTCAATTTGTAAATAGGTAGATTTATTTAAGTAAGCAACCAACAATCGACACACTGCTCTTGTTACAACAAACTGTTTGTTTATCTGAACAATCATTGTTTTAATACAATTGAGAAGTGAACGGTTCATTACAACAAGGGAAATGTTATCGATTGGAATTCATTGTTTTTGATTAAATTGTAAGAGACACAAAGCTGGCAACAGACAAAATCTGGTATTCAGCAGTTTTGCCTCTCAAAGCCACGTTCTTGTTACTAGAGGAGGGGAGTTCTTTAGTGTAAAAGGACACGACTTTAAGATTCAACAGCCCCCGGACATCAGAATGTGGGAAATTACAGAAAAAAAACCGACAAAGAAGAAGACGACGAGCCACCTGATACACCCCAGGACGAACGAACCAGAATTAACCCAAAGAAATAAAACTCCAAGGCTGTTGAAGAGGAAAATTTTTCTTGAAAAGTCACATCGTCATGAAGATTGTCATACATTGTAAATATTTTTGAACAAAAAACTGTAAATAAATTTTATCTAATCTAAACGAATCTAGATTCAACCTCATTATAGTCCAGTCAAATTAGGCTTTTACTTCGGAAAAATTCCCGGAAAGCTGAATTTTTGCATGAACCTTCATAATGATGTCCTTGACAAAATATCACGTTATTATCTTTCCACAAGAATAAAATTAATTTTGATTTGAAGTGAGTTTATTACTACACATAATACACTCGTAGCTCTCAACAATCCTAAAAAACATGATTCTTTTTTGGTCTACAAAGCAGATTTCTACAGTTTGTAACTTTGGAAAGAGATAGTAATCGGAAGAAGCCAAATTGCCATGGTCACAAAGCAGACACAAATGATGATAATAATTGCGATTTCCTTGAAGATGTACATCCATCGGAATTTCTGGTAGAATATATGGAAATAGAGGAGACACTAGAAGAAATAGAGAATAGTGACTCCTGATTGGCACAAGAAATAAATTAATAACCAAATTCATAATTATGTTAAAGAAACATTTTTCAAACAACACCAACCGTGGATTAAGCCTGCAGAAGATAAAAAAAGTTAAGAAGATAAAAAAGTTTAAAAAGCGCACCTTTTACTCTACCTCGAAGGTGATGTGGAAAAGAGTACATATTTCTTAAGAAGTTTAGAGGTTACTACTTTTTATATCGAATTATTTGCAAAACAGTTACTCCTACGCATAAAACTGACAACACCTTTGTTGCAGCAAATTTCGTAATCTACAACTTTGATAACGTGTATGTTTGCCCTAAAAGTGACCGTTCAGGAGATATTAACGAAATTCCACTCTTGGCCACCTTTGACGCCATATAAAATCTTTAGCTCAATTCGGATCTATTGCGCCCTTCTACCAAAAACATAATTCCATTTTACTGATGTGCAAAATAATTATCAATATTATACATAAAAGTGGATGACGTAACTCAAGTGAAATAGCAGTTTTGTGGACCTTGCGATTGTCCTGCAACAACAAGTTTTATTTAACACATTTCTTAACGAATGAGTTGCTGTTAGATTGTAACAATTCGACACCAAACTTTGTCTGTATTTTTTTATTGCAAATGTGAAAATTTTCTCACAGCAAAAAAATGTCATCGTTCCTCTCTTGCTTCATACTTCGGTAGACATCCTTGTAACTTGCCCCCGTAAAGATTTTCCTCTGCTTTCATTCACAGTAAATAACTAGTTCGATAATTCATCAATTTCGATTTCACCCAGCTGTCAAACTGTACAGATTGTTACCTGATGCAAATGATTCTCTGCTGGTAATACCTGAAATTACCCTCAATTTCAATAGAAGGCAAATGATAGTAATAATAGTAACAACTTGCTTTGCAATAAAATCACGTGAAAATGGACGTTACTAACTTGAATCTATCGACGTTTAATCAAATGCATTTAATGTGTAAAACAGTTTCCTGTCCCTGTTTTGTGCTCTAACGCAAAGTAGAGCGTGTGTTACACATACGTACATAGTTTATGACTGCGGTTGACGTGTACGAATTGAAATGAAACTTATGCCATAATAATAACGATTAACGATAATAATAATAGTAAACGGCTGAAGTGAAATTATCAACTTTGCTTCAAGTGGTTCGTACCAGAGAGTGAGTGAGTGAGGAAATTGGGGAAACGATGATGACGAGGGGAAAAAGTTACAGAATTACAGGTGTATTGTCTGCAAGTTTTAGCGTACGTGAAACTCGTTCGAAAGTTATATGCGAATCCCGTCGATGTGAGTACATATTTGTCGAACGATTTCCTACGGTTTAAATGGTAAAATATTCATTTGAAGCAATTTTTTTTTTGTTATAAATATTAGTTCGATGCGAACAAATTCGTATTGGCAGCATTTATAATCTGTATTACCTTTGAGATGCTGCTATCAAGTTTGAGTAGCTACTTATCTAAGTGGTCTAAATTTTGATCGTAAAAGAAAAAGTCTTCGGTTTTTTATTTTTTATTAAGCGATGTATTTCTATGGTGTGGCACGAGTATAAGACCATTTTCATAGAAATATAAGATCACTTGAGAACAAAGTTTTAATTATTAGTAGAGGCTCCGTTATTTTGAATTAACTTAAAAATACGATTCTGCATAGATTCGCAAAGCGATATTAATACATTTTGGTGAATTTTAATCTATAACGATCGATGAGATTGCCACAATTGTGTATTGCCCTTAAGATAGGCGGACGTTCAAGACGTTTGCTTGTTCCATACCTATCAGGATTTTTCAAAAAACGGCTTATAACCGCTGACTAAGTCCATACTGTGGTTGGCAATAATTTTTCGCCTTTTGCGATGTCAGATAAGGAACTAGAACGCGACATATTTATCAGAATCCGGATTAATGACCTGATAGTACAAAAAGTTCATTCTCAAAGACTTTCGGATGTTTTAAAATGGCTTAAGTTGATTCTCCCAAGTGATGTTAAATTTCTGTCAGTGAAATTTCGATTATTAGCAATTTTTTTTTAATTTCATTTTTTTTTAATCACATTAATTCGATGCATTTTGTCATTCTGAATCCAATAATATTAGTTTGGTCTAGATTGGGCCACGAAAAAAAAAGTTATGCACAAAAATTTTGTGGTATTATATTTGTCACACCAGAATTACGAATAATTTATTAAAAGTGAATGAGGATTTAATCAGAAAAACATGAACAAAATTTTATTGAGACCCATTAACTATAATTGATGCCTTTTTTAGCAGAAAAATATTGGCATTTTTTAAAAGCTGCAAGATTGTAAAATGACCTGTTATGATTATAATGACTACAATTTGAATTCAATTTAAGGTACATTTCATGCTTTGCATCTGTCATTGTAAATTTTTGAGCAATCCGCAGACCAAAATGAGAAATAAAAACGCATACTGGATAAAGAATTATTTCAATAAAATCAATTATTCTTTGGCAGAGCATATAATGATGCCGCTGGTTAATGCTCATTTCCCTCCTCTTGCAGTTGATTTAATAATACCAATCAAACCCTGTTTCTGTTTTTGTCTATCTTAAAGACTTTATTATTCGTTTTTATTCATCATTATTTTTATTAAATTACGTAATACAATTGTGATAGTCGGTTGGGAAGTTTCCCGTTATTTTTTCGTCTTTGTCTCACTCTTTATATTATTATTATTCTTTACCATTTTCATTACTATACACGGTTCTTTTGTACGACGGAGAAATTTTTTTTTTAAACAAACTCCCAGTTAGTTTATTTCCTCCCATTAATACACGAACAACAACTATTATTATTCTTATGGTATGATTCCTGTTCTCCACTTGGAGCTTATTTAGTTTTTTCTTCTTCATCCCGTTGCCGCTTCATCCAATTAATGCTCTAGCAGTATTATTTTACTTTTTTTTTTGTAATACGTAAGTTCAAGTTTAATAAAACGTAATGATGGCGGTACTCTTCTTTTTACGGTTTTAATTATAATAATAATTTGCTTGAAAAAAGTTTGTTAGGAAGAAGGAATTTCTTCGGTTCGTTCGTATTCATTTTATTTTTAAAGAGTTTAGCATTAAATCTAACAGTCTGGAATGAAATGTTATTGTCCATTCGACAAAAATTGCAATTGTCGATGTCCATCTTCTATCATCACAGAACCGATTCTTCTTAACACACCAACTGGCATCAATCGAATTAAGTTTTCAAATTATGGTTTTCATCATGATTATCCTCGTCAAAAATTGCAGAAAATTACATTCCGTCGAAGGTCGGTTGGGCTAATGGTCGAATAACATAAATGTGTGGTCCGTGTATGTGAAATGGATGTCGTTATAATAATAACGGTGGATATACAAGAGGACAGTTCATTACGGGAGAAAATGGTGGAAAACTGAACATTGCCCAGCGCAATGGGTACACTGTCCGGACGTAATATGAGCCCCATTTAGTATCAACGTCTGCAATTTCATATATTGTACAATAGTACGTTTTGGGGCGACAACTAGTAGTATTAGACGTGAGCAAAAAAAAAAAAAGAAAGATGAAACATGATTTGTAAACGCGCGTGGGCATTAATGTTATTACATTAATTTCATGGTTTCGTGCTCGTCTAATTTTTTCCTCTTAGCTTCTGCTTATTTTGCAAATTATATTATTTCATTGCATTTACTTCTGTTAGCGTTTATTCTTAACAATGTAAACATAATTGTATATGATTATTCGTCAAGTGTTACGTATTAATTCGTTGGAAACTGTTGTTATTTATTTTAGAATTCGGAAACAAAATGCACAAAATGTGTAAACTAATTATTATCTTTATCACATGAGATGGATTCTAGGAGGCAGTAATTTGTTTGGCAAGAATTCGATTACTGAATATTCCTCATTATTTCTTGCTAAATAAGCTTATCATTAATAACAAATATGCAAAATCGTTAAAAAAAAATACATAGTGCGACAAATAAATTTTGAGGCTATGGCTACAAAGCAGAATTTAGACAAAATTTCTTAGTCGGCATACGCTTTTGTTGCAATTAAAAGCTGATTCGGTTGCCTTTTTGGGTTAACTTTATGGGGCAGAGTATAATTCATGCGTCGGAGCAAATAAGTGTTTGGGCAGTTTCCTCAGTACACAGTCGTAATTCCCTCATCTTTCCTCAATTTTTGGCCAGAATTTAAGTCTTTTTATTGGATCATCTGCCATATTCTTTTCGATTCGGCTCTATGTAATGTTTTTTCTAAATTGAGAATTAAGTTACAATCACTTTTTTCTGACAATATTTCAATGATCGAAACAGCTCTACCGAAGCAACAGAAAATGCATTCGCATCACTTTTAACTGCAACGAAAAACGTATTCCGATGAGAAGTCACTTGAACTAAAGAAATTATGCCGACAAAGAAATTTTGTTTGAACTCTCTTTTATAGCCAAAGTGTCAAAACTTATTTGTCACACTTTGTATGTAGTTTCTACACCATCTGTCTGAAAAATGGTAGAAGGTTTGTTAATTTGATTCCAAACTTTATTTATGCAACACAATATTCTTCGACAGTAATATAATTTTTCAACTCCTTTTGGTATTATTTTATCGATTTTTATTATTTGACTGTTAAATGAAATTTTAGAGAATATTAATTTACAAATTGCCACTTTAACTTTTTACATACCCAAGGCATGAAGTAAAATTGTGTGAATTGAATCTTTCGATATTTCGAACTTTTACTTCAACATGACTCAATGAAAATCTTTATTATACTTGAAACTTCAATGTTATTTTCAGTAACTGATGTTTTTAGGTTTTTTGATGGATGATCATTATCGATGCCTTCGTAAGTAAATTATACTAGATACACGATCATCGCCATATACAAGTGCCACCAGAATTTTTCGATATGCATTTTGCTACATACATTACATCTATGATATTACATTTTGAGCCATAACTTTTTCTTGGATTTACGAAAGTTGAAAGCAACATGAAATATAAAAGTTCGGGTAAATACACTATTTCTACAAAGGACACTAATAGTTTTAGAGTTGTCAAGCATGATTCACTACTTTTCTGACAAAGCGTGCATGGTAATCATTTAGAAAAAGTATCCGTGGTTATGTGTGTATTCGTTGAAGCGTGTGTAGATCTTCGTGAGCTTTTTCAAGTCTCTACTCATATTTTTAACTCCATGATTTAACGATGTTTCGGTTAGATGCTTCTGAATGTTTATTTTAAACTTTCCTGTGTGACTCTAAGTAATAAATTCCTGTCAAACGATTGTCGTTCAAGGATCGATACGCATCGTCTCCAATCAATCATGGTACACGTTTGCGACAAGCGTTCTGCTAAACAGCCGAACAATTTCCCATTTCTGAATTTTGGTAAATAGTCCGTTGTCAACGTTTATGAGTTCAAGCCCGAATATTAATTGTTCTGCGACTCCCTTATCAACGGTAAACTGCATTATTAATTCCGCATTTGACAATTTCTAAGATAAAATCCGCTTTTGTACACGTATACCATCAACACTTAAACTGCACGCGTTCAAGACGTTTCATAACAATTGTCCTCGAGGACAATATACCGTTTCGTTGAATCCGTAAATAGGAGATATTAATCCTGGATGATAAAGTGTGGATTTATAAGAATTACCCTAGATTTCGTAGAATGGAGTGGATAATCGCCCAGATAATTAATATTATTTAATCGTGTTGTTTAAACAATTACGAATTATTTATAGAAGCAACAAATTCAAATTATCTCGCACGTGGCGAGTGAAATTGCGATTGACGTAATAAAATCACGCACTTTAAACGCGTTTAATCGATTCGACTAGTTATATAGGTTGCCCATTTCGTTGCGGTGATTGTCTGGCTTGCGGTCACCCGGTCCGTCACTGATAATTAGCCAAGTATACAAACATTGAACGCGACGCCAACGGTTTCCGTTGCCGTTCCCGAATAAATTCCAGTTTAAAACAACATTATTATTGTTGCTACCGTTGGAAAATCCAAAATGAACGTGAAATTGAATTAAATTATAAAGTATTCCGTTTCCTCTATCCGGCTAGTGGCAAATAGTAAAAAGATCAAGGGCATTTCGAATCAATCCCTCGCTATAATTTTCGTTGAAAATGAAAAGAAAAACAAGTAAAAAATTTACATATCCCTTTTATGTATACGGTACACACGAAAACGTTGTTATTTCGGTTTTCCTCGGCGCGAGGGCAGTTTGAATTCACATAATAACCCCTCATGATATGGCGATAGAAAATATAGAAGATTCCGTATTATACGGCGGGAATCGTTTTACACAAATTTTATTGATCATATTCCATGATATACGGTTACGAAAACTGTCACGAAAATGATATTAAGATTTTACCAGATAACATTATTTAATCTGATGGCATATATACATATAGGAAGCAAAAAGAACACTGAAAATAGGGAAAAAATTATATCGAACAAGAAGACACATAAAACGAGTCCATTAAAATTGATCATTTGAAGGGAAAAGAGTTATTGCCAACCATTTAATTCCATCTCATTAATTTTTTTCCCTTTCTCGTCTCCCCGCACGTCCGCTCAGAGCGTCAATAAAAATAAACCGAGGCGGGGGCAGTTCATTTTTATTATTACACATTACAGCCGATAACTAAGTAAAAGTTTTAAATTAATTTCCGACCGTTTTAATATAACCTCAAATAATAAAATATTTATAGTCGCAAAGTTATTTCCGACTGCGAATGAAACGCGGTTCTCTTTTGGAGTTTCTTAATTAAAGAAAAAAACGGCCATATAAGCAATTCAGCTTCCTCCACAATAAGTTATTTTCCTAAAAGGAAGTCAAACTTTTCATATTTGTATAAGAAACATACAGGTCAATTGTAATGCTACTAATTCTTGATTGCGATATTCTCAACCCTATTTGATAGGTCCTGATTACGCATGGCTTTTGGTACTTAGCTATGTTTTTTTTTTATAGAAAAAGTATTTACAATTAGGAGGCTAATCCAAGAAAAAGCAAGAACTGCAGAAAAACTCTGTCGCAGCCGCTTAATAATCCGTTGTAAATATGAAGTTATTTTTTCCTTGTAAACGTTATTGTAAAATTGTATATAATCATAACGTTTATTGCAGGAAATTTTAACCCTTATTTAGAAAGTTTGGAAGTTTATTGCAATATCTCTGTCATAATAGGGCAGGTAAAGTTGGTGACGTCGACGAGTTTTTTACCAAATAAAAAGGCATTTTGAAAATATCCCTCCCGATGACCGCGCCAAATTTACGCCTTTCAAATTGTAAATCTTACATTGTAGAATTTAGGGAAATTGAAAATATAATCAGAACTAAACTCGCAGTTGAATCATCAACACCAAACAATTCGCAGATTAAATCATCAGCTGTAACAAAAATATTTTTGCCTTTAATTTGTCCGTTCGATAAGTCAATCGAATGGTGATTCTTCCAAACCTTCGTAAATCCAGCAAACCAAACCCATCAAATTATATGCACTTAGTTGGTTTTCTTTTGATGAACATATGGCAAAATTAATTAACCGATTTAAAATCGTGCATGCCTTCCTCAATCGATTTTGGAGTTTCCTTAGTGAAATCACGTATATTAGACTTTTTACAGTCCACTTGTCATTGTTCTGCAGTAATTCACGACCACTATTAAATCCTTTGAACCACTTGTATCCTAAAGAATTGGATAGTTTTTAAATATTTTACGAAGCTCCACTTGAAACGTTTAAAACCCCTTTTCTGAGAGAAAGTATTCTCTCGATGCATTGTAATTATGGCTATAAAGCCGCAAACACCATAAATAGTTATCACACTGATCACAGCATTCGATTAACATACGAGGGTGGAACGAAAAATAGCAGTTTCGAATTGCCCGCATCGTTTGCTTTGATGCCATTGAATTACTGATTATCCTCAACCGGAAAAAATGCTTCTTTAGACGTGATAACCTAGCAAAAAAATCTAGTTTGAAGTTGTAAGTCAATTCGTAACAAACTGTTAAAAATGTGTCACAAACTTTAAGGGGTGAGAATATGGTCCAAGAAAAGTCTTAATGAACTAGGGTCCAGAAATGGAAGGTTTCGGAGACGAGACATTTTGCACCTTGGATGCTATTTACAATTATGCGCAACAAATTCAAACTATGAACCAAGAACAAAGTGTCCTCCTTCCATTTCAAGGCAGCCACGACACCTTTGCCGTAATTAGCTTCGAACTCTTTCGAAAATCAATTAGCAATCAAGTTTTTGCTTAAATTCAGTGACCTCGTTCAGTTCCTCGAGGTCATTTACAAGCTTTGCATAAACTAAGCTCTTCAAATATTCCCAAAGAAAGAATTCTAGAGGGTTTAAATCTGACGATTTTCCAAATCATGATACAAATCCACTTCTTACTCATCTTCTTCTAAAAATTCTAGGCAAATGTTCTCTAAAAAGACAAACTGAACGAATCTGGCGATTGGGATAAGCTTCCAGATAAAGACGGCCTTCTGTGGCATTTCCTATTAGCGCGATCATAAATGAAATGCAATTGGTTCATTCCACCCTGGTATATATGAAACATGTGACGTTTTAGTTATTTGTTTTTTGAAAACTTTGGCTTCCTATTCAGTTAAACGATTTTTTTTGTCGAAAAATTAAAAATTATTTTTACAGTTACAAAGAAAACGCTCTTAAGCCTTTAAGTGTAGACTAAAAGTGTGTGCGTAATAAAACGAGTGGCAGAGGGTAGACGTTTGTACGTTATATTATTATCCACCCTCATTTCAGTTTCCTCTTCCTTGTTCGTTCCTCTTCTAAGTACCCTCGTTGTTGTTAAACGAATGTAGGTTTCGTTTCGGAATGCAAAGGAGGACTTCTGTTTTTATTTTGTTAAGCGACCAGAGAGGTATTGTAATACCATTCTTTCGCTGACGATGGTAAAATAAAAAAGTTCATAGAGCAACAGTAGGAAAAGAAGAAGAATAAAAATAAAGGACAAAAATACTTAGAAGAACTTTCGCTGTATATTGTCGGTGTGAAAGAGAAGGGTGAATAGCCCCAAACACAGAAGTAGCACTTTAACATTCTATTATCTCTATCCCGTATATCCAATATAGATATAAAAGATGGAAAAGGAAAAATAAATAAAATGGAAATCTTGAAGCAAATTATCCTTTCTTACCTCGTTCGTGTTCCACCTGTGCCTCTGGGTGGGAAAATGGTCGGCTCGCGGCAGGCTCTCGAGATTCTCCGGTAGTTTGATCGGTTCTCCATCTGTAACAATAAACAACCTGTCAGAAACATTTCACGCTTCCGCCGGTCTCGTTCCATCCTTTTATCAGTTACCACTTGTATTATTTACCATATTTTATTATTAATGCCCTCTATCCATCAACGGTACCTTCAAATGAATTCCTATTATAATGATAATACAAAAGTGATCGGTAATATATTTGATTTGATGAATTGCAAGAGCAAATACAGGTAAACAAATAAAGAATTATTCAACGCAACGACGAATCGCAAAAGAAAGGAAGAACGCGTTTTCACTGTTGAAGAAATCGAAATTGATGCAAGACGATCAACATTTACGGCGTCTCAAAGCAATACTTAAGCGAATAGCTTCAACAAACACGGTAGACTGGAACGTGATAAAAACAAAATAAAAGCGGGTTTGAAGTTGCAGAAATTCCAATAAGGATGCAAACGGTTTCGTTTTACGTCAGTCAAACACGCTGAATTCAAATCAAATATTGGCAGGATTTCAAAGCTTTGTTCGTTTTAGTCTAAAAGTCAAATATTGCTATTGAATATTACAAAAATCCTCTTATGTTAACTTAACACGAACCATTTTAGTGTAAAAACTGATGTCAGTTTTAAAGTTTAGAGAGTTTGTTTAAAATTTTCCAAACAAATTTCATAATTGTTCATGATTCTGAAGCAGAAATCTATGCCGTGTACTTTTTTATTTACGCAAGATAGGATTAAGTTGTCGATTTTTTTTTAACCGAGTAACTTAATGTTGATAAGTAGGGCTTATGTTATAGAAGAAGACCCTAATAACATTCAACAAATTCAAAAGAAGTTTTATTGAAAATAAATGGCCATAAATGTAACACCGCGATGAAAAGTAAACCAAACAATGAAAATTGGAATTTAAAGAACAAGCAAACGAAGTTACGCTTTCTAAATTTTCAAAATGTACACAATGACTTAAACTATAAAGAAAATCTTGCAAAATGTTTCTTATTATAGCGGGTGTTAACTTTTCACGTCCATTACTGATGCTTGTATTTAATTCATCAGTATTATTTATTGGAATAGCACTGTAAATTTGGGATTTTAGATAGCCCCATCAAAAACAGTCACTTGGTGCTAAATCACGTGATCCTGGAGGTCATGCATTTGGCCCATATCTGCCTATTTAATCCACCAGAAAAACTTCTATTCAGGAAATCATTAACGACTCGTGCTGAATGTGGCCATGGATCTTGTACATTTAAATTTTGAATTTCGGGGACGACTTCATTTTGTAAAAGTTCCAGATATGATCTGTGATTTAAGTAAGTTCAATGAAAGATGGTCCTATTAAATTGTCGTTAAAGCTTCCCAGTCGCATATTCACCTGATATTGACAATTGTGCAGTCCTTGCAAATTCAAATTAGTTTGGGACCAGTAACTAATATCGAAAAAGTGAATTTGGAGAAAATATTTGAAAATTGCAATAGCCGGAATCATACCGGATAATTTTGAGAATTCAGATTACCTAAAATGTGGCTCCGTCTGAGAAACATATTTTTCTGTAAAAAGACTTCAAAACTATTAACTTTATTCCATAAAGTTTCAACAAAAATTTATTCTTTTCGTTTTGTCATCGTCAAACAAATAATATTCAGTGGCGCCTTACCATGAAGTTATTCTTATCATTTAATGTAGTTATTAAAATTAATAACTTCCAGTTAATTCCATATCAAATTTCTTTTAATTTCCAGCTTAGAGAAAAGGTATGTCTTGAATTCGGTATATAATAATAAGGTATTTAAGTAATTTCTTCTGCAGATTAAAAGCTACTTAAAAATTGACATTTAATTTAAAGGCAATCTAATAAAAATTAATTGATTCGTGTCTCTTTCGAATGTAACAATTATGCCCTCAGTTGCACAAATTGATTTTATATTTACCCGAGATTGGACCAAAATCCAGGTTGTTACATTTGGAAAAGCGAATCAATTGCCTTTAAATTAAGTTTTAAATGAAGACTTATTACAAGAAATTTTCGTTTGCGATCAAAAAATTACTCAAACAATAAGAACCCTCTGTTGTGTAAATGAAAGAAAACGTACGGTATATATGAATTAATTCTTATTATTACAACTTTTTATTTTGAGAATTTGAAGCAGCCTGCATTAACGATATAAGGCAACGAACTGATTAAAAATGCCAGAACAAAAGTATCATTGCCTATTGAAACGGAATGTTTAAGCATTTAACCACAAACCATCAGGATCGTTTCCAGATGAATTTTCGATTGATGTTAATGGCTGTAAGATTGAATATAAATCATTACCGCCGTATGTGACTTATTGTTCCCAAATAATAGCACACGCATCCCACATTGGAGTGTCGAATGGGCGAATGGGGCAAGAGAGCAAGAGGAATAACACAATTAGGAGTGTAATTTTCGTACGATTCAAGGGCGAAAGCCGAGGAAACCGTTCGCCGGGAGGCATTTTCCGACTTTCATCTTCTTCGTTTAACATTTACGAAGTATAAGCAGCGAGAGAGATTTAGCTGGAAACCGTGCCGCCTTCCTACACTGATTGTTTATTAATGTTCAAGCCACTAGAATACCTAATAAATATTCTCTTTGCGTGCGTTCCTCGTTTGGCGAATATAAAGAGGACGGAATAACACAGGGCGAGAGTGAGTGAGAGAGAGAGAGAAAGAAAGAGGTAGGGCATTAGTGAGAGTGAAGGCATGAAAGGGAATTAAAGTAGTAGCAGCGAAACGAACTAACGAACGAAGCGAGCGGTTCTCATGTGCGATACACACGTTTTACACGGTGATTCGCCGCGCGTTTCACGCTCCCTAAATTTTCAATTATCTATTAATTCGTATTAATTACTAAAATATCAGATACCGTGAAAGCTTTCCATCCTATCGCAAACAGAACGCGTGCTTTTTATACGCATAAAAGTGTAAAAAATAATAGGGGAGAATGAACGCACCGAAAAGAAAAAAAAGGGCATAAAAAGGGGGAAAACTGAAAAAAAAAAGTGTAGGAAACTGGAACGTTCCATTCCTCCCTCTCTCTCTCTCTCTCTCTCTTTCTCTGTCAGTTATTATGAAAAAAAGGGCGTGAAAGGGCACAGAGCATGCGGCGGCAAATAAATTCTTCTTCTACAAATATATACTCAAATAATTAAAGTAGATTCTTTCGAACCGAATCCGTTGCTTATCGTTTATTAGCGTTAATAATGCGAAATTATGTCACTTTAACAAACAAACTAATTTGACGAAGGGTCGTTTGTATATTATAAATGTAAACGTTCGTAGGGCGCTCTTGTTTACGTTCGTTTCATTATTTGTGAAGAGGGTCCTCGAACTTTTAAACGAAAAGAACCCGAAAGGGCGCCACTAGAATGTGTATGTTTAAGGGTTCAAGCAAGGGCCATAAATACAGTAAATTGAGTTGTTGGCATAAGCAGATTTGTTTTTTCTATTTGAGGCAAATCTAATATAAACGATATATTTTGATGTGAATCTTTTGCGAGTCACATACACATGCCTTACCACTCTGAAAGCATGCTTTGGACATAAAACAATGCTCATAGTCAAATGATAAAAATTTTATTTTGCGAATTTCATAATAGCTCCTTGTCGAATCCATTGCATAGTCGTTTATGTTAGGCATCTTCCATAAGTGAACAAAGTGAAGTTTTCACAAATGCTATGTTGGCTAAACTTTGAGCTTTCAAAAAGTCCATCAGTACATTTTCCGTAACTTTGAATCCACACTTGAGTAGCACAAAGCGTTAAAGAACACTATGAAATCGTTTAATTGTTCATAAATTTTTTGATAGAAAAATTGATCGCTGAATATCCTTGGAAAAACTCTATTTTATTTTCAAGTAAAACTCATTTTTCCTCAATATTTTTATCGACTTTTAAACAGAATCCTGAATCGTGTTTATGGCAATGAATTCGTTTTAAATGATCCAAGCCTACGAAAATTAGCATTAGTAAAGATGATCGATTTTGACAAAATAGAAAACAACAACAGGTGATGTCGAAGTTTTTTTTCTATTAATAAAATGTTCGCTTTTCGTTTCTGGATAAATCAAAATCCTAGAGTTCGTTTGTTAAAAGTTCTCCCAACCGTTATTATGATGCTAAATGAAGATGTTAAACTTCTTATCGGCTGGCTCGTGTCTAACAAATTCTGATTTCGTGAGCATTAATAACTTTTATGGCGAAAAGAAAAATAGCAAGAAGAGGCTTTCAAACTTGACAGTAGATAAACATAAACACATACCCATAATGTATTTATGTTTAGTAAAAAAAGGGAAGAATTATTTTTCATCATCTTTTAACGTCAGTGGTTTTGATGGTATTCGCAGTCGACGTGGTGGTTGCTGTTGGTGGTGGTTGATGCTGCTGTTGTTGTTGTTATTAAAAAAATATGAAGAAAATATTTACATGAATGAACATTTTTAAAAAAACCATAACGTAAAATAATAATATGCCTTTATTATTTATGATTTTCTTCGGCTCCGGTTATTTTTTTCTGTTCATCCTCGTGGCGGTGTCTACCGTTGATGCTTCTCCATTTTCGTTCGTTACGACTTCTTTCTCTTCCTTCGTCCCGTTTGGCTTTAGGGTAACTTTATTAAAGATTATGTTTACGCGTACGTACATAAAAAACTAAAAGGGCATCCGAAAATATGAGAGTAATGGAGGGGTAAACATGATACGTGTATATAAATATATTAAAAAAAGATTGAAATTAATAGTACCCTCGTTTATTTTCTTATTAAATAATAATTCTATTTATGTTGAAAGGGATGGTAGCAAAAAATATGCGAGGGAAAACCTTGTATTTCTGCCTCGCTGTTACGCAGATTTCGTCTTGTCTTCGAAATTGAATTAATTCTCTATGAAATCTTTAGTGCTATTAGTGAGCGCATTTTCATGTAAACGAATTTTTGATTTTATTTATTATAATAAAGAAAATCGCAAATTTCCTTTCTGACGTTGAAAAAGTGGAGGTCCTTATCCAGTTCAACATAATAGACGTATAATCCCCTTTGATAAGACCCCGATACAATTAGTTAATGACATCTAATGGAACAATAACAACGAGCAGCAACCGAACACAACGTCCTAGTGTTACACAAATCCCGAAAGCTTAACACGGTACATGACAACTATGGCGCATACAATACATAAACACGATGGTGTATAATAGGAACCGAACTCCGTGCACGTAAGGGAAAGATCGCCGGCGATTTCGCGTCACAACGCCCTACTACCAGGGCAGTAAATGAATGGCACGTAGTAATTGAATGCCACTCATTGCCCGCTAATCCAGTTGACCTAACTTCTCCCAAGATCCCCGACCAATCAACCAGACTAAACAGTATTACGGAATACATTAACGTTTCGTGTTACGGATTCGAGATACACACCAATAAAAAACGTGAAGAACGAAGACATCGACAAGCTCCAATGTTCATCTCGCTTGAAGCCTTTAAATGTAACAATTGCAAAATGTCTCGGTCGCCTTTTTGGAAAGGGATGATTGGTTAAAGTTCATGAAAAGATTCATACGCAGTGGTCCTTTGATAAGTTTCGATAAAAGCAAAATATTTTCAAAATTATTTTCACCAAAAAAGTCGATTGTCTTAAATCATAAAAAATATATTTGACAGAGTCGAGATATTACTCATTCTAAGAAATTTGCAAACGATGACATCAAGAGGACGAAGAGATAAAATGGTTTAGATTCGCAACCGACAGATTTACAAGCATTTTTAATTTGGGTGTTGGTAGAAAGTTTCTGAATGGTTCCTTAACCCATCACAACCGCCAAAATGGATTGTGACCCAGTGGAAAATTTAAAAAAAGTAATGAAAAATATGGCAGAATGCCTTTCCATTGAGAATGTCTTATATCTTAGAAAATTCATGGTTTATGGAAATTTGATGGAGTAAGTTGAAGTTTCGGAAAAAATTTTGATATGAGCCATGATATTGTGACTCTGGACAAAAAGCCAAAAGCCTCCATCGATCCGAGTGCCCCTAAGAATTTTGTGCGCAGTCAAAAATCACCAGCAACTTTTTTCGTGATTATCTCATTAACGAACATTTTTAATGAAAAGAAAAATGACTATGAAATTTCTAGGACTGTAATCTGCGACAGTTTTAACTAGTTTTCGATTCGGTTCTTATTAATCATTGATGATTTGTTGCCATAATACGTTGTTGGTAAATTTATTAAATGACCCACGTAAAACTTGATAAACAAATTCGATCAATTGATTTGCTTGATATATAACAAATGTTTTTTTTGGTTAATTGCCGTTTATTTAATATAAATACGAAATTTCTTTTTCCAATGACCACTCTAGGGCATTATAATAATGCTGCGATAAACAAAAAAAGTAAAGATGCAAGAGTGGATGAAAGTGAAAATGCCAGATAAATTTATCACTTCGATGGCGTAGGTCGAACTGTGTGTCACTTATTCCGCCTATTCTTTCCCTTCTTTTCGATATAATGGAAATATTATCCTACCTCCATTACCACAAGGATTCTTTTTGCGTTTATTCTCTGTTCTTGACTTTTTTGCGACACTTTTCGTCATTTTATGAAGCGAAAGTATAGTTTACATAATAGCCTAATAATACTTATGTGTGGTATAATATGAAAATGATATCATCTTCGTCATCCGCTTTTACATTAACTTGCTAAATAATCTTTCAAAGAATGGTTGGTCTTATTATTTTGCCGCTTAATGTAAAGCTTCATACACGTAATGCCCTAATGAACTCTCCTTTTTCCTTCTTTAAATAATTCATAATATTATCGCTAGCATAATGATAATTAAGCAACACACTTTAATAACCGAGTAATTTCAGAGAAAACGAAAAAGTTTAATTACTATCAAATAGTTATTGTTTCAAACAAGTTTAATTAGGCTTGTACAATAATTATACGGAAGTACAATTTCCTACAACTCCCAAATGGTTTATTGTTTCGAGATACGATTAAATTGAGACAAGAAGTGGCGTGTATTACAATTTTCGCATTTAAACCGAAAATAAATATCTTTCCACCAGTAGAACGGTTATTGTTACTTAGAATGTTTGACAAGCATACAAACACATCGGCGAACGCCATTTGTGTCCTATTTTCTTCGAAAATGATCATTTAGCAATTTATATGCAGTTAAGCTGTATTAATTTTGTGGACGATGGATTAAAGTTAAATCATTACGAATCAGATTTTTTGACGAACTCTGAATTTGAAAAAAATTGAAATTTGATGAACGTTTGGGCAACAAAAAATCATATCCAATTTCATTTATTAATTTCATACGAATTAATTAATGAAATTCCGTTAATTTAAAAAAAATCCTGAAAATTAAATAATGGCAAAAAAATTACGGGACGAGGGGAACTTATTAAAATGTAATAGAATTGATATTTTCATTAGACCCGAATTTTAATGTAAAATAAATGTTGTTCGCCGCAACTAAAAAGCGTTTATTTTTTATTGATTTCAATCATATAATTTGATAAACAAACGAAAATAAATGCAAAATAGTGAAATGTTTGTTTAATAATTTATTCCCATATTAAATTGAACCAATATTTTTTTTAACACAGGGTGGAATAAAATTCGCAAAAAGTCGTTGTACTTTTACGATCGTGGAGCTTTCTTCACTTACGAATCGCACTTAATTTTTATATTACCTAACAACGACAAGAATTAACAAAACTTTTTCCCATTAAATGTGCATATGCTAAATAACTTATGCTAATGAATAATAAACAAAAAGCGGATAGGATGCAGGCAAGAAAACATTATTAAATGAAAAAAGCTCAGCAGTTATCCTCCGTCTGGTGGTAATAGTAGTAAAACTAATTTTCAACTTTAATCCACGTTAACGCGGCGTAAAATATAATTTCAGACCGAACGTATATTCCTTCCAGTTTTTTTATTGCAGATTTTTTTCACTAGTTTAACTTGTCTTTTTTTGTATAAAATAGGCAACTATTACTTTTTGTTTAAGCATTATTATTAGGAGTAGAGGACAATGTGTTGATGCTATGGAACCGCTTTTACCTTTTTTATTTTGTTATATCACGACGAGCGAGAAAAAGGACGTGGAAACTGTTCAACGAGATAATTCCAGGAGTTAATATTAAATAACTTTTACTCAATGCAAAAAATCTCTGTTTACTTTTTTGTGCTTGACGTCGTTTACCTCTTATTATTATCACTCATTTTCGGCTCCTATTTCCATGATAAAATATTATAATTTACGGCAGATTCCGTGAGACGCACTTTCATTTTTTTTTTATTATTAATTTATTAATTAATCGCAACGAGGGAGAAAAGTTTAAGAATTGCGGTGAATAACGTACCAGAAAATTCACTCGTTTTACCCGGTTTAAATTGAGAAGTTAATTTTGAAAGTAGATACGCCACCAGAAACAAATCGACCAACTCGAAAAATTGTTTATATTTCAAGGTGCTCCTTCTCGTGCCATTTGTAAATCAGTAAAAAAATAATTGTCGCAAATTATAAAAAAAAATTCTTGATCTCTTAAATACGTAAATTACTAATTGGCATTTTCTCTTAGAGCGCAAATATAATGAAGTCTCGGTTTGCGAACTAAATCGTTCTTAATGGCTTTACAGTGAGACACAAATTATCGTGAATCATATTTTCATGGTCTTCGAATCGAGTGAGGCTGTTTTGTCTCCTGTAAGCCATTGTAATTTCAGAAACGTTTTTAGCTAAAATACAATTTTGCATTTTTCAAATACAGATGTTGCTTTCTATGGCTAAATTCTTATTTTATAAAGGAATAAATGAACAAAATTCACAAGTAAATGCATCAAAAATAAAATGACTGGAATGAACAAATAAATTAACGTACGTAAAGAAATACAAAAATCGTGTAAACAATTAACAACAGGATTCAATGGAACCAAGGGTTTAAAGCAAGGATGTTGCATCTCACCAACGCTATTTAAGATTTATTTAGTATGAATTCTTAAATATTGGAACAGGAAATGTAGGAATTTGCCCTGCCCAGACATAGATGTTGTGCTTCGCCGACGACCAGCACAAGACCAACTAAACTGTATGACGCGCCAATTTATTGAAGAGTACAATAAATGGGGACGAAATCCACGTTAACAAAACAAAACACATGTGTGAGAAGAGCAACGAAGCTTAACGCTAGAAAATGGACAACTAATTTTGATTAGTTGCATTTGTGCTGTGCGAAGTACAAATACTTGGGAGTGGAAATCACAAATGAGGGAGCGTTAGGCACAACAATAAAAGAACGAACGCTATTGGGAAAGCAAGATATCACTATATTAAAGGGAATACTTTGGGATAGAAACATAAACTGCAGTAACAAAATACTAATATATAACACTATAATAAAAACTATAATTACATAAGGTCAATCAAAGAATGTTAGAAGCTACAGAGATGGATTTCCGCAAGAGCCACGGGAAGATCAAGACTCGAAAGTGTAACAAACGAGCAAATCAGAGAGTTTATTAAATATGAAATAGACAACATAAAATTGGTGACACTTTTTTGAAACACTTTCTCTAGTTGCATTTTAACTTAATATACTTATCACGGCGAAGTTTTAGATTAACATAATTCACGTTGTTCTAAAACTTTAACTGTAATGATCAAAACAAATATAGTTGCCAATTTGATTTGTAAAAATATTATATTTACCAGCTTTTCCTTATGAGATTAGCATATGTTCCGTACCTAAAAATGGTACTGCAGACTAACCTGCGTGTAACAGTATGAACAGTTAGAAGTAGAAGAGCAAAAGCGAAAAGGCAAGCAAGGTAAAAAACTTATATAACCACTGTTGAATTCACGACAAGTGATTGCAGGGACCGTGTTGTCCCACTTTTTCCTCGGTCCTCGGACGGCAAACGAAATAAAAAAAAAAGAACAACGGGGACTTATTTTACGGTCGACGCTTCAAATGTGCTGATGCGAGTCCCACGCGAGAGGCGACAGTGGATATGAGCAGGAGCAGGAAGTTCGAATGGAAGTGAACGGACGTCCTTATTTATCGAGAGTCTCAGTCTCTCTCTCATTCACTTTTCGTTTTTCATCTTTCGTACCCGTCTCTTCGCTGATTTATTGCCAACTTTAAGTTTTAGTACATTTTATTACGGTGCACACGTATGAATAAGGGGAAAGTCGGAGAAGAAGAAACGTAGAGAAGGATCGCACTGTAAATAATAGCGAACCGAGGAAAAACTAGACGGTTGTCTGGTCCGCATAAAGCTTATCGTATTATAACATCGAATCTCTAGAAAGATTTAATGATGTTTTTTCTTTTTCGTTTTCTTGTTCTTCACTTTTCTCGACGCGGCTTATCTCCAAAAGCGGACAAAATTTTCTGCCAAATATAATCCCATGTCGTCCGGCATTTTTCTTCTTCATATGCTTCACTTTTTCGTGGCCGGTACTTGCTATTTATTCATTTATAAAAATGTTCGAGAGGAGAAAACGATTTGAAAATCTCTCTTGCTGCATACAATTTGATTTTAGTAATTGATCTCTTAGAAAAAAATTGCACGCGTTTCCTCGCTTTCATTGCTAAAATATAGCAGAAGTAATAAAAATAAATAAACAGCACAAGCCAATTAGAGTTTCATATAGATAATATGCAACCAAAAAGTTTATATGAATGCAAATATTATCATATTTTTTTAAAGGAAAAAAAATACAGAACCGAAGGCATGTTGTATAATTCGTAATTGTTTGTTTAAAGAATACAATGAATTTCGCAACAAGCAAATAAAATTGTAAATAAATAAAGCGGAAAATTGATTTTCATCAACTGTACGAAACATTAAACAATGTGAAAAGTGTATTTTTGTATTTGGATATTCAACATTCACTCACCTTTTACATCCTACCAGTACCAGTGAACAATAAAAAAACAAACCGATACGTTTATTAATAACGATGATGATAAAACAATAACGAGAGCGTAAAATAAATTAAAAAAATATATAACGAGTAATAATATTGCGTTTTGTGTACATGCCAAAACGAACAAATAGGGCTAAAATAATTACCGCGTATCGTTTGGGAATTAAACGCGTTTTGTTTTGCTGTTCCCTGTTCCGTATCACTTTCTTCATTCCCACATCTATATACATTCATTCGTAAGAGGAAGTTTTGTTAAAATAGAAACATACGTATAAATATTATTGCGTCTAACACGCAATAATAATCATTTCTTTTAGACCCACTGATAAATATTTAGAACACGAATACGTAATAATAATTATAGTATTAATAGTAATGAGGATGGAGGAATTCCTTTGGAAAGGAAATTATACAAGAGGGAGAGAGAGAGAGAGAAAACAAAATAAAGGATCCAGATTATGAATGTTAACAGGCACGCGTATAATCTTTTCATTACGGTTAATACATTTTTGCTTTTAAACAATCTTGTCATTTTCGCACTAATATACACGTGTTACAACATTCCAACCAACTAATGATACGCATTCGGTCGCAATAAACGAGCGCCGTCGAGCTGAAAACGTCTAATTAGATTAGGAGTCAGTTTGTGCAACGTAACGTTACGGAATTTTATCGAAATTGTTTGTTAAAAGTTTAAGAAGACGTTTCAATGGCACATTATTCGCATTAAATCGCAATATATGTATACGCGAAAAATTTGGCAAAGAAATCGGACAGGAAGGAACTTTTAGTGTCGCGGACCGGCGCATCCACCAAATATGTATTCCTCAATTGCACCAAAGAACAATTCCAATTTGGTATTAAGATTAAAGGTTGCCACCAAGTTAACAACCCACAAAAAAGAACCGAATAAAAGACTCGAACCGAAGGAAATTAAGGTGAATCAAAGAATAGGCGCCAGCAGCGGGTTAAAAAGAGGCAACGCTAGTATTACGTTTTCAATAAAACATGTTCATCGAGAGCGTTTCACATATTTTCCAAACCCTATTCAATTGAAACATAACCAAAAAGGGTACGAGAGAAAGCGGAGACGAGAGAAAAATTCAAGGCGAAACAACGCTCGTATCCATATTCGGAATGTATCTATCAAAATAAATGTACGTTTCAATTCTTCATTCTCCTATTTTTCCATTTTCCCATTGGAAATATCGAAGCATATTCAATTTTTGATACGTTTAATAACGATTCACGTGTAAATTTGTTATGCATTAAAATGCCGTTATTCTTTTTCGTTTTAATAATAATACCAGTCAAATTTGAATATAATCATAATTCATCATTTCCCATATATAGACTATTATCCTACTACCTACATACATGGTATTATTCTTCAATATATTTGGTTTACGTCCTAGCCGATTGGGAATTGTAATGCAATTTTAAAATAGCAATAATAAGAAGATGAGGGAGATGATTTATTTTCTAAAATAGCAGGATAATCGTTCATTGCAAAACTACATTCCAACACTCGTATTCGCATTGGATTATCATATTGATTTATTGCAATAAGCACTACATTTAATTGACGCTATTGTTCTATGCTAACTTTAATCGCAGTGCAAAACAAAGAATCTTGAGACTGCACGTCGTAGGCGCCAAAACTTTAAAACTTGTGAAAAACATTTTCATTTCTGAATTGTTGATGATTCGATGACTCAAGTGCTTCACCAAATAACGAAATCAAGTCAAGATTAAATTAATCGCTTAAAAGTATTCAACAAATAAGCGAAATAGGGAAAACATAATCGCGAATTGGGTTAATAAGATGGTATGATATTATTTTAACCTTGCAGTTTAATTCTTCGAGCTATTTATAAAACAATAGGTAGTAGTAATGATGATAATAGCACTAGTAGCTGGAATATTAGCAGGTAGGTCAGTGTTAATATAATCATTATTACTATTTCAGTTTTAAATCGGACGAGGGCAATAAATTTCGTTTGCGATTAGGAAAAGGCGACGAGGAATTGTTACTTCTATACGCCGTTTAATAGTCTTTCAAATTACGTATAAGCTTTCGTACACATGCAAAAAACGTAAACTCTTTGTTTAAGAAAGCGCGTCGTTGATTAAGATTTATTGCGTTCGATACGAACATAACTTTCAATTAAAATAATAATGATGATAATAGAAAGTGCCATTAACTAAGAGCAAAATAAAAGAAGAATCGGACAATAACAAAACGACTTTAACCTGATTTCTTTTTGCAGCTACGTAACTTTAATAATTAATCGTGTTGATTAATTTATTAACCATTCGAATGGACAATTGTCGAATAATTCATGATTAATTACCAACGTTTTGTACACTCTTAGGTAATAAAACTATATTGCTTAGGTATATTTTAACGTGAATGCTTTCGTAATTAAACCGTTGATGAACACAAAAAAGGAAATTTGTACCGGTTTCGTTGGAAAAATAGGAACGTTCTTGTCTTTAAATGGCGATGCTACGTCAGCAAATTAAATGGACGTTTAAGTGCAAAAATCATATAAAGTTTATGGGTAATTATGGAAAAAAACTACTTGCACTCTTATGCTTTATAAGAGACCTTTTTTCTATTATACAACAGTAATTTTCCGCAGCACAAATATTGTGATGGTTAAAAAGAGGTCTTTACTATACGAAACCAATTTAGCAAGATATCGACTCAACTATAAAACAAAAGATGAACAATGACAAAAAATGAGTGCAATAAGACCAAATCTGTAAGCACTGATTTATAGCAACTAGCGACTTCATTTTCTTTACAAACATGACAAAATTGCTTATGATTAAATTTCTTGCAATCAAATGAGGATTTAATGCGTATTTTGTTGACAATTATTAGGCACACGTAAACAAAAATTTAATTTTTATGACTTATGCGCGGTTGAAAAACCGTTGTAAATGTCTATCAGGGAGATTGTATTTAAAAAAATTGTTCATATTACACTAATTTTCCTTCATAATTGGGTAGATATCTTTCTGAATCGCCCTCGTATATGAATTTGTGGCAACAAGAAATTACGATATCCCATCCATATATACAAATCGCACGATTTGCAAATTGTTAGCGAAACTTTACGACCCGAAAATCCATTATCGTATTGCGATGGGCGTTTTAATGACAAAAAAAAATCGTTTTGATTATATAGGTTCCTTCAGTTAAAATTGTCGGCCATTACCGACACACGGTTATTATCATTATTATGGGAATTATGGTTTATTGTAGTAGCAGCAGTAGTCCATTGTTCAATCGTGCAATATTCAAAGTCCGGTGCCTTATTATATACTTTGAGCCACATTACGTCTTTGTCTAATCCAATCCGAAATGCACTCGTGTTAAATAACGCGGAACCAATTCGGAATTTACTGGATCCATCATCATTCGCTTATGGTGTAAACTACACGGAGCAAAACGAGAAATGTTAATTTACTTTGGATGAAGAATAACTTGTTTATTGTGCTATCAAAAAAACGACAGTAATTTGCTAAATTTAAATTTTAGTACGCAAATTATATTTGCAGGACCGGAATGTTTACAGCAGTTCATGAAAAGCGAAACACAAATTTAGAAATGTCAGTTTTAATTAATTTGTTGTCGAATTTTCATTTATTGATTGCGGAAAGTATATCATAAAAGTTTTTTGAAATTGTTTTCGGAATTGAAATTTCGGTTAATAATTTCTCATCCATCGTTTATTATTTTAACGAACATTTATTAATGTCATTTCAAATTTCATTTTTCCTATTTAACAGTTGCAGAATTATTAAACAAAAATCGTTGCAGAAGTACTGCAAATGTACACATGTTGGCATTATCTCTATATGGCGAAATTATGTGTACGTAAGACTTTTGTGGGAGTTTTCAACTTTAATGTTTATACGTTCAAATTTTGTTAGTCAACTACTCCCATTATTCCTATGTCCCATTATCAATTGGATTATACAGTAACTTAATTGTACAGTTTCTTATAAACACTTTTTTAATGTTACAGCTTTGCAAGCAACTTTTGTCTTAATGCTGTCAATGACCATACGAAGGAATAAGGTAACTCAGCCAAATGGGAGCCCCCGTTATTTTTCATAATTATAACAATTAACTGAGATGGCTAAAATTTTGGCAACCCGCTTATTGAAAGTTTATTATATTGTCCATGTAATATGAGTAAAAAAGCCTTATTTTGAACTCGTGATTTCAATAAGGCCCACTTATGAATATCATAAGAACCAGTTAGAAAATTGTACAAATATGACTTAAACATAAAACTTCTTATAGAGAGCATCTATTTTTACAGTAGTTACACGAAAATAGCACCATAGCACACTAAAATCTGCACGTACATAATTTTTATGCTGTAAAGTTAAGGGCCTTATTAACATATCAACTTTCACAGAAGATTGTGTATTTAATCGACGCTAATTAATATTGAGCTTTGGCTAATTAGAGGGAAGTGAACATGTGTGAGAGTTGATTAATTTAAGTTTAACACAAACTGGTCGTGCTTTCTATATGATAAGTTTGTTTCACTTTGGGCAAAATTTTCAAAAGTTACCAATGTGGTTCAGGCTTGAATAAATTATCCCATAAGGAGACTTTCCTGATCCGGAGAGTAAAGAACTATTATCTCCATGGTACTTTTCTAAATTATCGTTCACCTCCGAGTTTTTGAAGGGGGGCCATATTTGGGTCAGGTACCTTATAAGTAATTTTATTGTTCTGTAGCATTTTGGGTTTGCATCATTTTTACAAAGTTTGAGAAAGAACAGAATGAACTGACGTTCCTATTAGAGTAGAGTCAAGCTATTTGGTGCACGATATCATAAACATTGCAAATCGTATCGCCACATAATAATGCAGGTTAAGGCAATTAGTTGTGTACCAACGAATATTCTATTACACCACGAAATTGGGGAAATTGAACAGAATTACTTTGCTGAAAATGCAAGTTAACGTTGTAAAGAGCATAAGCATGGCCCTGGTATGGATTGGGCGGACGGAAGGCAATTAATATTGAACTTTGGCTAATAATAGGAAAGTTAATTTAAATTGAACACAAACTAGCAGAGTTTTCTATATGATAAGTTTGATTTACTTTGGACAAAATTCTAAAAACTTGACAGTGTTTAACGCTTGAATAAATGATCCCATAAGGAAACTTTGCGGATCGGCAGAGTTGTACAAATCATACGCAAGTTTCTCAGCTCAACCTAAAAAACTTCATTGTATTTGGGCCACGTACCTTTAAACAATTAAAGGCTGAACATTTAATAATAAATTCCACATGTTAAAAATTTCAATGACAATTATTACTCATTACTAACAATAGAATAACAATAATTAAAAATTACTACTAATATTGAAGCAAAGTTCGAAAAACGACAATTGCAATTAGAATTGCCTCTGACATTTGCAGGCATCACCAAACCAAAACGACTTACGAATGCAAACTTCCTTTTCGAGGCCTTTGAAAGGGCCCTAAGGCAACTATCCAGCCTATTAGATAAAAATCTGCAGTATCCTTTATGCGTCTCACTCCTCAGCTTCTTTTTTTTTTCCTTTTTAGTTTCTTCCTTCTCATTATTGTAACAGCCTCTATATCATTCTGTATTCCTTTATCGCCACGGTTGCCATATTTTTTCGTTTTTGCCAATGCATAAACTGGTCTAACATATTTTTTAATTTCCAACGTAGGGTTTTTCCTATTTCATAAATAAAATATGTTGAAAAGGATATTAAAAAAGAAGAAGGAAACGGTACGGTAACGACCTAAAGCGCGAGAACGAGATGGAAAAGAGGAGGGTAGAAAGGAAAAAGAGAAAGCGAGGCAAGGCATTTTCATATATAAGTATACGGGGGGGGGGGGGGGGGGGGGGATTAAACTTCGCAACTTTTCGCGAACGGAGGCCCATCTAAATCACACGCGTCGCGTTATTTAAAGTGGATTTTTACAACTTATCAGTCGCATCACATCGCCGTCCTCTCTCATCTCTTAAACTAAAATAATCTTAGTAAAAATACACTTATGCGGTGGTAGGGTCTACGTGGCTGAAAGGGAAAGTGGCGTATAGGCCTAAAGACGCCCAGATCCTACGTACCACGTGGAAAAAAGAATGGTGGAGAAGAAGAAGGAAAAAAAAAGAAGGCCAAACGTGTTATATATCATCGTGTGTGTGGTGTGACACCATCTGGTATCCACGTGTCTTTCAATAATTCAACCGCAATATTTTACCATCCATCTGATGTCCCGTAGCCAATAAGTAAAACGTACCGCATGCATACGGACACAGACACGTGTGTGCGTGTTTGTGTATATTGGCCTTTAGCAAGTATTACGATGGAATATTTTAAATAACTTTTAAATAATCGAAACAGCGAACGAAATTTATTACTTTCGGACCCGGACGAACGTGGAATCGATAAAGAAAAAGAAGTTGAAATGAGTGGCAAAAGATGATGATGGTAAAAGAGGAATCTCTGCAGCCGGTGAATGCTTCTGTTCCAATTTTGTTTATGTGAAAAGATATAAAATGAGGGAGCGAAAACGAAAGGAAAAACTAAAATAAATAGGAACCGAATAAAGGGATTTCTTTTTTAATTCCAACGACTCGACGTATACACGTGCAGCGAAAACTTTTGTTTCAGCTCGAATTACTTTGATCTTTTCGCGTGCCTTTGTTTCTTTGATTTCTTTCACTATCTGCTTTTTTTTCTTAAAAAAAAACAGTATTTCTTTTTCAACAAAGTACCAACTAAAACGTAAGAGTAAATGCAATTTTGTACTACACAAAAAAATGAACAGAAAGAGATCCTTTACCGTGCATGCATCGTTATTGCAACGTACATATTAGCGTTACGCAAATAGCAACACTAGTGAAAAATAGAACAAGAGCTTGTTAATAATAATAGCAAACGCCGTCTAAATTGCAGAATGTGTTCTTATGACTTTAATCAATCAAAGTATTATTAAAATATTATACGAGTGGTATGTATGCATTGTTAGTAATTACAAACACCTACACGTACATAATAATATCACCGTGAGACATACTAGATGCACGACATTTATAATATTTTTACGACAAAAAAAATTGTATATTGTTATTAATATTTTGCAATTTACTTTAGAAACAAATTACATGCCACAGCAACACCTACACATGCGGATACTGGGCGAGCAAAATTGCTAAATAAATTTAAAGTTGAATGAAATCTATAAGGAATTAAAGTGGTAGCATTAAAAAAATTGCAATCAGTTGGTGATAATAATTGATCAAATATTTCTATTATATGTTAAAATATAAAAATCAAATTGTTTAACGCATTCAACTTCATCATCGACGTAACGAATTTGATGGATAATCATTGAAAATAATATTTGTTGTTCATATTTTGCGATCTATTAATTCAAAATAAACGCAATTCCATATATAAAACAACTTGGTACAAGGGAAGTTGCAAACTTTGTTAAGAATTCTGTAAATTTGCCGTAAAAAGTAATATACAGCATGTCCTTGAAGTTGTGGCTGATTAAGAACCGTCGTAAATCGAAAATAACGTAAATCGAAACATTTCTATATAAATTGTGCTTTCAGTTCAAACATGATTTATCCTCGTATAAAAGAAAGGGCTAACAATTAGTCAATCAAGTACATTGTCGAGGGTGCAATATAACTTGGAAATTAATGCTGTAAATCGAAACGAATAAAATTCGATCCGACTTAACTTGCGAATCACTTGTACAGAACTGCACGCACGTAACGGATTTAGCGCGAGTAAAATACACATTCAGTCAAAATTGCCAGATTCGATTCATCATCATCCTAATCAATTTATTGCTCAAATTGATACACATTATCGGCATGATTTCCATCGGCAACCGGCAAGATTTGCTCCCATCGTATCGCGATGATAATTCACGTGGATTAATGGTGCTATTAAAATTGTTGGATGGAAATAAAATCGTTGCAAAGAACGAGCGTGGTCGAAACAAAAATTTATGTCTCTCTGTTGTTACAATATTTTTTTTTTCGTTCTTTTGCATTCGCACAATAATAAAGTGCACCTTGTCAAATATTGCAACAACTCGAAGTGTTTTTCTGTAATTTTTATACGTAATTGTGTGTGGGTATGTGGATAACGTTCTAGTTGTAGTTTTATAATCTCTTGGGATTCCATTCTATTTTCAACACGGCCACTATTATTATTACTGTTACATATGCTGAGCTTGTTCTGTTATTGTTGTTGCTACTTGTTCTATTCCATTCTTATTTCGCCTTTTCTTCTATTTTTAATTCTATTTGTACAATATAGCCATTTAATTTATTTAGTGCGTAACTCTATTTCGAGACGCTTACGTGTAACAGTTTAATTTTACGCTTTCGCAATTAATAATAAACTTTTCGAGTTGGTTAAATAACGATTTTTCTTTTATTTCACCTTGTTCAATTCCTTATATTTAATAGCGGCAAGGTCGTCATCATCATCGCCATTATCATCATCGTCGTCGTCAGTTTATAACCTAACAACTTTCCTTCTGTCTTCCGATGGTCGTAATAGCAGTTCTTGTTGTTGTTGTTTTATCGACTTATAAAGTTGCGTTGTTGTTATAGAATAGTTTTATCCGAAAGTGGCGGTAGTTGTTGGTAAGGTACTTTGAAAGTTGCGGACTAAGAAACACGTTCAAAGGGGATTCGCCGCTCGTTAGAAGCAACTCTTTGTTCGAGCCAGCAAGTGAGCGAATAAAGGTACACGTGTGTGTACACGTACACTTGGATGATGGTTTTAGCAGAACAATTCCGTGCATGTTAGAGGCAAGAAACTTCCTGGAATCTTCCTCTCATATTAATTTTTGCGCACATGGAATCATATTTATCACGTTCATCAGAATACTTTAGTGTAATGGAATATAATATAAAATGTTGTAATGAAAGTTTTCTACGTTGGCCAAATGTTCAGTTATTTCGCGCCTTACTTTCGACCGTTGGGACTTTTACTACGAAACTGCAAAATAACGCTTCATTGAGAGAGAGAGAGAGAGAGAGAGAGAGAGAGAGAGAGAGAGAGAGAGAAATGGCAAAAATATTGCGAACCAGTCAGTGACTTGAAGCATGTTTAGTATTCCCTATAAAAGCCATTTACCTTTTATTTAAGAATAAATTTAAAGCTAGTTTCTTTTTGATAAATATGTCTATTTGACATCCGACACTTACATTTATCCCTTTCTTCCGAACTGGTTTTATTTATAGGCGCATGCAAGTTTATAATTAAAGCTACTTTTAATTATCTCCGCGAGAAAAAAAGAAACGGAGCCTCGTTACTGGGCCGTTACCGAATTAATTAATTTTATAATTAATTTTAAAGTCGACAACAACAAGAGGGAAAAAATAACGGTTTTTTGACATGACAGCATTTTATTTTCCCCGAAACCGGTGCCGTTTAGCGTTAAATTTTAAATTGCTCCCGTTCCTTTTCAACAACGTGCATATTACATTGTTTGTACTGCGTTACTGATTGTATTGATCATCGATTGTCGTAATCCGGCTTGATTTAATTTTCGTTGATCGCCCAGTTCGCAAAAAAGGTCAATCTTTTCAACGAATCCAACGGTACAGAAATTGGATATGAAGAATAGGAGAATAGAAAGAGGAGGAAAAAAAAGGTGGATCACGTCGTCGCTCGAATCGAACTTCAATCGTTATTGCATCAATTTACGAATCAATTCTTTGCACAATGACAGCAAGGGACATTTTGCCTCGACAATTTTCCTAGTGACCTAAAATAAACCGTCTTTCTAGTAGATATTGCGAGGATGGTAGAGATAGATTTTAGTTGAGGGAAATGGAAGATGCTGGAAAATTATATGGACCATGTTCGGGTTACAAATAGGAAAGAAGCCGGGGTCGAAAAAGGGCCGAAAACATTGAAGAGAGAAGCCGATGAAAGGGGCAAAGGATCGAAAGGTTATTTAATGAAAATTGAACCTTAGGCCTCTTTTAAATAACGCCGAAGAGAAAGGAAATAACGGGCTTAAGGGGCGAAGAACGAAAGGGGGCTGTAGTAAGCGGAGGGAGACGAAAATAGGGATAAATGAAAATTTATGTTCGTGTAATTGCACATCTAAAACGAAGACGCATGGAAAGAGCCGAATATGCGCTCATGGACCTTTGTTTTGGCATAAAATATTTACACAAAAAGTACTCTCGGAGAAAATATAAGGGCTTCCACCTAAACACATTCACTTTTTATAAATTTTCGTTACCCTTGTTGCGAAAATGTTTCTACGAGGGGGAGATTAAAATCAGTCTAGACATGCAAGATTGGCATGACAACTTACTAACAAGTTTCTATCAACTTGCTTTCAAATCAAAACAATTTTGTGAGGCTGCAAATGCTTGAAAATGAATTAGTTAAATTTACAATATGATGAAAAGGAATTTTTCTTAAGTACTTATTTCCACAAATTTTTATTTTCTCTAAGTATTATATTTTCTTTCTTAGTTAAGTAGATGTTTTTAAATCTCTCCTCGTATACAGATGTTCAATTCGATGGAGAAATTTCACGTTTCTATGTAAAATAGAAATTATTTCATTATTATTTCATTGTTAAAAATGCAAACACTTTTGCTTCGATGGAACTACATTATATTAGCGATATGATAAGCACAAAAAAAAAACAAATCCTCAATTCTTTGTTAAAAGAAAGTATTCATAAAAGTCAGTGGGAACATGAAATAAGTGCTACCAAATCGTATTTGGGTCAAGTACACGAAAAGACAAAGAGAATTGGCCCAAATTTCGAAAAAGTAAAAGAAATAGGACGCAACATATTATATAATAAAATCAAGTGTACTAAGCGTGAACGAATACAGCGATGCGATGGATCTGAAGATAAAAAGACAAGAAGTAAGCAAGGGAGAGTGAACGAAAATAAAAACTATTGAAAAACGATGGAGAAATAAAATGGCAAGAAACTGAAAGATAAACATTGATTTCACTTTTTCTATAAAACTTTTCCCCAGCCTCATCCTCCTTCGCTCATACTATCGGCTGTTCCATCTGAAACACGAAATAAATAAGAGAATCTCCTCCGTCGATGCGTGTATATGTGTACATCTCTCTTTCTCTTTTTGTTATTCCCTTTTTCAATCGTTCCGAACATGCGGCCCCGCTAACAAATCACTAGACCACAAATTTCGCAACCAACCGCTGCCACCAAAGAAACGGTCATAACCTACACTTGTACGATTTGAGGCGGATATCGAATTCGGTTGCTTTCTCTTCGTCTCTTTCCATCGCGCGTACGCCGTGTATCTTTTGTCAGCCCCCTTTTATATTTCTTTATTACTCAAATAGTGCGACGCAATAAATGGCTCATGCATGACGGAGGGATCCCTATAATAATGCAACGACACATACTGAAGAAGTTGTCGTTTGTTGCTTGGCAGTTTACGTGCTGATTGCCACACGAAGATGATATTCTTGTATAACATATTTCATCTATCGACGATTTCTGTTTGTCGACCGATCTTACGGACTCTTGTCACGAGCCACGTCTACTTTAGAATTAAATTACGACGTTATTGTGCGGTTGCAAATAATGGATCGATCTCTTTCTAAGTTAAAACAGAGGAAATAGTCCGAGAATGAAAATCGTTAACAAAGCGGACAACGTTCATAAAATAAATGGAATCAAAACTCTTGTTATTGTAAGAGAAGTCAAGAATGGTTCCTAAATTTCAAAAGAATGAGAAGATAAATCCAAATTTGCCTTCATTGAAAGGCCAAAAAATATTGCCCATACATTTCAAAAGCTGATTTTTAAAAACTTTCGTCGACTAGTGTAAGTTAACTGTTAATTTGTTTGAATTATAAATTGTTATGCAACCACTCAGACAGCAAGAAGCCCATAACCAATTTCGAAATGAAATTGGCGAACGATCATCGATAACCGAATTTAATCCGTAAGGAATAAATTGACGGTCAGCCTCACGCTCAGAGCAACTCGCTACAACTCCTCATCATGGTTGCACGATCTCTACTTTAGAGTAGAGAGTATGTGAAGATATACTACAGAAATGATCCTGTGAAGTATGATCTTGTCGTTTGTAGCTCGTTCTCTGACGGTAGTACCGTAGTCTCGTCTAACGTAGAGTAACGTGGGTTACCGCGATCTAGCGTGAGAGATCCGAAACAGTCCGTTTGGCGAAAATCCTTGTAGAACCGGTTCGATGTGAAATTAGAAATAGATCTAATACGTGCTACGTCAGAGAAACGATTTTATTTTCAGTTATCCAAAATAATCTCTTACGAAAACGTTTGTGTTTATGGTTCATTGAGAAACCTATACTGAAGAAAGAGATAGCAAAATACTTTTGCGCTTGTTTAACATGTACGGTTTTATTCACATAAATATAACTCTCTTGGAATTTCAAAAGAAAGTGTATTCGTAAACGTTCATAAGCGCGAAAACCTATTTTAAAGACATAATAAATAAGGCGGTATTTTCAATTGTTTTCAAATAAGCTTTATTCTTTCAATTAATTTTCCAATGATCATCTTTGAGTGTTTTACATACAATATAGTTTTCGCTGAGTTAAATTTCACATCTAATTCTGAATATTCTTTTCGTATAGCTGATTTATAGAGAAAGTACAGATGATTATGTGCAGATCAAAAAGCGTTTAAAGGGAGCTTAATAAATTTACTTAAATCAGCTAATTAACGTTTACTAACGAATTTCGTAATTTGTTGATCAATTAGGTCAGACGCTTTTGATATTTGATAGCGTTAACACACACTCCAAACAAATTTCCTTTTTATATTACATCACTAATTAAATTTCCTTTACAAAAAAGATATTTTAAATAAAATCCAATTTTGGGAATATGAACCCAGTTTTAGTATTTGAATTTGTATAATAAATTAGTGTTAATAAAACATCCAGCTAATAACAAATGACTAACATTAGATAAATATTGTCTTGTAATAATTTTCTGACTATTAAGAAGGGCAACTATATAATACAATTATTAATATTAAAACTACTCATAATCTGCCCCAATTTTTTTATATCAAACGATGAAAATTCATTTGCCTTTGTTTCTGTTACGTCTTAAAAGTCAACCACCGTCTACATAATCTTAGTTGACAGTCTTAAAAATTTATTACAATGTATATCAGGGCACTACAAGACTGCCGGCACTCCAATAATCTTTTTACAGCCAATAAAGCGTATATATGTACGTACGTATGTATATGTATATGCGGGGTAGGTTTCCATTTCGCCCTTCTCGACGCGTTCAAATTTATTTTTCTTGTCGTTGTTGTTGTTGCAAGAGGAATATATTTTTTTAAAGGCATACATGATACTTTGTGGCAGCATAAAAGTTAGGTCACGCAATAAATAAATAAAAATCGAAGTTCACCAACCACTTTCTTTCTGCCTGCCGCTTTCTCCTTCTTTTCTATTTTTTTTTCTTCTCTTTTTTGGTTGTTGCTATCCACTTCTTGGCAACATTAAAAGTTTATACTTTTTCTATTGAGTTACGGGATGAACGAGGGCAAAGGAAAGAAAATACTTGAAAGAAATAAAAGACTGTTCGCTAACTACATTATCGCAGAGGTATTCTCATCAATCGGAACTAAACTTGTTTTAAATGTTGCATGTGTGCTTTAAATGTTTGATTAGATTTTAAGCGGGACACTTTTGCCGCCTCGAAAAATCAAAGTTTTCAACCGCTTTTTCTCTTTTCGTCCCCTAATTATTTTGGGTATTAAGTAAATTTAATTAAACATTAAAAGCAAGTGTGTATTAAAAGAAAGCTCATTTTCTCGTTAATTTATTCACAGTCGAAGGGAG
The DNA here is from genome assembly GCA_963695495.1 of Hololepta plana. Taxonomy (NCBI): domain Eukaryota; kingdom Metazoa; phylum Arthropoda; class Insecta; order Coleoptera; family Histeridae; genus Hololepta; species Hololepta plana. The sequence goes on along the minus strand of OY968832.1, from coordinate 4,861,953 downwards.
TTTTTAATACAACTTTTAAATTATTATTATTACTGCACTAGAGGAGATGCTTAAACTGTAAATAGTATAAAAATTAAATTTTATAGTAGGATGAATTTTATGAAGTTATTCCAACTACTGGGAGAAAACTACTTATCATGCCCGCTCCCATATCATATAATGGTACATTAAAAAAGTATGACAAGCTATGTATGTATATTGTACGTCCTTGTGATAAGCGTTGTAAAGGAAAAATGATGATAATGTGGAAATGGCAAAATGCGAAAAACAAAATGGTAATCATAAAGAACGCAATAATGGCACAATAAAACTTGTATTGTTATTACAAGGGAAATATTTCGTATAATTAAGTTACGCTCTAAAATTGCTTAAGAATAGGTGGCGTAAAATAATAATGGTAAGACGACTTAAAAAAAAGGGACAAAAACAAAAGGAAGAAGCCATCGTGTAATTCGAGCATCGCAAATTATCTTTAATTCTTATTTATCGCACCAAAGGAAATTACACTACGTTAACGTTAGACGTAGTTAACATTATCATAATTCTCTTTGGCGCTATCTCGCTAACCATTACAATAAGAAATTAGCTTGCAGTAAGATGCAAGTGAAAAGATGGGCACCGAAAGAAAGAGGGACAGATTATATATAGAGGAGGAAAGTGCTAAAGACAAACCAATTTCATGCGAGGGTATCGTTCGAAATGTTCGTGATCCAATATTTAATTTAATTCGAATTATTGGGTGGTTCAAAAAATTTTTGCGTTTATTATTCAACAATTCCCGTTAATTGCATATTTGATTAACTAAATACATGCACCAATTAATAAAGGTATTTGTCTTCTTCAGCAGATGCTTTACTTCATCGATCCTTTCGTAGAATTACATACAATTAATGAACCACCCTGTTTAACATCAATTATCGTCATATTTTGCTTAAGAGGCTTGAGAAAAGTTGCGCAATATTTTTCGTCGCAAAGCCTTAAATATCGGTCTCAGTATCAGTTTGTGCCTTTTTCTTCTTGAGAGCTACCGACGTAAAAGATGTACCTCGCTCCTTTCTACCAGCAGTGGTTAATAAGGGCAAAACTCAAGGTTCAGTGGTAACAGAACGACACGCAAGAGTTGCGAAGCTTCAAGAAAGATGGCAGATGGTCATTAAACAAAAGGGACAATGTATACTATGCAGAAATGAATATGGATATTAGCAGTTTCGTAATATTTAGATTCGCTGATACTTTTTTTTATAATTACAAATTTCAATCATAATTGTGGGAAAATTTAATCCAAATATAAAGTGAAAAACAAGAGAGTCTCTGTTATTTTTCTTATTGTACAGTGTACACATTTTCCAAAATATTATCATGTGTGTGATTTCTTTCTAAGATATGCTTTTTATGATACTTTCAAAGATTTCATTTGGAATTTTATTCCATAGACGGAGTAATGCTGCCAACATTTCCTCAACGTTAAATGGTTGCGGGTGGTTAAGCAACCTTCTCTGCAACGCATCCCACATGTGCTCACTGGAATTGAGATCTGGGGATAGTGGGGAAGTTGAAGAGATGAAATGCCCAAGTATTCTGGACTGGTGAACAACCCTGCCTCCAATGAGGTCCATGATTTGGAGGATGATTTCCGCAGCATAACAAACTGCAGGGAGGCAGATTGAAACAAAATTGAAAATGCAAGTTTTGTGAATGAAGAAAGCGAAAACCGAAGATAGGCTACAAAAAAGTTGAATCCTCCGCATCTTCGAAACGGTCCATTTCCGGCCCCATGTTCATTAAGACTTTTCTGCTTATATTGGGCCATATTACCACACGTTAAAGTTTGTGACACTTTTTTTTAACACTCTGTATAGAACCGTAATAATACACTAATAAAAGAAAACGCAATGATTAAACAACCTAAAAATGGATTCTACTAATCAGAAAAAGAGTTATGACATTCTTTTATTATTATGATACTTTAGTGCATATTTAAATAATTGCTAATTAATTTTAATGAAAAATTAGCATGTGGCCGAGAAAAGTCGACAAAAATAATTGAAAACGATTCTCTTCCACATATTTCTTTTGGACTAAAATAAACCAACGTGTCATTTTACAACGTATATCAGTTTAAAAGTGCGTGTACCAACGTATTAATGTTTTAATGTACAAGATTCTTTTAGATAAAATAAGATATCACACAACAAGCAACAAAAGGAGAATTATGAAAACAGAATTGAAATTCTTTGGGGGATTGTTTTAGATTCGCGTTTCTCTCTTTTTTTTACTACGTCCTAATGAATTATGAGAGCATTAACTGTAATTAAAACAAGGAACAAAAAGAGACGGCGTCGAAGGACTTTTCAAATAAACACTAGAAACTTTACGTCTCCCTCTCACTCACGCACACAAACACACATTTTGCTCTAAATAACATTCATTTTATCGCAAACATGCGTGTGCGTAATTATATTTTTATGCATAATTCACAACGTTAAGTCGGATGGAATGGGTAGTTTATTAAAATCAATAAAATATTTAATGTTAATTATTTTCCGTTCCCTTATTATTATTTATTATAGATCGAACTTTATGAAAATCGAATCGTGACAAAAAGAATGGAAAATTATAAATTGCACACGTTATAATTTAGCGAAATGAGATTTTCTTTTCTGGAAATTACAGCAAAAAAAAAACCGAAACTAAAATTATAATTTGAATTTTATTACGGGAGCGTAATGAGGATTGTAATGGATTTTAATTATTAGTTATTAAAATTTTCTCATTTTCAATGCGAAATAATAAAATCCCTCACAATATTCAATCGCTGAAACAGACGTCTAACTGTTGGCTGCTCATAAAACCCGAGGTTTATTCGTAAAACCGGAAAACGGTTTTTTATTGTCCTCTCAATATTGAATCGCAAAACTAATATAGCAATCGTCGTAAAATTATCGTGTACATGCGTGGACAAATATAATTCGGCGAATGCGAAAATAATGAAGCTGTTTACATGTGAAACGTTTATTTGAACGTTCTCGCTCAATGCCGTCCAATTTGCGATCGGTAAACGCGAATGAAATTCATTCGATTTTAACGTGTAAGGTAATGACTTCATTTCCAACGGAAAATATAATTTTCCTCTCGCCACACACCGTTTACAACCGGCCTAACGTCATCGTTATAACCTAATTACATGTAATAATAACGGTAATAATTAAGAGAAAATGCATTTTTTTCCCTCGCTCTCTATGTGTAAAAGCAAACTCTCTGCGTGCGCCTTCATGTTATATTTCGATTAATCCACGCGATTAATTTTTTTATTAACGTTTCGAAATTAAATGTCTAGGAGTGAAGTGAGTGAAGAATTTTTGCACAGGTATCGGAAAAGTACGTAAACGAAAGTTGTAGTTTCCGGATTATTTTTGTTTATTCCCATTCAAGACTATCTTCTCCTTGTTCCTTTAATTATCCTTATTTACTTTTTAATCCGGAAACCAGTCCTTATCAATTCCGGTTACGTACGAATTTAAGTTATACTCCGCTCTTTGGTCGCGCATTTTTTCTCTTCCCCTTTTATTTTACTTCATCCTTAAAAAAGGACTTAATTAAATAAACGAAAGAGGACGATTCCTTTTTTTTTTTGTTAAACAACGAATGCTAATTTTCCCCTTGTTACGTATATACAACAACAATACAAAGCAAAACAATTTGCAGCGAAAACGAGACAAATAAGAGTACGAAAAGGACAAAGTAAACGGAACCGGAATCGTCAAAGATTCTAAATATATAAGAAAAAATAGAGGAAGGAAGTAAGTAAGAAAACGAAATAAGAAACTGTGTGTGTGTGAGAGAGAGAGAGACGTGGCATAGAGTGGAAATTGGAATCGTATGCTGGCGCGTTATTTCCGAAGAATTTCCTTCAATCATGTACTTTGCATACAGATCGAGTACAACGCAGCTTGTTGTATCCTGGCTCTGTGCAATATTATTCGGCAACAATCGAACGTTGTTTTCTCCACAAACACACACACACACACACACACTGTCGGCTATGCCGTTATTTTCCTTTTTCGAAATTCGAATTCTGAGCTGGTTATTTGTAATTTTCAACTTAATTCGAATCCATTTTCAATCGATTCTATTCGTATTTTGTACATACTGGACGATCAAATAACAGCTTCGCGTTTGTGACTAACGAGTGTCTAGAAATATCCACAGCAACAATAAGAACTACCTCTTCATACATAACATATAGCCATCGAAAGTTTTATGAAAGTTTGAGCATTATTACTAAAACATCTCATGTCCTTGTGAGAAATATTTATGTCATAAACTTTCCAGAATTTCCTTAGGTCTACACCATTTTCCAACTTAGTTTTTACGTCTCGTAAGGTTATATTTAACTTTCTCTTTCGTTCCATGTAGTTCTTGACAAGTGACAGCTATTGACATTGTAACGTGAACAATAAGTCCTTCCCGAACAAAAAAGAACAACTTGTCACATCACGCATTGCCAATATCTACTATTATTTGCGATCCCCTGTGACGCTAGATGTTTTGACGCTTGCCTATCAATATTAGATTACCTGTAGTCACTTAATTACGATTTAAAGATTTTTTGTTCGCACTATACATCGAAATTCAATAAACACATACTAATATTTATGCTATTCGATATTAACGAAGTTAAAATGTAAAATCCGCTTGTGCGAATAATATACAATATTTGCATTTACTAAAAACACACACATAAATCGTATTAGCGAACTACTCGATACGAAATTATGCGTTACCATTTGAAGCTGCGTTTCGCAACGCAAATTGATATCTATTGATATTAAAATTTAATATTGTTGTTATTATCATAAAATATATTTCTATACGGCAGCATTTTGATGATGATGACGATGATAATAATAATAATGGATCGTAATGCAAATATTTATTAACGTAAAACGAGACAACTTTCGAACGGGAGCGTAAAATGTACGTAATGGAATTAGAATTAATAAGGCTAAATCAAAATCGAAAATGGTACTAATACGTTATACACGTTTAGTATACGTAGGTTCGATGGGAAAAAGCAAAACGTTGATGTTGATATATAGACGACTATGACTGTGATGATGATGATGATGGTGGTGAACATTAACGAACAATGATATAAAACTATACGTCATAAACAACAAATACGGTAGGACGAAAACAATTATTGACAACGGGATTCGTTTATGAGAATCGAATACGCTCAAAGCGGTCGTTAAAATAGTTATGATGACGGTGATGATAATATTTGAATAGAAATTGAAATTTATGCTTACAACCTGGCACCCACACAGACACGCACACACACACAGAAATACTTTATACGCGACAGAATGAATGTGTGTTATGGTGGAATAGGAAAGCTACAAAAAGGAAAAATGACAAATATTGCAATTTATCATCCATATATTTACTAACGTATGAGCACAAGCATATCGACAAATAGGCATTCATTTGTTATTATAAACGTTCGATGCACGATGCAATCATTTTTGGTTAAGACTATTTAAACATTTTGAAGAACAAAAACCGAAATCAAGGACGTAACTGTTCAAAATTACGAAAACCTTCTTTCTTTTAATTTGTTTAAAAAGTAGGCAGAACTCATCTGCAGCGATAAGGTTTTTCAGGAACGGCGTTTGCTCGTTTGTCTGGAACAAATCCTGAAAACCCGCGCACTATTGCTCTACCGTTCGTGAGGGAAAAATATTAGGTTGATGCGTAATTTCGTGCGGTGCTTTAGTTGCAAAATTGCGATAAATAAAGAAAATAATTTTCCAATTTGTTATATGCAATTCGATAGAGGATTTCTCGCTCTAGAAGACTGTGTTCTTCTTTTTTTGTATAATTTAATTTTTGTTGTTTTGTAAATTCTCAAAGTGGAACATCAGGTGGGCAAAATGCACGTTTCCGACACCTGCTTCTTGTCGCTTTTAATCAGGGTTCAAAAGTCACTAAAACTGCTAGCGACATTTGTGTTGTGTATGGCCATGATGCGAGAGCCGAAAGAACGACTCAAAGATGATTTGCGCGGTTAAAATCTGTGAGTTTGACGTCCAGGACTAGGCCTATACCGGTGGACTATCTGAGTTTGATGAGGAGCGATTGGAATCATCTTAACCACGAAAATGCGCGTCCAACAGCAAGAGAGTTGGTTGAGCAAATGAATTGTGACCAATCAATGGATAAGGTCCAGAAACTCGGTTCTTGAGTACACCATTTTTAGGACCAAAACAACAAACGACGCTCGACGATTGTTGTCGCTCAACACGCGGTCCCAAAGAACGTTTTTTTCATCGGATAGTCACTGGCGATGGAAAATGATCGGGTTTTCACCATTTTCCATTTCAATAATGACGTGAAATTGCGCGCTTGGTTGGAGGAATTTTTCGAGTCGAAGCTGGGAGATTCTTGTCGCTGGGGCATCGAGAAAGTTATCGAACGTTGGGAAAAAGTCGCTAGCAACGATGGGGAATACAAATCATTGATTACATCTTCTTATTTTTTGTTTAAAATCAAAAACAAATAAATCTTAAAAACTTCACGAAATTATGCATCAACTAATAATATCAGAAGAAAAAGAAATTGTAATTAATACTATTTATATACGCCAAAGATTGCTTTATACGATATTCATTAGCAATCGGTAAAGAACGGAGCAATCACAAAGACAACAGTAAGAGTAGCCCAAAGGATTATTTATCGTGATTCAACGACGTTGCCTCTGTAACGTATTTGGTTTACTACGCAGTAGATGTGGACCGATTTTATACTGAGTAATAATTTGGCAGAACTATTCATTCGTTTCGTATTAATGATTGATAAAAATGACACGCGGTAAGAAATTGAAGGCGTGAAATAACATTCCAAACACTCCATCCTCCTGGACTTCTTTCGTCTGTTGAAAGTTGCGCTCATAGTTAAATCATAATTGACAGATTTTCATAGTTAAAAATTGATTGCAACACTTGCAATTCATCAAGAACAACAAAAAATCGTCTTTGAAATGAAGTTGGGTATGTTGACAGATTCATTCAAAGTAATTTTAAACCACGCTTATTTTCTAAATGACTACCATTTTGTGACCAAAAAATTACTCGAACAATAACAATCCTATGTTGATAAACAAAAACGTTCCTTTACTGATTTTTTCTTTCCTTTTCTTGTGCTTATAAGGTCAACTTGAAAAAGGGAAGAGATAAAGAAAACATAAGAGGGATAAAGAGTGTGTCAGATTGAGGAGATGAACTCACGTACTTTTGCTTCGGTTGATGACCAGTCGATATGGCAAAACCGGGAGAGTAGCCACTATAAATTAATGTCCAACTACCGTTACCACTGTTGATCCGTTTCCCGGAAGAGACGCCATAAAATGTATTGACAAATGCTGAAGGGATTGGACGTCGAAATACACACACACACACACACATGGCATCGACGTCTGTGTGTGTTGTAGTATGCGATGGAAACTTCTAGGCTTTAAGATTAGGAGACGACGTGGATGCGGAGGATCAAGAGTAAGAACGGGCCGATGGTTAAGGAATGTTCGGCCTCTTTCATTCGTTCCTCCTCTACAACGGCGATCCCCTATCCAACTATTTTAAGCTTATTTTATGGCTTATTTTTCCATCTACCTCCCCGTCGTTCGCCGTCTCGATAACATTGATGAATGTTTTGTTTAGGATTTAAGGTAAAGAAACGTGAAGAGGTAATTTATATTAGAGAAGGATAAAGAGAGAGAGAGAGAGACGAAAAAATGTCGTCGAAAGGATTATATTAGAGGAAATAAAAAAGGGACAAACAAAAAGCTCGTTATTATCACTATTATTACTTAGCAAATTTTCGCGTTGTAGCAAATATCATAAATTTGCTGCCACGTGAATTTCTGCGCGTCCCTTTTTCCTTTTGCACGTTCCCGAAGAAGAACATTAAATCCGTGTAAAGTTACGATAATTTCGTGTAAAATGATATAACGCGAAAGAGTAAATCTCTATTTTATGATTTGTATACTGCCGCGTCCGGATTATTATTGTTCTGTTGTTGTTCCCGTGAATTTACGTTGAACGTATCGCAAAAAGAAAAGGTGGCGAATAGGTGGAGCTGAGCGAACGAGATCGAGAGAGAGAAAACCTCTTACATTATTTATGTATGGGTAAGTGGCGAATCTTGGGAGAAGTTTTCCGTATTGAAAAACGAAAAAGTAGAAATAGAAACGGAAAAGCGTTTCCCATTCATTCGATTTCGCACGTAACAACTATTGTTGTTATCAGTGTTTGTATGCAACGGTATAAATTGCATTAATTCTCACCTGTCAAAAGGATCTGTTAAATATTACACAGCGATCGGTTCATTAATTTTCTTTCGGGCATATAACGATTCGCTCGGAAATCCATTTCTAAACGACCGTCTTCCCCCGCATCGCGAAGAACCGAAACAAAATTAGTTTTCGTAAAACTTTGTTATTAACCGACAAATAACTAAATCCTCTCTTAATGATCGTTCTAAATCATTTTCCTCGCACGTTTCGCGCGTCGCATTAAAGAGGTGTGCAAATTGTTATCCTCTCGGCTTTAATACTTTTGTGTTTGCAATTATTTCGGCTAAACGCGATGATTTATCGTCATTTAATATGCCTCTAACTGTAAATTCGTTCTTTGAATAAAAGAAAGGAATTCAGAAAACAAATGTGTATACAGGGTGACCATCAAGCAGGAAAGTTCGTACAAAAAAAAAACTATTGCTGGTTATACTTTCATTTTAGATTATGTGTGCCACAAAGATCATTTCAAAAGGATTAATTGTTATTTCAGATAATCAAAATATGTTAACGATTTCAAACCTCCGTCCGAAGACATTTGCTGAACCGAAATCAGACACTTGGGAACGGGTTGCGACAATCTGTATGCGTGAAATGACATTTCAATATGAAAAAAAAGGCACTAAATTTGAATAAAAGCCTGCAATTAAACGATCAAAATCAAGTAAAAGCCGAAAGCGATATTTAACATTGACGAACTTGCTCTTTAGCTAGTAATAATCCGTGTTAATTATTAATCTTATTGTCACCATCTACGAAATTGAAGTCTCTCGACGGCAGAATCACATGCAAGTAAAAGATTAATGCTTATCGTGATATTTTTTCGTTCTCCCTTATAAAACACTCTGTATCAGTGATTAATTCATAACGCAATCGAATGTTTGATTTGTTTTTCGGTCAAATTAACGTGACAACATTGAAAATGACGGACGAAAGTTATATTTTTGGATCATTTAACACACGCCCAATCCGGAATGTGGAATAGAGAGATGCAAAACGTACAAACAAACACACACGGACATATTTCAGTGAACGACGTTCCGCTACATTAACTGATACAAAGCAGAAATTTACTATGCACAAGTGCACAAACTGCCATAATAATAGTAATAATAGCGGTGGTAGTAGCGATTGCTTAAAATTTAATCGTTCACCTAAAGGCCAAACGATCATAAAATAATCTTTAATGACCAATGGATAATCGGCGTTTAAAAATTTATATTTTGCATCTCTTTGAGCTCGCACTGGGTCGCCCATAACAACATTTTTCGTTTTTTTTCTTTTCGCTCTTTACTGTAAATCGCTAAATATAATCATTTTGCGTCGTTCGCTCGCAAATATTGCTAATAACCGATAACCACGCGATTATGACCGTCCGCCCGAAATTAACGCTGTTAATATAAACAAAACGGCAATAAAAAAGAAGAAACGGAATCGGGGAACAATAATAGCGAATAATGACGGAATTTCACAGGGCGAACGAAACAAAAAATATCTGCAATTTAGCCAATCGCAAACTAAGTGAGGTTATAATGTTACGATTTTCGCATTTAATTAAGGCCACACTTGCTTCCTTCCGTATTTCATTAAATAAAAAGAAATCCTTCCAATGCATTGTGCTTATTAGTTTCGTATTTATTAATCCCGCTGGAAGTGAGTGAAATTCCTCGTTCGCGTTTCGATTTTAAAGCATCGCGCCGTATCCAAATAACAACTTCATACGAAACAACGACAAAAGGTTTTTATTCTGTTAATGCGCGAAACCTTTTTACATTTTGCTTAACAGCGAAATTGTCGTTGTTTCTTTATTTGCCATTTTCGTTGGGGCTCTTCTTTGGCAATTATATATATATTTTTTGTTTTTGGCGGAACGTAATTTGCGAAACTACGAGTGTGTGTGTGTGGTAGCGGATAGTACGTATAAAAAATGAGAGGACGAGGGAAATAAAAAAATATAAAATCTCCCTACGGTCGGAATAGTTTTAACGCCTTACATTAGCCGGCTCATTAACCGCGGCCAAATTTTGCCTAGTGCCATTTATTTTCCTCTAGTTTCGGTCGAGAGGTCACTTGCACGTGTGTATGTCGTTATACGTGTATATGGGTATATACACAGAGATTATAGTCACTAATACTGGTAGACCGCTTTTAGCGTTATTATAATAACATTCCGATGTCCTTTTCGGCTCTTCGAGATTAAACTCCATAAGCAGTATCATCATCATCATCGATGATATCGGTTTTGGTAAATTAGCATGTCTTCCTAATGGTTAAAGACTAAATGCCCTCCAGGTTCCCGATTCCTTTTTAATGCTTTTGTTTACTTGAACGCGAAGACAATAGTCTGCTCGTTTCATTTAAACTTTTTTCGAATTCCACTCGCATGTTATCGTCGTTACCGAATAATATTGGTGAGTCACTTTAATTCGATCGGATTGCATTCGGTAGCAATAAATTTCGGACCATTACGATTCGAAATTGCGGTCGTAAATTAGCGACTAACCTTTGAAATTCTAATAATAACAATAATAGCGAATAAATTTATTAATAATGCACGTTGGTGCGTATATAAATTTCCTTTTTCTCTTAATTTAATTTAATGCTGTCGCAAGAATCTAATTTAACTTGAACCTGGTCCAAGTTATTCGAATGCAGAAAAAAATGAAACGGAAAAAAAAGAAATGGAACAAGCGACAATTTTCGAATTCGTAACGCGTTTAAAAGAATCTTAATTGTTTCTTTAAAGCCGTTTCCAATTCAAAGTCTAAATTTAAATGTCAGGTATGTTACACACATGTACAAACAGTTTTCGTTACGTTTGCTAAAGCGCCAATTTGAAAAGAAGACAAAAAACAAGCAAAAAAAAAATGCCTCTTCCCCATTTGAAATTGCGTTGGAACAATCGGATGTTAGGTCAAACAGGTGGTTCTTGTGACGAATCGTCAGTAAGAGGAAAAGATGGATCTTTTTCTTGCTCGAAAGATTAATAGGGAACATTTTTATTTTATTTTTTTTTGGGTCGTACATAAGGCAGAACGCGGAAACGTGCGACTCTAAACCGTATGCAAAACACGAAAAAAAAAAAAGGAAGAAAACGAAGAAGGACGTGATTTCCTCCAATTTTCACTTTAATATTAGACAATTTTCGCATCGCTTTCGTTTTAGCTCGCAACTTAGGAATTAAAGCTGTTGCAGACGGTTTTGTTTTCGCTTTAATTTTTTGAGCGGGCGTTTTCCTTCTCCCGTTCTCCGCTTCTAGGAACATGTACATGTGAAAGTAATAAAAATATTTCTTTTCGTCTTTTTTTGTATTCTTGCATTTTCAAATTAGAAATAGCTGCACGCCACTGCTGTACTATTTGAGTTTCTAGTATTAGTATTGCCAGTAATAGTGGCGGAAATGAGATTTTTCTTTTTATCAAGGAACGAAATAAATTCATGGAAACTGTTACTGTTTGTTGATGCGAAGACGTCGAAGCTCTAAACGTTTCTGGTACGAGTTTGAATATGAGTTATTTAAAAAATGTGAATTTGCCAAACTAGAGCAAAAAAAAGCAAATAACTTAAAGGCAGGAACTGATTTTGATTTATTTTATTTTTTTTGCAATCTCGTTGTGTTGTCGATAGGCAATAGGACGCATATGGGCCAGATGTAAATGCATTTGTCACGCGAAAATCGTTCGATATTAAACGGTAACATTTCGATATGATTGATGCACACAAATAATTTCTCTTGTGTCTTTTTTTTTTTTCGTCTTTTGCACTGTGCAATTTTCGTTTATTATTATTATTTTGTTCGCGCTACGGGGCCATTTGTCAAAAGGTAATCAACAACCCGGTTTATTTGCTAAACGTTATAAATTACGTTTTAATCATTTTGTTATTGTGTAACGTTATAAATAAATATTTTGGCCGTGCCATATTTCATATGTACCAATTAAATGTTTGCCAGTGAAACGCGGCTGGAGGAACCGCTCGAACCGAATCGGTAGAATTACGAAACGGGCAGATTTATTTTTTCACGTGCGCCCTGTATTTTCGCTTTTGTTCTCAAACCCCAGACCCTCGACGAAAAAAAAAATTAGCGTAAGGGGGTAGAAACAACGGATTTTCGGTTGTTGTTGTTGCTTTTAAATATTATTGTGATAACGTACGCTAATTAATTAGTCTTTCGTTAAATCAAACACGAAAAAAAAGCAAACCATTTTTTTCCTGATAAAATTTCCAAACGTCACTGGCAGTTTTTAATTTTAATTATGTTCATGACGTGCGGCCGGGCGAAGAAGGTTTTTTTTTCGAGGTTTATCTAATTAATAACGAGGCCGCATACATTTCGACCACGTGTAATAAACAAAATTGTACGTTTGTGTGCGTGTTTCAGGTAGTAAATTTTCAAACAAGCCACGCACTTTTTTCCTCTCTCTCAATTATTTATTTGTTTCAGCTACAATTTTTCATCTCGATCGAAAGCGAGAGTTTAACAACAGTAAGATAAATAATTCCGTACGCAGTAAATTATGTAAGCCTTTATAAAACGGTTAAGATCCGTTTAATGTGTTTATAGATTTTAAAAATAGATTTATTACTTCGTTAGACGAACATTTATATTTATAAACCGGTAAAACGTAATTGATTGGTGACGTTGATTGAGATTTTTTATCGTTTGCATAAGAAATGCAACTTCGACATATAGTCATTTGTTCGCGCGACAGATACGATTGATAATAATAAAATAAATTGCGATTGACATTGTCGGATGTCGAAGGAAGTTTGAGTGGCAATGAAAACAAATCGATTTAAATTGTGGGAAAAAAGCAAAGTGAAGATTTATGCTTATGAAGAATTCAACAGCGTCACACAATATAAAATACCTAAAAAATCCTGCTGTGGGGAGGAATGTGTGTGTGGTAATCTAGAGGGTAGATTAAAATAGAAAAACCATATAAGCACACACACTCAAATATGTATATGGAGTGGCGGCACGCAATGTTAAACTGTTGATTGTAAAAATAATAGCCTTTGGAAGACAGAAATGACAGGGGAAATGACGGAGACAAAGAAGGAAAGCAGAAATCTATAAATAAAACTCATTTGTTACTTATATGTATATATATAAATGCCAATAATAACAATGGATTTTTAAGTGATTCCCTCGACTTTGATAACTTGCTCAATTTGAATCTTATCGATCAATTTGTTAATTTTTAAAGCAAATTTTCGTATTTGAATTCGAGTAAACTTTACCTAATAAACTCCCTCAAATGTTTAGCTAGAAAGACACACAAACAACGGAAAATTCCTGCAGATTTCGAAAGTTATCAAAAAGAACTTCAACAGTCAATTTCATGATTTTGCTCTTCTCTCAATTTCATTTTTATCAATTTTATTCTTATGATGAATTTCCCTAAATCGCAAGAGTAACTAAGAAGAAAACGAGTTAACCACATTAAGCAGCAATAGAAGTTTAATTGGTTCCCTTCAATTCCATGATTTGGCTTCTTCTACATTTAATTCCCTGTTATTAACAGTAATAACTTTGACAAGTTATTTTTGGACTAGATTTTTTTCTAAATAAAACGGTTAAGATCCGTTGGTTAAAACCTTTTATTACAACACTCAATTCACTACTCAGATGAATAAAAGAGTAATTTCCCCTAGATCTCAAAAGTTACTAAAAAGTAACATACATACATTTAATAGCTATATATTTTTTAATTGATTGCGTTTAATTCCCTTAGTTTTTATATTTCTCCATTTAATTTTTCATCACGCACAATATTACTGTTGGCATCTTATTTATTTAAAGTATTTAAAATCTTTTATTCGAAGGCTCGCTTCACTATTCAGATGAAAGAGAAAATTTTCCTAGATCTTAAGAGTTACTAAAAAGAAAATATTCAGCAATGGATTAGTAAATTATTCTGTTCATTTCATGATTTTGTCATCTTCCACGTTTAATTTCTTTTCCTGCACATTATTAACATTCACAAGTTATTTTCGAACAAGAAGTATTTTAAACTGTTTAAAACCTTTTATTATGAGACTCATTTCACTACTCCGATAATAAAAAAAGTAAATTCCCCTGGATCTCAAAAGTTACCAGTTAAAAGAAAAACGAGAAGAACTTTAAATTGGAACATTGTGTGTACATTTACATGTTAGTAAAACGTTTATAGCCGTAAGAGCTAACATACTGAAAATAATTTTGGGTACATTTTCATAATTGAACGTACGGAAAAAGTTTTCCATCCATCTTATTTACCATAACTAACTCTGTCTCTCTCTCTCACACACACACACACACACACACATTTACTTTGACTCCATTTTCGTTTCGCATTCTCCCGTCTCTTTCTAGCACACGCACACAGTTTCGTTATCATCATCAACTAAAACGCTATTTCGTAAAAGACACAAGAAATAATAAACGACGAGCGATGCCAATGATGGCGATAGAATAACGAAAGCGAATGAGGGACGGGGAATACATATTTAGTGGAATAAGAAATAAAGTAAATGAAGCAGCAGAAGAGAGGCGAAACTTTTTAACCGTCGATATATGTTAAAATTTAAAATAAAGGAAGAATTACTGCACAAAAGTAACTTAACTCGTAATAGAATGGGAAATAAGGAGAAGGAGGCTGCTCCTCTTCTTCATCTCGACTCCTAACGACTTTTCTTGTATGTTTATTTAATTAGTCTCTTCGTTCTCCCTTTATCTTTTTTGCTCGTGTTCCCCTCATTGTCCTTATGCTAACGTTCTTAATGTTAAAAGTTTTCCGTTCGTTCGTTCGTTTTGCTCGCTTGGTTTGTTGCTTGGTAGAATGGCAAGAATTCATTTAAGACTTTAACTTAGATTTTTATATTATTACCCTCTCTATGCATTATTATTGTTATTACAGGGTCTGGCAGAAATACCTTCGACATTATAAACGTAAATTACAAGGCTATCGTGTTCGATTTGGACGCTCTTTTTTTTCAAAAGATAGCGAATTTTTTCCCAATTTAAAATAATTTGATTTAAAACATCATTACATCTAACTGGGGAACATTTTTCTTTGTTATTAGTAACCTATGCCTCAAAGCTAGCATGATTCGCATAGCGAAATTTTTCACGTTATTAATGCAATTTCCTTGCTTATTGATTCTTCGAATCCATCCAAGATTTTGTGGCCGGTGTCCTTCGATTTTAGGTGGCCCCACAGAGGAAAATGTCACATGGGGTAAGATCGGACGAATGCGGAGAGGCCATCCAAAGTCTTCGCGCAGCCAAAGTAACGATTTTGCTTTAAAGGCAGTGGTTCAATGTATGGTAAATAAAAAAATTCGCAACCGGATGGAAGAACATCCAAATCAGCTCCATGAAAGACCACTTTACAGTAGCTGTTGTGTCGTCCGAAATTATGACATAAAGCGAATGATGCAAGCGTTTAGGCATAAGAAGAATGGCCTGTACTTGGACGCAGTTTTAATTTTTTTAAATAAATAACGTAAAGTGGCATAAATTTCGCTATCTGTTGAAAAAGAATGAACGTCCAATTGGGGCTTACGATAGCCTTATAATTTAAGTTTACAATGTGGGAGGTATTTCTGCCGGGCCCTGTATGTTTTCAATTCTATTCTATTTTTCCAACAAAACTCGTTTCGTTTCGTTTCCATTCGTTTTCCGTATGTATGTAACTTGGGTTCATTTTTCTCTGTAGTTGTTTGTATTTTACTTATAGAATTTATAATACCCACTTTATTCCCTATATTGTGCAATTTCTTTTCTTAATGCCATTTTAAAATAATGCGGATTTGATATAAAAAAAGGTCGAGTTTATGTCAATTGATGCATAACAACATAAGAGTATATGCAATTCTGAGAAAAAGAACTTAATTGAAAAAAAAAAATTATCCAATTGACAAAAACTCTCTTGTACGATTTTTATTTGTCGATCAATTCGCATTTCAAAATAGAACAAGATACCATCAGTAGCTCTCGATGGTTATTTCAAAAATAATGACTACGTGGATAAGAATCTATTTATTGAATACTTAATGCAGTCAACAATTACCTACATTATTATATGAACATTTTCTCAATTTACTTGTGCTAATAAAATCCATAAAAATAAAATTAATACCGATAATTTGTAATAAGAAATTCGATTTTGTTCTCTCTACACCCCCGTATTTATTTTTACTTCTATTAAATAGAAAGTCGCTGACTAGCCTACTTTTTTAGAATGATGAATTATTTGTTGTTCGCTTAAGTTAATCTAACATGATTACCTTCGATTTTCGATAACATAATGTAATAGAGGGCTTATAATAGTTTATATCCAATATATCGTGGTTGTGGATAGCACGATATATCATTATCAACATTACTTTCGTTAATGAATTGAACGTCATTTGAAATTACGCTTTGCAATTAACTTTTATTTCGACGTTTTAAAACTAATTTTCAACAAAGAAAAAAACCTGCAAACTCCTGAACGCTACTCTTCACCAGATGATACGGCAGAAGTCAGTGAGATAATAATAAGAAGAATTGCACGATGTACGTGTGTGTGTTTTTTTTTTTTTAACATTTTTGCAAAAATAAACATACGAAGTGCTGTTAAATATATACACACTCGAGGCGTTCCCTTTGACTCGCGCCGGAGAGAAAAGAAGTTGTGTGGAAGTAGCAAAACAAAAAGAAGACACTGTTCATAAAGCAACCAACTAGGAAACTGGCGAAAAAAGTTTCAGTGTCATAAAGAGTACAAAGAAGTTAAATAACGGTAACATAAAAACGGGACGACAAAAGAAACAAGATGATGAAGTTTTCTTTTCCTTTTCGCTCGTGCGTCCTATTGTGTGACAGTTTACGTATGAAAAGAAGAGACTCGCGAAACTGCAAAGGCAATTATAGTAAATGATTGTGTATAGGGTGGACGAAAAGAAAAGGTTTAATAAAGAGGAGTGAGATGTTTCAGTTTATATCAGAAGTATTAACAATTAGGAGAATTTGCATTCGCAAATATCATCCCCTTATAAGGGCCAGGCGCCGGATGTAGCGACAATACATTTGAATAACTTTTGTTTTTCCGTTTATTAACTTGCCTTAAAGGAAATTGTTTGAGTTAGCTCAAGAATTTTGGAACGAATTTCATTCGTTAAGATATGTGCGAGGATCAAATTCTATGCGATTGTAAAACACATTGTTTAAGTTTTGTACGGCATACTAATAATCTATCTGTTGTTTTCCCATTCGAGATTGTTCAGGTATCAGTAATTTCTAATTCGCCAAAAATAATTAGTTAACAATCGTAAATACGAATTAACGAGAGACGCTTCGAGTAAACTAGTCTCTTGCACAGACATGTACACTAAGTATATGTACGGTATAAACGTAATATTCGGTTTCCTTTGCCAAGTGTAAGAGCTATGGGAGACAATAATAATGGAACTTTACTTGGTAGGAGACTTTCTAATTAGAATTACGTTAGATGCTGTTTTCTCTGCCGCCATTTACTAAATTTTATTCTATTTTATATCCGCGTAGTTATTTAGTTTGCCTGCTGGGCTCATATTTATTCGCAAAACATTATCATAGAAACGAACGTACATGAACTGAACATGCGATATTATTAGTGTACACAGTATGAGCAATAAGTTCTCAGACTGTGGCTATGAAACAAAATCGAAACAAAATTCCTTAGCTGGCAACAGTTCATTAGTTCCACACTTATTCAGTCTCGATCCGTTTTTTGTTGTGTTTAAAAAATGTTTCGACTGCCATTTTGGGTTCATTTTATGTCATAAAGTCCGACGCATGTGTCGGAGCTGTTTCAATCGTTGAAATGTGATCGGAAAAAGGTAACTTTGACTTAGTTTTCAATTTAGGCATTGAAAAGACACAGAGACATTATTTCTGGCCAAAAATTAATGAACGATGGCGGAGTTGTGATTGCCGGCTAAGAAATTTTGTTCCGATTTTGTTTTATAGCCACAGTCTGAAGACTTATTTGTTGTGTATTATGATAATTATTGTTAAGTAAAACTTTATGCAATAAAGACGGATTTTTGAATAGTTTCGTGCACACGAATGAGACAATCCAAAGAAAAAATGCATAATTACAAATTTGAGGATGGAAGCAATCCGAGAGCGTTGAAGAAGCTAAAAAAACACTCGTGGGACGTCGTAAATTCCGGTAAAACAATGACGGGGGAAAATGTTGAGAATAAATGTTTCATCTCCTTTGTGTACGAGGGAATATAAATAATTTCGTTCTTTGTTTTGATGAGTAGGCCTAATAAAAACGTAATTATATCAACGATTTAAAGGATCGACTGTTCGAGATCCTGATAGAGTATGGAAAATGATGAAATTTTATTTCCTATTGAAATCAATATTTCACGTTGTTATTATACGTTTTGCATTTAATGTGAGGTAGTAATTGAAACAGAATTAATTAACAGTACCTACATAATGAAACCGATTAAATGCGCAGACAATAAACAAACAGTTTTCCATATACATGCACTTCAACTAGACGCGAATAATGGCAACATTTATTGCCCTTTAGTATTACTATATCCTCCAAACTATTACACCCCTATTATTAAACGGTGGATGTGAATTTTTATTAAAAGCGAACTATTAAAAAAAAACTAAAATCAAATCCAACGAAATCGAATGCGATTTTTTTTTAGTTTCAAGAGCCGGTCAATAAAGGACTAATCGACTTTTTAATTGATTGATAATAAAAAAATAAATTAAACAGCGTGAGGCTAAATGATTGATAACCGGCCGGTCGCATTGTATTATTTTCTGTCGCATCCTTTAATGTACCAGCGCTCTGTCAATTTTCCCACCTTTTTTGTTTGATCATTAACGAACCTTTTTCAAAGATTATTAATTGCCAATTTTTACAATACGCGAACCAAAGAGAAGACAAAAAAGAACGCTCTCGATAATTCCCATCAAATTTGCATGCAAAAGAGTTATTACGTTACACGGAAAGAATTGTGGGAAATAATACAAAAAAAAACGCAGAAAGCAGCAAAATCCAATTTGTAAATAATCATCGAAAATTGATTAGATTCGATGCTAACGAAAGTATGTTAGGTTATTATTGACAGGCACATAAATTTCGTATCGCCGCCAAATTAAGTCAGCTGAAGCTTATTGATAAACGCTCAGGGAAATTTTCACCAAAATAAAAGTGAATTTCTTTTTCATTTCGAGATAAGGAAATATAAATGAAGAGAAAAACGTGCAAAAAAGACTGCACAGAAGCATTGTAGATAATGGTGAAATTAGGGTACGAAACGATTGGAAAAAAGTTGAATAGGTCTTTGCCGACGCCTTGTATTTGCGAATAATTCTCATCGCGAATTATGAGAGACGTAAGGCACTTTTTTCGGTCTTAAAGATCGCTTGGTGTTTTTTTTTGCAGGCCTTATTGTAAGATCGCTTAATAAAAATAGGAATTCATACACATTTTTGATTAAGAACCGTTCGTCGAAGACGGAAATTATGCGCACGGGACGGCAAATCGCTGAGGGGCGCAACCCGAGAAGAAATAATAAAACGTAAAACGCTATAAAGATCCGAATATTACCGTTGTTATCAATGACGATGTTTCTTTGTTTCATCAAATTGTTGCAGAAAGTAAAAACGAGAAGCGACCGAAAGTGAAACATTTTTGGCTTTCATTCCGTCAGAGACGAAAGAAAAAGTCACTTTGGATGAAGGGAATTTATTGCATGAGCAGAAGAGGAGAGAGACTTTTATTCGTTTGCGTCATAATAATACGGCCCCAGAAAAATGTGGAAAATTATAGAGAAAAGTTTTTTAACGAGACATTAACAGTTTCTCCTCCATCTCGCTTCTTCCCCCTAAGAGTTTGCTTTTCTTTTCGCGAAAAACAACAACAGAAAGAATATAAAAGGGAGAAGAGGGAATAAACTTTCCATATGAAACAGAACCACTTAATATCGTTACTTCAGTCGGACATCGGATTCTTTTATTCCCTTTTATGGCCGATTCGATCAGATAATTGGTGATCATCATTTTTACTTTTTAACGTTCCTCTATTTAAATTGTACTCACTGGCATTAAGTGGGACGGATGAATGCGGCGTAACGGCCGTGACATGTTGCTGATGTGTCGTCGTAGCGGCAGCGGCACCAGAGGCACCCAAATGCCTGCCGCCTTGATAACCGAGAACGGATCCATGGTAGAGCACTTGGTGGTGATGGCCCTGGGCGCCACCGTGCTGTTGTCTGAAACCCGCCACTTTGGCGCGTTTATTTTAACACATCTTCATTCTCGATTCCCATTAATTATCAATTATCATCAGTATTAATATATTATGTTTAATAAGTGCGAGTTTTATACAATTTAAAACACACAAAACTGTCCGCGTCACGTGTTCTTATAAAGTTATCGGTAAGAGTTCATGGGATTTACATGATCTTTCGTTAGTTCGTCGCCGTTGCGGCTTTTTCAGTCAAGCAAACATCAAAACATTCTATTTTAAGTCATCGTAAGCGGACGCCTTAAATCATTCATCTTTAAAAGAAAAGCCTGGGGAAAGAGAGATGCGTTAAACGGTTTAATGGGCCCAAAAATTAAAACGAAAAAGTGAGACTAACGAAACTTTTCCCCTCTAGATTATAAGAATTTCTAGACGGTTCGTAGCAGTCGATTTTTCTTTTCAGTTATCGCGTCCATTAATTAAAAGAATTAGCAATTCATTCAGATCGATTCCAACCAAACTACATTATTATTAATGATCATCATCGACAATAGAGGCACTTTCTATCCGTCCATCGATTAGGGCAGCATACAAAAAAAGTTTATACAAGAATTCGCTCGTCGAAATGAAAGTTATCCCATTTTCAATTTGACCGTTAGCTTGTTTTATAACTCGCACGAAACCGAAACACGTGCTCATATTACAAAGCGAATTTTACGTTTGCAAATTTGATCACCTTCTATTATTGCAAATAAATGACAATTTCTGATTGTTCGGACAAAACTTTGTGTAATTAAATGGGGTAAATAAAACTCGGAGCGATTATTCTAATTTCAAATTACGTACCAATTAATGATCCTGACGATAGGGATTAAGTTAAAAGGCTTTCGACTATATCAGATGGACGGATTTGGCACAAACTAACTGGGAAGAATGTTGCGAAACTGGCAAAAAAATTGAAAGTTGTGGCACGAGGAAAAGACTGCAAGAGACCGGCGAAAAAAGTTGTAAACGAAGTTGGCAATTAAACTAATGGCTCTTCTAATTAATTTAATGTTATAAATGGAAATGAAACGTAATTTTAATAACGGTAATTAGAAAATGTTTTGCCTTCTTTCCGTTTCTATGTGCTACGTTTTTCCCCAAAGAAATTTGAAAGAAGTTTTTTCTTCGAAATTTACGCTCGATTTGGAATTTTCACTTTACCTCTGCTTATGTCAAAGGATCGAAAAGGAAAATTCACTCACTCTACGAGAAGGCTTTTCTCTAAAAACGAATGCGGATGAGTTTTGATAAGAATTAGTTTCTCATTACTTATCACTGTTTCGATAAACATAAATTTTTCGATTGCGTTTACATAAAATTTGTCTTTCAAGTTACTTGATCGAACCTCGTGGTGAATTGGGGATGGCCACGTGCCATCCGTCAGAAACTGTTTATGTGAAACTGAAGCCGGACCGGCCGACGGCGCGATAAAACGACGACTGGCATCGACGGCAGTCAAAATGAGTTAAACGACAATAATGACGGCGACGGCGTCGGGCCACCACGACGACGACTACTAGCAACTAGAGAAACGGTTCCACGGGCCGTCACGACGCGTGCCTCCGGATGTGGAGTTTGCGCGCGCACTTTACCAGTTCCGGTTAAAATTTAGCGAATTATTATCGCTACGTTTTGTTTTATTTATTATCCCTTTCTCTCCAGTCGTTCTTCTTCTGTTTTTTTTTTGCTTTTCTTTTCGTCTCCTTTCCTTTACTCCGTTAATTTTTTTTTTCAGTCCTTCTATTCTCTGCTTTTATTTCGACTATTTACGATTAGATTTACAATTTACGACTGACAAATGTTCATTTTTCGGCATTGTCTTCCTCCTCCTTTATTTGCCCTTTTTATCTTTGTCTCTTTCTCACTCACACTCTGCAATTTTATTCTCCTTTTTACTCTTCGTCTCATTCCCTTTTCAATTCGCTACACGAGGAATATCTCTCGTTCAATTCGCTATTTTTTTTTGTTCTGCTCATATTTTGATTCGAATCTTTTGGCAAATACATTGGAAATGAAAATTAAGTGAGTCTGTCCTATGTATGTATGTAGGTCCGGATAGAGTAGCAGCATATAGTTTCGATTGGGATAAAATAAAACGGCGAGCATGCCAATTTTATTGATGGAGATTTCCGTTCGAATAATTCAAAACGTTTCGAAATGTTAGTTTTACTTTATTTGGACAAAGATTTTGACTAGTAAAAAAAAATCGTTTCAAGTCGAAAATCAATCTACAGTTAAGAGTATTTAAAAACGATGCTCAATGGGTTTCGTAAAATTTTCAAGTTATGCAATTAAAAAAGTTACAATACAAAATTATAAGCACACGTGAAAATTTATACGACGTATGTAAAGAATAATCGCGAGTAGAGTAGAAACAGATTATAACTAATTAGAAACACTATTGCAAAATGTCACACCCAAAAGTTTAAGTATCCGCGAAAAAGAAATCTTCAAAAAAGCTGTCAGTCAGTGGAGAAACGTGATAAAATAAGATATCGAGCCATCATTATGAGCCTCTATTCGAAGAGATTACGGGATAAGAAGATTATTTAAGAAGACATGTTCGATGCCCTTCGTAATGACTGGCCCTTATGAGGAGATATAATCCCACACTGTCAAAAATTAGGTAGCTACTACTGTCAAAGCAGGAAAGGTTTCCATTCAAGTCGAGGATAGACCATTTCAAGAGCAGAAAATATTTATAATACTTTTCAAAGATGAAGAAAGCTTCAAATAAAGCGAATTTTCTTCAAAGAATATGTTATGGAAACTGCAGACCAAAAAGAACGGTCTCTTTTGTTAATGTTTAGTGGCAGTATACAGGATCGTAAAAAGTAAGTTGAGTTAATAGGAGTTGTAACGAAATGTTTTTCAATTCCTTTACATTTCGATAAATGTATTATAAAATAATGCTAGTTTTGCAATCTACAGCTAATTCAAAATGTGTGTTTTTAATTTGATGAACGCGTCAAATGATTAAATTACAGCAGAGGCGAGCAATTAGAAATGGCAAAAGGATGACAAACTGTTAATCGAACGAAATCCGTATGAGAAATGATTGATGATCAATCAGGAGCAAACTTTTATGATACCTCGAAATAATTGAACATGGCAAATTCACTGGTACGTGGGGTTTCTGTCCAACATGGGATAAGTGTTAATTGTCGCGATGATATTTTAAATTAATTAATTATTGCGACTTTTCGTTGATGGTTTATAATTTAAATAGCTTAGTTTTTGCTATTTACACTTTTTATTCTAATTTATAATATCGTATTGTACAAATATTTGCAATTAATCTGAATATAATATTAACTTATCGCCTGTTTTTATTACTTATTAAATTTGTATGAATTTATTCTTAACTGATTGACAGTTTTTATTATTTATGAACCTTTTCAAGGTTTTAACAATGCTCTTGACTTTCTGAAAACATCACACTAAATGTTGTTTAGCAACTAGTTCTGGGGATGAAGCTGATTGCTTCATGCTTATTTTCATTGGATTTCTTTCGTTATTCCCAACAATGAATCGCTTCATTCCGTTCAACTAGTCACATTCGGTAGATAAGATTGTCTGCATGTTGCAACTGCCTATTTTTACTATCAGTTAACGTTCTTTACTAGCAGGTCGAAAAATAAAACAAAATTTTATTTATTCAATATAATCCCCTCTAATTTAGCAGAAGGTTCGTAAAGTAATTTTAAGTCATTTAAAGAAACTCTTTGCCTTGGTCTGCAAATTACTGCTCAATGCTTCGTCATTTGTCAAAAATCTTTTACTTTTAAAATGGGTTTTTGAGTTTTGAATAGGGCGGATAGTAAACCTTTTCAAAATCAATTACATACTATTTTGTAGTTGAATCAACGACGTTTGAGCAGGAGCGTTGTCTTGCAAAAAGAGCAATTTGCCGCAGCACCTTTGCACAATTTGTTTTGCATAATTTAGTTAGCAAGTAAAAGTTCCGAAATTATATCATGGACAGATGCAATTTTTTCCAGAGTGCTCATATAAATTGGTCTTCAACGGAAGTGCTCATCTTTCACATCTGATCTTCTTCTTTTATATTCCACAACCCAGTTTTTAATGGTGGTGTATCGAAAGCACTGATCACCTAAGGTTTCCATCACATCAGCAACAATTTCTTTGTCCGTTTACCCTTTCAAAAATAAATATTTTATTTACTAGAAACTCCCGAGGCTAACTAAATATCCACACCCCTTTGTATATCATGAAGAAAGTCAAGCAAGTTCCAAAAATTAGTGGAGTAAAATTTGTTTTGAAGAAAACTGTACACAACAGTATATGTAATCTTTCACGAGCAAGTTTTTCTTTGAGCGAGTAAAAATAAAATTATGATACTGACACAAAAATGCTCAACACTTCAAAAATTATTTAAAAAATTTAAATTTATGACCAAATATGCTGTACAAAGCGTGTTTTCACTTTTATTATCTTAATGTGTGGCTTGAAGTTAAAGAAATGAAACATTATGTCGATACATTTTCAACATTTGCTTTCTTTTCGCTCTCAATCAAGCTCCACAAGGTTCCAAAGTCTAGTGCTACAATGCGTTAGAAGAGATTTAAAAAATTAGATATCATCATCTCGCTAAGAATTTCTATTCTCCTCTAGTTTCTTTGTGTGATTCGGTGCTTTGAAAAGATGGAAATATGTCAAGGACAAGATTATAGAGGATGAAGATGAGCTAACAAAAAATTATATGTATATATTACTTGTACATTATAAGTAACTTCCTTTTCCGTGCGATTGATGGAAAAGAGCTGGCAAAGATAACTGAATTAAATTAAATTAAAATCTACCAAATATAGCAAATTCAAATTTCTAATTAGTTAATATATTTAAATCCCTCGAACGGTTCGAGTGGACGTGGAAAGAAGTTGATAAGAAAACGAACTTCATTCTTCTCATCTTCAACCGAAAATTAAATTAGATTGAAAAAGAAACAAAATGACTAATTAAATATAAAGTAAGTAAGTAATCAATTCAATTTTCAAGAAGAGAGAGAGAGAGAGAGAAGGGGAAAATAAACCGCAAAGTTGAAGAATCGCTTCTTGTGTATTCTCGTAACGGGCCTATTTAAATCGGTTTCTCATTAACGAAAGACACACAAAAATCGAGAGACCGGACTAGATACAACGACGGAATATTCATTCGGTACGTCGTCTCGTTCGGTTTATTCTCTTTGTTTCACTGAGGCTTCCTTTCATTTCGTACCGTTATTTTTATTAATTTCCTTTCTTCTCCTCGCCCGCTTTTATCTCGTTTCCTCATTGTTCTTCTTCGTCATGATTATTTTAGTATTTCGTACGTATAAAACCGGGCAAAAAAAAAGAAAAGAAAGAAGTTCAAATCGTTTTGCTTTTAACAATATAAAGAACGTGGAAGAATTAAATATTTTAATTTTCCACAGAACGGCCGTAGAATTTTAAACGGTGCCTGCCTCTTTGCTTTTTGCATTTTTATGTATATAACTACCGGCAAAAGAAAAAAAAATATGAGGAACGGGTAATTAACAGAAGATAATTCCTTTATTTTCGCCCGAATACTAATTTAATTTTTTTTGTTCGGTTCTTCCCACAATTTCGTTGGTCTATTATGGCGAGCTTTCTTCGGTTTTTATTATCGTTATAGAGCATTTTGCTTTTTGTTCTCGTTGTTGCACAATTTCATCATTCTTACCATATTGCCCCTTTTATGGCTTTAACATCAACCCTTACACGTATGGGAAGCGAATGAAATGCAGAAAAATGGGATTAATTTGAAACAATTGCTTTAATATGCATAAGATTTAATAAAATTAAACAGAAAGAAATGATAAATTTTCGTTATCAACTCGTTTCGTACGAACAATTCAGTTTGTTTCATATACGTGGGTGGATCAAAAATAAATCGGACTTATTACAATACTCGCCCAATCGAAGTGGATATTGGATATTACGAGTGAGCATAATAAGTTCGGTTTGGAGGTTAGAAATTATCAAAGATCCAACCGTGCAACTGGACCAAACCTCTTCCTGGAAGGCAAGCGAAGATCGAAAAAGTGAAGCTCAAATAAATCCGAATAAATCATCGCGTGATTATTATTTCCTCGGAGGATTTACAAGAGGCCCTAAAAGAACAAATCCTCCATGATGGTACGCATTTAGAAGTGCTTTTGCACAATTCGTTCAGTGATCTGCCGCATTATGTTTTGATTAAAACGTAATCATAAAGCGACCTAAACGTTAGGGAAAATGTATTCAAGGTTGGTAGCCTGTCAAAAAGTAATACACAATCCTTCTTCCCATAGATTTGATTGGGCTATTAAAAAGAACTACGTCCGGTTTATTTTTGATTCGCCCACGTACATTTGCTCCTTTCTGCACTTTTGCACTCGGTTGGCGAAATTATTTCGTTGGAAATGGCATCATTTAAAAGTTATTATGGTCGCGTTAGAGGAGAGAATATCAACGCCCGTGGGGTAAGTTTGTCGTTAACTGGGGGCACATTAGCAGCAGCATTTTCCACTAGCGCCAACGTCTTTCGAAGCGGCAGACAGTATATTGTTTGCTTAAACGTTGTAATATCAGCTGTTTTTATCTTGGAAAATTGGTGGCAAGTGGCCGATTTCAATGTTCGAATGTTGCTTTGATTTCACTTAATATTACCACTACAACATTTCGGTTCTTTTTTCTTCTACCGAACATTACCACCACCACCACGATTACCTTCAACCATTCACATACTACTTTTACTAATTTTCTCTAAGCTTCAAGGCAAACTCTTGCCATTTTATGGTTAGCGAATGAGAATTGAATAGAAGATTCTTGCATCGCCATTTCGTTCTGATTAATCTTAATCGTTCATAAAATCATTAAAATTCACACGTTTCCTCCATTCAATCAGAATAAAAGAAATACTTGTATATTGCTATAATTCCTGTCCCACTTTGGTTTTCCTCATTTTTGTATTCGTGAACGAGAGCAATTTTCATGTCTTTAAGCTATTAGCGTTCATTTTTTTTACAAACATACAAGAAAAACGAACATAATTTTCCGGGTACATTAAAATAAAACTAATGTAAGCATATTAATAATAATGAAACTGTATAAAAAAAGACGAACCATAAAAACACTCACAACAACAACGATATGATAGAATTAAACTCAAAGGGTAATTATTTGCTTCCTTTTTAAAATTAACTTTTTACCATTTTCTTCATTTTTCATTTTTCCTTTCGAAAATTGAACGCTTAGTACCAATTTTCCTTTAGCACAGGAGACATCTGTTATTTCCTAAAGTATAGGTACGATAAGGCGTTTTTTATTTCTGCATAAAAATAAAGAGCAAATATGGTAATTATAAAGGAAACAACAACCACTATTTTAACCCGTTATCTCGTTCCGGTTGATTTAACAAGTTTAAGGTGTTAATAATAACGCGACCACATTCAAGCAAGTGCAAAGCGTTGATTTTCCTCTTGCACGTGTTAAATGTTCAATTTAGACTTGATTGATAGACGATTTCATTAAATCTCTTTCACTGCAAAAAGAGAACGAAGAGGTAAAAATATTCGATAATGGTAGAAGGCCTGCGTTTAAATTGGACAAGATCGGAAAATTGAATCGTACGGGGGAACAAAAAAGGGTGGCCGATTTAGAAGGCCCAATAATGTAATTATCACCGAATACTATGTAAATTCTGTCACTTTTCTCCAATGTTTTAAAGTTAATTTTCATTGAACATTCGTTCTATCTGTACAACAACAAGCAGCAAAAAAATAAATAAATAAAATTCGGGAAGACTAAAAAGATAAATGGTGAGACAGTGAGGGATGAGATAGACATAGAGGGTGGAAACGTAGAAGCGAAGTTAATTTCACAGTTATTGAGTTACGGCAACACCAGCAGTATTGCATTGCAATAATAATGATGAGGGAATGTATTATACAATTCGCAATTAGTGTAAATCAATTTTGAAAATGCACACACACGTGAGCAAATACGTATAAACGGAGAAAAAATATATAGTTCACGTGCAAGCTTTAAATGTGCAACCAAATAAATACTAAATTATGCATTAATTATTATTATGGCAAAATGGGTTTGATCATTATGTTAATATGAACAACTATGGAAAATATTAATGAGGTTACATCACATATGGGTGAAGGTCATCGTCCTAAAAAACATTAATTATAGCATAAAAAAAGAGATATAAAAAGATTTAAAAATATTCAGCAAAGTGTGGTTCAAAGGAAAAAAAACACAGAAGTATCCAAAATTAATTAACGTTAATTAAAATTGCTATCCACAGCAAAGAAATTTTATAAATTTAAATCATCTGGAAAGATGGGTCTCGTAAGATACAACGAGATTAAAGAAAAATGTGAAATTTAAATTAATGTGGCGATGACTGCCGAAGAGACTTTACTTTTTGCCATAATAATGATAAACGCAAACAAAATGTGTGGGTTTGAGATAAAGTGAGGCTAGACAAAAACAATCAACTGAAATCTGGTCGTTGCATAATTAAATAGAATCAAATGTGAGAGACAAACTAATTTTAACAGCGTGGCAAAGAGATTAAAAAAAAGTGAGAGAGCAAAACAAAGAATAGTGGCGTCAACCGTTGTTAATTAACTGTGTGTGTGTGATTCATAAAATATTTACTTTGATTAATTGCTAACAGTTTATGGTCGCATAAAAAGGTTCTTTTCAAAATTTACAACTTGCCACACGTTCACCATAAACTCTATTTCTACAGAATAATGAAACACGTACATTTTGTAATTTAATCGTGTACATTATTTTAAATCCACGGCGAATACATGCGAAAATGGTAAAAGGCCAAGTTGTACGGGGAACAAAGTGCAAATTGTTCAGAAATATGAACAAATTTTAATGAGACACATGCTATGGCGTTTTCGGTGGATGCGCCGGACATCTACAGCATATCCCAATAATACTTGACCGAATATGATGGATACGGTTGATATTAGAGAAAAATAATCGATTTCAGGATACATCACAACCTACCAACTTTTTCGAACACGGCAGACTTCCGGATAAACCGGAAAAAGATGTTTATTCCGTTATTTGAAACTAAAGGAATTTTAGATGTAGTTTATTTAAAATAAGGAGTTCGCGATTTTCGTTGGATAAGTCGGTTCGATTTACACCATCAATTCCCTGATTGAAGTTGCTTCTTGCAAATTACGTCGCATTTCATTGACTAACTGCTCTCTTTTACCTTTGTGAGTCCAAATAGTGTTATTGAACGAAGCAACTAAACTTTGTATTGGCGACCCTCGAAGTTACGACAGCTGCCGCAAAATAAAAAAATAACAAATTGAGCCATTTGTCTATAAATTGTGCTGATGGGTTCAATTGGGATTTGTCATGCTGACGCAAATAAATGCCGAAAAAATTGGCAATTGTTATAAAGTAAAAGCTATTCGGTTTATGTATACAGGGTGTTAAAAAAAGTGTCACAAACTTTAAGGGGTGGTAATATGGCCCAATATAAGCAGAAAACTCGCAATGAACATGGGGCCGGAAATGGACCATTTAGAAGATACGGAGGATTGAACTTTTATGTAGCATATCTGCGGTTTTCGCCTTTTCATTCACAAAACTTCCATTTTCATAGCGTAATTAATAGATATTTAGACGTTTGTGACAATTTTACGAATTTTCGCTGTGCCTTTTTACTCTAATTCTGAATTAGGCCAAATGCATTGCATTTATGGTCGTGCTAATGCTATTAGGTCGGTGCATAATTATCCGCAGTGTTTGAAAGCTATTTTTCAGGCAGTTCACAACACAAAAATTTGTGGTAAACACACTCAACTTATTAATAATAGTCCAAATTATCATCCATTTCAAGTGCAGTCTCCTATTTGTGTACTAGATGGCCAATTCCACGTGTAGAAGTGCTAAAAATTTGCAACTTTGCATGTCCTTACATCGGTCACCAATTAAACAAAATATTCCCACATATTACCATACAAATCATTTGTTGAAAAACTGGTGAAGTGTACGAAAATGTTATTTACTTGGTAACCGATGTAAGGACATGCAAAGTTACACATTTTTAGCACTTTTGTACACGTGGAATTGGCCATCTAGTACACAAATAGGAGGCTGCAATTGAAATTGATGATAATTCGGACTTTTATTAATAAGTTGAGTATGTTTACAATAAATTACGCTACGAAAATGCAAGTTTTGTGAATGAAAAAGCGAAAACCAAAGATATGCTACAAAAAAGTTGAATCCTGTGTATCTTCGAAACGGTCCATTTCCGGCCCCATGTTCATTGCGAGTTTTCTGCTTATATTGGGCCCCTTTGTGCCCGTTTGTGATACTTTTTTAACACCCTATATAGCATTCCGGTGAAAATATAGAAACAATTGTCAGATTTTGGAATAATGACAGGTTCGCCCTATTCGAAACATGTTTAGGTTATGGCCTGTCAATTATGATATACTATTTATCTAATAAGTTCACAGTTGCATTCATCTCCTTCTTCACATACTCATTATTGGAACATACTGTATATCCGAAACGGATTGTTTCGTATCCAATTTTATACGTATTTAACAACTAAGATAAAATAGCGAAACGCAAATGAAAACGAGCACGAAATCGAATTGGCCCTTCTTTAGACAAACGCATCCGCTCATTACTATAGAGCGTATTAAGCGCAAAACTTTTACCAACAGACGAGAAAAAAGAGAAGACACACACACTAAGGCACACGTGTATTTCCCGCTTCTTTAACTTAGCTCTAAATGAGAATCGGTCGCTGTTGGAACGAATTTAAAACCCCCGGCCGAGCGATGCAAGGCACCGTCGTACCCCAGTATGTAACAGTAGTTTTGTTTAAGGTAATAAATTATTAAAGGGAAATTACTTTTACAAAAGGCAATTCGGCTCGGTTATAAGGTTACAAACAACGGTATGGTACAGTACATACGCGGAATAAGTAAACTTTGAAAATAAACTGGACGACCGTACTGCCGTGGTGGAGTTTGTGTATAACAATCTGGTTAGCGGTAGGATTATAAATCCGTGTAGCGGCAATCCGCAGGTGGGTAAACGGGTGGAAAAGATCGGTGGCGGTTCATTGTGTGTGTGTGTGTGTGTGTGTTGCTCGGATGTACCGTAAGATTACACTATTATATTGTGATGTAATGGCAACGTAATCGAGCCACACCGTGTGTTTATCAAAATATCACAATCTGCGATTTTTTACTCATTCTTTTCTCCTTTTCGAGTATAATTACGACACTGTTTATACGCACGAAGAACCTGAACAACAACAATCTCTATTGCCGCTCGATTTTCGATCTACGACAGTTACTAACTTATCGTAACATCTGTTATGTACCGAAATCCAAACTTCCTTAGTACAGTCATCTTCGTGTACTTTGGTTGTTTGTATTATTATTATTACTTAATTGTTTGTTCTTCTCTATTGTAAACTGATTATAGATATTTAAGTCAGTCACTGTAAATGAACCTCGATCATCCCTGCTTCAACTACAAAAACTGACCCTCCACAGTTAACGGTTTTAAATGTAATGGTCAGATTTATAAAGATCGTCAAAGTGACTGGTCCATCAAAACAATTGCAACAATTAACTTTAAAATACATTATATTTTTAAGAGTATAGAAGTTTGTTTATTTTGCCCACAACACTTCGATGATTCCCCGAATTTGCATATTGCTGACAATTTTGCTTTTTAGTTCGTCAACAGAGGAGGAACAAGAAATGTCAAATGAAGTTACAGTGTGTCACAAAAGTATACGTTCACCTAGTTGTAAGCTGTTATTCTTGGTAAAAGTGGATAAAACAGTTTTTATCGTTCTGAACTAAATACGTATAATCTAAAAGCAATGGATTTAATTAAAGTCTGACGCGTCCGCTCCTTTCATAAAAATTAATATTATTTCAGTCCTTTGTAAAAAATGTACATATTTATTAATTTCTAGCTTATTGGTTGTTCGTTCCGCGAAAATCACGTCATACTCTGCCTTTTACTGAATTTATTGGGTCTAGTTATTCATTTGTATATTTTATAATTCCACATTTCTTAGACATTCCTATATTCAATTTAACATCGCTGTAAAGCTATTATTTCGATTTTTTGGAAAGCACATTCATACCGTTACTCGTTCCTCTTGGGAAATCCTATCTAGAAAAATCCAAAGGTTCCACAAATTTTAATTAGGGAAGGGATGTCTTCCCACTCTTGAACCAAGTTTTCCCTTAATAGAAATAACAGCTAAATTCGTGTACAAATAATCAATCAATTTTGTTAAAGCTTCATCATATAAGCCAATTGCACATTTGTAAATAAAGTACTTAAACTTTAAATTACTCTTTAAGTCCGTTACCGAAACGGTGGTCCTTCGACAAAACAAAGTTTACGTATCAATCAATTGATTACTATACGATTATATTTATTGAAAATTGATTAAGAAATATTGCTCTAAAATTATTACTATAACTTCACAAATAATGAAGAATATCAAAAGTAAAAAAATCAAATACTGGGCAGTGCACATACGTATATAACCAACTAACCACGGATAATATACTATACAGTCGTAGCATGGCATGAATCAGGTGGGGACCGTGACGTCCTAAGCAACCTTATGCTGTTTACGGTGTATATGTTATACTGGATAACGCACCAAACACTATTAAGTTATAATTTTTTTCATCTTTTTCTTGTGTTTTTTATCATTATTGTCATATTTTCGTTTACCAGACACTTCTTGATATTTTGCTATTAGATATTTTAGTCTGATGTAGATTCGTTGAAGCATGAAGGCTTTAATTCTTAGGAAAAGTATGGAACAATATATTCAAATCCCTCTTTTTTGTTCATTCGAAGTTATTCTTACAAACACTAACTGCACACACCGTTCCTGGCATTTTATTTAAGGCATGTAAATCGACTGGTGATACTGATTTCATTTACTCCTAGACAATAATAATAATATTTAAAACATAATTCATATAATTTATTAAAGAGTAGAAAAGTCGAAGACGCATCTCGGAGAATATCTCGGAGAATATATAAATATAAGGGAGAGCTAGGTTTGGCTAATTCTGCAATCGGTAAAGAACGGAGCAATCACAAAGAAGTACGACAAGAGTAAGAGTAGCCCAAAGAATTACTTATCGCGACTCAGCGACGTTTCCTCTGTAACGTATTTGGTTTCCTACGCAGTAGATGTGGACCGATTTTATACTGAGTAATAATTTGGCAGAACTATTCATTCGTTTAGTATTAATGATTGATAAAAATTACACGCGGCAAGAAATTGAAGGCGTGAAATAACATTCCTAACATTCCATTGCCCTGGACTTCTTATACTTGTCAGACTATATATTATCCGTGCAAAGTACCTAAGAAAATGAATCCAGAAGAATCACGGGCCGACAAGCAGAGAAGTAAACTTGAAAATACTGAAATCGTGGTTTAAGGCAAGAGCATACTTCACAGTAGAATATTATATGAACGATAGCCTCGAGGAAATGGAAGAATGGGTAATGGAATAATTCCAAAAGTTAATATTCAAATTCCAGAATTGGCAGTGGATGATGGATAATAAAATGTATTTGTTCTGACGAGATCAACAGAAGAAAAAGAACCTTTTTTACATGAAGCGATAGACTTCAGGAAGGAATAGGCAAAATTGTTTCACTGGTTGGCCGTACCATGAATATTGTAAACAATTTTGCAAAGAATGCCGAACCCTATGCCACAAAAGTCGTAAAGGACTTGCGAGGGAAACGTCAAATTTGCCAGTTTTATAATTGTTTTCGAGTTTATCAAATAGTGAATCAAAATTTCTGGAACAGTGATCTTGTTCGGCTCGATTTGAGTACGAAGATTTTTGTTGTTCTTGATTCGAAGGACCAATGTGTAAAACTAACTTAACTTTATTTACACATATATATTACAAATTGTACACTAATTTAATTAATTTAGTGACACGAAAACGCACGACAACGACAGTGTTAACGATAACATCTCGAGACGAAAAATTGAAATCGATTGATTTTCAGTGCAAGGTTCGTATATTTATATGGGCACTTATCTCTCCCCTTCCAATTCGGGGAGAGTGTGCCCTTTGTGAGACAAAACTGCCCAAAACCAGATTTTGTTGGTTGGCAGCTTTGTCTCAACAATATTAACATACAGTCACTCTCTTGTTACGATGAACCTTCAATTTCGCGTTTGTTTCTTTAGATGTTTGAACAAACGGTTCATCGCAACAAGAAAGTCCGTCGATTGCTATTTCTTAGTTCGCTATTTACAATTCATTTCCAAAATGTACAAAGACTATCTATAAACCAAAATGTACAAAGACTATCCATAAACCAAAATATAGAAAGACAACTCGCGATTCAATAACGCACAATGACTGTCACTCACTATGGCGTTAACAGATCTTAAGTAGTATTTATAATTTTTTTTTCTGCGAAAATTCGAACGTAATTTAGAAAATTGTAATAACTCTTGAGTAAGCTAAACAATAGATATTTGCTTTTTTAAGGTTTCAAGTTGCTTCATTGTTTGGTCTGAAAAATACGGTTTTCGAACGCCTGAACCTGTATTTATCAGATGAGGCAAAAGGTAAACCATCTGCCGGATATCTATTGTGAGACAAGTTTAATAATATCATTTTTCAAGTAGATAATTTCTTCCAATTGAATTGTAACTTTTATTGAAAAAATATATTGTATATAAACTGGGACTACTGAGGGTAAGAAATATCGATAAGCTGACTGGACTCGGTTAGATATTGTTATTTGGTTGCTCAGATCGATTACGAATAAAAAATATTACTCTTACTATATTATTATTATTACTACTACTACCGTCGCAATTCCGGATATTGTCTATATGGTACGAAGAAAAAAAGCAATTTGATATAAGGGAATTTGCAAAATTGGATCTTAAATTTTTTTCTTGTGAAAAAAAAAATTGAAGAAGCACCGGTGGTAAGCGAAAAAGGAACGAACAGACCCCGCGCTGGAAGGGGTGAGGGTGTAAAGAAACAATTTTCGAAACGAGCCTAAACTGCGTTAAAATTTTTATTAGTGTTTGTGTGGTCGGGTTCCCTTTTTATGGGTTGTAATCTTTACCTCACCGAAAATAGATTTAACTGTTGAGTTGCTGCGTTCGGTGTGCTATATAGTTGGATGGAAAGTTTTATAACGTATTTAATTTTTAGGGGTTAAGATATATATACATGCAGAATGAAGGGCGACGAAGAGGTTTGTTTGGTGTGCTATAATAAAATTTGTACTTGGAAAATAAAAATTGCCATTAACCAGAATCTCTCTCTCTCTCTCTCTCTCTCTCTCAGTCTATCTTTCTGGGTTCCACATTCATTTCATCTTGCTCCTGTTTTTTTTTTGCAAAAACAAACAATAAACTTTCCGAACCATATTTTAAAATCTAGTTTTCTAGCGTATACGCTTTATATAATAATAGAAAGTATTTCTGGAATAATAAATCTCATCCATGTATTATTATACCTTCTGTTTAATGTAGTGCAAACAACAAGTTACATAATTTATATCCCTAATTTATCATTTTACTCTCGATGCTTCTACTTTTCGATTCGGTTCACATTAAATCTATTTACTGTCATTAAAATTATTCGTCGCTGCTCTTTTTTTTATAATTCGTTTTGGAATTTGCCACAATAATAATAAAACAAATAGAATTATAGAATAAAAATTATATCGTGCAACTGGATGCAAACATTTATTAACTGGTGCAATCGATTCGTTTAAATCGGCAATTTTTATTACATCCGTATCGAAATAATTTATTTTTCAAAATGCACACGTTTTTTGAAACTTTTACAGCAATTAATTGTAATAATTTAAATTTGGCAATGATGAAGAAAAAAAAAACAACAACGAAATAACATTTATTTAATTTAATGGAAAAACAAACAAACGATAAACTCTGCGAAATTGTATTATATCAACTTAAATTTTATTATTGGATCTAATGAATAAACTACTTGCATGCCTTTGAAAAAACTTTCGAATTTATCGTTTCAGATTTATTCGATTACTACTTCTAACCAAACCCCAACCCCCTCCCCCCCCCCTTCATTGGGCTGTCTTTCGAAACAAACGGATAAACTACGGTTAAAATAAATGGATTCGAAAACAATTTGATTGTTATTAAAGTTGCGTGTTAACGGTAATTAAATCTTGCAAAGAAATATAACTACAAGAATCAAACACGGAAGTAAAGAGCAAGCGGAATGGATAAAAAACTGAACGAAGAAGATGCAAAACTAGAATTATTGCACTGAAATTGATACATCATTTGGATTTATATACAATACATAAAATATAGTGATGACAATCCAAGAGTACTTCGCATATTCCGAGTAATCGGGTCCGCAAATATCCCGGACTGTTGGATACCGGACTAATCGAAGAACAAAATAAAATATACAAAAAATAAGAATTCGTGTCAAGAACGAACAAAACATGGTTAATAACAATATGGTCACCAAATGAAATCCTCTAAATAACAGAAATAATCGCAGAAAGTAATTGGTCTGAGACTTAAGTAGTTGTTTCCAAATAATAGTCAGCAAAATAATCATTGAAACAATTTCTTTTAGTGTGCATAATAAAATATTATGTATAGTCAAACAAGTATAAGAAGTCCAGTGCGGCAAGAGAGAGGTAGGTTTGGCTAATTCTGCAATCGGTAAAGAACCGAGCAATCACAAAGAAGTACGACAAAAGTAAGAGTAGCCCAAAGAATTATTTATCGCGACTCAGCGACGTTTCCTCTGTAACGTATTTGGTTAACTACGCAGTAGATGTGGACCGATTTTATACTGAGTAATTATTTGGCATAACTATCCATTCGTTTAGTATTAATGATTGATAAAAATTACACGCGGCAAGAAATTGAAGGCGTGAAATAACATTCCTAACATTCCATTGCCCTGGACTTCTTATACTTGTCAGACTACAGTTTATTAACAAAATGACATATTACCGACCAAAATTACAGATTTGTCACCAAATAAATTACTATCACCACCTGGCATTCACTGGCGTCTTAGTTTCTTGTTGCTAGAACAATTAGCTTATTTGCTTTGAAAGGAATATTAGGCAGTGTTGCCATATTAATGGAGTTTTCCAATTCAATGAAAAGTTCTTTTAATCCATTCTTTCTATTTCTGGGGATAGACAAATAATTCAATTGTTTTTGTGCGTTTATCTCATAAAGTCTAGAGTATCTTCCTAATGATATATATTTGGTCTCACAATTTAATGACAATCGAGGCTTCTTACTTAATCCTTCTTAAATAATGAGAATTGATGGCATTATTGCATTTTTATTTTACATATCCGGCAATAAAACTTTGGTGACCAAAACTCCAATAATAATGTCCATTCTAAATTAAAATCTTTTTATTTAAATCATTTTAAAAGATACTTGCGCTGCAAAATTAATTTTTTTAAAATTGCAATAACGAAATCTGCGCATTTTTCTTATCTAACCTTCTTCGTCGCTGAAATATTATGGGTAACTTAAAGTGATTTTATAGTTTCAGACATACACATTCTTAGATTATGCTTCTGAGTTATTCACTAGATTTTAATATGAAAATAAAACAATAACTCAAATCACGGCGGGAAATTTTCAGTCGGAGGGTCAGAAATTAATGCTTCCAAGAATTGTTTCGTTTGCTTCATCATTTTTATAAATGGAAAACCAAGATCGAGTATGTAGGTACACATATAAAAATAATTCTTTCAAATGTTTAATACGGACTGATCGAGCCGGACTATGCGAGGTATTCCAGTCTTCCGCTCTCTATAAGAGAATAAAAAACCGGAAAAAAATTGAACTAATATTGGATAAAGCCATAAAAAGTATCGGATATAAGAGGATAAAAAAGAGGTCGAGCGAAGAACGATGGGTTAGGCACGGGTCGAGGGTACGGTTTTCGAATCAATGTCGCGTTCGAATTGAATGAATAGATTATGCGACGGAATGGATATTTTCAATGAGAGTACATTGCCTTGTCAGGTCTTACAATTGAAACCAAACGCTGATCCGTGCTCAAATCGCCAGTTAGATTCATGCCATCATTTCTCTTTATTCTCACTTTGTTCTCCTTTTTTACTTCGAATACCTAAGTATAAAATAACACACACATACACCAGACACGGAGACACAAGCCTAAACTAGCTCCGTTCCATCTTTCCATTTATTATGATTTTTCTTTTCTTCTGGCTTAACGTACATCTCGTTCGATTGCAGTTATTTATACGTTGTAATTTTCTCTTAGATTTCAATATACCTAACCTAACGTTCGTACGGATCATCATACGAATGGAGGATTGTTATTTTAGAAAGGTAAAAGAGACGACGACGAACAAAATGCATTTTGGCAAAATAATAGACACCTTAGCTTGGGCATAGAGAATGGGAAAATCCGTGGTTATGGCCGTTCGCTGATCGATGCTGGGGATTTAGCAGAAAGAGGGAAATAAAAAGAAGAGGACCGAGCGATTCTGCAATAAAATTGGTATTTTTCTTTTACTTTTTATTGCACCGTAACACGGAATTTAATGTAAGTGGTAATAAACGACGACTCGTAACTGAATTTGGAAATTATTTAAAATTAGAATCTGCTTTGCTTTTAGTCTAAACTTTCGCTTGCAAAGTTGACTCTTCAATTTGAATTCTATTCATTAAATGATTGACACATGATAAAGCGGGACATCGCAAGGGAAATCAACAGAACTTTGAAAATAATTCCATATAATTCGAAAGTTGAGCTTAAAAAAGAGAAAAAGATTTGTCAAATTTTAGTATTCCAAAAGATAGCCAAATTATTATTTTTACCTCTTACTAGTTCTTGTTTAGATGTGGCATGATCAAATAAGATTGAAAAGTTATAGGGGGAAACATAATATCGACTAACTATATAAAAATTTAAATTAAAAAATAGTGTCACAAGCGTTAGGTGGTAATAATATGGCCCAAGATGAGCAAACAGGTCCGGAAATGGACGGTTTCGGAGATACGAAACATTTTGCAACTTTTATATTTTTGCAATTACGTACAAAAAGTGTAAACTATCAACAAAAAAAAACAAGGGAAAAACAACTCTAATAAGATGTTCAAAGGCCCCTCCTTCCATTTCGCGGCAACCACGACATCTTTGCCCCAAGGACCTTCGAACTCTTCGAGAATCATCAGCAATCAAGCATTGGCTTGAATTTGGTGGCGACTTTGATCTGTTTATGTTTCAGTTCCTCGATGTCATTTGCAGGCTTACCACAAATTAAGATTTTCAAATGTCCCTAAAAGAACGAAATTGAGAAAGAAATTGCAAAACATGATACAGATCCGCTCCTTTCCAGCCATCTTTCTTTAAAAATTATGTGCAAATGTTCTCTAAAAGACACGAACTGAAGGATTCTGGCGACTTATAGCACGACCATGCATCAAATACATGTAGACTAATTTAGTACTTAGAGCAAGAAGACGTAGCGAAAATTCGTGTCATTGTCATTAACGACTTAATATCAACTACAAACTCCTGTGTATGATTCACTTTTGTAAATGAAAATGTTGAAAACCGAAGATATGCTACAAAAAGGAAAAATGCTCAATATCTTCGAAACCGTCCATTTCCGGCCCAATCTTCATTAAGGCTTCTCTGCTTATCATGGGTAATGTTAATGTTATCACACCTTAAAGTTTGTGACACTATTTTATGAACACCCTGTATACATCAAATTGTGGTAGAAAATTACCTAATTTACGTAACTTAACACCTCATGCAAATATTTCTTGTCCAATTAAACCCTAATTAGGGGTCGATTAAAAAAAAATGTTTTCCAGATGATCGACTTAAAAAAAGGTTGGAGACCCCTTTCAGAGCGAAGGCGTGACTGCTGTAAAGTTGCTGATTTTGAGTTAGTAAAAATTCCCATACGTGTCAAAAATGACTGTTATTGTTACCAGTGCAATAAACAAATGTAATTAATTTCAGCAGTTACACAGGAAGATTAGACAAAAGTGTGCGAGCGATAATTAATTTAATTCAATTCATTTTTAATTTATGTTTGAAAACGTAATAACTTGGTTACGAATCATCCAGAAGATTAACGTTTCTATTATCGTCCAGCAACGAAAAAAAAAACACAGAAATGCGAATGAGGACAAGAGAGTGTGTGTGAGAGAGAGAGAGAGAAGGAAGGGAAATGGCAAGGTGAAAGTCCCTCTTAATTCAAGAGTTATAGCATCCTTGCTCGCACAATGGCTGTCCGTTGGTGAAGTGAAATTGGCTGAAAGGGCTTTTCAACCATTACATTTAATTAAGTGTGGGAACTTTATGACTTCATGTCGCCTCCCTTTCTCGCGCTTTTCCATCTTTATCCTTGTTACCTCTTGTTGCTTGGTCGCTACCACCCACCCTCACACTCCATTTATAACACGACGCTGACCCCTTTAGCAATTAGCCTTTGACAGTTTGCCGTTGTTGTTGTTCGTTCGTTAGTTATTCCTCATCTTGTTTTGCATGGGATTCGGTTTTAGAAATTACCGTATAAATATATGCCTACCGTACGCATATAAATATATATTTATTCATTAGAATGTTGCAAGTGTAATTATTTTAAATGAAATTTATGAAACTCGCGGAATTAACGCGATTTAAACGGTAACAATCGTAAAATTTATATTTTACAAACTTTTCCGTATTGATTTACATAATGTTATTTATATGTGCGAATAACGGTAGGAAAATAAAATTGGGGCTACGGTGGTTATTGTTTTCGGTAGGATAATTGCAAATTTATGTACGGTCAAGGTTTTCGATATGGATACCTTTAGAGCCAGCGGAAAGGGACAGAGAAAATGTTACGGCGCAAACGAATGAAAGTGAGACGGAAATATGAAAAGGAAGATGGCTTTCAGGAGAACACAAAACTTTTCAGTCTGTAAGGAAGTTTACAATTTCTGAGCATCGAAAGGAAAGTACGAGGATTTTCGATTAAATTAGAAGTATGATGAAAATTATTAATAAAGTAATTGCAATTTGAAGGAATAACTCAAACATGTACTTGCTTCTGAGTGAAATCAAAATTATAGAGTACTTTACATCTTGGAATATAAAATTATTTTCGCTCAAGTTAAAATAACTGATATTCAAAATATTGTCACAGTAACAAAAATAAACACGCAATTTTTTTTTATTTATCCTGAAAAATTAGAGCAATCAGAGTGTTAAAAAGGTGGAAAAACTTTAGTTGGGTTTAAGTTCAGAATTGCCCCATAGAATATTGCTTTTAGTAGGTACATTGCATGCCGCCAGTCACATTTTGCTTCGTCAAAATCATTGACCACTTTCTTTTGCTATTGACTATTATGATTTAGCCAAATTTCAGAGATAATTTAATGCAATAATCGACACATTTATTTATTTATTGGAAGTTTTCAAATTACTGATAAAAAGATTCGTCCTGCTTATGTTCAAAGCAGCTTTGCTTCGCAGCTTACATAAATAATACATAAACAATTTTATGATTCAGTTTCAATATGCTTCTTAATACCACCGCTCATGGTAAAACAATTTTGGCACCATAATAGATGGACATTTATGTATTTAATGTTTCGAAGTGGCTTATTCCTAAATGTCTTTTCAACAATATTTTAATGTAATTTTGCATCGAATTAAATTTTGTTGATCACGAACTACTTCACTTGGGCGTTCATTAAGTTTAATTTCTTATCAATTCCAATTCCAAGAAATACAGGTAATCTATTAACTTCTACTCAAAATATCAAGAACTAATGCTTCTATCATGGATGAAGAATTCAAACGAAGTAACTAAAAAAAAAACAACAGAAACACCCTGTTCGTGCCGAACGTAGGCTAAGACAATTTTGTACGCTTTCTATTTTTTGTATTTTAAATCTGTTGACAATATTTAGGAAAAGGTCCAAGAACGTTATGTCGTTTAGAACGGCAATTAAAACAGTATTGTAACCACATCTGTTCCATTCTTCAACCGGGTGAGAATTTTGGAGACGGATTACCAGGAAAAGAGAAAGTGTCCTTTTGCGCTCCAAAATTCACAACCCGGAAGAGGGTGAGGGGCAACAACCCCACCAAGACTTGTAACCGAGGTTTCCTCGGAGGAACAGGAAGAAAGAACGGAGAGATACATACAAATAGCGAACGAACGATAACTTCCTTCGCACCACATGCAAAAGTGCATGAATTTACATGGTCCTTCGAGAGCCGGATTTATTAATTTAAAACATTAATAAATTTTAAAAGAGTATATAAGATAGAGTATCGCGTGTTGTGTCGCGTCGCGAAAGCTAGAGAAACCTCCCGAGAAGCCGAGGCGTGAAAGAAAGCAGCGTCCAGCGGAAGCAGCATCATCAGGAAGCAGCCGAGTCCACGAGCGAAAGAGAAGCCGAAGTTCGATAATAACAACGGTGAGTCCTTCTCATTTATTTCCTACATCCTTGATATCTGCTTCAATTGAATCGCCAAAAAGTCGTCAAAATGTCACAAGAACATGCTTTGAAAGAGTTGAAAGCAAAGAAGAAACAAATCAAATCTAAATTGACGCGCATTTCAAAGAATATTCAAGAAACATCGGAGAAATTAATGTTAAGTGAATATCTTGTCAATGTAGAGCCACTATTGACGGAATTCGAGAAATTGCAGTGCGAAATAGAGGCAATAACCGAGATTGAGATCGAAGAAGATGAATTCGCGGAGTTTGAGGGTAAATACTATAATAGTATTTGCACAATTAAAACAAAATTAAATAATGAGGCAAATGATGCAACCGCGAGAGAAAAGAACACAAATAATAGTGCAGTTGACCAACCATTGTCATTGCCGGCCATAAACTTACCAACGTTTTCGGGGTCGTACACAGATTGGCTTCCGTTCAGGGATTTATTTAAGTCGCTTATACACAATAAAACTCAAATTGCGAAAATAAATAAATTCCACTACCTAAAATCTTGTTTAATTGGGGAAGCAGGCAAAACAATTGATTCGATTCCGATCACCGAAGACACTTATGATACCGCGTGGGAATTGCTCGAAAATCGTTTCGATAAACCGCGATTCATCATTGAGAGTCACGTGAAATCTTTCATAAAATTGCCGGGAATAAATAAGTCTACGTTAAGAGAAAATCTAGACGAAATAACAAAAACCGTGAGAGCGCTTGCAGCGTTAGGTTATGAGCCCAACGCGGACGATACGTTAATTATTCAATTGCTCTTAACGAAAATGGAGAAGTCGCTGCGCGAAGAGTGGCAAGAGAGCACAATTAACAGAATGTTACCGAGCTTAAAAGAATTTGTTGAATTCCTGACAAAAAGGAGCAACATTCTGGAGTCAATCCGCACATCAAATATGGACAGCGGCAATATTAACACCGGCAAAACAATTAAAAGGCAAACGTACGCTCAAGTACAAAAAGAAATTAAATGCCTCGTATGTGATGACGGACATCAAGTAAGCCGATGCAGAACATTCATGAATATGACAATGAGCGAGAGAATAAATTGCGTAAAAGAAAATAAGTTATGTTTTAAATGTCTGAAGGAAGGACATTCCGCAAACAAATGTTTTTCAAACAACAATTGCAAGAAATGTAGAAAGCCACATAGTACGTTGCTGCATTTCGAAAAGGAGAAAATGCAAGCGGACGAGAATTTGCAACGCAAAAGCGAATCGGAAACAAATCTCACGTGCTTGCACAGTTGCAATAAAGCGGTAACAATTCTAAGCACCGCGGTGGTGGAAATCAAAGGGAAAGATAATAAATGGACAAAAGCGAAGGCCCTACTAGACACGGGAGCCCAATCGAACTTTATTTCAGAAAAATTGGCGGACAAATTAAATCTGGCGAAGCTGCCAATTCAAGTATCGATCACGGGAGTAGGTAACCACGAGAACATAGTCCAAAAGTATATAAAAACATCATTTCGCTCTCTACATAACAATTTCAATCATGAGTTATCATTTCTGGTGATGCCAATGCTCACACAGAAGATTCCGAGCGAGGCTA
Source organism: Hololepta plana (assembly GCA_963695495.1). NCBI lineage: Eukaryota > Metazoa > Arthropoda > Insecta > Coleoptera > Histeridae > Hololepta > Hololepta plana. The sequence goes on along the minus strand of OY968832.1, from coordinate 4,817,174 downwards.
TTGAGAGAGAGAATTTTAAGATTCCGAAGTCAATCAAATTAGCGGACCCGACATTCCACAGGCCCTCCACAGTCGACATTTTAATTGGAGCAGAAATTTTCTATGAGTTATTGTGTATCGGACAGGTGAAAGATTCATCGGGGTACACGCTACAAAAGAGCCAATTGGGATGGATTGTTGCGGGAAGTTACAGAGAAGCTAAAGCAAATGAAAAAAGTCAATGCAACGTGGCATTGAAAAACGATATAAATTTGGAAAATTTGCTCACCAAATTTTGGGAGGTGGAAGGTTGTGATACCTCACCTTATTTAAATAAAGAAGAGCAATATTGTGAATCGTTTTTTGCGAAAAATTATGTTCGTGACGAGACTGGGCGTTTTGTGGTAAAGTTACCGTTCAAAAGCAAGCCGATGTTGGGAGACTCGAGAGCAATAGCAGTAAAGCGCTTCAAGAACCTCGAAAAGCAGCTGTGCAAAAACGTTGATTTGAAAAGACAATATGAAGCTTTCATTCGAGAATATATTAGCTTGGGCCATATGAAACGCGTAAATAAGAGTGAACCGCTTGACAAAACGACATTTTATCTTCCACATCACGGCGTCATAAACGAACAAAGCTTGACGACAAAACTCAGAGTAGTCTTCGATGGGTCGTGCAAATCAAATAATGGAAGATCGTTAAATGAGTTTTTGCCACCAGGACCCAAACTCCAACAGGATTTAGTCGACATTTTACTCAGATTCAGGACGTACAAATACGTCATATGTGCAGTTGTTTCGAAAATGTTTCGTCAAGTGCGGCTAGACGAACAAGAAAAAAGTTTACATCGAATTGTGTGGCGATTCGACAACACCAAAGAGCTGGAGGAGTATGAACTCCAAACCGTTACATACGGTACAACATGTGCGACGTACATTGCTGTTAAATGCATGCAGCAATTGGCCATAGAGGAAGGCCATAAATTTTCAATTGGAGCGAAGGTCGTTTTCAATGATTTTTATGTAGACGACATGTTAAGTGGAGCGAATTCCACAGAGGAAATTAACCACATTCGTCAGCAAGTGACGAGTTTATTGAAACTCGGAGGTTTTGAGTTGCACAAATGGGCGAGCAATTGTCAAGGAATAACCGAACACATGTGTGATAAAAGCAAACAAAACTTAAAGAATTTCGGCGAACATGCCACTCTAAAAACGCTCGGCATACAATGGGACAATATACGCGATTGTCTACAATATTCAGTACCCGAAATTAAAGCGGATCAAAGAGTAACGAAGCGAGGCATAATATCCTACATTTCACAAATATTCGACCCGCTAGGATTGATAGGGCCAGTCGTGGTAACCGCGAAGATCATTATTCAAAAACTATGGCTATTACAAGTGGATTGGGACGAGTCGATCCCAGAAAATCTGTACTCATCGTGGTTAACCTATCAGTCGCAATTAAAAGATCTGGTGCAACTCAAAATTCCAAGATGTACACGTGTAATTTCGCAAAGAGCTGATGAATTGCAAATACACGGTTTTTGTGACGCAAGCGAGAAAGCATACGGCGCTTGTATTTATTTACGGTCAAAGATTGACAAAGAAATGTACCGATGTAAACTATTGTGTGCGAAATCCAGGGTAGCGCCGCTAAAAACAATATCAATTCCGAGGCTCGAGTTGTGCGCGGCCTTATTATTGGCGAAACTAATGAACAAGACCTTAAAATACATAGCTCTCCAATTTGATTCGATCCACTACTGGTCAGACTCTACCATCACCATCCACTGGATCAGATCTGTTTCGAAAAATTACACTACATTTGTTGCAAATAGGATCGGACAAATTCAGGAATTATCGAAACCCGAGAGTTGGAGACACGTTAGAACAGAAATAAATCCAGCGGATTTGTTGTCCCGCGGCTCAAAGCCCGCGGAAATTATCGATAATGAACTTTGGTGGGATGGTCCATCATTTCTTAAAAAAAAGGAGTGCGAATGGCCGCAAGACACAATCCGCATTGAAGGCACAATACCAGAACAAAAGGTGGTGGTAAACCTAGCCACTAACTCGGAGCAATGGAATATATTCGAGAAGTATTCCAATTTAAATAAACTCATTAGAGTAACGGCGTGGATCATACGTTTCATGGATAATTCGAGAAACTCAAAGCGCTGTGGGTCGATAGCAACATCTGAGTATTCAAACAGTTTACAAACACTTATAAAGCATGTACAAAAGAGCGCGTTTCAAAAAGAAATTGAGAGCATAAAAAAGAAAAAGCCGCTAGAGAAGACATCAAAAGTGTTAGATTTAGATCCATTTTTGGATGGAGAAGGGGTGCTCCGGGTGGGAGGGCGTTTACGTAAAGCCAATCTGTCTTACGAACAGAAACATCAAGCTATTCTGCCAGCCGGACACCCATTAACGAAATTAATAATTAAAGACTGCCACAATAGAATGTTTCATGCCGGTCCGCAGGCAACCCTATATGAACTAAGAAATAAATATTGGCCTCTAAATGCAAGAAGTACCATCAAGCAGATCGTTCGCGGATGCATCATCTGTTTCAGGCACAAACCAAAATTTTTGCAGTGTAAACTTGGTGACTTGCCTAAATTTCGAGTACAGCAAAATAGAGCTTTCGTGAACAGTGGTGTGGACTACTGCGGTCCATTTACACTGAAAACAGGTGGCCCGCGAAGTAGAGCAACGACTAAGGCCTATATTGCCATATTCGTGTGTCTAGCAACAAAAGCTGTACACGTAGAGATCGTCAGTGATTTATCGACTCAAGCGTTTCTTAATGCGTTGAAGCGGTTTATCGGGCGACGCGGTTTGGTTAACAATATATATTCAGATAATGCGACTAATTTTGTGGGCGCCAATCGTTATTTGAAAGAAATAAAAGAATTCTTTGCGAAAGAAAAAACAAGAGACGAGATAGTAAGCGAGTTGTGTGAAGAAGGAATCACTTGGCACTTTATTCCGGCACGATCTCCACATTTTGGCGGTTTGTGGGAGGCGGCAGTAAAGTCGCTGAAATTCCATTTAAAAAGGGTGACGAGTACCTCGCTATATACATTCGAAGAGCTTCAAACATTGGCGATTCAAATCGAGGCAATATTAAATTCCCGCCCAATATCCCCAATAAGCGACAATCCCAGTGACATTTCCGCGCTAACTCCTGCACATTTCTTAATTGGATGTCCTCTCACCACCATCATCGAGAAGGATGTAACGCACATACCAGAGAACAGGCTATCCAGATGGGAAAGAGTTGCAGCCCAGACGCAGCACATTTGGGAGAGATGGCACAAGGATTATTTAAATCATATGCAGCAGCGAACCAAATGGAAGGATGGAAAAAACACAATAAAAGTCGGAGACATAATAATAATAAAAGAAGAGAACGTCCCCGTTCAACGATGGCCACTGGGCCGAGTAATTCAAGTACATCCTGGAAAAGACGATATTGTGAGGACTGTGACCATAAAGACAAAAGGTACAACCACAAAACGTGCTGTGGCAAATTTGTGCAGGTTGCCAATCAGTGAAGACAGTGACAAAAAAGACTAAGAAAAACACAAAGACCAAATTATTTCTTAATTGAAGGGCTAGAGCCCTTCAAGGAGGCGGTGCATGTTCGTGCCGAACGTAGGCTAAGACAATTTTGTACGCTTTCTATTTTTTGTATTTTAAATCTGTTGACAATATTTAGGAAAAGGTCCAAGAACGTTATGTCGTTTAGAACGGCAATTAAAACAGTATTGTAACCACATCTGTTCCATTCTTCAACCGGGTGAGAATTTTGGAGACGGATTACCAGGAAAAGAGAAAGTGTCCTTTTGCGCTCCAAAATTCACAACCCGGAAGAGGGTGAGGGGCAACAACCCCACCAAGACTTGTAACCGAGGTTTCCTCGGAGGAACAGGAAGAAAGAACGGAGAGATACATACAAATAGCGAACGAACGATAACTTCCTTCGCACCACATGCAAAAGTGCATGAATTTACACACCCGGTTACTCATTGAAAATGGCTTTATAAGTGAATAGTATATAAGTATGGTATCATTAAATAAAATTGAAACGTAAAGGGTTTTATGCAAAAATAAAAATATGTGAAGTAATATATGTAAGTAATTGTGACGCTTCTCAAATGTTACTTTGGTAACTAATTTCTAAATGAGTTTCGAACCGAATCATTGAAAACGGTTATTGTATTAGAAACTATGTGTCTGTGACAACATTTCGCAAACATTGGTAACACTGGTGCTTAATTCTGAATCAAATTCACGGTTTTTTGCCATTAGCTTTTGGCCCCTGCAATCTTTATCTAAACCTGATCGGGAAATGGCATCTGCCAAGAGACTTTGGGCTGATTTCGATTCCAATTAACAAATCTTGGTCACAGTCAAATCCTTGGTGCACAAACCCAAAAACCGTACAAGCGCATCAGAATTACTTAAACACACTTTCGTGAATCTCGGCGACGATTTAGTTTAATTTACTGAAAAATCTTCATTTCGTTTTAATGCTGCATTTTTGTTTGCTAATTACTTTTATTCTGCGATGTAATTTAAGCTTTTCAAGACTGAATGTTTCAATTTTATTTACTTTCACAAATAATCTTGAAAAACAAAAGTTACATATGCAATTAGTAGTGTTAAATTTCTCTTTGGGCGATGGATTTAATTCACTTAGCGATTAAGCGATACGCAATCACGAGTTGCATCAACACCAGCAACAAATGAACATCGAGGAAATTACGAGAATAGATTAAGTAAGTTCAAATTTGAAAAGGGTCTTAAAAGTCCTATTGAAGAAGCAACACCAACGAGCAAATGTCGAACTGCCGACAAGTTTTATGTTGTAATTATGATTTATATAGTGAAAGTAAAATTTACCTTCGAGACCTTCGAGAAGAGGTTCGCGTCCAAACAGCTTTCCTTGTGTGAAACAAATACATAATATCAGTCACTAAATGTGGTTTCTTTTCCGTATAAGTTGCTAACGCTTGTCAAACATTACTTTGGCAGCACTAATACATAAGTTTACAAAAGAATTTGAGCAGGCATGCCAACGTGTACATTGAAAGAAATTGACTCATGGTATAACAACGATATTTTCGTAATTAATATTAATTTTACAGATTCCCCAAGAATTTTCGTAAAATAATCAACAACCAACAAAGTAAGATGAAGGTAAACAGTGTAACTTTATCGTATATTCTTGCCCTAGCAATTTAAACCTGATTAATCTTCTTACAATTTTGTTTAATTAAAAATTCAATAGAATCGATCCGTTTATAAAATCGTAAGCGCAATAATAGGTAGAATAATAAATAATTCACAAACGGCAGTACTCTCTATGTGCGGGTACTTTGTGAATTCCATCCAATAAGTTCCGCACAATTATAACTCCATCCGTCTTCATTTACGAATCTATATTAGTATCGTATTTGGATTGTCGGTTAAGGGTGGTGGTTAATGTCGAGGTCACATATCCCCTAAATATATGTGTGTGTACGTGTATGTAGCTACATAACAACAACCACTAGCATCATCATCATTATTATTATTAATTTAATAGATATTACCATTACGTCATGAATATAATTCAACAAACAACAACAATAATAACAACAAACAACAGTTTATATGAATAATAATGATAATTTCTCTTTGTTGGTGTATGTTTATAATAATTATCATCATCGTGTGCGATTCGGTTGTGGGGTTCTAGTAGACCTTTTGCATACAATAAAAGCGCGTGTGACGCGTAATTAAATTTCATTACCGTTTTAGGATTAATATATTTAATAATGACGATCATAATCCTCAAGGTTGTTACTTCACCTGGTTCATTTCCTTTATTCGGTTTCCGCCGAGTGAATATTTTCCCCGTTTCGCGTCCACGATAAACACACACTTTCATCATCGTGTCACGTTACGTTCTGGTTATTTTGAAAAATTTCATCCTCTTCTCGCTTTTATTTTCGGTTTAGCCTTTTGAGTAAATGAAAATATTTCATAAAATGATGATGATGATGATGACGAGACTGAAAATGATACATTCCTGTTTTGCGGTACATTTATATGCGATACGTATGTACGTGTGTTATTTTGTTGCTTTTTTTTGTTCGAGGCGAAAATGAATTTACATGAACTGGACGCCCCCCGGAAAGTTGTTTATGATGTTTGTTAAAAGCTTTGTTCAGCATTTCGGCAACGAAGAAGATGGGGGAACGGAAACAAAATAGACATGATAAATAAAAGTTCGCACGAATTTGTCGCTATCAGGTGAAAAGAAAATTCGCAATATAGTTTTTAATCAAATGCTTTCTCCAAGGTGCAATACGAAATTGCCGAATGCAATCAATCGCTTAAGAATATGTACACAGTTTCATATGAAATTCCAATTGCTGTCACAAAGGAACATTCTTATTAAACGTGAGGAAAAAAAAAATATTTGGTGAAATGAAGGCACAATACGTCAATGAAATTCTATTAAAAATTCGTGTATTTTTTTAAATAATTACAATTTCGGTGAGAGGAAGGATTTCGTCTCTTGGATCAACGCTTTTATACTGGAGTTAGAACATGACATAAACCATAGTTTTATTCAAATTTCTAACTCATAGCATAAATCTAATTGGGTGATATGCGAGGGGACATCGATAAATAATTAGTGTGCACCGCCATTTGGAGTAGATCGAGTAAATAGAATTTGTATAGGAATAAATGATGATATATTGGAAAGATTATCACTAATTTTTATGCCCAAAACTTTCTGCAAAATTGATTCGCAAAAGTCTGAATTATGATGAGATTAAGCTTCGCAATTTGGAGTTCCGAGTGCTTGGACTTGACGATGTCCTCTTAATGCTGTCCCTTTGAAAAGTTGGAAAAAGTCGGGAAGTCGAAACCTTTTACCAATTGTAATAAATAAATCTTGTAGATAGCTAATTTGTAGACGACAAAAGAAGTTATTTCTTAAGGTTTAGAGGGTCACAGTAAGAAGCATGTTGAGTTAAAAGGAGATCTAGCAACGTATAAAAATCTTTTAAGTTCAAAATTTCCTGCTGTGGCAGGATGATTACATATCAACAAGACATCGTAAATCATATAAAAGTGCAGGAGTTTGCAAAATCTGAAACCTGATACAAATTTATCATGCTAAAGCAAAAACGATGACGGTTAACGCAGATTGCCCCAATCTCAGTGGAAGCGTATCTAAATTAACGGTATTATTACGATAATACGAACGAAACATTGTCCTAAGTTTGACATAAATCAAAATTTACTGCCAAAACCTTATAGACAATTAAAAATAAAACGAAAGTTTGCTCTTCAATTGCCATCGTGTCGTGCAAGAACATTGTTGGGATTACGCGATGGATCCCATTCAACTTTGTGCTCGAAAGTGTAATGTACCGTAATAAGATGTCTGTTGCTTGTGATGTAAAACTTTTTTGGGAAGACGAAACTGATTTACGATGATCGTAAAACCAGCTCTAATACATTGGATATGCAGAAAGTCGGCGTAGCGACAACGATTATAATGATGATGTGTGGGTAATCAGTGAGTGACAGCGCCACGGTCGGTGCCTTTATTAAACGAAAACGATGATGATCATGATGATAAAAATTTAATTATTTTCTTGTATATCAAAAAAAAATTGATTAATTTCACACATGATTCAAAATCGAAAGCAGAATTCTTATGCCACGCGGTCGATGATTCTCTTAGCCTCCCACTTTTTCGCTAGTTCTTTTTGCGTTACTTTGCCAAAAACCAATCGCTTTAATTGTGATATTTCGTGCGATTTATTTATTAGATTTATTATCAACGATTAAAAAGGAAATACAATCGGCGCTATTCAAATAACATTATCCAAACGTACACGAAGAACGTCATAATTCGATAAGCATCAACTAAAAAAGAAAATCTGAAGAGGAAGATGGAAACTCGATTTTTACTTTTCGACCGTAAAAATTATATTTTAATCGTGTTCTGCTCGCATATGATTTGATTTATTCCAGATTTCAACGGTATTTGATTTTATTTGATTACTCTTTATTTGGTTATTACAGTTTTCTTTCTCTTTCGATTAATCTTTCATTCTCCTTCATGTGGAAGGGAACTAATGTAGAAAAATAAATTAATAAACTATAATAAATCATTTTCGAACGCGAGTGTACAGTGTAAATAATAATTGCACGCTATACGACATTATTGTGATTATTTTTGTACTTCATTACTACGGACAGAGAGACGGCGAAAAAACACGATTTATTTTTTATTTTTAACGATACTTTGATGAAATAAATACAACTTGTACTTAGCGTACTTACGATCATAAATCATTGTTGTTATTCTACCTCCATTTCGCCGCTTTAAACTACTTTAAAATTTTTTTAATATCGTTTTTTCCTTTATTCAGTTTTCAGACTGTTTAAAAGCACTTCTTTCTTTTTGTTTCAGTGGAAACTTTTTTAAAAGCTGCAGTTAATTTAACAAACGTAAAAAGACGTTTCGTTTAGCAAATATAATTTTGTATAGGAATTTTATGATCCGGAGTCGTTTTATTATGGAAGAAGAAGCGCTCTTCTTTTTTTTTCTTTTCTTGCGCTCATATCCTCGCCGTTAAAACAACAAGTTCCGAATGTTTATATACAGTATGATGATGATAAAAAGTATTAATGAAAACACTTTTATTTCATACTCAACTAATGGAGATGTGCTCGTGAGCGAGGGGAAAAGGGGTTGCATTTAAAAGCTCCTCACAAAGTTTTGCATTAAGCTACAAGAAGACGGAGGATGGGGTAAGATAACAAGAACAGATTGAATAATATAACGAAATGGTTTAATTTGTTTAGTATTCTTAGTGATGCAAAATGTTTGCAAATATTTTATTCACTTATATTGGAATGACACTTTATTGAACTCGGAAGCAATTAAGGCTAAAAGTAAAAATTTACGTGACTCAATATGTCTGAATGAAATGCACAAAAGAAAAGTGTAACAAAAATAGATTGGTATCATTTTTCTGCTATTATTATAATTAGGGGTTGTTAGTTGGACATCATAACTGTATGGCGTAAAGAGCTCAACAATTCTTGCATATATGATGATGATTAGAAATTGTATTTGGAAAAAAAGGTATCCTGACGTTTTCACGCGATACTATTCAATAACCAGTGTTAAAAATAAAACTGCCAAAATTACATAAAAATGTGCGTCCCTTTTTAACTTAAAATATTGATAATCTTAATAATTAGGGTACCTGACTCAAATAAGGCCCTAGCATTACTTTTCATAATTATAACAATAAATTGAGAGGAGAAGTTTTGACAAACATCGGTTATTAAAAGTTTATTATATCGTCCATATAATGTGGACACAGTAACAAAATAAGATGTTCCCAAGTACAAGAAAAGAAATTCTTAAAAAATGTCTGCGGTGGGCCTTATTTTGAACACGCGATTTTAGTAAGGCTCATCTATGAAAATCATAAGAACCAGTTGGAAAATTGTGCGAACATGACCATAAGAAGAGTTCTTATATAAAGCAATTATTTTTAAAGTAATTAAATGAAAATTGCACCATAACAATCTGCCCATACATAATTCTATATATTGCAAAGCTGAGAATGCCCAGTTTTCTAAATGAAATCTTTGACTTATTTTGGACACATTTAAAAACTTGACAGTCACTATTAAAGAAATTACCTTATAAAGTGACTTTGAGGGTTCGCAGAATTGTGCAAACCATACACAAGTTTTTCACTCCATATCAAGAACTATTATCATCATGGTATTTGTCTATATTATCGTTCATCTCCGAGTTTTTTAAGATGGGCCTTATTTGGGTCAGGTGCCTTAATAGGGTAAAAGCTAAATTTCCTTGAATCTTCTCAGCAATCAGAACAAATCAACTTAGATCTGTTCTGGCGAAATATTCTCAATTCAGGCCTTCTTTTCTCTGTCTGTTTGACGTATAATTCAGTCTAAACTTAAGATGTGAGGGATCAAGGATTGGTGAAGTTTTCGCGTGTGGACGCTCGTAGGGAATTTAAAAACTGAAACAATCGATCCAGTGAATTGATTTTATAAATCCACTAAAGGCAATGAAAGAAAATGATGGCTGATTTCTTCATTTTGATGCAGGCATAATTAGTTAAGGTCTAATCATAATTAAGCCCAGATTATTATGACCTTTCTTCCTTATGGGAAGTCATCAATGTCATTTCAATATATAAATTAAGAAGTAAACTATACTATTTGCAAAATAGTTACATAAGTATTTTAAACCATTAAAGTATTTGATTAATTAATGTCTTCCAATTATACTTAATTAGTTAATTGATTACGACTCAACACAATTTTAACATACTTCTACTAAAAATTAGCTGGTTAAAATGTTCCCCCAAAAATGTCGATAACAGTAATAAACCGAAAGAATAATCTCGTTCCCTCATCATCATCGACGTCATTAAAAACGATTTAAAACGATTAGAAAGTTCGAAACTTTCTAACCCAATCGAATTTAATTGTTCTCGAACATGTGATGTTTTGTAATTTTGTACCTCAGTTTTCCTTTTTCTCGTTTCCCAATTTTCGTTTCATATCGTCCCGTATCTCAAACGTATTCTATGAGCACGATACTTTTGCGATAAAATCGAATTGTTTGATCTGAGAAAAATGAACGAAATTTATTGATAAATGATGGCGAGAAAAAGAATGTTTCAGGAATAACAATAGCGGATACACGTCGATGCCCACCGAAAGTATGTTGAGCTTTTGAAGGCCTTAATGATGAAACCAATCGAGGAGAAAATATTAAATGATCAAGGTACAGTAATTTTCTCAAGTACGAGGGGAATTCAGAAAAAACCTAACTAGGTACGAAAAACCGATAACATGTTCGCAAGTTCAAACTTTGAAAAACTTCTGGAAAGTGGCGTTCTCGATGGTCTACTTCTTTCCAGAAGCCAGAAATTTTTTCTTTAGAATTTTGCCCATTTGGAACGGATAATAGGGATCCCTCATGTCTTCTGAATCGAAGATGTACTCTTGTTGGATAGCGCTATCTTGCACCATTATCGAGAAATTTAATGTTTTTTAGGACCATGTATTTCGACAATTACCCACCTTCAATCATTTGGCCTGGCTGACCAGCACTTCCAGAAGTATGAAGAAGTGAAAAAATGGATCGATTCATGGATCGCATCAAAAGATGACAAGTTTTTCCAGCAGGGAATTCGCACATTGCCCGAAAGATGGGCGAAAGTAGTGGCCAGCGATGGACAATACTTTGAAACATAAGGGTGGAACCAGTTTTTTACAATAAGGCCATACATTTTGGAAAAAAAACGGCGAGAGCAAAGTTGTACACCTAATAGTAGGCTTATCTCGCTTATTAGTATGGTCACTGATTTAGATATTTGCGTACTAACGTGTGTAATACGCAACTTTACAACATCAAACGGAATGTTGTAATGGAGTTTCTAACAACACTCTTTTGAAAATTTCAATTTCCAGAATTTTCCACGTCATTTTCTTAGGCAAAAGTATCTTTAAAGCAGATCAAATGTTGTAGGCACGCAATTCGGATCGGAACGTCTTATTAGGATGATTGTTCGTGTTATTCTTTTCATCTTTCGATCTCTGACGGTCCATATCTCGAAGACCAAGCATTTTCAAACCATGGTTCATAGGAACTTTTTGGCTTATTTCGAGGAGAAGAATCAACCGTTAAGCGTTGTCGGTGTTATATTGAATCACCCTGTATACAAGGGAAGTTATTAAAGCCCTTAAATATTGTTTGCCTAAGTATTGGATGTATAAACAAATTGCTTGAGAGTGCTGCGAATAACATGTTTTTACATTAGGTAACTTAATGTATGTTAAAGAAGCAAATTCTTTTCATGGTACTTTAGGGGAGAAATTTAATTAAATGCTCGCTATGTTGAATTAGAGAATGCAATGTGAACGGATAGCTTTTTTGATTTCTTACTTAACCCACTTTTTTTTTCATCCCACCCTCGTAACGTGTGCTTCTGTGAATCGCACGTTTTCGATAATCTAATTTTTACAAAATATCCGTTAACATTTTTGTGTGTGTCTAGTATAACAATATGGCACGCGATTCCGACTGACAATCGAATCGTTCTTAATAAAACAATTCCCCGTGTGCCATCCGAACGAATTAATGGCATCTAATTAGAATTAGGTACGTTTCATGATAATGTGCCATATTTAAAACCGAACCGGGGGGTCGCCGCTTTTAAATCGACGATGATGTTTTACTTTATATACTATAACGGATCTTATGAATTTTAAAATCGCTCCGTGATGTGTCTAAAAGACATAAATCGAAGATAAAACTTCTTGTTTTAGTCGAAACAAATACTACGAAATTTCTACAATAACAACAACAACAACAAAAAACTAGCAGAAATCAAAATTGGTAGGTACGAATAGAAAAGATGGAAATGGAAATTGTGGATAATTGATGATAACCGAAAACCCACAAAGCTCCATGTTCCCGTTCGTTTTCCATAAAGCGTGTCCCATTAAAATACATCCCTACCTAAATAATGAAATAATTGACAAAGTTCCTAATTAAAGTTTTTAGTTTTCCGTTATCGTAAGCTTAAAACCGTTTTTACAACCGTCTATAACGTGGCAATGTTCTATATTTCACGCTCTAATTATTGCTTCATTTTCTTCCTCTCTTTCCTCTGCAACCCTCTCTCGCTCTCTCTCTCTCTCTCTCCCTCTCTCTTTCTCTATTTTGCCATCTCACCACCGCCTGGTACGAGTTGTCACTTTAAATACGTTTTCCTTTTTGATTTCGACTTTTTGTTCACAGAAAAAACACTACAAAATGCCATGTGTCTATCCTATTTCCACCAATTCGCCGCACGCGACTTACCTTCTTCTCCATCCGCTAAAAAGAAATAGTATACGTGAAATGCAAAAAAAAAGGAGCCAACACGTAGATAAGGAGTGAGATGGAACGAAGGAAAAGTTCGTTTCAGTTACACATTTATTTTTTCGTGCATTCTCTACCGATGTGGCTGAAAGAACATTTTTCGTGCCGGTCTACGATGGCAGTTGCCTCCTTCTTCTTCGTTCGTGGCTTTTTTTTTCTTCATTTTCTTCTTTCTTCCACGGGGAGATGTTGAACAAGGCTAAATTATTTGGCACGATTTTCATCTACTTATTTATTACTTACTTATTAATAGTTGTAATAAAATGGACTAAATAAATTACAATTACTACTACTACCTTTTGACGACTAATCCCCATTTATCTTTGCCCCTTTTATATTCTATTTCATTTATTTATTGTACCAATTGTTGGTACAACATTCTTATTTTATCACTTCATTTATTTCGTCCATTCTCTCTCGACAATTTATAGAATAATCCTGCCAATTTTTACTCTCTTACGTACACAATGGAAAGCAAAAGAACGAAGAAAAAATAATAGAAAAGCAATTATACGAAATAACAACAGTCAATTCAATCGCACAGAAAATGTCTTAAATTGTTACCAACAGGACGGCATTAATTTTATTTTTTGACATCTCCAAACTCCGAGCTTAATTTTTGCAATACGAAATGACTCGGTATTGATTTAATTCAAAAATTTAAATTAAAAAGAAAACTGTTTGCAACTGAAGGAGTTTATTATTTTTCTATTACACTTTCAAAACATTTATTTATTGTACGTTTTATCGAAGCAAAAAAAAATTATGTTCACAACATTTACAACATTATTTTGTTGTTGTTGCTGCTTCTTGTGTCTTGTTTCCTCTCTAAACCGAAGAAGAGTCAACGATAACGTCAAATAAAAGCGGCATAAAGGTTTCCCCATTTTTTTCTCTTCTTTCTTTATGGATTCTTCCATTCGCTTTGAGCAGCATATTTCTTTCAATCCGCCCGATTCTTTTCCTCAACATAAATCTATATCTTATATTATATACGTGCATGTATCTCAAAACATGCGGGCGGCACTACAATCTTTGAATAAATATATTCGCTACGCAAAAAAAAATAAGGGAAAACGAAGAGAAGCGACTGAAATCCGAGCAAATAAATTCTTTATAGAATCGGAATATATTATTATCTTTTAACGAAATAACCGAGCCTTGAAATAATATAAATTGAATTATTTGAAATATTAAGTATTCGGGAAACGTGTATTTCTTATTCATCTTGTTAAATTTTCTTTCTATCGGTTACTTTCGATAGTCTTAGCTCACAGGTGCAATTCGATTTAAAACCAATCAGGGTGGACATAGTAAAGTGCGCCTCCTAAAACACGGTTTCGCTTTAGGACGATTAAAAAATGGTAGGAAATTTCGCATAACACGGTTACGATTCGACTATGAGAAACCCTTGAAACCCCACATTGCGCAATTGTTTAGTTTAGTCAAACAAGTATAAGAAGTCCAGTGCGGCAAGGGAGAGGTAGGTTTGGCTAATTCTGCAATCGGTAAAGAACGGAGCAACCATAAAGAAGTACGACAACAGTAAGAGTAGCCCAAAGAATTTTTTATCGTAACTCGGCGACGTTACCTCTGTAACGTATTTGGTTTCCTACGCAGTAGATGTGGACCGATTTTATACTGAGTAATAATTTGGCAGAACTATTCATTCGTTTAGTATTAATGATTGATAAAAATTACACGCGGTAAAAAATTGAAGGCGTGAAATAACATTCCTAACATTCCATTGCCCTGGACTTCTTATACTTGTCAGACTATACATTCAGCAAGAGTGGTAAAATATTCTGCAGCAAGTCTTCTAAACTGTCGTGGAATCCATGTGGCAGAGAATTTTTCAAGCAATTACCAACAAAGGCCCATGAAAAATATTAAATTAAAATACACACAACTGGCCTATAATTATTTGTAACTCAAATTCGATTGCCGATTGTTGTTGATAGCAACGAGCTGTTATCGTATCGTTCTATTTGTAATCCTAAATAATTTAAAATTTAAAATAAAAAATAAAAATAAAAAAAGACGTTATTTAATAAAGAAGGTGCTTTAGTCTTGCTAATGAGAAGAAAGTGAATTGTTTTAACGAGTGTGAGCTATAAAGACTCAATATTCAATAAATATCAGTGTATTTAAATATACAACTGTCAAAGTCATCAAAATAAATTATGGAAGCATTGCCTACTTGTAATGGACCAGGACATTCGTATACGCAACCAATACAAACTACAGGCAGAGTCTCAACGGGTGTACCAGTACACAATTCTCAAATGTCAAATTATCAACCATCATTGAACAATACTATCAAACCCTGCTTAATGCAGCAACAACATATATTTCCGAAAGTTAATGTCCGTTCACAACCAACAAACTCGCTATATTATAAAATGTCATCAACGAGTGATGAAGAAACAGAAGACGAAGATGCAAACAAAGTATCCTGGCAAACAGTACGTAGTACCAAACGAAGAAAAATAAGAGTAAATCATAAGCAACCCATACAGATATCCAATAGATTCAGTCAACTTTCGAATGACCCGGAAGAAAATCGTAATGTACAAGAATCAGGTGTCACAACTCCAAAACTTCCAAGGCCTCCACCTATATTCGTCTATGGAGTAACTAATTATCAACTAATGATAAACAATTTAAGGGACATCGTAGAAGATGAACATTATTCTACGAAGACACTTACAGACAATACTATAAAGATAAATAGCAACTCTTCTGATACATATAGGATACTAATCAAATATATGCGTGAAAATAACATAGTATATCACACGTATCAACCTAAAAGCGAACGTGCATTTAGAGTAGTAATCAAACATCTCCATCATTCAATTGACACGGAAATAATAAGAGAAGAGCTGCATCGGCTAGGGCATAAAGTGCGAAATATTATCAATGGCAGAAGTAGAATCACAAAAAGTCCCTTAAACATGTTCTTCGTAGATCTGGAGCCTGCAGATAACAACAAGGATATATATAATTTACAAGGGTTGCAGAATAGAGTAGTTCAAATAGAACCACCGAAATAGAATGGAAATATAGCTCAATGTATGCGATGTCAACAATATGGACATACGAAAACATACTGTAATAGGTCTTTTGTTTGTGTCAAATGTGGAGGATCACATAATTCAACAAATTGTAAGAAACCTACAAATATTCCGGCAAAATGTGCATTATGTGGTGGTGAGCATCCGGCTAATTATAAAGGCTGTGACTTTTACCATAAATTAGTCAAAAAATCAAATAATACAAATAATAGACTTAATATACAACAAAATCAACAAATAATTACCCACATAAATAACACAGATCAGCAAACATTTAAAGAACCTATAAAACAAAACACTTATGCAGGTATAGTAAAAGGCACCACTAACATTAACGAGCAAATTAATGAAAATGTTATTAACAATACTCTAGGAAAATTTTTAGATAAATTTAAATCAATGTTTCAGCAGTTAATCCAACAAAATAGCATGGTACTCAACATGCTTACCGTGCTAATAAGTAAAATTCAATAATTTCATAAAAATTGCTCAATGGAATGCCAATGGGCTTCTGAGTCACAAAAACGAGGTTGAAATCTTCATCTATCATAATTCAATAGATATTCTATTAATAAGTGAAACACACTTTACTGATAAATCTTACTTCAACATCCCACAATACAATACGTACTATACTAACCATCCGGACAATACTGCCCATGCTGGAACTGCCATCATAATAAAGAATACCATTAGCCACTTTGAACTACCGAAATATGCTCTCAATATTTTGCAAGCTACAGTTATAAAAGTAAAAATGAGATCATACGAACTAACAGTGGCTGCAGTTTACTGTCCACCCCGTCATAACATTAAAAAAGAGGATTTTGGAGAATTCTTTCAAACACTTGGAAGCAAATTCATCGTAGGGGGGGACTTCAATAGTAAACACACTGCATATGGTTCACGTATTATTACCACTAAAGGCCGAGAATTACTCAGCATTGTTCAAGAGAAGAACTATTCATTTCTATCAACTGGCACACCCACGTACTGGCCAACAGATACCAACAAAATGCCGGACTTGCTGGATCTCTTCATCACCAATGGCATTTCATCTAATTATATGGAAGTTACTCCAAATTATGATATTTCTTCAGACCATTCACCAATAATAGCAACGATCAGTAGCTTTGTTATTCACAAAACATCAATTCCAAGACTTCATAACAACAAAACAGACTGGGAAGAATTTAGAAAACTATTAAATCAAAGAATAAACTTAGCAGTAAGACTGAAAATGTCCGATGAAGTAGATCAAGCACTAACAATGCTTATTAATAATATGAAAGAGACAGTTCAACAAGTCACCCCTAAGCAAACTGTCCAGGTGGATGGCAACAAAGTACCAGTAGAAATCAGGAGGATTATAGCAGAAAAAAGAAGAGCCAGAGCAAAATATCACAAAACTCAAGCGCCAGCTGACAAAACTGCTTTTAATCGTATAAGTAATGTTCTTAAAACAAAGCTTAAAAATCTACGAGATAAATCTTTTAATGACTACATTTGTAGTCTTAACAGATATGATAACTCAATTTGGAAACCAATAAAATCTAAAAAGAAGCCAAAATTGCAATCCCCTCCTATACGCAATACAACACTTGAAGCGTCAAATTGGGCTAGGAGTGATAAAGAAAAAGCCGACTTATTTGCTGAACATCTAGTGACTGTGTTTAAACAAGATGACGAAGATACAGATGAAGAAATAGAAAGATGTCTCACTATTTTACCATCTAATATACCACCAATCAGAGCCTTCACCCCGAAAGAACTGCAAACAGAAATTAGCTTTCTAAACACAAAGAAAACTCCAGGAATAGATAAAATAACTCCAACAATGATACGTGAGCTCCCAAAAAAAGGAATAGTGCTCCTAACGTACATCTTCAATGCGATAATAAGACTTAATTATTGGCCTAAGCAACTAAAAATTGCAGAGATTATCTTAATACCTAAACCAGGAAAAAATCTGAACGAAGTATCATCATATCGTCCAATCAGCCTTTTATCAACAATATCCAAGATACTAGAAAGACTATTATTAAAAAGACTTTATTGTGATTTGCCTAGTGAAGACTGGATACCACAACATCAATTTGGATTTAGACAGGGACACTCCACAGTTCAGCAAACTCATCGAATAACGCATCAAATTCGACAATCTCTAGAGCAAAAGAAATATTGCACATCAGTATTACTAGATGTGAGCCAAGCATTTGATAAAGTTTGGCACTCTGGACTGCTATACAAAATTCAAAAGTATTTTCCAATTTCGTATTATAGACTATTTGTATCTTTTCTCAGTGATAGAGAATTCAGAACTAAAGTTAATGAAGAAGTTTCTACAAATTATCCAATTAAGTCTGGAGTTCCGCAAGGAAGTGTCTTTGGGCCTATATTATATGTATTATATACTACTGATCTACCTACAGCAGATAATACAACAATAGGAACATTTGCTGATGATACTATAATACTTGCATCACATGAGGACCCCATAAGAGCCTCGAATTTTCTTCAGAATCATCTTCATGAGCTGGAAATTTGGTTAAAACGGTGGAAGATAAAAATAAATTTAAACAAAAGCAAACAAATTGATTTTACACTGAGAAAACAACAATGTCCAGCAATACTTCTCAGCAACAAAGAAATACCTCGAGCCTCTAATACTAGATATCTGGGGTTTCATTTAGATTCCAGGCTAACATGGAAGGAGCATGTGATCAAAAAGAGAAAGCAAATAGATCTAAAAATAAAAGAAATTTATTGGCTATTGGGGAAAAAGTCAAAATTGTCACTTGAAAACAAAATTCTGATTTATAAAGCTATTTTAAGACCAATTTGGACCTACGGAATTGAAATATGGGGTTGTGCTAGTAAATCGAGTATATCGATCATTCAAAGATGCCAATCAAAAATTCTACGTTGAATAACTGGTGCACCCTGGTACGTTACAAATCTAACACTCCATGAAGACTTGCGAATTCCATTTGTGAAAGATGTGATAAAATCTAGAAGCATCGGACACTACCAGAGAATAGATAGACACAGCAACACGTTGTTACAGCCGTTACTGGAACCACCAAATAGAAGACTAAAAATACAATGGCCAGCTGATCTCAAAGAGAATTAAGAGGTTCCATCATTGGAGGGAATCTCGCCATGCCAATATAGAGCACATAAGCTCTAAGTCAACAGATTAGCTTATAGGATTTGCTTTAATTCTGATTGCTAATGTAAAACATAATAAAAAAAAAAAATTCGATTGCCAATATAATTTCAAAAGTACATATATCCGTGTATTCTAACGCGAAGAATCACAGAATATATCGTCTTTTTCGTTTCGACAACAATTGACCGACACGCCGCCAAAAAAGTTGTGTGAATAATTTCTTGCCCAAAATGCATAAAGTGATCGTTAGGTAGATATTTTGCTTCGAGAAAATATTATTTAAAGGAAATTCTGACGTTCATTATTCAGCAAAAAGTTTAATTCAACTTTTTTCAGTAGTACGTTAAGCAGTGGCTTTTTGACTTTGCGGTCTAATTCTTAAAAAGATAAAATTGTGTCTGATAAAATTTAAAAAGGTAAAGTTTAAAACGAAAGTGTATGTATCTGTATGTAAAAAAAAACATTTTTTTGTCTGATGATAGAAGAAAACACATCGAACGTTGCAAACACTAAATTTAAACGACGTTACGTTCCAGACCATTAACGAAAATTAAACAACAATCACCGGTAGAAATGTTGAAAAATCCTAAATATTAAGAAACTTTTGTAAGCAAACTGCCTGCCTATCTGCTTAACCTGGAACTTCGATTTTTTGAAAACAGCACTTAAAAAAAAGTTTGTTGCCACCAAAGGAAATCTGCCGCCGTTTTCCAGAAGACTTAAAACTTTTTGGATCGGTTTGTTAGTATGGACGAAACGTGGATCCCCCCCACTATGACTCCCCCAGAGACTAAAGAGCAGTCCAAACAGTGGAAGCACGTTGGTTCTTCACGACCCAAAAAATTCTGGTTGGTAAGATCCTTGCCTCAGTTTTCTCAGACAAAGTATACATTTGACAGATTCTAACTAAACTACGTAAGAAAATTGCGGAAAAACGCCGCGGAAAACTTGACAGAGTTGTGCTCGTTTTGCAGGACAAAGTTTCTGCTCACAAGTCGTGGATTGCACTGGCAAAAAATTGACGAAATTGGTTCTGAATTGATTGGACCACCTCGCCCTATTCCCCAGATTTAGCACCAACAGACAATTATTTATTTCCAAAACTCAAAAAACATTTGAAAGGTAAAAAACTTTCGAGAAGTGACAAAACAATATGTGTCGTTGAGTGGTTTGAAGACCAAGACAAAGATGTTCTTGTGAATTGCTTATAATTACTTTATGAGCGTTAGGATTAAGTTGATTAAAAAATGTTTGCTTTTAAATATGGTAAGCTAAGTACTTATCAATACCCCCTCGTATAACACGGTTTCATAGAAACCAACAATAAAATCGTCTTATAAAAGGGACAAATTCAATTTGAAAATAAATATGCGACAAAGTTACGGGAACGACTTTAAGCTTAATTCGCGAAAGTCGGCATTACGCAGCCAGTCAGCGCTCTAAACCTGAATTAATTAATTAATTAAAACGATCTCGGGTGATTAATAGCCACGATCTCACCGCGCGATCTTCTCACTCTTTATTATGGCTCTGGAATTTTTTTTTCTCATCCTCTATATTTCTTTCCTCGTTTTTCCCATTATCATCATTATTCGGTAAGAAGAATGAAAAGGTTCGTTGCTGCTTTCATGATTTTTTTTTGCGGGTAAACATCCACGCCATAAAGTATTGTTATGCTTTTTCTTCCTGTTCTATTGGCCCCGGAAGAGAAACTTCCCTCTTTCACATCATTTTTCCTTCCCTTTCGCGTTTTACTTTCTTCGTCCGCTTTTTTTCCCTTGTTTTCTTTATGTTTGCTAATCATTATTATAGCACACTTTCGCGGTC
This sequence comes from Hololepta plana, assembly GCA_963695495.1. Classification (NCBI taxonomy): domain Eukaryota; kingdom Metazoa; phylum Arthropoda; class Insecta; order Coleoptera; family Histeridae; genus Hololepta; species Hololepta plana. Next base: position 4,796,108 of record OY968832.1, on the reverse strand, counting down.
GTTCGGTGGTTCGTGTATCAAAAAAGAAAATAAAACCCGGTACAAATTGCAAAATCGATAGAAAATAATATGATTTAAAGGAAAAAGTGCTCGAAAATGGAAAAAATTTAAAGCTCATTATTATGAGGAACTTTAATCAAAAAGTTTAATATTACTTTTGCCCAATTTCATATCATCTTTTGTTGATATTTTTTTCTTTCCAATGTAGATTGTATACAAATTATATGAATTAAAGGGAGATTTGGGTCACTAGTGAAATACTTTCGAAAAGTTTAGAAAATATATTTTAACAACTGCCTTTGAAAAGGGAGAGAGAGCGAAATCGATGCCCATTAAAATATAAATTTGAGTTGATGCTTTGGATTATTTTTAATGAATAAATTACGCTGTTAAAGTCGTTTCGATTTCATTGATTCAGTTAAATTTATATACGAAGGTTATAAAGAAACAAAAAAAGAATTGAGCAAAAGAGATAAATAGGGAATTATTTTTCAATTGGTACTAAGTATAAAGCCTAAAAAAGTATGAAGTGAACAAATTTTGCAAGTACACACACGCAGACGTTCCTCCATCTCTTTCGCTCCTTTCTGTCGATGTTGTACATATCGATTTCCGATCGTAAAGTCATAAAACAAATTGAATTCATAGCGAGGAAAAACTTTGAAATTGGATCAAAGTAAAAGAAGAAGATGACGGGAGTAGAGAAAAGACTGCGACTAAAAGACAAAAAAAGGTTTATTTTCCAACATTCCTCACAGTATATGTGTTATTAAGTAGGATAATGTGGTAAGGAGCAAAAAATGGGGTTGAAAGAGTAAGAGGGTGGATATTATCTTATAACAGAAAGAAAAGGAGAAGTGGCTGCTGCTAATATCATTAATGTCTCGTGTCATATTTTCCTTGCGAATGTTCGGATTTTTTTTTCGCACACCGCAATCTTCGCTACACTTTTACCGGATCCCATTTATTCTCCTTTTCGTTATCAATCGTATTTGACAAATCCAATTGGCGAAAGAGGGGATCCGCGACTGTTCGAATTTAAATTTTCGTTCAATATTTAAGCGAATTATATAATAATTGGCACTTTTAAAAATGGATAGCGAATTGGCTAATGCATCGAAATTCTGTTTCTTAAATTTTGCAAATAAACTATTGAGCTTATTGAAATTTTTTTTTGCAAAATGTTTTGATGCAAAGTAACTTCTAAAAATTTAATCACTGAGAAATTTCGGGTTTATCAAGTTACAGGAATATTAAATTCTGCAGTAAAATCTTGGCTTGCAACCTCCGAATTAGATAAATAAACTGTTGAAATTTGCCGAAGTACAATATGTTAATTTGAGTAATTTTTTTTGTCTATTCGATAATCTTCTTCGACAGCAATCCAACAATTTACACGTTTTAAAAGTTCATCAAATGACTTTTTAATCTGAACTTTACGTATATTGTTAATCATGTCGGCGGAAACTTCTTGAATTGCTTTTACATCATTCAAATGTATTTCTTTCACTGATAAATGAAGTTTTGGAGGCATAAAACAATCGCATCCTGCTAACTCAGGTGAATAAGTTGAGTGATTGCACCTTAATATCCGATATTTGGCCACGTCATCCACAACAATTTTTGTACGTCATGATCATCTGCTAAGTGTCAATTTGAATTTAGTTTCTTTGTATGGCAAAAAAAAATCGGTTAAAAATGTATGAATTGAATATTTCCAATTACATTTCAGTATGGAGATATTTTGTTATTCTTGATGAATTCATGCATAGTTTTAATGTAACTTATGGTAGCTTATGCGAGTGAGTTGCTTGTACAATGACCACCATAAATATGTTTCATGATTTCTATGTCTTGGTACATCTTTCTCCAACTTTGAAACTGGATTTAATATTTACATCGACGCCACAAAGATGATTTTAGTTTTTGCGCTATAACTTTGTTTGCAATAATCAAAACTTCATGAAACTTTCGGACAACAGCAACAACAAATATAACTTCAAGTAACTTTCGATCAATGTTCACGAATTATTAAGAGAGTTCGGATTTTTTCTGAGACCGACGGTGTATATAAATTTGCGCAACTAGTTTATTAGTTTATATTAGGTTGATGCATAATTCCGTGCGGTATTTTTTAGTTACACATGACCGATGTAAGGGCATGTAAAGTTGCAAATTTTAAGCTCTATTGTACACGTGGAATGGACCACTTAGCAAGCAAATGGGAGGCTGCAATTGAAATGAATGATAATTTGGACCTTTATTAAAAGGTTGAGTGTATTTACGATAAATGTTTGTGTTGTAAACTGCCTAAAAAATAGCTTTCAAAAACGGCGGATCGAACGAAAATATGCTACAAAAAAGTTCAATCCTCCGTATCTTCGAAACGGTCCATTTCCGTCAACATGTTCATTAAGACTTTTCTGCTTATATTGGGCCATATTACCACCCCTTAAAGTTTGTGACACTTTTTTTACACACCCTCTATAATTGATTAACTGTGCTTATTTTTTGTTTAAAATTAAAAACGAATTAATCTAAAGAGCAAAGATTATACAAACGATTTAAATTTGCATTAAACTAATTCAAACACAACAGTAACCACAACGTATAGGATCTGTAATTCGAATTAATTATTAAAAATCCTCAGACAAGCTGGAAAATTACAATTAGAAGTCCATATTTAATGGTATTGTATTACTAAATTCTTATAAAACGCAAATTTAGCAATAAATAAAGATGAAGAACGTACAACAGCTGCTTATTATTACATCCAATTTGTATTATTTTGGTCCACAAACAATTTCTAGCTAATTTAATTGAGTTACGCGACGTAACGTGGCAATTTAATGTACGCGTTTTTGTGTTTCTTATTTCTTCTGCTTCATTATTATCATTTTCCTTTTTTTTTGCACTGTTCCACTCCTTACTCCGCAATTTGTTATACTTACATATACAATGAAATTGTATGGGACAATGTGAAGAGCAACAAGGTAAGTGTAAGAGAGACAGCGTATGATGGATATGAGAAGTGAATTTTCTCCAACAATACAATCTGGCGAAAAATGAGAGACAGAGAGAGAGAGAGAGAGTGCAGAAAGAGATGAAAGAGCGGCGTAAAGTGAAATAAAGAAAGTAATCATATATATTTTTCAAAGGTATGCAAATATTCTCTTAAAAAATTATACCATAAAACACATGAACCGGAAAGGAAACAATTCCCGTGAATAATGCATCAGTTAACCATAATGTTGGTAAAGCAAAGTAAAGTACATACCCTAACGGCCGTGGTATGGAGAAAACCTAACAGAGGAAAGAAGAAAAGAAAGTCTAACGGTTGGTTGGTAGCTCGTAAAGTACCGACGAAAATAAACGCGACGGGCGGATTGTAAAAATTGTTTTATAATAATACTGCACGTAAGAAAATGAAATATTTTTACAATTTGCAATTTCCTCTTCCCCCGGTTTTCCTCCGCGTCCTCCTCCTGCTGCTATTATTATTTGCCTCATTTTACGTCTTCGACTTTCTTAATACCATCATTCTTCATAGTATCATTATTAAGTTGCCAGTTACGATTTGGAAATTATTTCAATCGAACCGAGAGAAGGGAAAAAATGGAACGATTTGCATTATCATTATCTTGTCTCTCAACATATTTATTCGCACTGAGACTTTAAAAATAAAATTCAATTTAAATGGGGATCGAAGGAAACGAAACAACGATACGAAAATGTATCATCTTGCCCAATCTTCCTTTTTTCAGCAATCCTAATAACGACTGTTTAGTTTATTTTTAGCACTAACAATATCAAATCATACCCGCCCGTTTCCTTTATACAATTTTCTCCGCTTTTCGCTTCAGGCCCTCTTTTCTATTTGCTGGATTGTATCAACTATTAAATTGTTTCCTCTTTTCTAGATTTTCTATTCCGCCTTTACATTTTCTTTTTTAATTTGCCCGTTTCCCTTTCATATTTCTATACATTTCCTCCGCACTGCGAACGTTATTTACATAGAAAATTGCTCGTTCAGTAATAAATTATATCTGCAATCGCGATGGCAGCGCGAAGGTGGCAGAGGTGTAAGCGAGCGACACGGAGAAGGCCCGAATTAAATTTAATTACCCACCTGCCTTTCCTCTATATTTATCCGATTTTCTAAAGCTCATAGAGAGCTTTTATTCCGGTGGATATTATTTATTTCTATTTTAAAACCGAGGCAAAACGAAAACTTCTTACACGCTCCGCGCAATTTCGTGTTCGCTCACCAAAACAAAAGTCGCATATAAATAATAACGGATATAAAATGTATTATTATTAATAAAAATAATAAATGTTAGTTGTTGTTCTTCTTTACTTTTTCCGACAACGATATAAACTGAAACGCGTCCCCCGTTCTTCCGTCATGTAATCAAATTCTTCATGCTCGTTCCTCTTCCACCACGGCAAATTGATTTAATACGCACCGTCTGCCGTTATCAGCGTACATAAATATAAATGGCGAGAGTGAACCGTAGTGGCAAAGCACGAAGAAAAAAAAGGACAAGAATAATGTTGTTCTAAACAATTTAAATGCATCGTTTAAGATAAAACGGTTTAGAATAAGTTTTTTTACGCAACGGCAACTAACCGGTTAAAATTTCCATTTAAATAGACGCTAACCGGCAAAAGGATTTCCCCATCATCAGAGACAATTCTTTAGAGGATCATTAAGATTTTAGTCATTCAATTTTGTACAGTTGCACTTATGAATCTTGCTTTGCTCTCTACACGTACTTGTTAAACAAAAGTGGATTTTTGTGTGTCGTAATCAAATTTTACACGCGAACTAATTTTTGGCTCAATGGTCACGTCGATTCGACATGTAATCGTTGCATTCATCCAACAAACTTTCTACTCAATACCATTTCGTTATTTTGCGGATAACTGATAAATTAGGTATGCGAAAGTGACAAAGTGTACAATTGACAATCTTGGATAAGATTTTAGTCATAATTGGCATTTGAGCTCCAAAATGCTATATTTCTGTACTTAGCAGCCAATTGTGGACATTCAACGGTCAATATAATTAATTGCTGCTAAATTGTCAGTTTTCGTAGTAAACGATGCTTTTTTGTACCAACTTATCAATATTTAGAACGCAAAATAAGAAGTCTACATACTCAAAATTCTACTGTTGCTTGTTATTGTTAAGAGTAAATACTTTGTTTAATACTCAATATTTAGGCTGCTACTTATAAACTTAAAAATACATATTCCTACTTTATTTCTTGTTCTTTAAGTCTATTTATCAATATTTGAACTCAAAATTCATAAATGTTTGTGCTTAACAGTCAGTTATGGACAATGACTAGGGAGTAAATAATATATGCTGAAAGTCATACTTGGGCTGAATTTAATTAACTTACATGCTCAAACTTCAATTTTGCTTGTAAAAAGTAAATAGCTTGTGCTAATAGACAATATTCAGACAGAAAAACAGTCAACGTACAAACCCAAGAAGCAATTTTCTTGGTACACGAATTGTTTATAGGCCATTACCGATATTTAAGCTCAAAACTTATCAATTTTTGTACTTTATCATCTATGCTCATTCAATTCAGTTTGTTTACTAAGACGTAAATCACTTGTGCCGAATAATCATTAATTTGACTGAAAAGTAATCAATCTATATACTCAAAATTCAATTTTGCTCGTTTACTTTCGTTGTTTATGTTTAATTGCCAATACTTGAACTGAAAAAATTGTCAATTATAGCATCGAACTGTTAATTTTCCTACTAGAAAATTAATAGTTTATGCTGAATACCAACATCAATTTGCTACAGTTACATCTCTGTACTAAAATTTAAATCTTGTTTATTTATTTGTTGATACAATCTTTGATTAGCAATATTTGTACTAAAAATATTCATTTTCTGTACAATGAAAAGTGAATATTCGAAAATTTACAGCATGAAACTGTTAATTTATGCTGAATAGTTAATACTTGAACTGAAACAGTCAACTACTCTACTCGAAATTCAACCTTAATTGCTCCTGTTGCTTACTTTTTATTGTCAATTCAAGAATTATGAGATCCAAAGTCAATTTATGCACGGAAGTGTGATGATGCTAAATAATCAATGATAATGTTTGGCCAATTGATTGTCAACGACTTTAATGGAAAAGATGTTTGTACAATATACCACTTTAGCATGATTGCTCAATTCCTCAGAGAGCATTGGAATTCGCAAGATTTGCGCTTTCTTGGAATCGTACAATCATCGCTTTTAACTGGTCACGTACATAAATTCGTGAATGAACCGTAATAAATTTTGCAAGTAATAAAGTGAAATTCTAACATTTATTACGACCTAACAACTTCTTCGAATCACTTTAAATTGTCATCCTATTTTGCTTTTCTTTTTGCGGAGAGGAGCAAAAAAGTATTAAGTACCATTTTATTATTCGTAAATGTGAACAGTTCCAAACAATCGCTTGTAGATGTTAATTGCTCATTTCAATAAACGACTACACCGAGGAGGATCGGGGCTCGAACAACACCAACCGCATAATAACGATAAAATGGCAAAAACATAATGAATAAACGTGCAAGATGAACAAGAAAAACTTACCGGAACCAAGTGGCATCGAGATCGTCGTCTTGCAGATGACCGTCGAACCGCCGTGGCCGCCACCGCCGTTATTGCTCGCACCGTTACCGTCATTGTCCTGGTGTATGCCCTCTAACGCTTGCACGAGAATATTATTATCGGTCGCATGGTCCTCGACGAATTCGATGCCGCCGTTTTGCGTTTCGTCGCTGCTCGACGTTTGTATGAGGATGTGATGGCTGTTACCGTTCTCGTTACCGACGCCGCTGCCGCCGCCGCCGCCGCCGGTTCCGCCGCTGCTCAGCAAGAGTATCGGCGTGCCGCCGGCGGTGCCGAGCCTCTTCACCGATTGCAACAGCAGTCCTTCGGTAAGGTCACTTTGTTGTATGAAAATTTGTCCGAGCTTCGCATCACAGACTAAATTTGTCGTTTTCGTCGTGGCCAAACTGTCGGCCCGCAACAATATGTGACCGCCGTTATTGTTATCGCCGGACGTCGACGACGAGGATGTCGACGATTTCGTCGCACTTCTTAACAGGATTATATTGTTACCGTTCAATTCGCGATTGATGCTCAACGTTGCGGTGGTACGATTATTATTGTCGCCGACACTGTTCGCAATCGCCCGAACGATTTTACCGTTTGTGTTGTGCATTTGTTCGGATGGGTGTTACTTCCGCTTCGTTCGAAAGGAAAAAGGGAGAAATTACCCGGTCACAAAACGGTATCCGCACCGGCTGTATCCCTCCGCGTCGACACTTTCACGGCGACGATAACAACCTGAAAAATAATAAGCGCGGTTAGAATCGTTGTAAATTAATAGCAGTATAACAATAACCGTAATTGAATACGATACAATTTTCGATTATGTGAATGAAGTTACGGACGACGAACGAGCAATTTTACAATTTAACGATAAACATTTCGCAAAATAAAATTAACTTCTTTGCCGAACACCAGATCCAATCTGCAAGAGGAGGAATATCGTCGGTGTTGGCGTTTTAATATCAGACCACTAGACAATAATGTCTCAGGTCATAATGGAGATTTAAAGTAAATGGAGCCATCATATCGTAATAACAACAACAACAACCAGAAAAAAGTCGAGATGGGCAATTTAACGCAAATGACTTAATCGAGATTAGTCGTGGAAGATAAGCGATCTTTATGGACTTGAAGATATTATAACCGAAAAATTGGATATTTCAAATTAGCAAATCTCCGTTTACGCACTCTCGTATCTTGTCGGATAAAAATTAATTAGAAATAAATTAAGAACAATCTTTTTTTTTTAATCTTCTTTTAAATTCGTCCTTTTTTCTAATGTAGAATTTATATAAAACGAAGATCATTATCAACACATCTACTCACAAAATAATCGCAAATTAGAACGAGTTATAAGCAGATAGAAGATATTAGCGAATTTTAACCAAATATTTCTATAACATGTATAAGAATCTTTACTCGCAAACATTGTCTTTAATCACAAGGGAACGAACAAATTCCCAAAATAAAGAAAAATGCATAATCCTCGGCTACCTTCCGAGTGTGGGTAATAATATCGAATGCATTGTGGTCCTTTTGTTTGGAAGTGGGATTAATAGTGGGACGAGAAGTGCAACGTAAGAGCCGAATATAGGAGATCCAAGCGGAAATAATTGTATTCGCGAATAATAATAATAACAATATCGTTCAATGCAAGTGGTCTTTTGCCTTAGTGGGTACGTTAAAAATAAGCCAACCGTTGAGCAAACCCATTATCCCATATACGTACGTACACCTTTATATTTAAGTTTATTTTATTTAGCTTTTTAACTACACGACCATAAGACAACACAAGATTGTCTAGCGTACTTGCAAAAGTAAATGATAGAGATTGCATAATCTTTAGCCGCCGTAACGATGCATCGTTTTATCGAAGTTAAGAAGAAGGTTCAATTCCTTTGTTCAAAGTCTATACGAACCACTATATGCTAGTTGAATTTTTGTATGAATCTTCATAATGTGGTTCTTGACAAATTGTCAAAAGTCCCCATTGATCTGAGTAGAGCTAAAGATTCTTCACGGTGCCAAAGATGGCCAATAATGTTTTGCGTGAATATCTCGTTAACGGTGACTTTTACAGCAAAAATATACGTTAACAAAGTTGTAGATTCGAAAATTTCCCACAAAAAAAGTTATTATGACTTCTTTCGTATGAGTAACTGTTTCGAAAATAATTCGATTTATAAACTAGTAACCTAATCCACTTTTGGTTTTACTTAAAAAAGGTTTGCTTAAAAAAAATATTATGCAGTCATTAATTAATACTTGATGCAAAACATTAAGTTCTTTTTCTTCCCTTGTTGGCTCCCGTATTTCCATAGATAGCAAAACAAGCTACGAGGGCGGTTTAATATATACAATGTTTCATATAGTTATAGTAGGGGATAGGAAAAGATATCGTATGTACTCATAAAATTTCATTCTTTTAAATGACAAATTAAATTTTGCAAGTAATTCTGCCAATAGTATGTTACTTAAAAGTTCATTTAAATTGATTAAATGTGATAAAAACTGTAGAAAACTCGTAATTTATGGCTAAAAAGAGCAACTTTTTAAAGGCTTATAGACATTATTAAAAAGAACATTGACAGTGGGCGTTCTTTTTTGAGGATTAAGGTGATGAATTTTATGCAACTTTTCGCAGCTCTGTACTCCAATCTTTTTCGAAAGTAACGAATCAAAATTTGGCAAGAATATTCTTGCTGAATTTGAATTAAAAAAAAAATTATATTAAAGACAATAAATGATTGATTCGTGTAATTCTACGAAAGAATTAAAGGAATAACCATTAGTTGTCGAAGACAAATGATTTTGTGCATACGATAAACGCAATGACTTTTTGAACAACCCCTTTAATTATTAGCCATTAATAAACAAAACTAGTTATTACCATTACAATTGATATAAATAATGAAACAATGATATTTGTTTTTCGGCGCGACAATTTTCTACCTTGAAATTCTTGACGAAGTCACGTTCTGGACAATTAAGACGTAATGAAAAAAAGTCTAATGAAAGAAATCCAACTAGTTAGCTAAAGATAAGAATAGAGTTCAACAATAAACCGATCCAGGAGTTTGGCAAAGAAAAATATGGAATCACGGCCAAAAAATGAATAATAGTGCTTCTTTACAAGATGATCCAATGAAAAAATTGGTCAAAAGCTGAAATCGAAACTATTTCTCACTTTCACTCGATTGGATCGATCATTTTTTGCGTATGCCACGTGGGATTTGTACCGCTGCTGCGTCTTTTTTTTGCGTTCGCATTGTCGGCAGGTCAATGTAACAATAATAATAATAGAGATTGAAACTGTCCGATATCGATGTGTAATTTGTCAGTTGGAAATTGTATTCAATACCAATAATATTCGGTGTTATTTAGATGGATGGAAGATATTTCCTTGGATGTGCGAAATGGACGATAAAAAGACATAAATAATATATTTTATATTATTTTTTCTTCGCCCAGTCCGTTCCATTGCTCCTGCTTTATTTTATATTTTTTTCTTATCTTTCCCGTTCGTTTCGAATTTACTTTTTCATATCTCTTTATTCTACTTCTTTCAGTTTATTCGTGCATTTAATCGACATCCAATGATTTATCTCCCATTTTTTCCGTCCTTCATACGCACCCTCGCATCCGTATCTTTTCTTTTAAATAAATTTTTCAACGGCTAATAATACTCGAGGGAGCAGACCCACAAATTCGTCCAACGAATCTAGGATAATATTCAAGAATGGGGCAGTTATTGTTACGAGGATTCGCGTATTAAAGAAAAATCAGTTTAGCTCTTTCGAATGCAAAGCAAAAGGAAACTTTCCTCGTGAACAAACGAGTTATTACTATCGATTATTCCAACAATAATTTATACATGAGATATTCTACATGAAAGGAAAAAAAGCATGGGGATCCTCTTAAAAATAAAATGAGGAGATGAAAGAAAGTATAACTCCGTCATTATTATTGTTAGATGATGTAAAAGAAAGATAGAGGCGGGATAAAGTTAAGAATATAAAAGAGAGAGGGAGAAGAAATACTTCTTCCAATACGTTTTATGTCCACATCATTACAATAAAAAAATTTATGGGTTTTTACGATATCATTTAGTCGTTTTTATGCGAACGAATATTTGACGACGACGACGACGGGCTAGAAAACTTTTTATCGTTTCTAAAGTCACGTACTGACGTTTGTAAAATATTCAGAGTAATGTCAGCGGCGGGTAATTCGGGAGCGAGTTTGCCGGGACCCATTGACGTACGTCGACGCTATAGCGGACGTCACGGGTATCATAAAGCTCATCTCAGGTGTTCTAATGTTTAAAGAGGGGCGAGCAGAAAGCACGGGAGGAAGTTGAAAGAAGAAAAACTTTTTTCTTCTGTTTCTTTGGTGTCGTGATGGCAAATCCGTGCCGGGAAAATGTTTTTACGCGAAGAGGCAAAAAATTGCTTTTTTTTTTCTTCTCATAGCTAGTTCTCCTTGTTCTTGTCGCGCTTTCTTGCTTTTTTTGTCGTTGTTGGCCTTCTTCTAATCCTTTGATTATCTTCTCGTATGCATTTTTCAAAAGGATCGTAGAGTGTTTAATATTCTTCGAGTAATAAAAGGGCACGTTGAATAAATGTCCCATATAACTCTCATTAAATTTTCTTCTTATCTGACAAAAAAAATTAATATTTTACACTTGGCGCGTTTCTAGTAGGTACTCGAATCGTTCAAATTTAATACTTTCATAGATTTAGTTCCTTGAAAATCTCAAGATAATAGTGGATTAATATCGTACGAAAGGAACGGAATTCTTGAACGTTTTATAGACAATCTTCAATATGATATTTAATATCTAATATCAATCATACCAAGCGTATAAACAAATTCCTCCTGAAGAATACGAATAAAATTGTTTACTAAACATTACCTTAAAAAGCAATCTTTTTCCACATCATTTTTGAGCAAGAATTTATTTAGACACCCAACATGCATCCAGCTACATATGTTGTAGTACCAATAGTATAAATAAAGTTCTATTAAACTAAACAATTTCCAATGCAACAAGTGTTGCCACCTCAAGTTGGTACGACAGCTTGATAAGAGTACGGTTGATCTCAAAGGTAGTAAACGCGTCAACGTGGCAGCAGCATCCCGCGAAAGTTTGTAATAATAAACAACTTTGAATTATAAATGGCCTCTTGCAACAATCAAGGATGATTGCAGAAGCACAAGCTGAGTATTCAGTGCTATCTTACAAGCAATGGCCGTTTTCCTGATAAAGTCGAAAATGTTACCACAAAATGGAGTGAATTGATTCTTTTGTATGGTCATCTCGAGAGTAGCATTTCGCTGAAAATTTTTTGTCGCTCCCGATGACTGCGTCTTACTTTTGCCACTGATGATTCTACCCGATCGATGTTCAGCATCAACAATGATTGATCTCTTAGGGCAATTGGAAACGTTTAGCAGCTGAACTAGAATTAGTCCTCACTGTTTAAAAACCTGTAATCTTCTAGAGACACTCCTTTATTACAGGAATAAAGGTCTCCACAGGTTTATAAATAAAACTGAAAACCAATGTGAAAACTCAAAGGTATGATCCCTCTGTGTGGTATAATTAATGTTTTGTTGAAATGCTGCGGTAGACATATTCATCATATCGAATTCAGAGTTTATTTGGAAAGTATAGAATGCTGTTGCAGGATTTTAGGCTTAGATAATGTAAGATTATCTGTTTAATTGCCACTGGATTAATTGAAAATACTTGGGAGCTATGATGTCGGTAGGCCATTGAAGATTAAGCAATTTTAATTTTGTGCTTTCTTCGACTCAAGCATTATGAATGATTTTTCATTTTTTTCTTGAAATTGTCACAACTGTTAAAATAATTTTCAAATGTTGCTAAAGCTGCCGGATATTAACAAAAATTTGCAAATACTTCAAATAAATTTTCCCTAGCTTTTAAAATATATCTATCTTTGGGCCTTAACATTGTAAACCTTCGCAAAAAGATACATGTGATGCTAGTTTCCATACACGTTTCAACTATAAAGGTCAAGGATAATAGAAATATATATTTGGAACTTGTTTCGATCAAATCAAGTCCATTCTGATTGATCGCATCGGAATCCAAAAGCGTAACGTTCAGATATGAAAAGGAAGAGAAAAAGTAAGTAATTTACTTTTACAAATCAAATAAATGGAAATTATCAACGTAGGATTTCTCTCGGTCGTTTCCGCTCCCCTTATTTTACATTTAACTTTTTTACCCCATTCCGAAATAACTTTAATGAATAATAATATATAAATATTCAGTATGTTGTCTATAATATAATATCGTACGTATGTATGTATGTATCGTGTATGTAACGTAGAAAATCACGTAGAGATATTTTAGTTTTATAGTGGAGTGACCCAGATAAACCGCATAATTTAGTTATTCTCAACTCCGGATATTAATTTTTGGCAAACTTGTTTGGCTCTCGAGTTTCGGGAGACGAATTTCATAAATCACAAAACATGAACTATGTGTAGTCATTCGGAACGACGGGAATTCATACTGTCTCTCTCCCTCGTGCCCTCTTTTATATTTATTATTATCATCATCATTATTGTACAGCGAAATGAAAAGTTTTCAAAACAACGATACCGAACGTAGCGTACAATGCGAATTGTACAATTTCGCACTATTTCTGAACGACAAAAAAAATTCTGTTCGGAATTCTTTCTTTTGCAATCAAATTCCGAATCATAACGGTAGATTAAATTTAATTAAATCTTCCTCTATTATAAATATTTAATTTAAAACTTTCCGGTAACGGCACAGAAAACAACAACGAAGTATAATATAATAAATTCCGTGCAATTCGTCTGATTTCGTTTAATAATAAAAATTAATAAACAGAAATTAGAGGAACGCGTCGAAAGCAAATAAGTATGTTCTTCGTGCTTCGAATTAAAAGAAAAAACAAATTAGAGAATTTTGCGATTTACAACGTTTAAAATTGCACCCCTAAATGCAGCACGTTACGTTATTACGTTTGCAAAAGAAACGAACGAGCGAACAAACAAACCGGCCGCATTCTACTATTGTCGTATTAAAAACAATAACTTAAGTCGGTTTAATGATCGGGCAATAAACAACCTATATATGGCCTTAATAAAACTGCAAATACGCAAGTTATGTTACCTAATGAAACTTTATGCAAAATGCTTATTTGCTTTTTAACACTGGCAACGGCAATGGTTCCCAGTAATAGTGGTAGCAAGTAGTTTACTTTTATTTGAAGACACGTTAGTATTTATAAAAGTGCAATTACTAACAATAACGCTAAACTTGCCCACTCCATCTAATATAGCAACTATTACGGCCTTTTATCTTTCTCTTCTTAGCTAATATTAAGAACCTTTAGAGACAAACCGACCAAGTTTATGGCATTCATATAAGTGTTTAAATGAAAATTTTAACTTCCACGTTTGCTAATGATAAACACGATTACGAGCATAAAACGGTTTGCGCCACTATGCACAAATTTATTTTGAAAGCAACACTAAGCAATTTCATTTTTAGCTTTCTATTTTTTAAATAATATTACAGTGCAATAAAAAAAACAGCAAATATGTACGAAATTATTGAAGTAAATTTTCTTTTCTTCGCGCTAAATCCATCCCCAGTACCAATAACATATATAAAACGTTTCTTATTTCCCATGTATCCTTTCTTTCATCGTTTCGCTTCATCTCTTCGTCCCCATATATAATTTTTTTCTCTCCATCCTTCATATTATGATTTGATTTTATTGTCATACATCATGTTCGACGTGAAACAAGCTTTTATAGATTGAACCAATTTATTTCTATATTTTCAATCTCAAATGTGCTTTACGCCAAAATAACAACACTCCTTCAACGTACCTTATCCCTTCTCTCTACGGAGACTTTGTTCGTTAAAGGCTAAATCAGTTTCAATCACAGAAAGATGTAACGATAAAACTAATTTGTAGCAATAAATCTGGAATAATCCCTATAATTAAGGTGCGCAGAATTATTAAATTAAAGGAACGAAATATAATGAAAGAAAATGTATATTTGTAACTGGTCTCAGTCTTTAACTAACTGGTTTCAGTTTTGCCCATTCACTCAATATTAGTTAAAAAAATTGCTAATACAATACTTAACTATTATTGCTTAATAGAATCTTCATATTTCTGAAGTTTATAAGAACAAATTCAAATTATTAAATTATTTTAAAAATAGTTACAATATAATGCTTGATCTGGAAGATTTTTTTAATGCCATTCTTCCTCCCATAAGTTGAAATTTATTTATTGTGTCTTTACATAAATCTTATAATGAAACGTGGTTATTTGTACGAAATGTTAATCTCTAACAATAAAAAAAAAACTTTTACCACATTTTGCCTTTAGCAGAATTTCATTTCGTAATTTGTAAGTAACAGTGTGGATTCTACGAGTTCTATTGTGAAAGGGATCCACATAGATAAAGACGGATGAATTATAAGCGTTCAAATTAATTCAATATCATAACAATTCGAACGGAATCGAACGAATTGACATGGAATTCGTGGATGAAAGGCTAAGAGAAATTCGTTATCGACGGCCAAAGAAAGAGAAGGAAAGAAAGAGAAAAATCAAGTTATCAATAGTAGAAATGATGAAAGGATGTGTGTGTGTGCGTGTGTGTGGAAGGGGTGGGGGGCGGCGAAATGGAGAAGCTAATAGAAGCGAAACGAACGGAAACGATGTGCTAATGTGCCAAAAGAGGAAAAATAACGCGAGGGAAAATGCGGGAGGTGAATGGCGAGAGAATTGATCGTTTCACACATGAATTTTTCATCGAAATTTCATCCATCCGACTTCTCGCTCCTCTATCAGTGTTCGTCTCGTTCAATTTCTTCATGGCAGTATGCGGCAGTGTGAGGGAACTCAGAAAAAAAAGGATGTGTGTGGAAGATGGAGAAATCGTAAAAATCATATAATTTTATTTAATTTATGGATGCGATAGCCAGAAAAAGAGCTAGAGATTTTCATGCGAGTAAAATTAATTTTTCTCCATCTAGCAAAAAGAAAAAGGTCTAGCGTAAAATAGAGCTAACCCTTTCTACAAGATGACCTCCTATAACACGGTTTCGACTGAACAATATCAAAGAATGAGTGGCCCCCATTGTTGAGCTCGCGTTACATCCTCTATTGGATCTAATGCACGAATCTTTTGTAATTGTTGCTGGTTCGACTGACGTATAAAACTTGGTTGTTTTAATATTACTTTATTTGCAAGTAGTTAGAGATGTTTCTCTGCGGGATTCTGTATTTGAACTCTTGTTTTCCTTTTGGGGTTGCCAAAAAGGTAAACTATGTTGATTGAAGGGGGTGGGTCAATCTTGGTGTTTGATTGGACGCGAAAGATAATAGTTTATTTTGTAATGAATGTTGTTCGCTTACACGAAAAAGTACAAGTCCAAACAATAATTTTATGCGTATCCATTCATTTTTTATTTCACCGTAAGAATTGATAATTCATTTATGTTATAACTACTCATTTATTTTATTATTTCATTTTAAGTGTTACGGCATTGTTGCCGTATATTATAAACATTCTCTTTCAATACTGTTGTCGTTTGAAATATTTAATAGTATCCTACAATATCCATTGAACGTTGTATGTGATTATATTTGCCTGCGATCTTTTAACTAGCTCTTGTTGCAACAAGGGAGGTGCTGTCGATAGAATTGTGCCAGATTAAGAGAGACAAAGCTGCCAACCGATAAGATCTGGTTTGAGGCAGTTTTGTCTCTCAATGGCACACACTCTCCTCCTGCAGAAAGGAGGAGAGAAATGCCAAAATAAAAGGCAAGGAACTCCTTGCAAATTCATTCATTGTTATTTTATTGTCGTCGCTGTCAGTCTGGCAGAACTTAATCCGTTTTCTTCGTGATCAATTTATATACATATTCGTTAATGATAATTCAATCACCAAGTGTTTGTAAATAAATGTAAATACAGTTAGGAGTAAACCACCAGCGTCTTTATTTTATTCGACACTTAATCGCTACGTTCGCGAAACCTTTAATTGAGTCGACAAAAGGTGATGCCGGCATCCGTTTGGCATCCCGAATCGCAACAAATGTAAAAACCCAAACACTAAAATTTACCTAGTTGCAATAAAATGATGAATTTAAAATAATATTAGCAGCAATAAAAAATGTTTAATTTTATTGCACCGGCCAAATTAGTCATTGTTAACATCACGTACATTTACGTTCGAAGGGTCGTCATTTATTGCAACTATTTGGAAATCCCTTTTTCGGTGTAACAACAATACGAACACCAATCTATAGGTTTGCATCTATTGTTACACACAACTAAAATGCATTGAGGGAGCATTGCATATTTTGTTTCGAGGAAATACGACGGATGTCCAATAATGTCTTTAATTTCAATAATTAGGTTTTGAAGCTCGGTTCGAATTTAAAAAGAAGGTGAATGATGTATCTTTTTGGTTCTAAATATGATTATGTTTAAATTTATAAAATAGAATGCAAACCACACAAATTTGTGTGAATTTAAGAAAAACAGTTAACGGAAACTTTTACCATGTTAATAACGGCATACGGGGAGATTCTTGTATTTCCCTCTTCAAGTTTTTGATGGTATAAAGAGTTATCTGAAGTGCATCTTAGAGAGTGGTTCTATTGCTTATTTTTTGGCGCTTACCAAGGAACTTGGGCACATGCACCATTTGGGCATTCCACAAGTCATTAATATTCAAGACATATCGTGACACCATTTTACACAAACATTCAAATATTAGCCCTAGAAAGAAAAGTGGAAGCTCCACGATGACAATGCACAATCGCAGTTCCTTACTTTACTGGTATCGAAACTGTCCTACATTAGTTCTAAAATCTTGATATTGCCGAATGAGACTTCCATCTGTAATCATCAGCAAAAAGGAAATAAAAAATGACATTATTGAGACTTTAAAGGCAATTTCAAACTAACTCTCTAAAAATGGGTTTCAGCATATTTTCGAGTAGTGGCAGCAGCAACGGAATAAGGATAGTTGCACTTCGGCGAAGAACTCGACAAGTGTTAATTTAATCGATTTATTAAACAAAGGTTTACTGGACACAATCCCAGTGTTGATTCGCTTCTATTTTTCGCACGCATCTTAAAAACCAAAAGTCCCAGATAGAGAGAGGAAAAAAATCCCAAATTATGCGTAAGCAAACTTCGTGGACATTAGAAAAGTGTGTGGGTCTCGTTCGAGTAAGTAATTTGCCATGTAAACGAAACCGCGGGTGCTTCGGTATCCTGTTAAACTTCTACTTCATATATTACACGTGTAAACTTTATTGCCTACCTATTTTACACGTTTAGGTAAAACGTTATAGCGGGGCGGAGGGCTACGGCGAGGTTAGAGGTTAGTTAACGCAGTAACCTTTGATGTAAACTATCGCTAAAATTGTAGCTACGATGGTAAAATAGTAGAAGGTAGCAGCAACAGCAATTGTATGTATGGTGCCATAACACCTGGGAGACGATCGTTTACAATAGGTAACAACAACAACGACGACGGTTGTACTACCATCAACGGCCCGAGCACCAACAACAACAACTGCAAGTGGGATGTTACGAAGAGGGACCGGCGAAATGATGGTGCCCGGTTTTTGGGTACTTTACTTGATAAATTATACCGAGGGTGGTATTTGGCAAACACCCAAATATCCTCTCACGCCGTCTTCGTCGCCACCATCATCGTCCTCCATGTTCTGCCCCGTGCCACGACCGATGACATTGCTACGCAAAGGAAAAGTTTCGCTACGAGCGACCGTATAAAATGTCCCCGCACGTTTAATATCGCGTGCACGATTTTCCAAGTGCGAAAACTAAATCGTTTGTGCAACGGAAACCGTATTTAGATTATTCTCCTCATTCTCATCATTATCAACATCATCGTCGTCGCGATCGCGATAATCGTTACTGCTATCATTGTTACGAATGTAAAGCAAATTTATGTTATTAAACTTCTGTCGCTTGCAACGGCCAAAATTGCAAAGCTGTACAACAGAATTTATTGTTTTTCAAAAATAAAAATAAAAAATAGAGCGAAACGCTTGCAATTTCGTCGTTATTATTCTAACCGCAATTATTTTAAAGGAAACACTTTTTAACGGACCACTATTTTTCGTCCGAAGAAAAAAAACTCGTTTGTATTATAGAATGCAAAAATTTCGACAATTCTTGGGCACCACGCAAACATTTTTGTCCAAAGACTATAAATAACCTATGTGCAAAAACAACGTTTGTGGTTTCCCTGTATATAAAAGCATATTATTTTCTAAATGCGAACGGGGAAATTGTACAATCTTTCGCAAGCAAAAAAGCAAGTATTTCGGTATTATTTTATTCCCATCCTAATCTAAATTGCCGAATATGGAAACTCTTTTTCCCATTGCTTCCTGTTCTTGTTTGCCGACGTTTCCACTGTCGTTATTATTGTTGTTGTAGCCGTTGCTATTACTGCCGTTCCCTGACAATAGCATTATACGAATGTAAATCCCTCGACCGGTTGAAGCGGGCGCTGGATGATATTTCGAGATTTCGCTTCTGATAGTCGTCGTCCAGGTGGAAAATTTCGAATGCGATTCATATCTATGACTGAACGATTAGCATTTTGGGAGGTCTTCAATCACCGACCCACACACGCCCTAGTGGCCTCCCTTCGCTATACTCCACACGTATCGGCACCGTGCAACGTCCACGGTTCGGACTTTATCGCTAACATTCTGAACCCCCCGGAAACACATTACCAAACAACAACGACAGAGCACGCCGATATTAAACCGATGCGAAGTAATAGGCTATATTAATGAACAAAGCGCCTCGATTTTGGACGCTTCGTGCATTAATAAAATGTTATACGTATACAGCATGTCTCAAAAGTATAGCTACAAGTTATTCTAAAGCGATATTTTTGAGACCAAACGAATGAACCTTAAGAGGCAACAACTAAAATGCGTGCTAGTAATTTACCTAATAGTTATTAATTACAGATTTTTTTGCCACGCGCTACCAATTTATATTTATTTGTATTTTGAAATAGACTGAAGGTGGTGTATCAAATACTCGCAGCAATGCGTATGCGACGAAAAATAAGCAAATATTTGCATTTACTTCAAAAAATTACAGGTTATTACCAAGCTAAGTCCTTTGGGACAAACTACATCTCATTTTCGCCCTTATGAGTCTAGCCATTTCTGCCCTGTACCTTGCAATTTGTTTGTTCACCTTGTCCACTAATTAACCGCTATCATTGCACTATTATACGATACGGAATCAGTTGTAATTAAAGGTTCGCAACAGGAATGGATTTTTGGCAAAGTTTTTCTTTCGCTAATTAACTTTAAGGAAAGATTCAGAGAGTGTATCATTGTAAAGAGAACTTAATGCATATTCTTATAATTATATGGTCCATAATTGGCATTAATTGAAGTAAATATATGTCATCACTTCAATAATAAAATAAAAAGAATCAATTGTGTGCGAAATTAATTAAATTTGTTTCGAAAAATTTGTAGCTTTGTAATATTCGTTCATGGATGCTATCACAGTTTATACCTACAAACCACATAAAGTAAATAGCAATAGCACAATATTTTATGTAAAAGTTAAAATGTTTTGAGCAATTTTTACTACTTACTCCAACATATAATTTTAGCTTAATACGTAAAAATTGCTTAGGATGCGAGCAATCAATTAATTGTTGTGGTTCGAATAAATAAACTCCAATACTCTTAAAATATACTATATTTAAAAGTTAATCGTTATTCTTGTTGAACTGGACCCTTTTGCGAACTTAATGACTTTAACTATAACATTTGAACATTTCTTGTTGATGGCCCGTTGTGTTGGTTAAATAGGGGGATGTTCGAAGTTCAAACTTAGTACAGCCATCCTCTTGTATTTTGGATGTCAGTACTTAATTATTTGTTCTTCCGACGAATATTCTACCTTTTGTAAACTGATTATAGATAGTGACATTTAAGTAACTCACTGTATATGAACTTCGGTACATAACACACTCAGTAGCAATTTTAATTTTCCTGCATCGCAACTTAAAATCTAATCCGAATTAACCGAAAGTTAAATTCGCATTTAAGATCGAGTTTAAATTTAGTTTGGTAATTGTTTAGTTCACTTTTAATAGGGTTTTATAATGGATTGCAATCTAATATATCACAAACACACACACACGAATAATGTAAACGTACACCTATGTCTACAATAATATTTACAATTAATTAAAATTTAATTACCGTCAAAATTAATCGAACAAAATGGAATTGCATGACCCGAAATATTAATTTGTTCGCAATTAATTATTAGCCTGTGGAAAATTTCCATTTTTCTTGCTTTCATCCCAGCTTTGGTGGTGGGCAGGTAGGTATGTGCATGTCTAAAATTTATTTATTATCACTTTTTAGTTTTCTGCTATTTGGCTACAATTAAAGCCTTGCTTTTTTTCCTTCATGTTCCATTAGGTTGTAATTTCCAGCGGAAATTAATGACACAAAAACAAATTAAAATAGTTTCGAAATAATTTGTTAAATATATTGCCCTCATCTATATTGTTAATTATAATATTTTTCTATTTCACATTTCAGGAAATTATTATTTTCCTTGACGTCAACGCTAAAGCGAACCGCTTACATGAAGGCTCCGAGTCTCTGAAAGAGTTATCTAGACCATCGAAGGCCCGAAGGCAATACCTAGCTTTGTAATCATACCTGGCATAGATGTGACATTACAATTTTCTGCGTAGAAACGACCGCAAATACAAAAGCTTAAAGGCCTTTTGATGTTCCACGCCACAACTATGAATAATGATAATAATTCTGGAAGTAGCATTAACATCCCATCCGGATTTAGATTTTGTTCTTAATTATTTATTGGAAATAAAGTAGTTTCATGAGAGAAAAAACTAGGCCAGTGATTGTGGAAAAGGAAAGTCGATGTTTTCATCAAGCTTTGAATGTTTGACCTACAAAACAATCAAAAACCTTTTACTTCAGAATGCTTTTGTACGTTATTCTTAGAAATAATTTTTAGCTCGTGGCTTCTTGAAAAATACAAACAAACAGTGATTGAAAAACAAATATTAATCGAACAACGAAATTGATTGTACTAAGTCGATGAACGTTAAAATTTAATTCTAATTAACGTGCACGTTAATTATTAAAATCGTCGCTAATTAATGTTAATTGTTAATTAATTCGTTTATAATTCCACGAGGAAGCAGATTCATTATTCACGAATTCAATTGATATTCACCCATCCAACAATCTCACTAAACCATTATCAAAACCCTGCACTATATTATTCATGAACAATCACAAAAATAATGCTTCAATTGATAATTAAAACAAAATGGTCTGATAATGATAAATTAATGACAAACGTATTGACAACAACGAGAAGTAATTTAAAAATTCTAATTTTTTTACATTCAATGGAAAAGACTTTTGATTAATAACGGAGAGAGAAATCGTGATATTAATAAAAAAATAATCATTACCAACAGGTCTCTGGAGGTATTTGTGAACACCCAGAGGAAATGTTAAAAAATAAGAAGCGATGCGGGACAGGAGGCAGAAGAAGCACAAACAAGAAACATGAACGAGGGTCGAACACGATAACCTAAGGGAAAAAAATAAAAATAAAAGCACAGCAGCAACAGCGTTTCATTATGTTCCGGCAGTAACAGACAACGATGTAAAATGTGTAACGATAATGGATAGGTATATATAGAGCTCCAGAAATTACAGATTAGGATAATTGTGTAGCGGCGGCAGAAAGAGATAGAAGAAGGATGATGGGGAAGATGAAGAATAAAAAGAAAAAGCAAAAAAAGAGGAATACAAAGAAGATACGTTAAATGGGACGAATGTACGTGCGTTAAATAAAGATAGAATTATTATTATTAGGATAATATTGTTTGATGTAAATAGGATGGAAGGGAATGCGTTACGTTGAAACGTGTGCCTTAAAGGAGGAAAAAATTTCAGAAAAGAAAAGAGAAAGAAGTATAATTTTGCAAAGGGACGAAATGAAACGAAGCGAGATGCGAATGTTAACAGGACAAATTAAATATTATCATCGATAAATTTGACAAATTCGTCGTTTCCCTGCCTTTTCTATTCCTTTTTGTGTAAATCGAAATAATACTATAAAAGAATGGCGTTTTCCTGCTCGTGCGAAAAAAAAAGGAAACTCATCGTTTCCTCTTTCCCTTCCTTTTTAACATTGTAATACTAAAATAAACGTTTGAATTTTAAATGAAACGCCACCAGTCCGGGTGGATTAGAATAAAACGTAGAAAAAACTAGCACCATTCGACTGCATGTGTGTCGTCGTTTTCACGATTTTTACTGCAGACAATATAATAATGAAAAATTCATTCCGACCGCACACGAATAACATTCATACTTGTGCACACGTTAAGTTGGTACACATGCATGCACGGAGACATCGTCATGTTATTATTATGAACGATAGTGTTGAAGAATAAAAGCAAGATAACTATTAAATAATTGGACAGACTCGAGCACAAATCTATCTGAATTATTGTCATAATATTGCACGTTCGTATGAATGGAATATCAAATGGGAAACTGCATGATTCAACATGTCGCTCAGCTTTATAGATCCACAAATAAATCTTTAAAAAAGCCGAGAAACTGAAGAAAAACTTGGAATATTTACTACCAACTAAAAAAAGCCCAAATAATACCGGGAGTAGAAAAAGAAAAATCAAGAAAAACTTTAAGAACATCATCAATAATGTGCAAGGGCAAAAGAAGTGGCACAGCTGCGAGATCGAATCAAGCAAGAAAAAAAGATGTATGTATGTATATGGAAGGCAGTGGAGAAAGAGAGGTTATGTAACCAGAAAAATACTGCCACTCTTGCTAAGAGTATTACCTCTATATTATTCCATCGACTGTTTATACACACCCTCACACAAAACTAGAGAGAATGAGGGAGATATCTTTTCGGTACGTCGGTTCAATATTGAATGCATGTTTCGTTTGACGTTATTACATCATTTATTTGATGAAAAAACGTATAAAAAAACACAAAGAAATGAGCGAACGATTCTTTCATTCGCGTTTTCCATACAATACGTACGACTACCACTTATTACCATCATCCATTTCGATTCCTTTGCAACCGGAGATGATTCCTTCATTAAAATGTAAGTGGATGAACGTACGAGGTGCAGAAAGAATCTACAGACATTGAGAAAACCAATAAACGGTTTGGAATCCTTTGTTTATTCCAATTTCAAAAACAATACAACAACTTTACATCCCTGTATTATAATATCAAATTATTTATTATTATACGGGATGTCCCGCAAAATATTTTGCGTCGAGAAGACTAAAAGGAACGCGACTTTTACTAGGAGTTATGTCATCCACATTTATTTGAAAACAATAATTATTAAGGAGGGAAAAGCTTTGAGACAGATAAACACTTTCCAGAAGATCATTCCTTCTAACGGAATATCGGCTTTGAAGAAACGCTGTGACAACTGCAACAGAGTGTTGTAAGAGGTTATGTTAAAACTATCAAAAATTGTTCACAGTATATATGTATGTCTCCTTTCACCCTGGTAATTGATTTCTATTATACTTAACAATATAAACTTTCCTGTCTAGAATCACAAAACATTTATAGGGGACACTCTATATAACATAACCTCAAATTGCGATTTCTGATTGGAATGTGCTACCAATAACAGCTAATGAAAAATCGGGAAATGCTATTAGAAAAATGTAATATTTCCTCCATATTCCTTTTTTTTTTTGTTCGAATCCTTTCATTGACTTCTCCCGCTATTAATTTTCTTCTTTTTATAGTAAACTGTATAAAAATGGATGCTAACCATTTATGGAATTGCTTGATACGTTCAATGGCAACAAGCTGCCACGTCAGTTTCGTAGAACGATACTCCGAAGCTCAATGCCCAAAAAGAAAATTGAGAAGAGTAGAGAAAAACGAAAAAAGTGGGAGAGAGAAACGTTTTCGGTCCTATCGAATGGATGGATGATGCTTTCTTAAGATAAACTTCAAACATTCTTATATATATAGAAATACATGCAATCGAATCCATTTCCAAGTCTCTGGAAATTGAAATATGTATGTGCTCGAAATACCATTGTATAGATTATTCTCGTAGCATACATACTTATATGGCAAAATTCGAGCAAATAGAAGAAGAAAAAACACGTAGAATTTTAAATACATCCGTTACTACAATATAAAATATTTAAAAAGAGTACGGCCGAGAGTGGCGCGGTAGGAAGAAGAAACGAAACGAGAGACACGTATAAAGAATTGCCAAGATTTCTATCAATTCCTATACGCTACCGCTTTTTATATTCATTAGACTTTTGTCCTTTTCGCAATTTTCAATTTAATAGGATTTATTTTATTGTGTCTCTTTATAAGGCACAAAAACATTATATATAGAATAAGAAGACGTACAGTTTTTATTCTCTCCATTACATTTAATATGAATTCTTTGCACAATTGAAACGACTTCTCAAATTAATGTAAACAAGTGGAAGTTTACCTGAATGAAAATTTTATTAGCTTATAATTTGATATTGCTTTATATTTATTAACGTTAACTTTAATCTGAGCCCAATTAGTTGGCCTCGGGAAAGAAAATTACGTTTAACCCTGCGCATCCACCAAATATTAGTTCTTCAAATTTGCTTTAAAAGTGCGCATAAAACAATCTATGTTTTTAATATCCAACAATCAATATGAATTGCGACACCTTTTGCAGTGCTGTATAAACTATAATTAAGTAAATTTTAATTTAGCCAATGTCATTGCAAAAAAAATATATGAAAAATATCGCGAGTCATGCATTAGAATACATTTATTTCCGACTGTCAGCCGAAATGCTCCTCTCGTGATTTTTTTTCATTCCATAAATAAATCTAGTTTCGTTCTGCAGAAAATTGCTTTACCATTGACGATTTTTATGCAATTATTTTGTCCCATTCTGCAGATTTCGTTACCAACTTAGTTTATTCATTTTCCCGTTTTTCCTTCGTCATAACAACGTAATAACAATGCTGTTAACTTATTACTTATTTAATAAGTAATAATTTATAGAGGACGAAGTCGAAAATATAAACTACAGCTAACTCAATGATTAATTTTCATATATCAGGACATTATTTTTAACGTCAAACTATATTCATTGTTATATACGGAAGAGAAAAAGTAAAAATAAAGTTATTCGTGCCGTTTTCTAATAATTCATTTCTAATTCCTATTAGCATTATGTTGACGATAATGAGTTTAAAAAAAGAAATATCCATGAATTTCTTTCAATTTAAAACTAACAAAAGTAAACTTTTCCTTTTTGAATAATTATCAACAAAGAGAAAAGAAAAACGAATAAATAAAAATGCGAGCCTTAATATTAATATAAGTTTGCTAACGTATTACTAATTTGCTAATATAAATAACCGGGTTTTAAAAAAAGGAGGAAAACTTTTCTCTTCGTGAGTTTGAGACGACAACAAAAACAGAAAAGTTTTATGTTTCCTTATTTGAAATAAATGTATTGCATAAAATTTACGAAATTTGTGTGTGTGTAAAAAAACTGCGAATGACACGTAACGTATTACAACATCAGCTGACATTTACGTAGGCGCGTATAATACGCGAAGATACAACGAGCTTTCGCGATAAAGCTTTTTTAAGTTTCCAACTACTCTCTCTCTCTCTCTCTCTCTTCCTTTTTCTTTTACTTTTTTTCATGAACGTGAGGATTTCCTACGATTTGTACCCCACTTTCAAGAAAAAAAGGTTTTCACGTGTTTTTTCTTTCTTGTTTATTCCCTTCTAAGATCCACTTTTCACCTTCTCTCGGTCCGTGTCTGCGATCCAATTGTTTCCCTTTTTTGCTAGTTTTATACGGTCAGAGAATGTAAGATATTGGATACATGAAATGTTTACAAGTTCGTTCGTACCGATTGATCCTGTAAACTGGTTTTTCAAAAGTTTACAAGTACAATTCATTCTTCGAGTTTCGCTTTTTTGTTCCTCCTTCTCCTTTATAAAAACACATTCTTCTGCGCTAAAACCGTGAGAGCGAGAAAAAAAAGAGCAAAAAAGAAGAAGAAAAGTCCATTCAAACAATTTCTTTAAATTATATCGATAGCATCCGATTCGATTAATATTTATGGTCATCAAACTTTGGCGGAGTATAAACTTGAAAGTAAAAAGTAAACGTCTCATAAATTTTAAACTACTGCATTTTATTTTATTTTTCCTTCTTGCTGCCTGCTAACTGCTCCATTTCTGTCTCTGTGCAGAAATGAAAACAAAGCGAAAATGTTAGAAGATCAACGACGCACGACCGCTTTCTGCATGTGTACTTTAGAAATTGCCTCCGTCCCATCGTTATTCCCACCCCGTCCAGACGACGATAATAATCAAACATTATCGAGGCGCGGCGATGCGGAAGAAAGAAGTAGGAAATTTTCGCCGTTTTAACGTTTAAGAAAAGATGCGGGGACGAACGCGAATGGGCTCGAGCAAAAGAGAAATACTTGAGATATGCTGAGTGGGCGCATCGCTACTGAATTTACCCATTAAATTGCAGGACCGACGACTTTGCTCGTACCGAAGAGCGAGCGAGCGAGCGAGCGAGAGAGCAAGTACTAAGAACAGCTAGTGTCGGCAATGCTCCAAAAAATAAAAGGAAATTTAAAAGAAACGCTAACTACTAACGACACAAGTGCCCCGTTAGCGTTTCTATTAGGTTCTTCCTCGTGTTGCTTTTTATTTAAACTTAAACTTAGGGGAAAAAATAAAGAGAACATGTTTGCTCTCAGAAAAACGTCTCTTTCAATCTGATTATAAAATAATAATTTTTGGTGGTGTAGGTAGAGTTGTTGCAGAACAACGTCTGAACTGAATTAAGTAATAAATTTGTTTTAATTTTGATTTAATATAATGTAACGTAATCTCGATTAGGAAGACAATCGGTCGAATCAAACAATCGATCAGTTGATTAGACTCATTATTATTGATACTTTAATTACAGGATGAATTATTAAAATGTTAATTCAAATTAATCGCTTATAATTCATTGAAAATAATGTGTAAACTCTCATTTCAATTATCCAAACAAGCGCTACTTGCAACTGCAATCATTCGGACACTGTTATAGTTTGAGCATTTGAAAAAATAACCATTTGCATTAGATGTCAGTCAATATCAGGGAAAAACAGTAAACTCATTCAACAAATTTCTTCTTTTAATCGTTAATGTATACGGGATGTCACAATAGTGCGAGAACGGAGGATTACGCCCAAATGGTTGACTTTAGAGAAACAGTTTTCAGATAAGAAAGTTTTCTCTGCGATAAGACTACAACCTAATTTTAGTTTCCAGTATCGCAGACTTCCTGATTGTTCTAAATGAAATGATATACACGATGTTTAGAAAAAGTATCACCAGCTTTAAGAGGCCCAAGATAAGCAGAAAACACGTGTCCACAAATGCACGGCTTTCGAGGTACGAATGTTTAGTCCTCTTCTTGTAGCATATTTTCGCTTAACTCCTACTCCATTCGCAAAACGCCATTTTCCTCTAACTTTGAATTAGCCAAGATGTATTTTACGTATGGTTGTGCTAATGGGAAATGCCAGCAGAGAAGCCCTACGTCTTTATGTTGAAGCTGATCCCAACGGTCAAATTGCTTCAGTTCGTCTTTTCAGAGAACATTTTTGCCCAATTTTGAAATGTAAATGGGGAGTAAGCAGCACAAGATCGTCAGATTTAAACCCCCTCGATTTCTTTCTTTGGGGATATTTGAAGAGCTTAGTGTAATGCTACGCTTGCAAATGACCTCGAGGAATTGAAAAAAACGAATAGATCAAAAATGATACTTAACGTAAGCCAATGCTTCATTACGAATGATTTCCGAAAGAATTGGAAAGTCCTTATGGCAAATATATGACGTGGCTTCCGTAAAATTGAAGGAGGACACTTTGAACATCGTATTGGAGTTACTGTGCGTTTGTTTTATTTTCATACCACGCTTATTTTCTGCATAATTGTACATAATATAAACTTGCAAAATGTTTCATATCTCTTCATGACACATTTGTTAACACCTTGTATATATATTTCATTCTGGAAGAACATTGAGAGAGTATATTATATGATTTGATTAAAAATTTGTCCTGAAATGTACAACTATGGGCACGGAAACTCACCATTGATGAATTACCGTATAAAACCCAAAGCTTGGCAAGAACCAGAATTATTTTTCCTTGTGTCTCTTAATATCGCTAACATAACATTCAATTTTCGAAACATATTTTGTTTTTCTAGCAAAAGTAAAACTTTTATGTGAGATTTTATCATGCTACTATAAATCAAAATTATTTCTGAAGTTTTTCTTTTGATGTAGTACACACACTTACATTATTCAGAAATAATGCAAGAGATATGTACCGAAATAATTGAGATACCTTATCCGGATTACAACATCAATCTTCAATCCGGAGTACATTGTGAAAAAAAAACACATTTTAAATTTTGTCTGGACTACGAGGTCTTTCGCATTTGTAGAAATTCAAATTGCGGGAACTTTAACACTATGTCGATAATCAGTGAAATTTGGAAAACCGAACGCATGGAAAATTTTCGCTGTACATTCGTATAGCGAAATTGTCTGATGAAATATTAATGACTTCCCTTTTTATCATCAAAAGGATTTTTCTCGCTGTGCGCATAAAATTCATCGTATTACTCGAGCATCAAGATGCTAATTCATACTTTTCATTAATTAAGACCCAACGCTAAGAGATATCAAGTAAATAATTATTTAAGTAAATTGAATTTTTGCAATTTTTTTTTGCACGAAGATGAATATCCGAACCGTTTAACGTCATGGCTCGTTCGGCTATGGAAGCTACGGGGATAAATTAGCGAACGAACGAAATCGTTAAGAATGATGAGAAAAGTCTGGAAAGTTAATTAACAATATTCCGAACTAAAACACGATTAGAAAATTATTCTTCTTGATAAAATTGTTATGAAAATTTAATAAATTAATACAAAAAAAAACAGAGGAAGAAAACGAGGAATGTAAGAGGAAGGGTGTAGAGGGAAAAAGCACGAAGGGCGTTAATTAAATAAGTTTCTTATTTATTTGTTTTATATTTAGAACGGATCAATTATGCAAATTTCGAAAACGAATTAACGCATTAACGAGTTTTTCTCTAAACTTTAATCACCGAAAATACTGGGCGAACAACAAAATTATAATTATACCACGAAAAACTTTGATCGAGGGCGTTTTTCTTTTTCGCAGGAAATAGCATGATATCCTTCGAAACCATGTGGCCTTCGATATGCCTAATATAATAACACTTTGTATGATGTGTACTAAAAAATAATAATTTGTGCAGCACCATCAGCAGAAATTGTCGCAGCTGCACACTAATAATACCTCTTTCTTTTGATTAAAACGAATAAAATAAAATTTTATACGTGCATATAAATTAAGACGGACGTACTCGACGAAACGGATTGCCGGATGGCGCAATGTGGAAAGTTGGCAAAATTTTCTAATACGGAAATCGCAAA
The DNA here is from genome assembly GCA_963695495.1 of Hololepta plana. Taxonomy (NCBI): domain Eukaryota; kingdom Metazoa; phylum Arthropoda; class Insecta; order Coleoptera; family Histeridae; genus Hololepta; species Hololepta plana. The sequence continues at coordinate 4,765,765 of OY968832.1, read as the reverse complement.
AAGGAAATCGATAGACTCCAGCTATTATAAATGGCAAATCAATCTAATGTTCACGGTTGAAGATGAGCAAAGCCGATGCGATTAAGCAGTCTTACAAGTCGGTGTACATTGATTATGGTAATTATGAATTGTAAGAGATACATTTTGGTTCTGTTGCTAATCGCGCAAAAGGGTTTTAATGAGACCGCTGTTCTCTTCGATAATTAAGGCCTAAAACTCGATGCTTGCTGGTAGGAAAAACAATGTTGTCGGGGATTTTGTAATATCGTCCCGGCTCAAACTCTCATACTATTTCTCCCATTTATCTATTTTACCAAAGGCGGTCTTCGCGTTATTACATTATCTCTTTTTGTTCTTATTAATCAAGTCAAGGCAATAGAACAGGAAAACGAGGAACAACAACTAAAAACTACGGAGCAACAGCACGAAAGAAGAAAAAGATGTGGAGGAAAAGTGTGAGAGAATGAAGAATTTTATTTCAAGAGCAACTGAGTTAAAAGAGAACAACTTCTGGCGCAAATTCGCATTAATTATGAAAAAGGATAAATATTTACTCGAGTTTGTTGTAAATTGCTAAAAATAAGAATTTACGAGCTACCCCCTTTAGACGGGCCCCGGACCCTTTCCACCGCTTTCCGCTTAACAATTTCCCTTCTTAACCTTTTCTTCTTTTTTTTTTTTTTAGTTTCCTTGTTTATTTTTTTTTCCTTTCCTGCTTTTCTATCCGAGACCAAATTGAAGAAGGACGACGCGCGAGCACCAATGAAAGAAAAACAAAAATTAATTATTAAAAAATGAAAGAAAGCCCTATACGAGGTTCATTTGCTAAGGAACTTATCTAAATTATATCACCATTCATGTTTGGTATCCCTATCTATATTGCCACATAAAACAATGTCGAGAGGAATTTATATAAAAATCTCTCTTTATTTCGTACCCTAAAAATGACTTCATTATTTTTATATCGCCCCTCTTCTGCTTTTTCTTCACTCTTTAATATTTGATTCATCCTTTTTTTGTCGGGCATAATTGATTAATTAATTGTCCGGCATTCGTTTAAATAACTTAAAGTTACGACACACAACAATAATATTTTTATTTCGTCGGCAAATAACTAAACGCATTAGAATTAGGTTAATTGAGCTTTAAACTAAAGAGAGAAACGCGGGCAAAGTCGATTAAAACTATGACCAAGACAAATAATCAGTTATAATTAAAAATTTGTACAAACGATTGCAAATGATTGCTTACGAGGGTCAGTCAATATATTCTTAATCTTCTACAGGAGCAATGTAAATTTGCAATTGAAAATGTTTAATTGCTGCACATAGTTCACTTTTATTGTCTTGATCACATCCTTTTTAAATAAAAAATGTTTTATCATTCAAAGACTTTGAGCAATTGTTGTTTATTTTACAATTAAGGTCGTTTATTCCCGAAATAATCGAATGACAAGATTAAATAATTTAGGTTAAAGGAACTTTTCATTGAATTTGAATACTAATTCAGTTAATTGGCGAACAAACATTGCATATTGGCTGATAAATAAGTCAATTGGTGATTATTCTGTCATTTTAGTGATAAATCCGTCATTTCAGTGACAAATCTGTCATTTTGGCGACAAATGCGTGATTGCTGATAACCCGAATATGCTGCGTAGGAATGAAAGCATTTCAGTGATTATTATATATATGGTGGTTTGCTAGATGAAAATAGTTTGATAATTGTTAAAATGTAAAAGTTTGTGTACGTTTTAGCATTTATTTCATTTTTCTTTTACGTAATTTGCGAATGTAAACAAACTATACATCGCAAATAAATTAAGCATGTGCAAAGTACCAGCGTGGAAGCTCGCTCACTCAAATGCTCGCCCGTGCAATTCTCAAGAGAAGCGAACGAACGAGCGAACGAGGATAAAGTCTTTGGAAGTGTTACAACTGTTGCCAAAATAATAATGAAATCTAGTCTCCGAGTTTTACTAGGAGTAAAAGCCCTAGATAAATGTAAATTAGCTTAAAATAAATTGCCGAGAAATGTTTACCACCACAAAGGAGTACACACTCTGGATGGAATTACTGTTACAGTGGTAAAACGTTCCCCTATATATAAATTATTCCCTCACACACACACACACATAAAGACGTATATACATTATTAGACTGTTACTACCGAGAAGAAAATTGAAATGAATTAAAACCGAATAAAGGAGGAATCCAAAAATTAGGTCATCGACTTCGTAGGAATGAAATCCGTTTAACAAATATTCGCAATTTACGATTTCAAAAAGGAAATTCTCGTATTTCTTCCACCCAGAAAATTGTTTTCACGTACGCGCGTGTGATGAGGGTCGTCCGGAATGGTTTTCGCTTATACTTTTTTTATTCTTTTGCCGGCCTCCGAGTTTCCCTTGGAAATGGGCTAATAATACCATTTCCACTTGCGGGCGTGAGGGGACAGAAGGCGAAGGATAGACACATAACGTGGCGGCGTGAAGTTGCCAAAAGTTTCAGCGAAACAACTTAACTTTAAAACGTTCACTTAAATAAATACGACACCTCGGTATGCAGCGTGAGAAACAATTCCAAATTAAATTGCACGCGTTTATAAACTATTATTAGGACTTTGCTAAGGGTGCATCATTATTATAGTTTTGTGTGGGTGTGTGCAGCGAATGGCAAATTACTTTCATAATCGATTCATTAATTAATTGTTCACTCGCAAATTACATTTACATTTGTATACAATTAATCAAATTTAATTCTCGTGCATATCATCATAATGACAGATCTTTCTGAAGCAACTTCCTTAATTTTTTACTAATAGATATCAACTGCAGAAAAATTAATGGATTTACGGAAACACAATTTGAAATGCTATTAATTAATTTTTGGACGTAAAGCAAACGAAAATTTGCTAATGCTATTAACTTTTTTCCACTCTCGATACGTTTTCTGTTGCAATTAAAAAGTAATTCAAATGTATTTTCAATTTTAAAGGAGGATTGGGAGGAAAGAACGGATTTATAACATGATCTGCAAGAGCGCCAGATTTAAACCCGCTAGATTTCTTGCTTTGAGGATATTTGAAAAGCTTAGTTTATGCTACGCTTGTAAATGAGCTGGAGTAAGTGAAACCACGAATAGATTAAAGATGCAAGCGAATTAAAGCCAACGATTTTCGACAGAGTCCGAAGGTCCTTGGGGCAAAGATGTCGTGCCTACGGCGAAATGGAATGAAGGCATTTTGAACATTTTCTTTGAGATATGTTTCATTGGGTCTTTGTTCATAATTTGCATTGTTTGTACATAATTGTGAATAATATAAAAGTTGTAAAATATTTCGTATCTTCGAAAAGGTCCATTTCCGGATCCATGTTCATTAAGACTTTTCTGCTTATCTTGGGTCATATTACCACCCCTTAAAGCTTGTGACACATTTTTAACACCCTGTATATTAAGGAGACAACATTTTTATATGATTCACTGTGTTGTGTTGCTGAAAGCTGAATAAATGGCAAACGCAACAAACATATATTACTCGTTCAGATTTTAAGTATGTGTGCATTATGATCATGAATCGTTCTTATCGCCCCTTTAAAATGGTAACGAATAAACAAAGGGAACACGCCACCACGTCCCCCATCAGCAACCACTACCACTGTTACTGCCGTTATAAGGGGAGGCTCAACACATACACGGTTTACACGTACTTACTCGTATTGCAAATAATATAGTAATTTATAACGAGTACATTATTAAACGGAGGGAGTTAATGAATAATTAATTAATTAATTAATATAGTAACGTTGTTAAAATATTAGATACACACACACATATATATATATATATATACAGAAATCTACGTGTACTAATGTATGTGTGTATATACCTACTCTAGGCTGATACGGCGTTTCAAACGGTAACGTAAGCCTTTTGCAATTCAATTATAACGCGAAATACTTTCCATACACACATACAGGCAGATATATCTTCGGTATAATCAAATACGTACACTTAACAGCAGCGCGCGCGTGTGTGTATGTATATATCTATGGTAAAATGTGCGTTTAAATTAATTCAATAATTAAAGTGTAAATTAGTTTGAGCGAAAATTAACAAAAGGGCTTTTATACGTACAATATATGTATATACGGGTATATACTTATACAGGAAGCGAACGAGTTTTGTCAAAGTTTAAAACCGCAGCGTAGAGTCGCTGCGATCCATTATTGCAACAATTGTACCAGTTAATACGGACTTACTGCTACCAGAAAATGTTATGGATCAGAAGTTGAGCGAGCGAGTGTGTGAGTGAAAGAGAGCGCGGAATAAGAAGATGAACCGCATTTCTTCCGGTCTTACATCTGCGCCATAATTTGATTAACACTTCTAGCGTAATAAGAAAAATGATAGAAACGGAAGTCGTATACGAAGATTATTGTAACGTTTGTCCACTAGAATATCGCTGCCTTTCTATGAATCCTCATTAAATACCACAGAAAAACACGATGACGATAATAATAATTAGTGATTAATCGAATTAAACTTATTTTTAATCGAATTAATGTGCACTAAATTGGTAAGTTACATTAGGAAGCGGAGTTTAAAAATAGAGTATCGGTTACAAGTTTGACAACTTCCGCCTTTTATCCATAACTTTCGTTTAAATTAATGTGATTAAATTTTCTTTCTTGTAATTTTAATCCTTATTGAATGCACAATTTGATTTTCTAACGAAACTGCATGCAAATCACATATGTGTTTGAAAAATAGAACGAAACTACATTTAACGCGTCAAAAGTTTCACAATTTTATTAAAATCGCCATTATTTCGCATCATTTAAGCTAACCTATACTTATATTTTTCTAAGTAGACGGGTATTTAGTCTTTCGGAGGTGAACCATGCCTAAACTATGTGAAAAAATTTTAACTGCGGATGATAAGAAACGAATTTACCCGCTACTCTCTGTAGGGCGTGCAAATGCCTTTGTGGCGCGCACTTTTGGTGTTTGCAAAAGCACCATTATTCGAGTCAAATCACGAATGGGCGAAGAAAAGTCGGCAGAACGAAAGTCTAAATCGGGTCGACCCAGAAAACAAATCATGTCACCGATCGTTCAATTTTTACTTTATCAGTTGGGAATTCTAAGCTATCTGCACCCGATATTCGTGCCAAATTGGAACGTTTGAACGGTATTAACGTATCAACGAATACTGTGCAACGAAGGTTTCGCAAGAGAGGATTATTTGGTCGACATTATGTCCGTAAGCCATTGATTTCCAAGAATAATGAGAAGGCGCGTATTGAATAGGCAATGGAACATCGAAAGTTTATTATAGAGTGACGAGAGCAAGTTTAACTTGTTCAATTCCGATCGCATTCAAAATGTGCGGTATCTTAAAGTTGCTCCCTTCAATCCTCGCAAATATCGTCCGTGTAGCATGGGGAATGTGATGGGCATGAAGTTGCTTTAGTGCTTTGGGCGTTGGCCCGTTATTTCGGGTTCGTGGAAAAATGGATGCCACGATATATACGAACATACTGGAGCATGAAATGCTTCCATTTGCCTTCCAATGCCTGATGCATGGTATTTCCGACAAGATAATGATCCCAAACACAAATCGCAACTTGTCAAGGTTTGGTTAGACAACAATGTTCGGGTCCTTGCTTGTGTTGTTTAATGAGTGCAGTGTATGTTATTGAAATTAACTTTATTCTGATAACCAAAATGTATGCTTCTTTAAGAGAATGTTTTACAGAGAGAAATATTCTAATACAACTATTTTACTATTTTTCTTGTAACTATTTATATTACACATTCATTGTCTATAGTTACGGATTGCTGAGATTAAATTAATATTCAACACCCTCCCATAATCTCAGCTGATTAACAATTATAAAAGAACTTATAATTATTAAACATTATGTCAGCAGACGCTTCCTTATCACATGATATGCAACTTTGTTAAGTGGCTTAGTTAATATGTCAGCTAACTGATCAGCTGACTTTATATATGCAATGTCAAATAACCCTGATTTAACTTTTTCTTTTACGAAGTGATATTTTATTTCAATGTGTTTGATTCTTTTTAGCTGCTCATTGCTTTTACACAATTTAATTGTGCCCTGGTTGTCTTCAAATATTGTTATTTTTGTGATTTTCTGAAACAGTTTTAATTCTTCTATTAATTGCTTCAACCAACATGCTTCAGATATCGATTGACTTAGAGCCACATATTCTGCTTCAGTTGTTGAGATTGCTACCGTTGATTGCTTTTTGGAAGACCAACACACTAATCCGTCAAGTACAAAAAATAAAAAACCACTCGTGGATTTACGATCAAGTGTGTCGCCTCCCCAATCTGCATCGGCATATCCCGTTATCAGATTCTTCGAGCCCTTTTTATAAACTAACTTTAGGTCTAAAGTTCCTTTTATGTATCTTAGCACCCGTTTCAAACTGGTTAATAAGTTTTCACTGGCGCAATTTTGATATCGAGACAGTAAACTAATGCTAGAACATAAATCTGGTCGTGTGCCCATCATGGCGTACATAATTGATCCAATTATCTGTCTACAAGTATTTTCAAGTTGGATTGATTCTGATTTTGAATACTTTAGACTTTCGGTTATAAAGTTGCTTTCCATTGGAGTGCTCACCTCCGAGCAATTGTTCATGCCGAATTTTATAAGAATATCCTTCAGGTATTGCTTTTGGTTTACACGAATCACTCCATTTTCAGTGTCCTATATAATGTGCATTCCCAAATAATAACTCAATAGACCTAAATCCTTGATTTTAAATGCTTTTGACATTTTGGATTTCAAAAGATTTATTTCATTTTCGTCGGATCCGATGATTAGAATGTCATCTACATAGACACATACATAAATCTTAACTTTATCATTTACCTTAATGTATAAACAACAATCTGATAAAGATTTTTCAAAACCATTTGCTTTCATAAATGTATCAAGTTTAGTATACCAATATAACGGTGCCTTTTTTAAACCATAAAGTGCTTTAATCAATCTACAGACTTTGCCTTTCTCTTCCTTACATCCCTTTGGCAAATTCATGTATATAATTTCATTAAGTTCTCCATGTAAAAAAGCATTACAAACATCTAGTTGATATAATTTCCAACCCTTATTTACAGCTACGCAAAAAAATACGCGTATGGTAGTTAGTTTTACCACAGGTGAATATATATCATTCCAATAGAGCACCCTTGGGACGAGTTGGGCAGGCGAATAAAGGGCAAACATTTTGAAAATGCGGACGAATTATTTCAAATTCTGAAGCGAGAGTGGGAATCAATCGACACCGCCGCAATTAATAAGTTCGCGCATTCAATGAAATCAAGATGTACGGAAGTTTTGAAATGCAAAAGCTTTTCAACGCGTTATTAATTGTAGAAAATCAGTTACCTTGCATTGAGTTAAATATTTTGCTGATTAGATTAATTTTTTCAAAAAGTTTGCAAACTTTTGACACGTTAAATTTTTGTTTTATTTTTCCCTAAAGTCTTTGATTTAAATGAACCTTCGTTAGAAAATCAATTGGTGCATTCCATAAGGATTAAAATTATGAAAAGAAAATGTAATTACATTATTTTAAACAAAAGTTATGGAGAAAAAAACCAACGTTGTCAAACCTATGACCGATACCTGTAGGTATTTATGAAACTTTATTTCCACGAACGGGTTACACACTCTGATCGACGAATTTTGCCATACTTTCAGCACATAACTTCTGCTGCGAGGCAGTCGTTCATAACCAAAATTTCGCTAGGTGTATTTGATTGTAACATAGATAAAAGAACGCTTTTAATACGTCCTTTGTCCTTAACGCAATTGCTTCTTTAATATTTCAGTTCACTGCCTGAATCGAACCACAATTTTCGAATCCACCTAAGCTCCCGTCAAATATTTTCATTTTGCACTTGCAAAAAATCGCCCATCTTCGAATTTGCATAAACTAAACATTAGCGCTGCGAGTCAGTGATGTTCGGTCGAGCAGAAAGAGAAAGGGGAAAATGAATTTCGCGGGGTGGGAAAAGGAATGGAAATTAAATTTATATTTTCCTAGTTTATATTACGGACATTACATTATGTTGTTGTAAATATTAGTAAAGTTTCTAGTTTGTTCAATAGTTTGTATTTTTTTTAATGTTGTTTTTATGTTCACGTAAGAGTGAAACAGAAATAACAATAATAATGCAATCGTTGGAAATAAAGATGTGGTACAGTTAGAGATCGAGAAAAAAATTTAACAAGAAAAAGGACGATTCGGAAAATCCATAGGTATTATTATTCAATGGACATGGTCGTATTAGAACCAACTAACTTGTATCATATTGTTTGGATAATGGATAGTGATACAGTTGGAACTTTTCAACTTTTATAGACGAGTTATTATGCGAAATAACAGTGATAGTAACAGCAACAATAATCAACATTATTAAAGTTTGTGTTATAAATAAATAGTTACCCGTAATCCCAAAAACATTTCATTATTTTAATGATAATTATTCTAATTAATTAGATATATTGTAAAGATTTCGCAATAAAATCAAAGGTACCCCAACCAACATAACGTTAATTAGTATAAACCCCAAAACTATTAACATTTATGATAACAAAAGCCGTCTATAAATAACGTCTAAGAATCTAGGGAAAAGATTCTGCAGAAAAGATAAAATTGGCAAACTGAATCAATTATTCGCGATGGTCGAAATTAACAATTACAATGATAAAAGTAATGTGTACATTTTATTTGAGCTTTGCATTATAATCGATGCAATCAAATCGCGCGATATTTATATTATTTCGCGTTGCTTTTAAATAAACAGAACCGCATTAAAATAATATGTTATTGCAAAATTAATAAAATTTATAATTCCGAAGCAAAAAAAAAGAGATATGGCAAATGTGGAACACTGCCAATTCAACAGAGCAATTATTATTGCATTAATAAACGTTGGAGCGTAAATCGAAAAAAAAAACAAATAAACAAAAATTAGAACAATTTTATTACAATGATAAACAATAAACAATTATTTATGAACCAAAAAAAATCGTCCATGAACTAACTGTACAACGATTGACCAGTGGCGAGGTGAAATTTTATTTACTTTTGCCACCCGAATTCTATTCGCGTTGCATTTGAACCGAATTGGCGATTAATAATCGATTTCCGTCCGTAGATAAATTCGGGTGGGTTCGTAGAATTTTTCCGTCGATTTCGTTGAAAATTAATTTAATCAATTAACTAATAAGAGGAAGAGGAAGAAAAAAAAAAGCGTGTAAAAGAATGAGCGCGGAAAATGAAAAGAGCTAAATGGAAATAGAGCTAACGTGATTCTGTTATGTACTAGAGTTATTAAAAGAAATCCGTCTAACGTCGACGCCTTTCAGTGTTACGTGATCGGAATAAATGCGGGAAAAACCAACCCTCTTCTGACTTTTTTCCCCCCAAATTTCATCATGGAAAGAGCGACTTGCTTTCTTTCTTGCTCTGCATCCCATAGACGGGAGAGAGAGAGACTGACGTTTACATTTCTTGGCTAATATCTACGTGCTGCAATTCTTTCTCTCCACCGACATCGTCTTGGGAATGTCTTCCTCTCTTCTTCGTTCCATTTCTTCGTATATTCAACCTCTTCGTGGTGGCTGTGCTGATGGTTATTTTTCCTTTCATGACCGGTACGATTGTCCTACAATTTCTTCCTTTCTTTTGCTTACCTAACATACGTAGATATAAAACGAAGAGTATGTAGCATTTGCGAACGCGCATCACGGCCGCATAACGAGTTTTTCATCAAAGAGCCGACGGTTCTTGTTCTCCCTATTTACCATTTTTTTCGCACACCCACTGTCAGTTCGATACTACGAATAAATCTACATACGGAGTGTCCGAATCGTCGATGTCGATGGATTTAGTTCGATATGGAGAATTATTCAGTATCGTGTACAAAGATTGATGACGTGGTAGTATTTTTCGAGTTTGGCAGAAAAGTGGCTTCTTGCTTCGTTATTTTAAACGTGTTTTGTGACAAGATAAATGAAATTTCATTCCACAAAAAGAGCAGTTTGTTGATAGAGTATCTACAACATATTGTTTCTTAATTGCTGGAGCATTTTTGGAAAATCAAAGTTATTTGATTATAAGTTGCAAATAATGCTATATATTCGCGAAAAATTGGGCTCTCATCATTTACTGTCAAATGCCGAGTAATTTCGTTAACAGAAGTATAAAATTTGACAACCTATATTGTTATGCAACCTAACCTTAAAATCTACTGACACAGCCGTAACGATCAAAAGTCAATACAAAAAAACTACGAAGAAGTTTTAGCAAATATTTTTATAAAATATAGTGATTCTGTGCTAGTGGAAATTATTATTCCTGATGAAAAATGAAACAGAAAAGTATTCAACAATTGATAGTGTCAATAAATGATCTCAGCACCTCTCAACTACTACTTTGGTAGCCCTGATAGACAGTTTAAACTACTTTAATATACAATTTATTAATTCATACTCGTCCAAACATTTGATTCAAATAAAATGCAACCAACCAATGCTACAAAAATATGTCTTACAAAATTAATGTAATTGTCTCGCAATAAGTAATTAACGCTTAACAAAAATAATGTAATATTTGCGGAAATCAGGGTTGCAAATGTAGGCAATCCTGATATTCAAACGGTTTAAATATAACAGACAGATTCGATTGAAATTAATTTAAATATTAGTGCTACCAAAATAATACAAAGCGTCAATAAATGATTATCGCTTCTAGTGATTAGGACATCCGAAATATTATAATACTTTGGTATCTCTGACATTTAAACTGATTGTATAATAATTATTTAGATATACAATTTATTAATTAACATAAACCTCAGTGGTACTAAAATAATATTTGGGAAGCACTGATAACTAACGCTACAAAATCGCAATCGCAGAAAGTATAATTATCATGGAAAACCTTTAAATAACACTGCAGATAATCAATTAATCCGACTCAAAACTTAAAAATAAAACATAGAAATGTAATAAACTTTTGGTTTTTATTGTAAAACAACAAAGCCAGTGTCAGTTTCGTCGCTCAACAACATTATTTTTCCATTGTAAGCAATTAATCGTACCGATTTATCCTACGGAATTTTCCTTGCTTCCTAAGATCGCCCACTATTGGAGCGTTAGTTACTTTGCTACTACAGAGACACCCTGTATGTGACAGGTACATTCTTCTTCGGCATACGTTCCACGCCTTCCTCTTTCTTTTGTTTTTCTCCACGCTCTTTCTTCCCTATAATTTCGAGGTTTCTATGCGCCCTTGTTGATGCCGCAACGTTAAAAATGTTGCTAACAAAGAGAGGAGAAGGAAAGGAAACAGACAAAAAAAAGAAAAGAAACGTCTACGTGAGCAGTCAATTTCGGACATCCCTATAGGCCTTTTGCCCTCCCATCGACTCGGTCGCTCACTGTCGCCTTGTTAAAATTTACGTCACGTAGAACTAAAAATTGCTCCGTTCGGTTTGCTATATGAGGATATTTTTTTCTTCCTCTTTCCACCTTTCGATTCCTTTTTCACCGACAATTTTTCCTACTGTTACTCTTTTCTCTTTCTTTTCGCCTCTTATTATTATTTACGTCGTTGTCGTCCGGTCACACGTATATGCCGTTCGCCTCATCTTCCTGCACCCAACTTATTCCCATATTTTCTCGTCTGTACTATCCCTATTTAACTTAGGCCAATCGTACGAATTAATGGATGGCTTTTCGTTATTATCGATAAAATGAATGAACGAGAATCCTGTGGGCAATATAAATAAATTACCGATGCCATATAATAATTAATTAAGCAAACGGCCCAGCGACGATTTATTATTTTTAATTAAGAATTGGTTAGATGGAACGAGTTCTTTTTTCATTTGGTGGAATTCTCGAATTATAAACGAATACAAACAGTTAAAGGATGATAATTAATAAAGTGCCAACTAGGGGAAAATATAAATAAAAATTGGAGCGAAACAAAGTGGCTGAAAGTGTTGGAGGATTATCAGCGGATATAGGACGATCAAGAAATAACATTTCAGTTTAGAGTCGTTTTAAAGGCTTAGGGGGGAATTCATTTAGGCACGTCCGGTATGAATTTGCGAGCATTAAATGCCGAGGAAAAAAAAAGAAAGTGCGAAACTGAGGGCACGAATTAAAAGCAACGTTGCACTAACAAGATATGTATAAGCAGGAATATTTGCAGTTCTGCTAATTCATTTATTTTACAATGTTTTTCCGTGCTTTTTTTTTAGAAGCTTTGCTATTGGTCCAGTAATTTCGTATAATTTTCGGATGCGCTTCGACATATATAATGGAACGATCAACAGATATTTTGATCTCAATAACAACATACGAAATTACATTAATTATACGAGACGAAAAAAAAATTCTCAGTCTGCTGAACACACAAATTCAATGACGGTTACGCTCAGCCTGTCATTTTCAAATCCTTGCCAATTGTAATCTAAAAAATGTATGATCGAGCGTTAGATACAGAGTGTTTCGGAATGATTGAAGACAGTTTGAAATGCCCGCCCAGTTTCAAGTCGCTTGTTTTGATGTTAAATTGCCCACTTGGACACGGTTTACCATGATTTCGAGGATCCTCTGTGTCTGCATTAACCCTACCTCACATTACCCCATGGGCGTCGCAAAAGGGAGAATTTAATAGAGATCGATTAAAGAACTATTTTATGAAATAAGAAAACAAACGAAGTAAGGCGAAATTCAAGGAAAACTTCTAACACCATGGAAAAACAACAATGTATAAGGCGCGAAACAAATTGAAGCTGTCAATTTGTCAATAACATAATTGAATTATACCGCACCAAAAACTTGAAATGCCCTAAAACACGTGGCGGAAAATTCAAATTCTCCTCAATTGTTATGGATCAATCACACTCTCTACATACGTGTGTATATGTCCATGTATTGCCAATAGAAGCTTGTCGTAATATGCCAGATGTCAAAACATGGGATTAAAACTTTCGGTTATCCTCTGTAGTTGTAGTTTTTCGTTTGCTCAATTTTATTTTTATATGCATAAATAAAATTTTAATGGTACATTAAACAAAAGATTTACTACATGCATGCAATCCGGGGGAACGCGATGCTGCGCTATATTTATAACAATGCGAATTAGCGGACGTAATGGTCGCAATTTAATGTCACAAAAGTTTGAAAATTCCGTAACGATTCTATTCCGTTTGTGAAATTTCAATGGGATTTATACGATTGTTATCATTATCATTATTATCGATCTCGTATAAAAAATCACTGTGAATACAGACACGATCTTTTTATCGCCCTCTGTTTCCTTTTTTTGCTCGGTTTTTTTTTAAATCTCTTTTCATTATTCTCTCAAATCAGCCTCCGTACTTCCATATTATCTGAATGGTATAATCTTCAAATGCAATTTTATTTCCTGTTTACCAATTTTTCCTCTGCCTTCTTCTCTCCGTCGCCTTTTACCAATCTCTTTCAACTGCTACCTTTTTGTCGCTATCCTCATTTATCCTTTCACATCGCACATTGGAACATACACATTATTCGCTTAAATTTATATTCGTGCCAATATTCATTACCGTTGTATTATCCAAATGAGATCGTGGCTAAAGTATAAGCTTAACTAATGTTTTCTCTCTACTATTTTCCTTTTTGTTTTTTAGAGCTCTTCTCCTTCTACCACCCATTTCCGGTACAAAAGCCGGTGGAATTTGTTCCACTTTTCGTTAAACGAAACCCTCTTGCGAGTTTTTTTCTTTTGTTCAAGTATAATGAAACTGATTGCTAACTGATGTTTAAATCTTAAACGTATAAGAAAAAGATACCAAATGGTTGTAATAAATGGTAATAATGGAAATTCAAGATTCTCGTTAAATCGTTCACAATGTGGAATTTTCTCAAATAAAATTTTACCGTTCGTTTTATACTTTTGTCAATTTGCGAATTGCATCTGATCAATAAACGTCGCGAGAGAAACTTTATTCTTGGATTATTTTCTGTAATTTTTAAATGATCCGCATGCAATAGGAATTAATGTTAGCACAACTTTTTTGAAGCTACTAACGCATTTCTACAACTCGAATTGCATGAAATGTTTCACCTATTCCCCAAAACCCTCAACATAAATTTTGTTAGTGCAAAAGTTTCCTTGGCAATTTGTCACATTTTTTGTGCTGGATAATTGGGCAATTTCGATACGAAAAAAATAAAATAATCTAACGATTATTTGCTAACAAATCAACAATAAGCGACGTGCGAAGTGAAACTTCCACGATATTTTTGCAACTGTTATTATGACAATTCGAATAGAAAAATGAAAAGAACGGTAAGAGAATAAAATAACAAAAGACCGAACGTAATAAATTTAAAATATCGAACCGGGTACCATTTTCCGCCAAACTCCGAGCAAATATTTTTATTATGCAGAAAAAGAAATTACACTTAATTCGATACGAATATTTCTGCATAAATCGAACGAAGCGCAATAAATATCGTACATATATTTCAACGTATATCACTTATATTCATTCCGTTATGCTTCAGTACGAAGAAGAAGAAAAGCACTGAAATGATATTAAGCAGAGGATTATAAAAATGTTTTTAGTGCATCGTCACATAATAAAGTGCGAGACTGCATGCAATCGCATTCGAAGGTATAGGAGCCGTAGTTATGGGTAGGTATGTGTAGTTGTAAATCCTAAAAATAGAAATTGTGCACAATAATAACCAGCGACGACGATGATGATAGTAGCGATGGTAATATAATAACAGCAAGGAGACATTCGACTGAAAAGAAATGGAACGTGGAAAAATGTGCGTTTAATCCAATTATTCTGTGCGATAAAGGATAAACGAACATAAACAGAGATTTATAACGATCCGAAAAGGAAAAGAAAACAACTTCCAATTGCGAATAACGTACTAATAAGATAGGTTACGAGATTATAGTGGAGATTTGCTTCTTATTGCAAACACAAATGACATGAGATACGTTCAGTGCAAACAAAACATATCGGTAAAGTCTTGGTGTTGTTGTTCAATATACATACCATAAATTTTGATATCGTAGAAGAAAAAAAAAAAGGAGAAAACTAGAGAATTTCAGAAAACCGTAAATAAAACCATCGAATAGCGACAGAAAACGTACGTTTAGACCTCTTTTGCATCATAAAAATATCCTTTCTACCGGACGATCAAGAATATGTATCAGATTCTCTGAAACTACTGTCAAATATGTCCAATTCAAACAGCAATTATGAAAAGGCACGTAGAATTTTAAAAAATAATCCGATAAACAAACCTACACCCTCTCGTTAGCCTTAATTTTCAGTTTAAAAATACTCTGGGGATTTTGTACCAACTGACAATTATACCATGGCTCAATTAATAATTGTTGGCGCAAATTGTTTAACTGATTTTTAACGTTTAAACCTAGTTTGACATAAAGAAAGCTAGAGGATTTGCTTTAAAACAATTCAAATATCAGTGCTGCCAACGTAAAAGTTAGAAAGCGTTGCCAATTTTGCCAGCAAAATCACAATGGATACTTGACTCGTAGCATTGAAAACGATTGGATTTTTCTACGTCAAACAAACAGAAAATTAAATTAAAATCTTGGCGATTCACTGTAATAGTTGATTATTGCAGCATCATGCTGCAGAATGTTGATAGAAGTTAGCATTACAAATTTTTTTCTAGATACGGAGTTTTCATATTGTAGATCAAAGCAAAAATCGGAGTGCTAATTTTTTTCCAAAACTTTCAATCCTGCGAAGTGTGCGTATTGCCTAATTTTCATTTCAAAAACTCTTTTTCGTTCGCTTTTTTCCATAAAATGCAACAATATTCATAAGTTAAAGAACAGCATAATTTGATACCGAAACTGAAATAATGTCTTTGAATTGCCACCATGTTGCCGAAATCGACAATTTTCTGCTGATTAATCGTGGGCTAAAACCGTTTAAATCGAGTCCTTATTGGATGGATGACTACATAAAGTACCCTGAACAACAACAACAACAACTCTAGCTTGACATCTAAGTTCACTTACAGGAAGTTGTTGTTGTATTTGGTCGAGAAACAAAGTATTCCATTCGCATTTAATGCCAGATGTAAACTTTATAATTTAATACCAACTTTAAATGATACATTGTGTGTTTCTTACTATTATTTCAGAAACTATTTACTGAACTTGTAAGAGCCAAATGCGTTAGACAAAGAGAAACGAATAGGAAATAAGAAAGACGGAGAATCTTAATGTTAATGAGTTCAAACTTTAATGATTTATTTCCTTTTTTTTTCTATCTATCTCTCTTTGCGTTCTCGCCCCCCCCCCCCTCCCCTCATTCTTCCCATTGTTACGTAATGTAAGTAGTAATTAAAACTTTTCCGGTTCCCCTCGCAATTGTAAACATTGTATTAAACTTTAATTAACATTTGTACGTATGCTAATTAATTGGACGGGAGATTATCGTAAATAGAAAAAATAGATATGCTCGACGGCATATTTTTAAGCAACCAAGTCAGTCGCCGGCGGACAGCACTCAAGTAAAATGAAAAACAATCGAAGTAAAATAGGACATTTTAGTGTTGCAAAAACGCTTTTCCATAAGAAGTTACCAATTTACTTACAATATGGTGCCAAAAATGAGTGAAAGCTCACAGTGATGTCAAAAACATAGATCGTACTATGGTTTACCTGTAATTAGAAAGAAAAATTATATAAGCATACATTTTGCTTCGTGACAAATTTGACTTAACAAATATGTTGCAAAGAAAAAGTTAAACGCGTAAATTTCCAACGGAAAATGTGACTACTTCTGATTAAAACTTTCTAAATTTTTCATCAAACAATTACTTTTTGCAGGTGCATAAATTGCTTTATTTCCTGCCTTAAAGCAAATCATAGAGTTAATTCGGCGTATTTGCAGGCATTAGACACGATCCGAATTAATAGATTCCCTCCTTCGAACACAGTTTTGGGGAACTCATGGCTTGAGACTGTTTTAATGCCTCAGATGTCTCTTTCCTTATTAAAGGACCATTGAATACCAGAATATAAGCCAATATATTTGGACACTAAACACTTTGTTCTACGTCTGTATTCCCGTTTAAATTGGAAATACCACGTCAAATAAAACGCACTGCATATCAAAGAAGTGCTACGATATATTAATCAAAAATCCAAACTTCTGATGTACGAAGCAATATAATAAAACCCCCATTTGGACGTACGGAATCAAATTATGCAACGAAGACAAAACATGGTTCGCCAGATCACAGATGATATATTAATATTATACAACGACTTAAGTCTTGGTCAGGCTGACGAACTTACTCGAAAATTAGCAAACCAATACAAAAAAGCGGCTCCACCAATATACAAATGTGCTGGCTTTGGATTAAGGTGATACAGAATTAGACATAAAGCGCCTCGCTTAGATATATGCGTATCTAAGGAAAAACAATTATTAGGTTGTGCGCTTCTTTCATTTCAGATATTATTTTAAGCAATAACACATTATAACAATATATCAATCAATAACATAATCTTCATTCTTATTTGTAACTTCCTCCCATCTTTTAGCAAATTTATCGATTCCTTTGCGATACAAATCTCAAGATCTCGACCCGAAGAAATTGGTCAACCAAGCACTTATATGGGCTGAGTGAGATCGAGCATTGTCGTGTTGCCAAAGAATGCCATATTGCCGATTTGGTCGCTCTTGCTCCATGGTGTCATTGAGTCGATGCTAACGAAACCTTCCCAGTCCCACCATGCACATAACACCATCTCTTGTGGATGAATGTTTTGTTTTACTCGCGGATTCGTTTCACTTTGTCAGTGCTAAGCCATAGTTTTCGCTGTCTCGCGTTGTCGTGTAGAGACCATTTCTCATCGCCATTGACTGTGCGACGAAGAAAACGTTCTTTGTGACCGTTTGTTGATCGATGACGAGCAAGTAAACTGGCGACTATTGTTTATCGTTGACTTTTGGTATTTTTAGTTAAGGCGTCTGGAATCCAAGCGCCGAATGTCTGCCCTTTTCCCATTGAGTAAAAGTGGTCCGCCTCAGTCGAATGATGACGATCCATCTGCTTAGCTGATTACTTTGTTGTTTCGCTCTGTGTCGTTGAGGTTTGAATTGCCAATTGTGAAACGCGAAACCCAACGACGGGCAGAGTTCTTTCGTTGATAACACCTTCACCGTACATTTCACCAGCAGCTTTAGAAGCACTTGGACCACGATTGAAATTAATTAAAAGAAAGTGTCGAAAATGCCAATCTTTGTCTACTTGACACTCCATTTGTAAAGTCTGCGAGGGAACTAAATCTAATACATTCATCAACGGCACTATCTTGTAAAGTAAAAAATTATCTTTCAAATTAGTTTTGACCATTTTAAAATTGGAAAAAGTCGCATAGGACTTAGCTGACAACCCAATACAAGTGCTGAAGAACGGCGACGGTGATAAAATCGAAAGCTCTTTCATTTCTCATACTAAAATACCTAATTAAATTGCCTTATGCTTAAAAGTGTAAATTTTTAAGATTAATTTACGCATTAATCTAATTGAAGTCGAATAATTAAACTGATCAAACTTTCGTCCGACACCGTGCATATTGATCAATAGATGGACGACGATAAACTGAAAAGAAAGGATGGAATATGGAAACAGAAGTTTGGAACTGATAGTGATAATAATGGTAACAGTAATAATGACGATGGTAGTACAAAACTATAACAATTAAAAGTTTCGTTAATAAAGCTAAACGTTTTCTGAAAATTACAAGAGCCGCCGCCACCAGTGCTCCTACTACTGCTGCCCTTCATAGTTAGACGGTAATTTGAGAATGGTAATCTCTAAAATGACATTAATGTACGGGAGCCGCTTAAGGTTAACCGATAGCGAAAAGGTCGAGTGACGGTAATGGAGGACGTAGGAAGAAGAAGAACGAGAAGGAGATCGAGAGGAACCGGTTCGGGTGTAACTTGTGAAATTTAAGGGCTCGCGGTTTTCGGTCGGCGAAAGATTATCTCTCCATCGAACAACCGGACGTTAGTAATCTTGACCATTATTAAAGCCGTTCGACTGGCACTTCGCAACAAAACAAAAATAACAATAATAATAACATGAATGCGAGTTAAAAATTTAATTAATGAAACAATAATTGTTGTCGCTATTAATGTTATTAGCATTTATTTATTTATAAATTCAAAAATATTCATGACGAAAACGTTCGCTGAACGAACGGACGTATGTTAATGTCAGGATGGGATTCTCTCGAACGCAGCGACAGCAAAAAAATCTGCACATACATAGAGAGAGAAGGGTAAATAATTTTTGTTCCGGTTACGCATGAGTAATCATTAGATTTATGGTTGTATTGTTTAGAATCATCCCTCAATCCAAAATATCAGTCATTCGGTGAAAGTGGTGAGGGAAAATGGGCAGAAAAAAAAAGATTTGGACAGCAAAAAATTTATTACGCTCGTTGCATATAGATGATGGTTGCAAAAAGTAAAAATAAAAGCCGAAATAAAATATTGCAAGACAGTGACCGACGGTCATTTCAAATCGTCAATTTGCGCTATAAAATTACAAAATTAACTCTTTTGATTTTAATTCGCATATCGGCATGTAAGAAATGAACATTCGAAATAGGAGAAAAAAGGAAGAACTATCAAATGTAAGCAATAAATTTCCATATGAAACTCCTCGCCTCCCTGCAGCCAAAAATGTTTAATTCTCGTCCCTGCACATATTTCAAACCCTTTCGATTTTTACGGAATTCGGATCAATTCAATATTTTATTGTTCAATCAGTAACATTTTGGGAGAAAGACCTAATAAGATTGATGCATAATTTCGTGTGGCATTTTAGTTGGAAAATTGCGCTAAATAAAATAATTTTGCAACTTGTTATATGATATTTGATAGAGGATTTCTCGCTCTAGAAGACAGTGTTCTTGTTTTTTTGGTATAATTTCGTTTGTTCATTGATTTCTAAACTTTCAAAGTCGAACGTCAAGTGGACAAAATTGCACATTGCCGACACCTGCTTCTTTTCGCTTTTAATCAGGGTTCTAAGCCATCGAAGCTGCTGAGGCATTTGTGCTATGCATGGCGATGATGCCATAGCGAAAAGAACGGACCAAAATGATTTTCGCGGTTTAAAAACTGTGATTTAGACGTCCAGGACCAGGACCCATACCGGTCGACCATCTGAGTTTGATGAAGAGCGATTGAACCATCTTAACCACGAAATTGTGCGTCAAACTGCACTTGGTTGGAGGAAGTCGCTGACAACGATGTAGAACATGTATCATTAATTAATTCGTCTCATTTTTTTTTGTTTAAAACTAAAAACAAATTAATCTTAAAAAACTGCACTAACTTATGCATGAATCTAATCTTTTACAAGGCCATTTCGTAAAGCTCTTGAGTAAACATTAGGCAGCAAACACGACGTAGATAAGATAATACAGTAATTAAATCAGCCGAGAAAACAGTAGACGAACAAGAAATATTGCATTTCTCACAATTAGCAGAGAATCAGCGTCATAAAAAACGCAAATTTGTAATAATTCTGTCAGATTTTAAACGATCGTTGAAATAAATCCTAAGCAGTAAATGTTCGTAACGTATTGATAGAATCTGTCAGTAGGTGATTAGTTTGTCGAAAGAAGATTTATAAAACTTTCACTATCGTAACATAAATTTCAACTAGTAAAATGTCTAGCAGGCAATTGGTTCTTCTTTTCTTCTTGTTGTAAGACGTAGTTACTGGAAACAACTTGTTTAAATTTATTCGCTAACCATTTTCCGAACAACTAACAGCAAATCAATGTAATTTCCATCAATTATTACTTTATATTTCATACGGTGAACATTTTGTTTTGCCGTTTGTGTTACGAAGTGTCTGTGTAATAAATTTCTGCAAACGGTTGGGCTATATTATCAACAACGTTCAATTCTCGACGGTCTCGTTTCGGATTCAGCGTAACCTCTTAGCATAGCGACGATGTACATTTATTCCGTTCGCGAATTTTAAAAAGTTAAATGTCACGCGAGGAAAAGAAAGAAACGGAAAAATACGATTTCGGACGTAAGAAGATAATACGAAACTTAAATAAATTACAAAATTCGTTTTCGTTATTGTAATAAATCGTAAAAATTAATCAAGTGCGGAGAAGAAGCGTCTGTTGTAGTGTGCAAAAAAAAATTGAGAAAGAGCGAATCATCTCCACCGGAATACAGAGTAAGAGGAATTAAATAGGAAGAAGCGAGTATGGGGAAAATGTATGGCGAGAAAGAGGTAACTAAAAAAAAGAGCATGAGGGAATTATATCAAGTAGAAGAATAAAGAAGAATAAAGGAAAATGGTTTGTTCCAGTGCCAGCAAGCAATATAATAATCTGAGACGTTCGCGATTCTGGTTGATATACAGACAAGACAATAAATTAAACATAATGTTTTTGAATTCCTCGTGTGTACCATCAGCATCAAACCACTACCCAACATTTCTTCCATTTTCATATTATGTACAGCTCCACAGAAATCGTGTTGTTGTCTGTGTCTCTGAGATGAATTTTATTATTTATTCTCTTTAGTAAAAGAATAACTTCCATTCGAATGTGAACGTTTTAATGAACCAAGTCAATTTATTATAAACGTGTATCTATGACCATTTGTCCACTGTCGTACCGTCATCGAGCTGCTGATAGACCGCTGCCAATTGCACTGAAAGAAACAAATGTTCACCGCCGGCTGGAAATGGCCGGAGTACGTAATAAAAAAACTAGGAAATCCCCAGACGCATTATCCTTTCTTCGATCAGCTCCTTATTAAATTTTCTTACTTTGACTCCCATCCTTTCGATAGCAATGTTTCGGCTATAAATAAATAAATACCGTACATTTTGATCTACACGTGTCAGCGTACCCAGAATGGCGTTCCGTAAAGAATGGCATTAGATCAAACAAAACAAAAATCTTTTGGAACGAACTAGTTCCCCATGAACGTTTTTCTTTAGTTTGCTTGATATGATCAGGCATTGAATATAAAGAAATTCAACTTGCATTTCATCCTTGTTCTTTATTATTTTTTAAATTAATGTTGAACTTAGGAAATCAGGCTTGAAATGGACAAAAACTAAATTCCACTCAATTGTGGACTAATAATTTTCAACCTTTATAATTTTCAAATTTGAATCGAGAATAAATTTTCAAAGCTACAGTTTGAAAGCGTCCATTTGCAAATTGCCCGGTATTTGCAGTCTTTAAACACAAAATATTTCGAATTAGCCCTGAATAACGACACTAGTAAAAAAGGTAAATGTGTCATTCTTAGCGAGATGGTTCAAGAGGTTCAATTAATATTCTCCTGCTTTGTCTGTAGATAGCCTTGGTATCTTTCAATGGTTCCTAATCTCAGGATGAACAACTACTGACCGATCTCAAAATTGGATTGCATTTTTTTCTTAAAAAATACGAGACCACCCGAAATTTACCTCTAACAAACAGATACCTATCAAACAGATATTTTGCCATTAAAACTGATAAGTCGTAAAAAAATTAAATGCCATCCAAACCAATGAACGATAGGGTATCGTTCTAGGGCCCTTCCTCTGCTTAACTTATACTACTGATGTCTTTACGATTGCTGAGCCATAAATTGCCACGTTGGCTGATGATCCCACAGTCATTGTTGTTGAGGGTGATCCTTTGCTTGTCTAGCAATAGCTCTAACGTCACTTGGACCAAATAGAAGAGTATAAAAAAATCAAAATCAACAGTGAAACGTCAACTCAGATCACCTTTACAAACAGACGAAGCAAGTGACCGCAATTATCAATAAATAACCACCCAATCTCGATAAAAAAATTAAGCCAAATACTTTGGACATCATCTCAACCAAAAATTAAACTGGAGGCCAGATTTAAAAATGAAGAAACAACAATTAACCATGAAGACCAAAGCAATTGAAGTGGCTGATCGATAAAAGATCTCAGTTGTCACTGGAAAACAAATTAAATTATAAAACCATTCTAAAAGCGTTATGGAGCTATGACATGGAATTATTCGGCTGCGCTAAAGCCTCCCATGCTAACATCCTATCCTCAGAAGAATGGCATGTAATCAACATAACTTTACGTGATAATCTTAAGCGGCACTTTGTAAATGATGAAATCAGACGTTGTGCCATCAATCATCGATAACGACCTAATAAGCAATTTGGCGATCCCAAGCCCCAAAAATTAGAAGACTCAGGAGCAACTGGCCTGAGGATCTTCCCGACCTACAGCTGGACGATTGCCAAGCAGCCAACAACGCCCCACACGTTTACTTAGTAGTCGTAACCGAGTAAAATGTAAATAGGCGGAATAATTAACCAAAATATTTTTTCTTAAAAATTGCAAATGTAAAATTTTACCATGACATTCTTATAAGTTGAAAACCCTTAGTAGTAGGGGTAGAACGTTCATTTTAACATACTTTATGCGACGGTAAACAACGTATCCATGCAAATAAACTTTATTAACTGGCAAAATTATGCGAAACAAATTAATTGCACACAACAAGATATTTGGGTTTGTCTTAGTAAAAAGCAAGTATTGCCAATAGGTTTGTTTATTCATTGACCTTTGATGAAAACAATCGTTTGCATTCCACGTTTTCGTTGTTGTGATTGATTCCCTTCGTACGTAAATGTGTGTTTATGCAATCACACTTTAATTGATGCATTGTAAAATTTGTCAGGGATATCAAGGCAGGAAAATGGGGCTTCAATTATTATTTATCACTATTGCTGTATTGACCAATAATAATATCGATGGTGGTCATCCGGATATACATGTCTGTGTATATGTATAGTGGAGAATTAATATTCCGTATGCATAATCATCAATTTCATCTAAAACGAAAATCTACGCTGTGCGGCGTTACGTGAATTCTCGGTGGAACGCGCGCTTTCGAGTTTAATAGGAGGATTGATTTTAGAGGGAAACAATTTGATGAAATGTCAATTCGTCCGATTAAAGTGTAATTTTGAATTCCGAACGAGAAACAACTATATACAACATATACGGCACTAATCGATCGATGTACCGTGACCACTCTTGTACTTTCCGTAACTCGTCAACTCGTTAACGAACAAACACACACGGACGGATGTATGTACTTGTTCTGTCTCCGCTTCGGTGTCGGTGGTACATATAAAACGGTACAAAAGGCAAGAACAAAAAAAAATATATGTGTAAAATTGTCCATTTCCGTTTTAGAAAAATATTTTTTACCTAGCGAACACTGGTGTCGTTGCTGTTTGTTTGCTTTTTATCAATTTACTTTTCGCTCGCTACATATTCCAATGCGAATAATGCGAGCGAACAAGAGGATAAAACAAAATCGCACGAGAAATAATAATGAGACCGATAAATCCAAATGGTACTGCTTCTATTCGTATAGAACAAACGAAATATATTTCGAGCATCATTATCATCAATGTTATACATTATACAACAAGCAATTCGATCGCTGTTTCAAAATCCCAATTTTAGTTTAAATAATCAATCATGAAGTTGTAGTGCTAAGCGATTGCCAATTGATTACATGGTTTGGTTTAATAATCTTATTGGTTTTGAGATAACCCAATTATCTGAATAAAAAAGAAGCTTATTGATAAAAAATAAATGGGACATCTCATAAAAAATGGTAGTTTTGCAAACAGAGTGATTCTAGTTCGGTCGCTAACCGTCTCCAGTTGCCCTAAGAGGTCATTTCGAGGAAACTACGAAACTACGGAGGTTTAAGCTCCATGGACTTCCAAACATCACGGCAAACAACTGAAAATAATGCATGTGAAATTGACCTAGCGCTACACAGCTTTGGTTCTTCGAAAGCAAATTTCGTACGAATGAAGAAAACGTTCCTCCCCAATTCCGCGTGCACTCTGTTGAGTTGTGCATAGCAATAAATTTCATGTTGCTGCTCTATCAAAATTGCATAAAGTTTTGATTATTCGCAAACAAAATTATTGCGCAATATTAAATTTTGCTTTAAACTAGGAAAAACGTTTATGACATTCCAAACAATGAAACATGTTCATGGTGATGGTTATGCTTCTAGTACAAGTGACGATTGGAGCAATCGCTTCAAGAACAGTCGTGGAGGCGTTAATGAATGGTCTCGATCGGAATGATTAAAAGCGCCAATGGCTGAAATAACATTGAGAAAATGCGTGAATTCGTCAGTAACGACAAAAAACTTGAATTGTGTTTTCTAGCCACGGTCTTAAAACAAATTTGACGCGCAATTATTCATAAAATGCAGCCTAATAAGTTAAAACAGTGGCCAAAACTTGACTCATATCTTATTAATTTTAATATTCAGTTATTAAAACTTGCCTATTGTTTTTAATAGCTCCTGAAATTGGACCTAAAATTTCCAATTCGTTTTATTAAAAAAAAAAAAGTTTGACCATTTACATGCTCTGATAAGACAATGTTGAGTTTCCATAAAATTAAAAACTCAGAACCCAAATTCTTACGATTTAAATGTTGACATTTTAAATGCATGGAATATTTTCACGGTAAGTTTCTTAGTTGCCACCAATTTGTTGAAATTTGATCAAGATTCCGCTAAAGTTCTGATTCGTTGTTAATAAAACTCGCATCTGCCATTGTTGTTAGACGATGAAAATTCATGTCATTCCACTTTTCACAGTTTCATTCCTTGTTATCGCCTCTTTTCATCTGCTTTTTTTTTTTTCATTTTATTACGAAAAGGAGAAAAATGTTTGGCCCGTTTATAACAATAAGCAACAATATTTTTGCGTCGATGGTTAGAATTTCTTTTTGCAACCTTTATCACTTTTTATTATATACACGGTGGTGGTTAATAATGAGAGAAATTGGATTTTGTAAATGAAAAGAACGAGACAGAGAGAGAGAGAGAGAGAGAGAGAGATTGGAGTAGAATGAACGCGCGAGCCTAACTTAATTATGTCAATATTTCAATTTCGAATATAAATCTGTTCCATTTCATTGAATACCTTTATTTTATATTTATTTACTCGCTGCCGCTATTATTTTCGTTCGGTTGCCATTCGGCTAATGAAAAGCGAAATGAAAAGACAACAAATAAAAATTGCTGCGATATAAATCAATCCAAAAAGACACAAGTCATCTAAACGAGAATAAAAAATATTTCTCTAGCATCTTTCTTCGCTCCTATCAATATTACATTAATAACAACAGTGTTTATACAGGGCGGACAACAATACATACATAATCCTGCGCCGTCTAGTTAAGCCGTAATTAATGCTAATTGCCTTGCGAGCAACCGGTCGATCCTCTTAATTCGATTAAACGCAAATATTTACTGTTTAATAGAAAACTGCAATTTTAGTAATATTTTGATTAAATTAAATGTGTAAATGGTGTTTCCATTTTTTGCCATCTGCTGCTGTTTTAGCATTTCAATTTGAATTAAAAAAAAACGATCGTACGTTTTTACACGTTCTATTTTTTTGCTGGCATAAAAAAATACATGAACGCGAGTACGCTTCTCGTTTCGACTAAAACTAGATACACCACTCGGTACAATGTAGTAAACGTCCATCATCAACTTATGAACTTTTGTAGCGCTCCTCCTCTGTATGAAAGGCATTTAATATTCTAAAAAGCTTTAATAAAAAATGATGAAAATGTGGATGAAAAGAAGGAAGGAAATAAAAAAGGATATGGATAGAAAGAGAGAGAACGAGGGAACAAATAAAGATGATGAAGTGAGTGTAGATAGACGAAGAGAGAGAGAGAGAATTACAAAAAGATAGAGAAAATGGTAGATGGATTTTAACATCAAAATATGATATGGTAATATTACATGATTCATGTATGGAAATTGTAAACAAGTATTTCCATTCAGAAAATGAGGTCAATTTTATCCGGCTATTTGCCGAATACCGGATTAATTTTTACACCATTTGTTATTCAACGGGGTTGGTTTTTAATGTTTGCTTTATCGATGTTATTGGGTGATTTTTATTGAATTACCGTTAACGTGTTCTAATTAGCAGCGGCACAATGTTTGAATAAAACATTTAACCGGTTAGTAGGGCCCCTCGTCGTTTATTCGCTTTTTTTTTATCATCATTATTATTACTATTATCATCATCAACATTATTGCTAGGATTTCTTTTTTAGTTATTATCATTATTGTTACTAACAGGCTTTTATTATAGATTGCGCACGTTTTAATTATTCCGTCAAAATCAACAATTGCATTTTACAATCGTTCAATTTCCTTTTTTCTATGCTATCATCGTGCACCGTTTGTTGATCAATCATAAATTTGTAATTTGATTGGCATTGAAATATATTATTAGCATTAATTGAGCCAACAACAATCCAACTACTAGGTCATTGGATTATGAAATGACGCGGGGTTTGGATGTGCTAATGAATGTCGCAACAATATGACTTGAAGTTAAAATTGTCATAAATACCATAATCACAATTCCGGCAGCAATAAAATAACTAATTTTACTCTCATAGAAACGTTGACAATTTTTTTGTCCTACAACAAATTCTGAAAATGCTTAAGGAATTAAATTAAAAATTCGATTGAATACTACGGTAGATGTGACAGAGTTCTAAAGTCAAGCCACAGCTAAATACAGAGTTTGGCGTGCAATATTAGATGAATAAGGTCAATGAACGATCGTTAAAATCGGAATTTTGGCCAAATAATCAGTTAACTGTAAGCTGTTGCATTATTATCATATGCTAAACGCTAAAGGTTTTTTCAGATCCAAAACATCGGTTAAAAATATGTAAATTGATTCATTCGATATTCCCAACCCCATTTGAGCGTGTTTCAATGACGATTGTTTATCGTTCTTGGAGTTGTTCAAACAACAATAACAACAAATATAACTTCGAGTAAACACACTGTAAGTAAAATACAGAGCGCTAACGTTTATTGCTTATTAAGAATGAAAAACAATCACAATAAAACTTTAACAAATAAGTAAATAAATATTAATTGTTTTATCAATAATTCCCAAAAATAATATGATGTAAAGAAACAATTCGATGAAATTGTGCTAGAAAAATTGCACAGAATTAATTTGGTGTAAACGAGTCGCTTTTTGCTAAAGGATTAACTCCGATCTGCAACGAAACGTTTTCCGCCCATATAAAACCGAAAGCACATACACAAATCCCTAATTGATCTACTCTAAAAACCGTTAAATTATTATCGCAAAACGAAAGATGTATAAGACGATTCCACTTTATGTGCACAACGGGCGAACAACGGAACAGAAAGAAGCGAAACAACGAGGGCTAAAGTGGGAGAAAGAGACAGAAAGTTGTTCATTAAATTTTCAGTTTTCCAATTAACAGTATCGTTTCATTTTCAATTTTTTTTTTAAAGGCTATAAATAACAATTCCACGTTCACTATGCGTATTAGCCCGTGCAACGGAACAAACTCCTCTTTTTCGCTCCAACGAAAGCAACGAGCAAACAACAGCAACAAAGGCAAAAAACCGCAGAGAATTACAACAACAACAAGCAATAACAATAATAAATCCAGGGGAAAATGAGCATATAGTGCTTTTCATGTTAATTAAATCTTACATTATAACGAATTTTGCACGTAGAAACAAGACAACAAAATAGAACTTGTGCCCTTTGGCATTCGATGACGTTCGTTCGTTCGTTAATTTTCTACAATAATAACAATCAAAACTCGTGCTCTAATTTCACTTTTATAGTTTTGCAAACGAGACGTGACATTAACTTGGATTTATGTTTGTTTTTATGTCATACGCTCCCTCGCTAAACATATACCCTTGGAATTAGTGATTCAGAGAAACCTCTAAACAGGACTTGTTTTTCACCCTATAAAAATCGAGCCGAAGTGACTCTAACAGAAGAAGAGGAGGAAGGATAATAAAAGAAAGGATGCAAACAAAAAAAATTGGGAAAGATATCACTATCCCAATTTCGTTTGTTTTGCTCGCTTTCCTTTTTTTTTCCTTTCCACTCGTCCAATCTTCCATTCACAGTTTATCTTGTCGCCAGTTTCCTTGCTCCCTCCGTTACTATTAGGTTATAAATTCAAATTAACAAATAGGACAATTAATTTATGATAATAAATTATGCGAGAAGGATAAAATAGAAGGAGAAGAAAAATTGGCGCACAAATAGGCATACGTTAATAATATTGATTAAACTGATGATAAGATGAACAAAACAAAATAGAGGGGGATAGAAAAAGAAGACAAAAATTGGATCAGGATCCGTGCGGATAATTTAATAATATGCCAGCAAAAAGCTGACACTTTTATTTGCAAATTTCTTCCATTCTCTCACACTTCTCCTCTTTGTTTTCTGGTTTTTATTACAATTTTTTTTTTCCGGTTTGTTGTTATTATTATACGGATGTGTGCTTCTTTCCTTTTTAATAAAACTGAAAAGTTAATCCGTAAAATCCTTTATACGTACGAACTCGAAATAAACAACAAAATGAATGTAAAAATCAAATTTCAATAATAAAAATAATAATAAAGCGGGCGTAATAAAGCTCGTACGATAGCGCAAAAAAAAATTATATGAACATTTGGTAAATTTACATGTAGAGGAATTGGCTATTAATACCGATTACCGAGATTTGTTGATGTCACGTCACGATGATGATGATAATGTGGGGAGAGGGACCGCGATGATGATGATGATGATACGCCTGATAGATGTGTGTCTGCTTTTTTATAAACCATAAAAAATGTTACAAACATCCCTTTCATGCTGTCGTTCTTATTTCTATTTTTTAATTTTATTTTCATGTTTATTCAAAAACATTTTCTTTTCGTTGCGGGTCCTTCCTCATTTTTTTGCGAATGGAATAAGAAAATTATTATTTGACATAGGGATTTGTTTGTGAGAGAAATGTTGTTGTTCGAAGGAAATAAAATTCACTATATACATTTCACGTTTTCTGCTTACTTGTTTATTTTCAAAATAGGAATTATATTAAGAGAGAGAAAACTTTGCTCCTGGAGGACGTAACTAGTGTATAGTCGAAACAATGTTTTCCCACAGCAAATTTCCGTTCAAAAGCAAACGTTTACGGCAATATTTTAGTAGATAACGTATCACAAATCAAGGCTCAAATTAATAAGTTTAAAAATTACATTGACATTTGGATGGTTCACTTGCCAAATCGATTACCTCCATTTTTTTTATTCTTTTTGAATTTTAATATCAAAGTACTTGACTGGCTCCTAACTATATATATTCAAAACAAATTTCTCTAATAATAAGTATTAACGCCCCTAAATGACAATTTTTTTTTTTGGCCACTGAATAATATATAATTTATTTCAGAAGCCAATCCGATTAACTCCATACTTATTAGGTTGATAGATCATTTCGTGCGGTTTTTTAGATAAATTTGTTTGTATTTTTAAACAAAAAATCAGAATTAATCAATGATATATACATTCTCCATCGTTCTTAGCGACTTCCGCCCAACGTTCGATAATTTCCTCGATGCCTCAGCGACAAGAATCACCCGGCTTGAACTCAAAAAATTCTTCCAACCAAACGCGCAATTCCACGTCATTATTGAATGAAACGTCGCCCAAAGCGTTCGATCGAGATGGAAAAAAGATGAAAATCTGATCAGTTTTCATCACCGGTGAATGTCCGATGAAGAGAACGTTGCTTCTGACCGTGTGCTGAGAGATTAGGGGCAAACAAGCCGACGACAATCTGAGTGCGTTGATGTTTCACGTTGTGGTTCTAAAACGGTGGTACCCATGAACCCAGTTTCTGGACCTTAGCAATTTATTTGAATAAAGAATATAATGAATCGAATGGACCTTCAATACAAATTATTGGCAGAAAGCTCGCCTCTGAAAACGATTTTGCATTTATTTGGATTGGTCATTTGATCATCGCAATGAAAAAATCGCAACAAATAATTCTATTGGACGAAAAAGAATCCTGCTGAACGGGACCGAAATGTCCAAAAGCATAAAACATATAATTATATAATGCAGTTTTACCGTAATAAAGAAATAATTCGAAGAGTAAAATTGAATTAATAACTTTCTTTCACTTGCCAAATCGATTAACTCCATTAATCACGAAAAAAAATTTAGTAATAATTACAATTACACAAAGAATATTCTGTCTTATACTTTCGATATGTTGTCAGATAAAAGATGCGTCTGCAGTGATGCAGTCTACATCGTATTTTTGAATTTTTAATTTAAAGGGAATTTTTAAAAACAATATGTAGTGTTTTATCGTTTCTCTCAGCTTCTACTTTTATGGAGTTAATCGATTTGGCAAGTGAAACATCCATTTGTAACAAAGCAAGTAATTTAAATTGGAGAAAAAATTATAGCCATCGATTTACCAAGACAAAACTTAATAAACATTTTTCTTTAATGATTTGCAAATAAATGTATGATGATCCTGGCGCATGAACAATGTTTGCAAGTTAAATGTAAACATTAGATGGTTGTAAACCGAAAAGACTTAATTCGAAGATTCACAATAATAAATTTTTTGGTCCATACGGTTACTCATTTCTATCACAGTTGAAAATTAGTTCGTTAGAATTGCAAGAAAAATAATTGTTTCTTACTAACAGTTGAGAACGTATATTCTTTTCTTGCTGCTCAATTAGTTTTGTAAAATAAAGCGAAGCAAGACGGGATTTCACATATTCCAAGACGTAACGGTGACCAATTTTAAGCATTTTTTAAATGACCTCTAAGTTGTGACAGTGTCAATACAAATTGAAGTCAAGTGGATTAATAACATAATTATAGAAAGCAGTTTCGATGCCCTCATAGAACAAAAAGACCTGTGGCGATTGATGCAATATGCGATGACGCCTTAGCTAGATGTAGTTTCCGCTTTCCCTTCAGCTGAACATATTTAAACGTTTACACAGAAGTTTTTCAAAGTTTGAAATCATGTCAAAAGGAGCTCCTTAACATGAAATTAAGATCCCCAAAGCACAAAAGAAAATAGGCTTTCGTTTACTTTTTATGAATTAATTTGCGATTTTGAAACCGCTCTTGACGGACGATATCTCGTAGACGAAGCATTGATTCATAGGAACTGTTTGGCTTATTTTAACGAGAGAAATCACCCATTAAGAGTTTGTCGGTGTTACTTTGAATCACCTTGTATAAAACGGTTTAAATTTTTTCTGCGGACACTCCCAGAATATTGGCAAGTTGTGGCAATACGAAAAACGCTTGTATGTGATTATTCACATCACCTGTGTTCAGCGTTTTGTAAGTAAGCGGCAGAACAGAACCAGCAGAATCATCCTGCACGACGCAGTTTTTTCGGCCTTCAGATAACTCTTTATGTCATCAAAAACACAAAAACTTTTAGAACCGCAAAAGTGTCCGTTAACTATTACATTTTACCCAAACAAACGTAAACCCTCGTTACTTAACGTTGCTTTTATTAATTCAGGCTTTGAGTCGATACAAAATACAGCACTCACTTTCAAGCTAAAGAATTAAACTGCAAAACCTACATAAATGACATATTGCATCCTAAGAAACCTCGATTTTTGTTTAAAATAATAATTAATAAATAAAATAATAAATTCAGTCCCAGTATTTATTGAAAATCCCTCGTGTTCCAACCACATTTACTTTCACACTTGATTTATTTCGCGAATTGTTCATCTAAACTACAAAACTCAATTGAACGTACGAAAAAGCCGAAGCAGAACGATTTTGTAATTTTTAAACGTCAAATAAAGCGCAATAACTTTTAATGGGAAAGAACCCCTTTTTATTAGCGAACAACAATATAATCGTAGTTTTATTGTTTAAATTTATTATTGTTGATGAGTGTGTGCACGAGAGTGAGCTACTCTCTCTCTCTCTCTCTCTCTCTCTCTCTAGTCTACGACTACAACCAGTAAAAGTTTCGCATTACCCGCAAGAAAACTTTAGCTATTGTGGAAAAGTTGAATTTATACCCTTAACCTCTGCCATCGTTCTTTACATAAAACAGACATAAGCATATAACTTACAACCCGGCGACTTTGCTTGATCTTTTCTTTATTATGAATTTACTACATCTATATGTAGAAGTATATAAAAATAGCATTAAATTCGTCGAAAAAGGAAAAACATTCTGAGGTTTTTAGTATTATACGATTTTGTAATTTAAATAATCAATTTGCGAATGTGGTGCGTACAAAAAGTTATTGATTTGCCGAATAAAATGACATTAAGAACCGTTTTCTTGCGTTTACAGCAAACTTTTGTTGATCTAATGGATTTTGAGAATAAGAGTCACTGTGTAACAATCGGTAAAAGTACGCTTACGCTTCAAAATTGCTAATCGTGGTCAAAAGCAAAAGTTTCCTCGAAAATCTTAACTCTAGCGACTGGGACCGAAGTAACGAAACGAGCACTGTCTTTGATAAAAATGTGCAACTGATTTCTCTGTTTGGTAGCATTGGAAAGCAATCACGAACTACAAATTGCCGTCGAGCAATGAAACAGTTTATGTTAAATTCTGGGCCAAATGCTATGCTTTAACCAAACCGATCAATGAAAGCAACAGAACAAAGCCTTTCCTTAGAACGCCAACATTACCAACATTGCCATTCAAAACGCTTTATTTTAATTACTCGGAGAAATTCATTCAAAGTCATGACACTATGAGTATCAGTAAGCATTTCATCGATGTACGACTGTCTAAACAATTGTTTAGTAAACTTACGTCTCAGATAGCAGCGCCAACGCAGTACCTGTTCTTTATTATTTAAATCTTCAGTTAACTTACAGATTTATATTTAATAAACAAACTTTTTGCCCAGGGACTCTTGAACAGGTTTATTTCAGCACCCTATACATCAATTTAATGACCAGAGATCGCTCCACAAATCCTTATTGCAAATTATGATAATTATTTACATTGCTTTGAAATATAACATAAGAGACACGAAAAATGAACGACATCACGTTTGTCCAAATAAGAACTGTGCGTAGAATTGATGGCCCGTCCTTTGGGAGGAAGAGAACGGTGAAGGTAAGGGAGTCGGTGTTTTAAGAAGCGTTTCCTTATTTCTCTTCTCTCTGATTTGTCCTTAAAGGAAAAAGAGCGCCTCGAGAGTGCAATACCGTGAATGCGTGGCCGAGGGTTTTCCGCTTATGAGGAGGAAAAACTTAAGGGACGACACTTGCGTACGTTAAACTAAATTATTTGATATTCCCCATTTCCCCTGTCATTTTCTTCTCTTTTTTTCTTTAGCCACAATATTTCCTTCTTCTTCTGTGCTTCGTCTTTTTTTGCTTTTCCTAACCAAAAATTGAAATGATTCCAAAATGGTATATAAGATACCTGACCCAAATAAGGGCTCACTTTCAAAAACTCGGAGGTGAACGAGTTTATAGAAAATATAGAAAAGTACCATGAAGATGATAGCTTTTTGCATTGAGCTGAAGAGCTTGCGAGCAGTTTGCACAATTCTGCAAATCCGCAGTCTCCTTATAGGACAATTTATTCAAGCGTGACGCTAGTTGTCAACTTTGTCAAATATTGTCCAAAGTAAATCAAATTTATCACTTAGACGTTTTCTTATGTTTAAATCATATTTGTTCAATTTTCCAACTGATTCTTACGATTTTCGTAGGCCTTATTAAAATCACATGTTCAAAATAAAACCCACTGTTTTTAAATAATATATTTTCTTGTACTTCTCAACATCTGAATTTGTTACTGCGTACACATTACAACATACCGAATTTTTAATAACCGATGTTTGTCATATGTAGTCATCTTAATTTATTGTTACAGTTATGCAAAATAATTTAGGGCCATATTTGGGCAAGGTACCTTACACATTACGCATTCTATTAGGTATTAACATCTCCAAACGATTTTGAAACTTTATTATTTAGATGTTAGTCTCTTCACTTGTCCTATTTTTTTCATAAACGAATGAATTATGTGACATTTAATATTATCATATATCATACCTCGTTTTCGTAAAAGTTTTGAGAATCGCAACTGATTTTCTTTGTTTCTTATTATTTGAATTTAAATTTCATTTCCATCTTATACTTATATGTAAAAAATGGCATTATGGTTAAGTGCCGAATGAAGAAAGGAATACAAGAAATAGCTGAAGAATGAACCTATTCCAGTTCACCAAATGAAAAGGGACAAGAATAATAAATGGTTGAATAAAATCGATAGAAAGCGTAAAGAATGTGGCAAATGAGGAAAAGAACAAGAAGTGCACGAAGAGAAATAATTTCAAATCAAATTAATCGATTTCCAATTAAGTTCGATGCAACTCAATTTAATTCATATTAACAACAAATTGAAGTTAACCGATTAATTTTTCTTCGTCCTCTGTTCTTCCTTCATGTGTTTCGTTGGTTGTTACTTGAAATGAAAAAAACAGAAGTAAACTCAATGGCTCAATTTAAACGTTATTTTCTTTGCTATCGATCGGCTTTTATTTTAGTAGATGGTATTACTGAAATTGAATTGATAAAACATGATTTAATAAAAAAAAAGATTATAACATTCATTTGCATTTTGATTAAAACTCGATCACAAGAAAAAAAAATAATCACAAGCTTAACAAATTGATATTTTTTTATTTGCAAGATTATTGGAAGATTAAAGGCATTTGAACAAAGCGATAACATCAGTTTCTGTTAGCATTAATCATGAATTAAATTCGTTTGTTTGTTTTGGGGAACCTTACCATCGACACGAGATTTCGACCGTTTTTTCATTGGTTTTATCAGAATTCCTTTGACGATCAATCTAATAATTTTTTTCATCAGTCTAATCCAAAATCCACATGCAGATAAAATCCATATAATAATAAATGAGAATTAGATTAATTTGCCATGAAGGAGAGATCAAATTAGGGCTTCACTATGAGTATGACGATAAGAAATTGTATTAATCAAAATGGCAAATGTACCTAACTAAATAAAACAATTCGCTTGCGAAGGAAGCAATTAAATGAGAAAAAAAATGTAAGAGATTAACAGTTGGGAAGGAAATCAAATGAAAAAAATGCTGCGATCGTGATGGAAGAGCACAAATTACATATACGAACCAAAGTGTGTTAGAGATATATGGTAATAATAATATTTCATAAACTTGATCATCCCTATTGTTAATATTATTTTTTATTATTATGAATGGATGTGCAGATTTAATTATAGCAATTGTTTGGGTTACTGCTCGCCCGTTTTCGCTTTGACGTCTTAATAAAAGTAATAATGACTCTGGCAGATGTTACAAGAGAGAGAAAACGAAATTGAAAAAGGGAGGAAAACAAAAGAGAACAGCATGAAACATCCTCGCTAAAGGCTTAGTCAATGGTAAAATGAACTAGATAAAAGATGAGCAACAGAGAGCAGCAATAGAAAAAATATATAAGTAAGATGCTGGCATAACAAACGGTTAAAATATTAGAAAATGAAAGGATATAAAAGAAATTCTTGACTTTATGATAAAATTTATCTCCCATAATTAATACAAATAATTACAAAAAAATCTGGGATAAGTAAAATATCAAACAACATTCAAGTTGCAGTTTGAACAAATCTCATTCTTTGACACCCTGTAGATGTGTACTACTTCTTTCTTGTTCGAAGAGAGGAAAAAGTAAATAAAAGACGTCTTATATTAAAGGGCGACAAATAGATTGTAGCTAGACAAAAGAGATTGAAAGAAAACTACCAAAACAAAGAATAAAATATGTCATCGGCGTTGCACGAGGATCATCTGAAGCGACCTTAAGATTATTGGCAATGGTGCTGGCAAATAATAATGACTTGGCAGCTGAATTCTTTCTTTCTTCCTTTCAGAAAAACATTTCTTTTGCGCTTTCCATTATATTAAATTTTCGCATTTATATGCAATAAGGTTCAACAAAAAGAAATCCATAATAATAAAGTCAGATAAAAGAGATGGTAGTAAAAGAGGGAACAAATAAATTGGATAAAATTAAAGCGAAATGATTCAATTTTGTACCGTATTCTTTTTCCTCCATTTTTATTAATTTGCAAACCTGTCCCTTTTTTGTCTTTGAACTGAAAACGACTTAATTCGAATACAATTAAATGCAACGTCCATAAATAAATAAACGGTTACGTTTTTTCATTTTCTCGGAATTTCAAAGGCTCAAAAGGAATCGATTCATTGAAATGTATTGTTAGTGGAAACGCAATGGTCGAACCATAAAAAATATCCGAACGGAATTAGCATTTAGCAACTAAGACCGGACAACTCTCCACGTATTTTCTGCATTTAATTACTCAGCAATCCACCCACGCCGTGTTCGAAGTAAAATACAGTGGCTCATTAGTCTGTCTACAAAAAAAAATTATAGGAGCGCGGTGATTAAAAGTCACCAAATTTCAATTGTTACTCGATTCGATTTTAAGATACAGTGCGATCAGAAAAGATTTTTGTGTGCCGTAAGGTGATCGGTTATTTCATTCTACAAAATCACAGCATCGCCATGAGAGAAAAAGAACTTTTCGTCCATTTAGAAAACTTTATTGCCATCAAATCGTAGTTTACTTCTCTCGCATGAGCATTACCCGTATAAATTATAGTGTTAAACGATATTTTTGCTCTACCAAACCCAGAACTGACATATATATTTATTCTACGACCCTCATACATCATTTGCATTTTTTACGTGTACGCAAAACCTTTACCGCACGATTGATAATAATAGTGATCATAATGATATCAATTTGTATGCTGCAGGTAATGTGAGGCAAGACGATGGAGGAGGTAACATTTACGTACGTAAATTCATTCGATCCTCCCTCGCATAATCGTTTTTGCCAACCGACGTTTTCACCATTAAAATGGCTAAGTACGAAGAACCGATCATGAGCAATTCACACGGAAATCAACTGACGATGGTCGGTCGGATACTAGCGGGAACGGTTGGTTGTACATAACAGAAGGACGTTATATGATCGAAATTGATTTAGGACAGAAGAAATCGCAGATGTTTATGAATCAAATTTTCGGAAAAAACATCAACGAAATCAAACATTTGATTAAGAGATCCGAGTTGTTTTTCGCATAACAAAATCTTGGGTAAACAAACATGCGGTTTCCTTTTATTCAATATCAAGGTTATTGCACACTATTAAAATTCACTAATCGTTCACACTGCTTACTAATTGACAATTGCACGTTTAAAGCTAAAGTTTTAATTAATTAGACTTTAGCATTATTATTTCCTTCACTTTTCCATTGTACAGGGTGTTTCGAAATGTGTGGCCGAGTCTTCGAGCTCAGATAGTAGTCTAAGATATAAGTATTTTTTGGCGAAGAACCGATTATCAAACCTTAACAGGGACCGAATTAAAAATTATTAGTTTCAGGTAAATTACGTTTGAGAACCAAAGGCTAGAAGATTTATCGCATTGTTATTGTATGACACCGTGTATATTCTGGAGGAGTGAAATAAAGTGAATTAGCTCCATTGTAGTAAGAATATGCTCACGAATAGGTAACAGAGAGACAGAGAGTAATTGACTGTTAGGAAGTTCTTAAGAAATTCACTTCTGCAAAGCAATCAACAAGCTTGAGTAACGCTGGCACAAGTGGTTTGGACTTCGAAGGACCAGGTTGAAAAATTAGACAGTCGTTAAACCCGAAATTATTGTCTGCCATTTAATATACATCAAAACAAGTTGTTTATCAAATCACATTCGCACGTTTAAATTTGGAGAAAAACTTTGTTTTAAAAAAGTTCCAGAAATGATATATGATTTGAGTTAGAGCTCGTCCAAGCAATCAAAAACCCTCACAGTAGGGAACTGGCGCTGTGTCGTACACTCCATGCAAAAAGAATTAAAATACAAACCAAAGAAAATATACACGCTACCGCGTACTATGATAATATTAGTTCCTGTTTTGACTGTACTTTTCAAAATGCTGTGTTGATTGGACCTTCGTCTAATCACAAACTTTAGTTCACATATTTTCCGGGGAAGTATTTTAAATTCTTACAGACGAAAAGCTACTTAAAAATAGAAATTTAATTTAAAAGCAATACAATATTAAACAACCTGAATTCATGTCCTAAAGTTTCGCAGATATAGTATTTCGTATTTACGAAAAATTGGACCCACCCCCAGGTCGTTGTATTTGAGAAAAACCGAATCAATCAATGCTTAGTGGGTTGCCTTTAAATTGAATTTTAATTGAAAACTTATTACAAGTTATTTTCGGAATCACTATCATTTGTCATGAAAAAATTACTCAAGCAATAATCTGCTATAACCCTATGTTGTATAAATAAATGAAAACGCCCAGTATAGAAAATTCGCTTATAATGGTCGTCCTTTAACAATTATAGGCCGACTACAGAGCGCAAAATATAAACATTTTTTATTTCAAAGAACCGGTTATCACTAATCATTACTTAGTTGTCTAACTATGTCCTTAACCATTGAAATAGGTCCATTACAAATATTAAGTTAGTAACCTAGATGACAGCAGTGCGTCTATCAAATTCTAGTTTGTGAACATACATCATGCATGGGATTTAATATTCCCATTAAATTTTTTTTAAGGGCGGCAGCAACGAAAGGGTCGTGCACTGTCACGCAATATGAGCATTTCGCAAAGATGATGCGTGCGATGTTGTTGAATCTTTGACCTTAATTAAGTTGCGTTCCTCGATTAATTTGCATAATTACAAAACATACACAAGAATGAACGTTTGGAACAGTTTCCTCTTTTTTGTCTTGAAGTATCCGCACATTATGCTATACTATATGGGGGATATTACTAAACAGTTTTGTCTAGACGTAATAAATTCAAATACAAAACATTGCGAGGTTTTAATTAAAATTAATGATTTTCGTTCATGAACACGTTCATTATTGTATGTGAGATAATCGCAATGGTGTCCATGATTCATTCAATCACGATGATATTGCGCATAAAGTCACCAAAAAAGTAACAATTACATAAGCATGTGCCAATATTTTAAGTAATTGTAGTCCTTGTTGTTTAATTATTATTTTAATTGCAGTCAAATAAATGAAAACAATCCGATTTTATACTGAAGTAAAATAAACAACTAGTTATTTTGTTAAATTAGGCTGTTGTATTTTACAACGGGCACCGGTTGAAAGCATAACCGTAATATTTGGTCTTTCGAGCCGGATACCCACACAAAATGATTTACTCCGCCACTTTCAACTTTGTAAAATGAACTAAGCCGTCTTCAGAAAAGTGATTTTTGAATATGTGTCCTAACTTAGAAGTCAATGGCATTTTAATTTCTGTCATTTTATGTTCGCAACTTCATGGTAATTTTATGGACTTCGATTTGGCAACTTTAATTAGCTTTTTGCCGATTCTAATATAGAATATCAATATACATATTACTGTGCATTGTTTCTTTTTTATCCAAGTCACAATAATTCCAACAAAGCAAATACTGCAAGTTACATATAGAAATCATTGTTACTGTGAAATTGCACTACGCTAATTATTGCGATGACGACAATAAATTAATTAGCCGCAAAACTAGAGAACAAAGCGAATTCCTGCGCCGTTAACAATTCGATTCGCTGATCAATTGAACGTCACAATACAATTTAAGCGTTCGAATTATTTCAATCTCGCACCACTACACAAATATTTCATTGGTATAAATAAAATTAATTCTGCAGCGTTGTATGAAATTGTAAGCGATTAGAAAATATTGCAAAAATAAAACAGTCTCGATTAAGATATCAATCTTTTAATTATTGTTCCGATCGTAACGTCGAAATTAATCGTTTGATCTCGATGTTTGGCAAATTTAAAAATCAAAGCTTGAATGGCACTTTCTTTACAATTCAATTCGAATCAAAACAATTCGTTTCGCTTTATTTTAAAATCCGAGGGATCATTATATTTATTACCAAGTTGAAATAAGATTGTGTTATTTAAACTTTGTTTGACTGGATGTTATTTATTAAAGTAACGAAACAAACAAAATATGAATTTATACAAGAAAATCCGCTTCCGGTCTTCTGTTTATAAAATTAAATTAGTTTAAATAGGAAAATGCGTAACACGTCGGAATTATAATTATAAAATCCAATTAAAATTGTTAAGAATATAAAAGGTATATAGGTCGAAGAAAAACCGATTTTCTGCCGATTTAAAAACGATCGACTTCGACGAGAGAACTTTCCGATCAGTTTCGCCGCCACCCTGTACCGAAAACAAATCGTTTACTTCTTAATGTCAAGCATAAAATGCTTTCGGAAAAGTAATCAATTCCGAGGAGCGGATGTATCAGGGAAAAGGGAAGCCCGTATATAATCTAAAGGTACACATTTTCATGGTCTACCCCAACCCCCACACGTCACCGCCGCCCCTTTTTTGTTGATTTAGATGTTGAAGATTGACTTTCTTTTTAAACAAGATGGAAACGAGAAATCATTAAAGAATTTGAAATGTATGAAAAGTGAAGGGAGAAAGAGAGAAGCGAATCGAATAAAGTTACTCGCTTTTATTGTGTATTTGTGCCTCGATGTGTAAGTTTTAAGTAAATTTTGAACAAAAAAAAACAGGCACTGCTTTTAATTGCATGTTTATCTTGCAATCATTTATATCCCTTTGGCCTTGCGTGCTTTAATCCCTTTCTGAGGTTCTGCAATTTTCATTTAAGCAATTGATGTGTTGGATTTGCTTACAAATTTTGCCCAAAAAACGGACGGCCGAAAATGATATACGTTGCAATAAATTTTGCTCATTAATGCGATTCATCCTTTTGTTTGTGCCGCTATTTGCGATAAGTAATTTATCGAAATCGATAATTGGAAAATGTTGTGTCGCGTGTCGTTTTGTTAAACAAAGGCCCTCTTTCGTTTATTCCCGTTTCTTTCGCAGAAAATAATTCAACTTTGCATTAATTTATCAGACCAGTTCGCTCGTTTAACGCAAGCATTGATTTAATAAACATTGAATTTCAAATTGGCACTTCAAACGATTCGCAAACTTATCGCTGGTGCACGTTAATAGTTTAAATAAATTATTAATGCACGCCATTTGCCGACCCGTATTCAAATCGTGTTCGGTCACCGTACCTAACAGAAAACGGTAGAAGACCACTAAAAGCACGATTTGTTTACCATCATGAAATTATTAAAAGCACTTTCAACGTGAAAAATCAATTACTCGCTACAGTGTAAATTATAATGGAAGAAAAGAATTTAATTAACGGCTTGGGATGAGAAATAAGTTTATAAACAGTTTCTGCGGGTTAAAATGATGTGAAACAATCAATGGAAAATTTATTTTCAGTCCATCATATGAATCATCTCTGAGCAACTGCAGCGATTCACTGAGTTGTACCGGTCTTCGAATATAAAATTTCGCTAAAGACTGTCGCCTCAATCAGCTGTCCTTCATACAGAAAATGTGCTGCGCTTTATTGCTCAAAGCATGATTTTGACTAAAATCTTAATTGGACATTTATAAGCCTTCGAATTCATACATCAAAACTGGAGGAATTTCTTGCAAAGCTTCCGATTTAACAGAATGTTCTGACAGAAGGATGATTCTCCGAAATACATTTGTCAAAGTTTTGTGCCAAATGTGTTGGAATTTTTTTATTCGCTCAGAGTTGGTGCAATTTGGACGCAGCAATGAACTCTGTGCTAATAATACAATTCCAAAGTATTTGCCTGAAAATGTAATTCAGGTTTAGTGGGATTTAAACACTTAAGATACGTTTATTACTTATACCTGCAAAAGGATTAA
This sequence comes from Hololepta plana, assembly GCA_963695495.1. Classification (NCBI taxonomy): domain Eukaryota; kingdom Metazoa; phylum Arthropoda; class Insecta; order Coleoptera; family Histeridae; genus Hololepta; species Hololepta plana. The sequence continues at coordinate 4,722,856 of OY968832.1, read as the reverse complement.
TTTCATTTCATAAAAACTTATATCTTATTAATTTGTAGTTTTTACGATGTTATTATTTGCACTGTAAAATCTCGGATCTCTCTTGGGGGTTTCCAACTTTCGCCCACAAGAAAGGCATTCTCCCGTTCACAACCAATCACACACCATGATTTACCATTCCCCATATTTGCAAGTGTGTATCTGGGAGACAATTGCCCAAAAACCACCATCACTTGTACCAAAAACTTTGACGAAATAACACCAACCATTTGATTAGCGCAATTGTACTTATGTATATCTGTGAATAAAGATACGAAGAGGTATTAAAAAAAAAACAGAATTGTGTATTTAATGTCTTAAAGGTCAAAGAAACATCTTCAGATCATTAATCCCTCTTCAAATTAATGTCCACTAGATAATCTGCATTTGTCCAAACGGTCTCTCCATCCCTCTTTAGATTTTCATTCACTTTCCGGAATAAGAAAGTGCAAGGAACTAGGTCGAAATCAGGGTAAACCTGTTTTTGCCAAACCCTGTGATTTTCAACACTGTATGAAGAGGCTCCTTATCAAAATTAAGTTTCTAATCGCCCAATAGCCACAATTTAGGCCGTCTTGTTCTCTCACTGCTTCAGCCTTTCCAGAATGTAATACTGGTTTACAATGGTGCCCTCAGGAACAAATTCTTCGTGAACGACTCTTTTTATGTCGAAAAAGCAAATCATCATTGTTTTCAAGTTTGATTTCACTTGACCTTCTTTTTTGCTGGATCTGGTTAACAGTTTCAGTTGCAAAACTTCTGGAAACATTGAAACGACTTTGGCCGTTGTTTTCCTTAACAGGAAACAGTATTTGAAATTCGCCTGTTGTTGGTTAAAATTTGCGATCGTAAAATCGCAGGGAACGTTCAATGTTCTTTAAGAAAATCAGTCACTGTGTGAAATAATGTTTCATGAACGCCACTTGACACTAATCAGGAAACATATCTACCGGCGGTAGACAGTTACCATCAACCTATTTGCCTACAGAAAACAATTCTCGTTCATTTTGGGTACCCCCTCGTAAGTAACTGTTAACCAGCGCAGCATGTTTCATCCCATCTCGGCAACTACCAATTCCGAATGGAATAACGACGTTGCTTTAAGTTTTTGTTTCTTCTATTAAGGCCAACAACACCCTAATTTGGAAATTATTCTCTCTTACTTCAAACTTGATGGAATTTTATTCCAGTCAAAGAGGAATAGAAAACTGGGCGGAGAAAAAGACCGAGAGAAATAATGGCACATGAATTGATAATAGCAATAAAATACTGGGTGGATATAATGAGTAATGCTACTGTGTCAAATTTTGACAGACATTCAATTAAACGTTGAAAATTGCCTCCTCTTCGTTCGTTGCCATTCTCTTGCCCTCTTCCTTCGTGCGTTTTATTCTTCCCCTGTTTATGAGCTTCGGTCGACGAGCAATTTTCGGTATTCTACCAGGTGATTCGTGACGTCAAGGACATTGACGGTGATAGACGTAGACGGCGTTAGCGTGATGATCGCATCGGTCACGATCCGAACAATGTTCATCATTTCTTTATGGCGGGTAATATCAATGCGGGGGTGGAACGGAGAAGATTATTATTGATACTCGAATTCGCACGGAAGACATTTAAATTTAACCATTAGTACTACATCATTGTGAGAATACTTAATTTTACGCCATTTAATTCGCACTCGTCATCCAAGAGTTTCTTCCTTCTTCCTTTCACATCCTCTGTTACTACGATATTGCTTTGAATTTTAAATTAATACTCAGCACAATTTTTGCCGCTGTTTGCGCAAATTCCGTTAGCTTTCCTTTCTTTTTCCAAAATTGAAAAATATTTACGTTCACGTCGTGAAGAAGACAGATTCCATTCATTTCATCAGAATTCATTTTAAATGGATTGATCTTAAACCGTTTTGATGCGAAAATTTTTGTAGACAAATTAAAGCAGATAGTTCTTAATTTGCATCAGGTTCGCAAATGTCTCAATTTATGGTATTTAATTGATAATGGAAAGAAGCCGTAAAGTGTATTTTGCCACATTGTTTGAGAATTGCATGTTCATAAACTGACGCAGTTTTTGTACTCGAAACTTCTATGTAAACCGAATAAAACGTTTTATAGTAGCATTCAGACGATAATCTGTTACCACCAAATGTCGTCTATTAAATAGTTACTCATATTTATTTATTATAATATTCTATTTACTAAACAAACATTGTTGGCGTGTTATTTTCTGTTGCAATTATTAAATGGCACACGGCGTGCAATTTCGCACGACAGATATTTGGCTGCAGCTCAGCTTATTAAATGTTGTTGTAAATAAAACTGTCAGACGAATACGAACCGAAAAAAAATCAACAGGCGGCTGATTATTTAAATAAATCTCAATTTGATTCACGTGCATTTTTAGATACAACAAACAATTAATAAATAATGGTAAATGGGAACGGAAATATGTGAAATTCACTGAATAGAAAAAGAAGACGAATGTCTAACAGAGTAACAATCCTTTTAAAGTATCACTTGATGCCTCTCCGTGCACTACTACTCTAGTCAGCAAATTTATGCAATGATATAATAGTAAAAGTAGACGAAGAAAGCTCGTATATACGTTCGAGTGCGAATAAAATGTTTACACTTTCGTATGCATACAGGTAGCAGTTAGTTGTTGTAGCAGAAGCAGCAGCAACAGCAAGGGAAGTATGCTATGACATTTAAATGAGATGTTTACGTTAAGAATCTCTCTTGGTAATGGCATATCCATTTCCTAGCTTTTTCGCGACAAACAAAAATACTCACTCCTTAAGGCTTATATTCCTAATAAAATATGTAAATACCCGATAATTTCGTAAGTAAATAAAAGTTATTCAGTCGGAAGATGTTTAAAAAAAGAATATGTTTTAAATTAGAGCACCGACTAGTCAAATTCGGTGACAAAGTATAAAAGAAAATACAGTTAGAAATCATGATTTTTTAAACGAAGAATAATTATCATGTTAAATTCGTTCGGGATTAGTGTATTTCATTTGCGTAATGTTGAAATGGGCAAATTGTAATTTTGTATATTCAGTAAATCCCATTGGCATAATATGGAAAGAGGATAGTGATGTATTCTGAACATGCAGAAGCAAATGACACTTAAGCAGTGCAAAACTTGAAAACCAACAAATTGCCAAAATTTATTAAAATTACCAATTCCTCGAAATTTAGAACTTTAAAGTAAATTTAATTTTGGTTTCTAAACTGCTACTATTTTTGTATAATGATAAGATTTTGCGTTTCAATTTTATAAAATAATCAATTTTCATAATGAAACAATTCTGACTGTAAATGAACATTAGCACCGAAATACAACTACAGTTTGTTAAACCTGGAAACCAATTATCTAGCTTTAGCCAGGAAAATGGTGATAAAAAAGTGAAAGTGTTTAACTAACAACAAATACACAAGAAAATCTTCATTCGCCTGTATGTGTTGTTTAGAAAAAGGAAACTACTTAGATGGGATATAAAGGTCACATTTTCCTGATCCGTTCGAGAGATCTACTCGTACGTCTCGAATGGAATCCCTACGTGAAATTTGTCACTGAAGTGAGATAAAACTTTTTCCTCTCGCACGACCCCCGCTTATGTTTCTTCTTTTGCTTTTTCTTTCCGCTTCATTCGATCCTTCGGCCTCCGTGCTTGTCTAAGACCCCGTAACACGTTAAGAAAAAAGTGAAACCATCTTCGTCCCTTTCTTTATAAGGGGACAGTGTGAGTGCAAAAATAAAATATGTATCCACTTCATTGATAAAACGTTTCGGGCGTAAAGAAAATCATTTTCGGTTGCCTGCATAAATATTACGTGGATAGATCAAATGTGAAGAAGCCATGAGAAAATATTTTATAACGCAACGCAAAAAGAAACCTTTCCTTATTGGTTTTATAAATATTTGCGTTCCATATTTAAACATATTGTCCAGCCGTTTTAAACGTTTTTAGCTAGTTTTTCTTTTTCAAGGTGATAGCACCATTCATCAGGCTCGAGTCGGAGTTAAAGCATGTTAAAGGCACATGTGAACAAACGTCAACAATCAAGAGGTTCAAACTAAATCTCGGCGATGTTTGCAGGAAACCAGTGAATAGACAGTGTGAAGTTTGGCATCGCTCTGGACAAGCAATAATCCTTGGATAAGGCCATTGTGGCATTTCTAGCAGTATATAAACTTTACATGTGTCCAAAGATCACATGATCTATAGAATGTTTTTGAACTACGAAAAAAAAAACGACAAAGAAGAAAAGACTAAAAGTTAAAGAATTTGAAATTCGTCTCGCCAAACTTTTATCACGAGTGAAAATTTCATAGTAATATAGACCTATGATTCATAGACTGTTCTTAGGTCATACAAAAACAAACTAAAAGCAGAAGCCATTGACTAAAGGTTGGCCTGTAGATAAATCTTGTTGGTTTTTATTATTCCAAACGTATTTTCGTAAGCCGAAGATTCATAGTAACAAACCTGATTCATAGACTGTTCTTAGGTCATGCAAAAACAAATTAAAAAGAGAAGCCATTGACTGGTTGGCCTGTAGATAAATCTTGTTGTTTTTTTTTATTATACCAAAGGTATTTTTGTAAGTCAAAGATTCATAGTAATAGACCTATGATTCATAAACTGTTCTAGGGCCATGCAAAACACATGACAAACAAAAACCACTGACGAAAAGTGTACTTATAGATAATCCAGGCTAGAATTTATTACGCCAAATCTCTTCATCTCTGGGTCAAAAGTTCACAGTAATTGACCTTAGTGCCATAGACTGTGTTTGGACCATGCAAAAAAGGACAAACAAAAAACACTGACTAAAATTTGCCTGCAGATAAGTCTTATTAGAATTAATTATGCGAAATCTTTATTCGTGAGAATGAAATTATGCCTACAATTCGTACCAAATTTCGGACTGTTAAACATATGCATGCCAAGAAATTTACTGATAATCTCGCATATTCGTATTTCCTAATAAAAAAATTAATGTAAAAACACTGCCATATGATTCCCGCCACTCCAGATATTTCCATTTAAAAATTCTAACTGCCACAAACGCATTGCATAAAAACTTCGTTTATAATTTGATCCGACCACGTAAGTTCTCGTCTCTTATTGTTCTCTCGTCCGTTGTTTTCACCATCTTCGAATAGGCGTCAATTTCACTTATTTGTCCCTCAAGCAACATCAGAGGCAATAATCTAGGTTATCTGAAAATGGCCAAATAATGGAGGAAAATGAAACCGAACGAGAAAGGAAAATATATTTTTGCAAACGGTCCTGAAGAAATAGTGAGGGAGAGACGAAGGATAAGAAATAATACGATTAGAGGCCAAGGACTTTTATTTTATTATTATTGCAATAATGCTTGGGGTCCTGTTTCGACAAAATAAAAAAATTGTTTATTTGTTTCTTTTTCTGGATTCCTTATAAAAAATGTGGGCAATATTGGAGTAGGTCACGTTCTTATAATTTTGGCACGTTCCTGCTGTGCCACCACCGTAAAAAATACAGAGAGAGAGAGAGAGAGAGAAAAGATTACGGACACAAATTTTCTCGTTTCTAATTTAAAACGTTCAGTCTGTTTCTTTTTTATTTGCTCCTCATTTCCTTTTGTTCTTTATTTTTGGTCCCCTAAATGCAATTAAATGTCGATTTTTATACCTTTAGCTCTATGTCGTCTCTACCATTTTGTATATATCCGTCTCTTTCCGGTCTGCCGCATCGTAGTCGTCTTCTTATTCGTGTAACTGATTAAATTTGCCGTGACATTATACGTCCAGGACGATAATTAGAAGATTGACGGAAACCGAGGGAAGATTATAGATAACCACGTACATACATACACGTGCACACATACACAACAACATATAGCCGGGGATTCCGCGTTGTACGTGACTTGCTAATCTAAAGGCAGACAATGTATACTAATTATCTCGGCCTTCTGATCGTGAATTCTGCCATTCGGGGCCACTAAATCATTTAATGTTAATGTTCATTTAGGCCTAGGATATAATAATAATAATAATGACAGTAATACCGGACAATCTGTACTAATAAACTAAACGGCAAGCGATCTTAAATAAATACCAGAACACGTTTACTACTAAATTACGCAGATTCAATGGTATCTCCAAGTCATTAACGCCGCTTTGCACACAATCTGTTTCGCAAGATTACGGAAAAGACGCAACTGTTTAAGCAAAATACAAACAAACGAAAGGAAAAAGCAGGTTTTGCGATAATATTTTTTCGTGTATAAAGCTAACAAATGATACGCCGAAATTAGCGACAAACGGTTAGATTAATATGTTGAACGGATTCGAAAGTTTCCAACCGAGATCTAGCGTTTTCCCTTGCAACGTTTTCGTTTATCTTAACAACAACTTTCACGAATTTCCACTCGCGCACTCGCCGAAACTTTTCCTCTCTTCTTTGCATTCAGTTACAACACTTTCTTAGACATCCATCCCTCAGCCGTCACGTTAGAGATATAAAATAAGATTTACATGTGCATACGTATGTTTCTATGGGGGGTTTACTAACACGTACATATATATTAGAAACTGGAGCGAGAGATAGCCGAAAACCCATTTGTTTAGTGAAACACAAAGCATCATTTCAGGCAACTGAAATTTGTATATGTGCGTAACGTACAAAAACAGATGTCTCGGTAAAAACGAATCCTTCCTCGAAAACTATGTAATGATAACAAGACAATATCTTACTGATTAATAGTTCTCTTATTATACGAAAATCTCTCCATGTAACCGGCTGAGAAAGGTAGAAATGCGAGAGAGAGAGAGAGAGAGAGGGAGATAGGCAAAGATCCGTTTATTGAAGAACCGGAAACGCTAATGGTGAACGTTGGACGTGAAACGTTCCTAACTTTGACAAATGATTAATATTCGATCTTTTACTTCCTCGTCGTCCATTTCTTTTCAATCCATTATTATCAATCGGAATGGAACTAGCAGAGAAACGGTTTTCTTTTTCGTCTGAAAAAGAAACTTATTCTTCATATGCGCACCATAATAAATCATCTGCTCTCACTATTCAAAAAGCATCTATAAAATAGCGTAACGATTACACCTAATACAATGCCTATTATCATCATCGTCATCATCATCGTAGTCGGTTAAAGTATATGCAACAAACGGAATTGGATATCATTATCGTTACATTTACTATCGGCCCCGTTGTTGGCTTATATTCCATTATAAACAATGCAATTATTAGTTTGTGTGTACGTACGATATAACAATGCACCACTACTACTACTACCAATGATACCCAATGATACTTGTATATGTTATAGTTCTAGAGTTACTCTGGTTAAGCAAGAATTATTTACCGGCCCTATTATTATGTCGGATACGTATTGGAAGTCAACTTCTAATTACAAATAGCTGGCAAGGGAGATCTTACCCGAATTAAACTAATACAGAAATTAGTTTCGCTACCTAACAACACTTATGCATAAATATTACTGCAAACGTTGTTGTCACATTAATAGCACGACATTACGAGAATAATAAATTATGTTTTAAATGATTTATTCCTACATTATCTCGCAAGGTTATCCAAAGCTTTCAGATTCTTTAAATGTTTACTAATAGAAAAATGGAAATTACTTCAAGTACCGCGTGTCAATGATTAAGAGTGTCTTTTTGGTCATAAGCTGACAAAAATAAACAAGATGGCATACCTGCTCAAATTAAAATTGCCGAACACGATTTTTTTTTAAACATTTCTTTATTATCTTTTACATTAGCAATCAGAATTAAAGAAAATCCTATAAGCTAATTTGTTGACTTAGAGCTTAGGTGCTCTATGCTGGCATGACGAGATTCCTTCCACTTACGGAATCTCTTAACTCTCTTCGAGATCCGTTGGCCAGTATCTCTTCAGGGTTTCAATTTGGTTGATTCAATAATGGCTGTAACAAGGTGTTGCTATCTTGCCTATCTATTCTCTGAGAGAGTCTCATGCAGCTTAGATTTTATCATATCATATTTCAGAAATGCATTTTGCAAGTCTTCATGAAGTGTTAAATTTGTAACGTACCAGAGTGCAGCAGTTAATTAGACGTAGAATTTTTCATTGGCATCTTTGAATTACAGATGTACTCGATTTACTAGCACAACCCCGTATTTGAAATCCATATGTCCAGATTGGTTTTAAATAGTTTCGTAAATCAGAATTTACTTTTCAAGTGATAATTTGCATTTTTTCCCAATAACCAATAAAGCTCTTTATTTGCTTTCTTTTTTTGATAACATGCTCTTCCCATATTAGTCTGGAATCTAAATGAAAGCCTGGCTCTCTAGCATTTACTACATGCTGGAGGTATTTCTTTGTTGTTGAAACGTATTGCTGGCCATTGCTCATTTCTCAGTGTAAAATTTGTTTGCATTTGTTTAGATTTATTTTTATCATCCAACATTCTAACCACATTTGCACCTCAAATCGATGATTCTGGAGAAAAGTCGAGACCCTTATGGGGTCCTCATCTGATGCAAGTATAATAATATCATCAGCAAATGTTCCTATTGTTCTATGTTCAGCTGTGGGTAGATCAGTAGTATATAATACATATAATATAGGCCCCAAGACAATTCCTAGCGAAAATCCGGACTTAATTTGGTAACTTGTGGAAGCTTTTTATTAACTGTTATTTAAATAAAGTTTAAAAAAACAAACGAATCACAATTATTGACTGACATATTGTACACTGTTTATCAACGGTAGTAATATTTTACTTTGGTAGCACTGTTGTTGAAATAATTTTTTAATTGTATATTTAAAAAAAAGTTTAAATATCCGTGCTACCAAAATATAATATTTAGAAGAATTTGATGAATAATACTAGAAAACAACAATCATTTATTGACATATAGTATTATTTGGGTAGCACTTAAGTTTAAATTATGTTCAAATGTTTTATTAATATTAATTTAATCCATCCTAATCTCAATTTGGAAAATATCAATTAAAAAATTAACATTTTGTGAATTTAAGTATCAAAGTTAATATCGGGAAGTGTTGATAACTAAATACGAAAAACCACAATGATTGATTGACACTATAAATTAATGAATATTTTGCTGTTTTATTTTATTTCAGTGATTATTATTGCGAGTAGCACAGGATCCCCAATGTTGATATTATTCCAGTATAAATCTTTTTGTTTTTCATAATTGCGATCACAGTTTTCTTTAGTTGTTAAATTTTTAACGTTACGGGATTAAGCTTATGTCATTAGCTTCTAAACGTTGTATTAATAGCAGTTTATGTCCATTTTTAATACCAAAACTTGCATAAAAATTTCTTTATAAATTTGAAATTACTTGTAATTTCCAAAAGTGGTTTAAGAGATAATTTGTTTTGCTTAATCTAGCAATTATTCTTGTTTCCAGGAACTTCTTCAAAATTTGACAATATATGATGCAAATATTACACAGTCCTTCTTTTTCCCCCTGCATACGTAATCTTTTGAAAGTTACATTGCAGTGACTTTTGTTATTTAAAACTCATCACGTAATTATAATAGAAAACCATACATTCTAAATATTTTAGGCCAACCGTCTTCTATTGAATGAGCTTTCGTAAATCTTCTCGCAAAGCACATTCAAAATTATGCAGAAAAAATCACTTTTTTGCCAAACGTGAATATACTTCCAATCTTTGCACGTGATACTGAATAATTCTCCATTTGAACGCATTGTAAAGTATATCTAACCAAAATAAAACTTCCACTATGATAATGTATGATAGCAATTATTAATAAACAACTTTTAATTACCATTTGATGATCATTTTCATTTTTTGTTTAAATGCACTATTAGTATTAATAAATCGAAAGAGACATTATGATGGTATCATTATAATCATCATCGTCATCAAAATAATTAATAAACCGTGTCGTAACATAATTTTCAATTAGCTTAAACGTGCGTTAATCAACGAAATGTAATTTATAGATGATTACAGTGGTAACATCAAATTAAGTTTAATTACGTTAATGTAACTCTAGATACCGGAAGCGGACAAATTCCAAATGGAAACTGCAACAACGACGATGCAATTTTATGTTATTCGACGCATAAACCATATCCGTCTTCCATTAAAATTGTTTTTAGCAACAAAATTAAACTTCCTCGATTGAGTGGCAGCGCACTTTTCAATTTTGAAACGCACTTTAATTGTTAAAACAACCTGAAATTCAGATTAATCTAAAATCTATCGGATATGTTATATGGACATATTCTGAATTAATTTTAAGGCAATTTCTTTGTTGATTAATCTTGGTAAATGTAATTCAACGAAATTTAATAGTAACAAAATTAATATTTCTGACTAAATACGCATTCGAATTACCTTTTCATTGCGTTAATTTTCTATTTTTGTGTGACGAACGGTCGAGCAATATAAAAAACGGTTAATCTAAATGGGTGCGACTATCTGGATTTGGCGAGAACTAAAGTATCATAATTAACAAGAACCGTACGACCGATTAATTACCGGTGACAATAGTAGTTTTAGGCAGTTGCAAATGTAATCTTGATTCATTATGAGCAATTCGGTAGAATTATAATAGAGCAAAAGAAGAAGAACCGTGAATAAATACCATTTAATATCGGTCATTTATTTATTTCTCCTTCTTTTTTCGGCCTTTAGTTTTGTCATTTTCTCCTCGTCTCTTTTTTCTCTTTCGTTTAGTTGTTGTTGTTGTTGCTTGAAATTGTGCCCTGGCCCCATTACCGTAATCGTCGAAACGAGATTTTAGTTGGAATTTATTTGAATAGGGTCCAAGGGAAGATGGAGAGAGCATTAAGAGCGTTTCGTTTTTGAGGGACGCCGAAATTTATTTGCATAGTAACCCTCCACAATCTTTCTCTTTTTCCAATTTTTTTCCTTTCCTCTGCCGTCATCATCATCATCTTCTTTTTATTCGAACCGTATAAATTATCGTCGAATATTTCCTCTAATTTCTTCCCCTAAATTTCGACCGGGGGATGGCCCAAAAAAGAGGAACTCATTTGCATTTGGAGCACGAACGAAACGCAGACAGAGGCAAGGAAAAATTATATTTATATAAATGAAAAAAAATATAGTTATATATAAAACGCATTAATGTAATACAAAAACGATTTGCGCTGCAAATAAAAAGATGGCTTAAAAACGAGAGGTACAACAGAAATGCCAACAAAAAAAAGTTATCGAGGAATGTATAAGAACAATAAAAAGAATCGTGTGTGGGTAAAGAGGGCCGCCAACGACGAAGAGGATTGCGCGCCATGAGAATTTATTGAAACAAAAGGACTTGCGAAAGTCTGACTGGAATTGTCGATCACGTAGTTTAAGGGAAAACAAAATAAAATGAAAATAAAAACTAGGAAGATAAAGAAAGGCCATATATAGAGGGAGAGGAAAAGAATTATTTGGTAAAGGTTATTCTACCGAAAAATTCTAACCGCATACACTGAACGAATCGAAGTTTCTGAATTATTGCAATTGTTGTTCTGGTTGTTGTTGGTGTATTGAGCAAATTGTAGATTTCATTTTATTTACTATATGTGTACGAAAGGTATAATAAAAATATAAACGACAGCGAGAATAAGAAATCTTCAAACAATAGTTATTTCTGTTTAAAGTAATTTATTTTGAAGTAGTTTAGGTTTTGATTTATCACTTACAATTAGACGTACGTATATTCTTTCACTCGTGTCCATTTAATATCCTACTCGTAACAACATTAATCGAAATGGCCTATTTTTAATCCTTTCCGAACGTTACAGAAAAAAATATCCGTTGTATAATTAACGTTGTTTTATTAATTACGAAAATAAAAAATTAATGGTGTTTTATATGAGTACACCACTGCAAGCAATAGCAATGGGCACCAGCAACAAGGCAGAAAGAAAAAGGGAGAAAATAATTTAAACCGTAGCAGCAATAATACAAATACCAAATAAACCTTTTTAATGAGCAAATTTTATTTATGGTCGAATACGAGACGAAAAGCCATTATTTCCATCGGATTAAAAATAACCAAAGCGTGCGAATAGAACGAGGAGGGAAAAAATCTGTTCAATTTTTCTTTCTTCTTTTATTTTCGTCCTTCCACGGGTTTTCCTCTTTATCGTTGAAATTGTAAATTATTAGCGATTTAGAAACGAATTAAAGCGTTTTGTCTTTTCGCACGAAATAACACTAACAATTTGTATTGCAGCAAAAAGTATTTAAATAAATATATCAGTACCAACAATTTGCAAAAAACAAAATCATACGCTACGAAACACGTTTCAAACGCAAACGTACAAACACCGATTAGCAACATTCATTTGATGAGAAGCATTCTAAGGATTTTAGACTGACCTTTAATCATGCAATCGTCACTTTGTCTTGTTTCCATTGTTTCGTGTCGTTGCGTGACAGCATGCGAAAATAAAAAGTTCCACCAATTCTTGACACTTTACTAAAAACAAACTACTGATCAAATTCCCAGTCAAATCTGCCGAAAGCAGAAACTAGACAATATTGCCAATTCATAAAATAATCAAGTTTCAAAGGAAACAAGTTCTGGAAGCAAACAAGTTTCTTGCTCGTTTCGAAGGGTCCTTAAATCCAGCATATGATTTATATGATAGGCAAAGAAATCGATAGCCAAAGCCAGACGGTGTTTCTATTTAGATGGAAATAATTAAAAGATTCTAAGCTTTTAATTTTTCTTCTTTTTCGTCCATCCTGGAGTGTCATTCTCGATGTATTGAGAAATCCAAAATGTTTGATCAAATGTGTTTAACTTCCCTGGAAAACATTAATTTGTATGCCTTGGCAATTGCCACGTGCTAAAATACGAAACAGGTAGTAAAATTAGCTAATAGCCTCTACAAATGAACGCACGTGCAAATGTCTGAAAATGATCATTAGTTTAATAACAATAACTTAATTGTGTACACGTACGTTTTCCTAGATTAATGCAAAGACACGTGCAACAAAATACACAAAAAAGCAGCCATAATCACCATTAATGTAAAAATACATGTGTTAGTATAAACTTGATTTGACGAGGAACAAAAAGCAATTTTTGCAATTCCGAAATTAAAATGAAAACAATTCGCGAACACAAAGCAAAACGTTTCGTTCTGATCTAAAAACGTCCATCATCTAAATTGATTGTTTGATCGAAATCAAATCGAATTCGAATCCCGTGCTATTAATATATTCGTAATAATAGGTTTTTTTACATGCTACAAATGAAACAAAAGGAAAAATAGAAATCGAAGGCAGACGGCCGGATCGCGAACCAGAAAGAGAACGAATTAATCATATTAAGTGCCGTCGGTAGTGTTTCATTCCCATATCTATCGTATTCAATTCCGATGATTGACGTTAAGTACTTGTAAATATCATATTATATCCATACGAGCGATAGACATAAATTAACGATATCTCGTTTTGAAATGCAATAAAACATTCGAGATATTTATATTTAAGAGGAGAGTAATAATTATCAATTTGCAAATTATACGATTCCAGTTTCATTTCTATCGATGTAAAATCAATTGTAATTATAGGGGCCTACAAGAGAATTACAGAAAAATAAACAAAACTTATTTAGCGATGGAGACCAGTGAAGACTTTTACAAAGCGCTGAACATTGTTTTTATAATTTTCCCACTTTCATAATAAATTACTTAATGCACAATTTTAACCATGTATTACCAATGTTATCTCAGTCACACAATTTGTTCGCAGTAGAATATAGACAAAATCAAAATTTCCAAATTCCCTACATTAAACAAACCTCTTGCGATTCGGGATGCTAAACGGATGCCGGCATCACTTTTTGTCGACTCAAAATTTGGATGCGAATGGAGCGAGTTGGATAACGAAAACGTGATTACTTTTTAATTGATCTATTTACATTATTTACACTAAATGACGGAACTTTGCTTAGCTGTTTTACGTTTCGTGCTTAGTTGGGCACTTTTTCTAATGCACTTATAGTTTTTGCATGTATTCCTTGGGCTGAAGAGGGTGGTGGAAGTGGTTGAGATTTTATAGTATTTTATATTTAAAAAACCTACGCCTATGCCCTTAACACTATTTCGTCTTTGTAATTATTAATTTATTATTTTATGTCTGAAAAGACCCATTTAACTGCCATCAGGCAAAGATTATAACAAAAGAAACGGGCAATAATATTTGAAAACTAACAATTTAAACATTCCGCACTGTTCTCGATAAAATTGTAAAGAATAAACTCTTTTTAAGAAGACGATACGACTAGGAATAACAGTCCAAACAACAGTTAAAATAATAATGTTCGTTAACAAACTATTTTCGCGGATGCGAACAAAAGCTTTGAGAGCATGATTGCTTGAGGGTTGCTTTGTTGCTTCAAACGTCAGTCATCTGTTAGGTATCAATGGAACAATCTATGCCAAAATGTATGCTGACGTATTGAAACATCAAAGTACTTCCGACATGGTCAAAGGACTATGACATCTGCATGATTGGTTCAAGAAGATAATGATACAAAGCATAGATCATGCAGTCTGAATAAATGGTTCCAAAAAAAAACTTGCAATTAAAGAAGAGCATTGTTCGAAATCTGGCTAGCATTTTGAATTGTTAGGTATATTGGGATTGGATATCACCGATTCAGCAATCAACAAAACTTATTGTTAGAGATAATGAACTTAAAATTTGTAATAAAATCTCTTAGCCTTAACAGGACCCTTTTCTTCTTGTATTTATTTCTTCATTTTGCTAGTAATTAAATCGACCATGAATATTTGGAAAAATATAATAGTTCAAATTGGTCGAGATTTAATTAAATTACATTCGCCACAATTAAACTTGTCAAACATTTGACCGGCATTGTACTTGTTGTATGATTGATACAATAGAATGAGGTTTCCATTGATAATTAATAAAATTAAATTCGCTTCGGTTTTATGATTTACATTTATTGTTATTAACGATTTTATTATTATTATAGTAGTTGTTGTCATTATTCGAATAACCCCCTTTTTTAAATCAATTCAATCTAGGCCCAATAACACAAGGTTAAATTTTAATATGAATCCATTAAATCTCGGCTAAATATAGAACGGCAAATATAATAATAAATGTTTTAACGGGGCTGAGAGAGGAGAGGAGATGAGAGAGAGAGAGAGAGAGAGAGAGAATATGCTCGCTTTCTACGTGCATAAAATATCGCATGACGGAACATTTTGCGGTTTAGGAGAAATAATAATACCGATAATGTCTAGATGAGGGTTAAAAATAATTACAAGGAATCAAACGCTGTACAAATTTAATTTGCGAAAATAACGAACTCCCTATTTGTATCATTCAACTTGAGAAGGCGAAAGAAATCAAAAAAGAAATGGCCAATTTTAATCAATGCCCTTTTTTTTTCAAACAACATTTATTGGCTTGAAGTTCAGTCTTTTGTTCTTCCTTCATGGCCGTTGGTTGGTTAAACGATACGAAAGTAAAAGGGACTACAATGTTAACTCTGGCAAACTTTTAGTGCAAATTTTACCAACAACAACAATGAAACGGCGCTACAACTACAGCAAACGAGCGCAAATCAAATCCAAGCCCGAAACGATGAATATTGATGTCCGCACATTTGTTTATGTAGCGCACGTGGAACGGTTTGTAAAGCCAACAATTCTAAATATGAATTATTACGCTAATAATTTATTTATTCAATAACTTGGGCAATATGCTCAAGGAATCAAAAATAATTGCAATACAAATGTATTAGTAACAAATAATAATAATTTATCTATAATAACATACCACGACAAAAAAAATCTTAACATGTAAGAAACAAGAGGGTGAAATTTCGCTTAAAATCTTTCGCACATATTTAACGCTTGCCCGCCGCAATTAATTTCGCTAAAATATTGCTCAAGGGAAATTTTTAAGCCTCCCACTTCCGCGGATCGTTAAATTTATCGCCACAAGGATTGGACTTGACAAGGATATTCCTATAAAAACTGTTCGAACCATTCCGCTCGCATGTTAATATAAAGTGTGCGAATAAGGCAAGTAAAGTACCCATAGGCATAGCATTAGCATTAATAATTATTATTATTTTAAGCTTGATGATGTATGGTTGCTTCAACGCGAAACAATCTCGCAACTTAAAAGCTTTTCATTTCCATGTCTGTAATATTAAAACAACAACAACAACAACGCGAGGAGGAATATCAAAATTGATTTATAATTTAATTCGCAAATCGCAACGATTTATTAAATTGCCATACATTGCAATAAATCGAAAAAGTGGAAAATCGTTTCCCAAATATAAAATCGTTTTGCAAATAAAAAAATCGTTCGCCAAATAAAATATCTTTTCGTAAACGAAGAATATTTTCGCGTGTAAGCATGTTAGAAGATTCGTATTTCATAGAAGCCGTGATTATTGTCGCCTATTTTTGCCCTGCTTTATTGCAAATTTAAATAAAACAGGAAAATTGTTTACTACTTATCACGTCAGCGAAAAGCTAATGGTAACTTACGAATGGCGAAAACTGGCACAAACAAAAGAATTGCAGTGCAAAATAATAAAAAGTATAATAAAGAATCGCATGCATATAACTATTATTATTATTTTAGATTTATAAATAAAAATTTCCTTCTCTCCTACACTCGCTCACATTTCTCTTTGATTTTTAATTTTTACAACTTTTTCTATTTCTCATAAATGCATAACATAATCCTTACAAATAAATTGCTAATAATAATATGCATATAAAAACATAGACGAGTCTGCACGGGTACAATCGCATACGAAAGGGAAGAAAATAAGTACGTCTAATCGCACGTAAACAAAAATATGTTTCATGCAAAAAACGTGTTTCCGCTACTTAAGATATAAAAATAAATTTATTACGTGAAAATAAAAAATATCTAGCTTATATTATGGACTTGATTATTTTGATCATAATCCATCACAGCAATCGCAAGGCACCTTAGCAAAGACAATAAAAATAAGAAGTTGAAGCACCCGGCGCATCCACCATAAATTGATAGTCACTCGAATGACAATTTATTGCGTGCAAATAATGTTAGCATGATAAATACTCGCAAGCCTACCACGAATTATTGATTTTGCACCGAATATGATACGACGGCAAACACTTGCTAAAAAATTCTTGGCTTAAAATATGAAAGAAATTGTTTGCGACCAAATTTAAATCGTCCTTTGTGTCAAGAAAATTCAGCCAGTTTAAAATAGTATTTAGAAATCGACCATAACTGAATATCTTGCAATTCCCAATTCAATTATTATATTGTTCAGATGCTACTCGCTTTTCCAAATCATTGTTTCTCGCCTCTAGCTCGCAAAGTTCCACAAAGACGAAACTGGAAAATAAATGCTTAACAGTTCGCTTGGTTTCTCTTTCTCATGCTTTTTTTTATGATGTTTTTCTTTAAGCTGAAATTACCCTCCGTCATATCACAAAGTAACCCTTACTTCACTAAACATTCCTTCTTATTTTTATTCTCACATTCCACCCTTTACTCTCTACATATTTTTTCTTCTCTGTTTACAGAGTCAATATGTTTGGGTAATAAAAATGAAAATGTATAATATAAGACGAACGTTATACGTAAAATAGAAAAAAGCAGGAAGTAATAGACAAAGGACAAAAAGGAAATGCGTACATAAGTGTTTCCAAAAACGGACCCGTCGACGTCACCAAAAGTTCACAAGCGGAACGATTCTATTTTATTTGTATAAATTTTACTTTTACTTACAACTTTATTTTCAATTTTGTTCGCAATTTTAATCATATCAGAAGTCGGTAAAAAAATTAAAATCGTAAAGATTAAACTTCAAGAATCTTAGAAAAGTATGTTTAAGATTTTTTGCAACCATTTCTATTTCATGAAACTTTCTGCTGCAGTTAAAAGGAAATTGTTAACGTTAAGAAGTGGAGTTCCAAACAACATTTAAACAATTAGCGGTAATCCTCGAGAATCAATTAGCAGAATATCAATTAATTTAATGAAAAAAGTACTAGACAATTGCCCATTTCAAATAAGTCTCAACTAATCAATTATTTGTATTCAATTTCAACCTGTGATTTATGGTGGTGTACGTAAACTTTCGCGAACCACCGTAAATGGTTGTTAAAAATTTTCTCTTGCAACGCACATTAAATGTATGTTATAACCGTTAACGATTAAAATCCTACATACATAAACGTAATGTACATGATGTTGATGATAATGATGATGATCCCAATCGGTTGTCTAGTGTGTTTACTAATGCCGGTCGTGTGTGGATAAATAGGAGGGTCGCGCACGCGGAATATTAATAGTTAATTACCGACAAAACGCGAACGAGCATCTAACAATTAACGTCATCAATCACCGAAGAACTAGTAAACCCCATTCGTGGAACGACGATGCTGGGACATGCGTCAAATATATAGCGGAGGATTTCTAATGCGAACGGCACGAAATAATCTCGTTCATTTTCAAATTGTGAATTTCACGGATTATTTAAAAAAATTCGCCAAAAATCATGAACTAAAAAGAGTCGAATCATATATTTAGGTTTTCTCAATCACATTATCAGATAGTAGTACCACACCCTCGACATGAAATATTCTCAAACATTATTAACAACTCATTTACGCCCTTTATTGATAGTTATAGTGGCTGTTGTTGTGGTGGTGGTGCAAAAACGTCAGCTAGAATTAGCATCATCTTTCTGGTGTCGATACAATACTGAATTAGGACATGAAAATGCCTACTATTCAGCAACTCTATTTGGCAAAAAATCGTATTTTAATGCTGAATCATTTGCGCTATTCACCTGACAGCAGGGCGCGAATATATTCTAATAAGCTGTATCAAAGCATAATGTCATTTTTTCTCATAAGGTTTAAAATGTTATTAAAAAAAGCAAAAATTGTGTGAATTGAATCTTGTCATCTCGAGCGCAATATCTCACTGAAAATTCGCGTACTTTCTCAATGTTATGTCCGCCACTGATGTTTTTAGTCTTCTCGATCGATGATCATTATTAATGCCCTCACTGTCTTGAAGCAATTCTGTCAACGGTAAAGTAACTACTTGCACGAGCTGCATGATCAGCACCATAAACATGCTTCACCATTTGGAATATAATGGTAAATGTTTTTCTAAGTTTAAAACAAAATTTAATTTTGCACTGTAATTTTGTTTGCAAATAATCGAAAGTTCATGCACTTTTTATGGAGAAGCAACAACAAACTTATTACACGTGCACAACTCAACAAAATGCATGCGCAGTTGTGGAGGTAATATTTCGCATTGGTCAATCGAAGCTAACAATTTCTAATATTCTTCTCAAGCCCAACTTTTAAACCATCCGATTGATCACTTTTCTAGTCAATGGTACACTTCCTCTGCGGATGCGACTCCAAAGGGTGTTTTCTTCCTCCGTACAAAGCTTGCTTTCGATAAACGGAAGTTGCGTAACATCGATCATTTTCGCGTGTATTCCTTTCAGTTGTTTGCACTAATCTTTGAAGTGATTGAAAGTCCATCGGGTACGAATTCATGGCGGCTTAAACCTTGGTTGTTTCAAAGAAAGCATATCATCGACTTTTCCTGGAAATCACCTCTTGGGGCGACTGGAAGCGCTTAGGAACTGAACCAGAATGACTCTGTTTGAAAAACTGCAATTTTTTATGAGACGCCCCATTATTTCCAAAACTTCATTTACCAATGTTGGTTTTGTTGGCATAAAAACAATTTAAAAAACCCAAAGATGTGATTAAGCAGATGCATTTTTAGAACGCTACAAATCGTGGTTTTGCAATCGAAGGAGATTATTTAAACTTAAGTTGACAAACCTTTTATTTTATTTTAAGCAAATTCCTTACGCTTTTAGATTGAAGATGTTTCAAAAAATAAAAAATAAAAGGACACAGCAAACAAAAACATAAAATGAATAAAGAACGAGTGGCAATTCGACGACCGAAACAAAAAAAAACTGGAGCTATATCATCTCCCTATCCGACGCTTTCGTGCTTCTTTTCTCGTTGCCCCTTTCCCTATAAAATTACGGTATTATAGTGAAAGTAGACAAATAAACAGGCAGATGGATAGGTGAAAGTAGCAATTGTCGAAAAAATAAAACGACAAAGAGAGAGAGAGAGAGAGAGAGCGAGGGAGAGGAAACGAAAATAAGGGCGAAAAAGGAAACAAATTCCCCCTATTTCTTTTTCTTCGCTCGTCCTTTTGAATTGTAACAGACATTTATTTGGCTTTCAGCGTAGCAAAAGAACGTTTTCTTTATTATTATTTCCATAAACTGCACGTTACAAAAGAAACGAGACGACGGAAAAAGTTGAATCACTTTGAATCTTGAAATCGTTACACTTCACAACTCAAACAGATATCAGTCCAATTCTATTGTATCATCTTCCCCATTATTTTTCATAATTTTGTCTCTAAATTACTTTCGGAATAATCATCAAACGTTTCGAGCGAATAATTCTGGTGCGAATAAATCGATTCCATCGGACAGAAACTGAAAGGAAACCTTGAAATCTCCCCCTCCTCCCTCTTCCCAACAATGAAGAAGATCATTCTTATTGCAAATTATATTTTAATATTGGAAATAGACCGAATGTTGAAGGAAGCAAAATGAAACAACAACAATAAGAGCGAAGATTTAGTAGTAATAAATTTGCATTAGAAGCGACTGCTGTTGGCCTTCCAATCATATAATAACATATTTATCAGGTTTAAATTAGTTATTAGAGAATGTTCGTTCAACGTGGGAAATTACAATAAATAACCATAACCTCAATAATAATGGAAACGTTGTACTAGGGTCGTTCCGAAACTTTCCATAGGGAAACCATATATAAAAGGAAATTGTTAAAAAACTTTATGCTAAGGCGTCAATTTGCCTTGAATAATATGACACTGACATCCACACTTGTATCCTGCCTGGCATTTACTCAACATAAAAACTTTCAAACTAGACCGCGTACAACTTTTCGGTACTTTTAAATTTCTAATCTGCCTAACAACAACAACAATATCGATCACTGTTCACGTGTTCATTATCACATTATCACTTATAAATAAAATTTTCATATGAATATGCGTGCAAGCTCTAGCATTAATATTAAAGTTTCCATAATAATAATACCTAATAATACATACCGTGGTATCTTTATAATATTCATTACGTTAATGCAAAAGTGTTGATAAAAGGATTGATAACCTGAACCCAAACTAAACTATAAAAAAAGTTTGTCCTTGAAAGCGGCATTACATTAGCAGCAAGCTTAAACTTGATGCATCGCGGTTTAGTTAATTTATTAGCAGAAACAAATGTAAAAAGGAAGTAAATTTGTCATATTCGTCGACGAAATAACAATTGCAAACAAAAATCAGCAGGTAACGCAGCAGGACGATTGCAAAGGACTTCCTCCACTTTCAAGATTTCCAACATGTTCAGGAAATTCGACAGCCCCACCATAAATGTAAAGGTTTTCCGATAGTTTTACAAGAATTCCCAAATGTCGGATGAAAGGAAGAAACTAACAATTTTAGAGTGTTAAATTGTTTATAAATATTTAACTAAAACGAATCGAAACGGAAACTGGGTAAAATGTCCGTTTAGTATTTCAGGCTTAGCTGAAAAAATCGTTGCGAAATGCGTACGATAAATTTTTATAAAAAAAGACAAACAGGGAGAAAGCGGAGTTAAAATGAACTTCCATATCAGTATACAGGATGGGCAATGGACACTCCAATAGTTTAAGTTGGCAAACCCTATACTGTATCAACTTACCTTTAAAATTCGCATCAATCAGATGTTAAACATTAAAACTGTTTAAAAATCGCACAGGATAATGCCAACTTAAAACCTACTTGTAACGTTTGTTGGTTTTCCCTGTATTTTCTTTTCCAAGAGAATGTCGTCCATGTAAACGGTGGGCCAGAGGGAAAGAGGACGCGTTGATAATAAAACGCCCTTTTCATTGGAATTTATTTCCCTTAATAAAAAAAAGTCAAAAGGGAAAAACGTGAACAGGTTAAATTTTTTTTGCGGGGGAGGAAATCTGCCCTCACCTTTAAAAATTTCCGGGAATACGCCCGCATGCGATTCTGAACGTTTATACCGTTTTATTTCGATTTTATTTTTCTATTAGTCGATCCAATTTGCTAAATGCATACAATGCAATTAAATGAGTATTTTAACTAACACAAATCGATAAATGCCATTTACAAAAAATGAACATTAACCCTTCATATCATTCCCAATAAAAAAAAATGAATGAGCGATTAAAAAGCTCGCGAGAGAGTTAGAAGCGACTTTATGAATTTATCACTGGATATAATTCGAAATTGACACAGATGTCAATTAGACCGTGACTAATACGTCAACGGTGTCCTAACTCTAACCTCAATTAGTTCCCTTTCTCTCTCAGACACTCTCTGTCCGCTTTTCCCACTCATTCTCTCACCTTTTTCGAATCAATTAATCCGGTGCGATCAAATAATTTTCAGATTATAAATAACCCACAAATCAAGTGGACTAAATGATGACAAAACAAAAATAAATTTTAAATTAGACAGCGGATGAGTAGATTAAATCAGAGTTTCGAAAAACTGCGAATGACATTAGCCGCTGACAAAAAAATTCATAAAAATGGATCGACAAGCAGTGAGCTAACGATTTCCAAATTATACCGGGTGTTTGAATAAATTGTTGTAGCGTCAAAAAAATTGTTTACTAAGTCCTACGTCCTAGATGGGAGCGTTATTAAACGTATCGTAGAGCGTGATTTCAACAAAAAATACGTTTAACAAACAAGTGTTTGCGTCACGGCACTCTTAAGCACGAATTTACAATATTTGGATAGTCAATAGAATATACGAGGGGATACCCAAAAGAGACGAGAATTGTTTATTTAATTTTTTTTAATTTAAGGAAGCATCCTCTGAGCATTAATCCAATTCAAAATACTGTTCACTAGATAATCTCCCTTGTCCCAACGGTTTTTCCACTGTTCGAAGCATTTTTCCACTCTTCTGAAGATTTTGCCTTAACCTCCTCTACGTCCTGTAAACGATTTCTTTTTAGATTTGTCTTCATTCTCGGGAATACGAAGATGTCACAGGGAACTAGGCCAGGCGAGGTCATACCATTTTTCACCAAAAACTGTTGGCTCGTTGACAAAAATGAACCTTCGAGTCGCCCAATAGCCACAATTCAGCAGGTCTTTTTCTCACTGCCTCGCGCAATCACTTCAGCACTTTCAAGTAGTATAATATCAGTTTCCTCTGGAACAAATTCTGCTTAGAAGTCACGATAATAAAATCACCAAGAACTTTAAAGGCGGTTTTAGAAATCAGTCCGCTGAAATAATTTTCCATAGACGCTACCTGACAAACTGAGCAAACATATCTAAGAGAGCAAAGTAGCTACCATCAATCTACTTGCTTAAATCTCCTTTCTTTTGGGTACCCCAAGTATTGTAAGTTTTAAAACCGATTTAGCATATGTTTGGCAAAAACTTTTATTGTTGGACTCAATTTTAATTTCGAAACTTTAGAAACGCTTCTAAACGCATTTAAGCTTTAAGGAACGAGCAATTCCAAATACGCCAATCTGTAACTAGAAAGCAACCAAGTTCGATACTTCGCAGAAACCCCACACACAAACACACCTGCTGCGGGGTATCATCCCTTCCAACGGGCAGACGTTTGACGAAGACGGGACGATGAGGAAGAAAGGGCGCGTGGAGGGATCAACAAAGTTATTACGATCAAGCCATAAAGTTCGAGAGGAGGAAGAAGAAGCGAATTAAACGATCGTACGTGCACTGTAGCAGTAAAGGGCCCATATATCCCTTTGCTGAAGCACGGTGGATGAAAGAAGGGGGGGGGGGGGGGGGGGGAAAGAGGAGGAGAGAAGTCGACAAGGAAGATGGGCTGAGTGAGAACGTAAGGAAGATGACGAGGCAAAGAGGATATTGTTTGCAGATAGAAAACGATTCATCATCGCAATTGTTTCACACACGATGTGAATTACCATCGAAGAAACTGATGGGATACTGAAAAGGGTCCGGTCTAGAAGAAAACAAAGATTGATTTTAAATGGTTGACCACTTTTCATCGTGCCTGCTTTCATTTGTGAAAGTGTTTGTTGCCATTCATCTCCTTCTTTTTTGCATTTAATTACGTTATTTAGCTTTTTCTTCTTGCCACAATTTACTTTCTTCAGCACGCACATACATTTCTAACAATTTCCTTTAATTGCCAGCATACCTAGTCTTTTCTACACAAGCAAAATGTCAGTGGTTTACTTTTTATTCATTTGCCAATCTCTTTCATGAATAATATTGTAGTGACTTTTGAATCCAAGCGCAACAATGCATTGAATAAAGCTCTAAGTAGTAAAATAAAGCAATATGTATAGTAGTGCGAAGTATTTTCGGGCACGACTTAATAAACATTTCGTTACTCTTCAGCAGCCTGCTCAAATTATAAACAAAATGGCCCTACAATTATTAATTCGGTTCCGCCCAATCAATCTCAGCGACATGATTATGCTCTTTACAACTTTAACTTGCAACTTCAGCAAAAGATTCAGCTCAATTTCCCCAAATTCCCTTAACCTGCATTATTATCTGGCGATACGATTTGCAATTTCTACGATATCGTACACCAAGTAGCTTGCCTTTACTATATAACAGGAATGCGAGTTCATTCCCTTCTCTCTCAAACTTTGTATAAAAGAGTCAAACCCAAAGTGCTATAGAATAATACAATTACTTATAAGATACCTGGCCCAAATGTGGCCCATCTTCAAAAACTCGGAGGTGAACGATAATTTAGAAAAGTACCATGAAGACAACAGTTCTTTTAGCTTGAGCTGAAAAACGTGTGTATAGTTTGTACAACTTTGCAGATCCGCCTTATCTCCTTATGGGATAGTGTATTCAAGCGTGAAACACAATGTCAAACTTCTTTTTAATTTTGTCCAAAGTAAATCGAAAATTTGATATAACAAACTCGGCTAGTTTGTGTTCAAGTTAATCAGCCCTCAGACATGTTCACTTTCCTATGACTAGCCAAAGCTCGATATTAATTACCTTCGATTAAATACATGGCAATCTTCTTTGAAAGTTAACATGTATTTAATAAAGCCCAGTTTGGATAAAGGGTGAGTTTTTTTTGGGCATTGTAATTTTTTGTTTTATTGCTAGCAGGACTGTTGAAAAATACAAGAAACGAATACATTCACAAATCTATAATTAAGATTAAAAAGAATAAAAACCGCATAAATACAAAGAAAAGTGTCTCAACTTTACAACATACAATTATGTATGGGCAGATTCTTATGGTGCTGTTTTCATTTAATTACTTTTAAAACAGTTGCTTTCTATGACAAGTTTTCTTATAGGTACGTCATATTTGTGCAATTTTCACAGGTGAGCCTTATTAATTATTAAAATCACGTGTTTAAAATAAGGCCCACCGTAGTTTCTTTAAGATTTTTTTCTTATATTTTATTACGTGGACAATGTAATAACCGTTCAATAACCGATGTTTATCAAAAGTTTTACTCATCTCAATTTATTGTTATAAATATGATAAATAATGGTGGCCCATATTTGGGTCAGTTACCTTTTATGGAAAAATTCAATTTGAAAAACCAAATAAGCGAATTGATGTGCCCTCACACATTAATAAATAATAACACGCAATAATTATTCGGTTAGAAATTAATCGAAACTAATGAAATATTCAACGTTAATGGTGCCTTAATGAAACCCCTATAAATGGTAATAAAAATGATAACAAGGAACGTAACGGATGGCATCAGGTGGAAAGTATCGGACTTGCACTTTTACAGTAACGATCGAAAGTGAAAGTTAGTAGTACTACTAGCAAATAGAAAACACTTCGTTCGTCGTGGAAAAATGTATTAACCAAGTAACAACCAACCGCCAATTAATTGTCATGGTCGTAAATAGTAAATGTTTAAATTATTTAAGGCTAAAAACGGTCAAATAAATATTATAAAGGAAAAAAGTGGTGAAAAGGTGGGGTAAAACGGACACGACGACACTTTTATTTCTTTCCACCTCAACAGTTTGGGTTGCTCTAGTAAGAAAGTTATTGACATTGATTGATCACCGCTCAAAACGTTAATTATTTTACCCGAATCTGTATGCTATCAACAATTGTAATTTTTTAAGGAACTTGAGAAATTATTGATGTTAACAATTTCCTTTCGTACGATTGACTAAAACAAATTAAAATTCTATTGATATTTAGAGAATGTAGCAGATCCTTTTTGATCGAGCTTCGATGATTAATTAACAAACTATTTGCAAAATTAATAGTCGAATTCAAATGTAAATCAGTCATCTACGCAATTCGAAAGATTAACTCGTTTGCTATGAATAAACTGCATTATTTACTAAAAGTTAAATTTGGAATTGCATCTAAATTGAAAATTAAGAATCAAAATGTGTTTTTCTGACTATCCTACACACAATACTGGATAAACTATCTTGGCTAAAGTAATAAAAAGTAAATTCGCGTAGTAAAATTAAAAACCTACAATAAGATTATAAAATAAGTTACCATGAAACATTTTTACAATCCAAATAAAATGTGTTAATTTGATGACAAAATCAATAACTTTGACACCTTCCAAATTTTCCAACTTAGGAATATTATTTTGTAAGAGGAACAAATAAGGATTCAGATTTGCACAAAAAAAATCTAAAGAATTGCAAACGCTGTAAATAACTCCCTCCATCGACGCTTGGAAAATTCCGCGGAAAGCCCTACTTTTCGCCAAGAAATCCTGATCGTCTTGCAATTTAATTTCACATCCTTCAGCATTTGCACGGCTCCAATTTAATCCTATTCACTTTTATAAAACGTTTCTTAGATTATCGTTACGCTAGTTAAAATTACACGTAAATTTAAATTGCAAACTTTTATTGAAATTTCTCAAAAAAATATGTTTATGTCCATTTAATGCATTCGGACGGACGCACGAACGATTGCGAATAAATCATAGACCTAAAGAGACTAGACATTAGACGCAGACGAATAATATTTACATTAGAAATATATATGCGCACACAAAACATTCGAATTTATGAATAATACGCAACTTTCTATAATTCGCTCCGTCTCATTCATTTATTCTCTTTCATTTTAATAGTTCAGTTTTATTTATATCGCAGTGTATTCATCTTCAAATGCGAATATACGAATTTAACCAAGGTGTCGAATGAATTTTTGCCAATTGTTTGTCTCCTGTTGTACTTACAGGATATTTAATGAATAGAGAAAACTATTGGGAATCGAATCGTACTCATAAAAAAGCTAAAAGTGCTCGTTTCAGTTTAATTAATTTATAATGTTTACTTATGTTATACTGTGTAGCTGTTAATAGTTAGTTGAAAACAAGCAAGGAAAAGGTATTAATTGTAGGCAAAAATTGAAGGTGACGACAAAACTTATCAATAAAAAAATATATTACTTTGTCCTTTTCTAATACCAGTTTTGCAACATCTATTTAAATAATACGCACTTCGTTCAAGTTGTAATCGCACTTTTTTATGATTGAATGAATGTAATCGATATAGAGCCAAATTAAATATGTTCCGTATTAAAATTTCAAATTCCCTGCTGCAGTCTGTCCAAAAATAATTAAACTACTTACTAACAGATTAACTATCAAAGATTAAATTTCTCTTGCAAAAGTAACAACAAAAAAATATCCTCCTAACGAGGTTTAAAAGTCAAGTGAGCAAATGCTTTTCTCGGCTTCTGCATGTATTTATCTTTAGATGAGAACGAAAAATAAATCAGTAGTTTCCAAATTATTGGGAAAGTAGTACCATGAATTAGCCTTCCGACATAAAGAGACTGTCCCATAAGCCAAACAATGAAACAACTTGAAACCTAAGGAAACAATGGCGTCTATTACCCAATTAGCTTATTCAAAAGTTATCACAATTTTCCAAATTACGTACGAAGATTCGTAGAAAAAAAAATTATAAATATTATTCAAAATCGCTGTTCCAAACGAATAGGTTCATTATTCATAAACTCGAAAAACAATTATAAATCGTTTCTCTCGCAGGTTCGTCCTTGGCGCCCTTTGTGGCCTATGATTCGGCAATATTTGCAACATTCGTGGAGCGGCCAATCATTGAAGCAGTTCGCCCATTGCCGAAGTCCACTGCTTCATGTGATAAAAAAACCTTCACTTTCCTCTATTGACAACACTTTTCCGGGTGGCGTCGTACAAAATAACCGAAAAAAAAAAAATAGAAAATCGGGAAATTTCGCTTTACTCCTCGAATCTATAATTCCCTGTACTTCTCTTACTCGATTTTAAATCAGCCTTTTGAAATTGCAATATTCATAAATGAACATCTGTAATTCGACGCATTACAATGACTAACTTTTCTAAATTTTCGAGATAGTAGAATTGTTGTCGAAATTGTCGGAATTGGCGAAATGAAGAGGAAATTTCAAATCGCAATGTGAAATAGATAATTTTCAGACAATGCTTTTTAATCAATTATCAATAAATGCCATATAATAGTAATCAGTTGTTTGATGCTTAGAAGTTTGTTTCAGTTAAGAACAATAAAAACTGCTTTATCCACTTTAAACAAGAATAACAACTTATAATTAGGTGAGCCTATACTTCATTTGACACTAAGTGACTTGTTTTGTTCTTCTTCTGAGGACGCACTAAAATGCAAGTGTCAACAATGTATTATATTATACGAACTCAGGGAATAATCGAAGTTGGGATAAGTTAGGAACTGTCGTAGATCGAAAATCGAGCAACGACAATAGAGATCGGCGTTGTTCAGGCTGAACAAAAGCGAAACGCAAAAAAAAACAGAAAACAAACGACCATCGAACAGTTAATCGAGACGCCGCTGATTCAAACGACTTCAGTTATTCTTCGAACTGTTTATTTCCCCGATTGTTTCCTTAATAAAGCATATCTAATGCCTCTTATTATTACGTAATAGTCATTCATTGCTTTGTAATGGAAACAATGGCAATCGTCGAAGAGATAAACATAACGAACAATTCGTTGTTCCAATTCGCGAGTAAAGACCCGGTATATAATGCGTCCGTTGCAAACAAACGCCGGCGGCAACAATAATAGAAACACATAATAAAAATAATAGGCGGTGGAAAAAAGAGCAGCCGCGAAGGCAAAAAAAATCTATGAAAAGAAACTATTTCTGTAATCCTCATAATTGCGACCGCCCGGCCCCCGTTCGTGTGCCCCGTTTCCTTGTTTGCGGAGTGAAAGAGCAAGATTACGAACGAAAAAAAAAGCAGGAGGAAAAAAGCAGAAAAAAGAGGGAAAAAATACACACACGAGCGCAACACAAAAGGGAGGGTTAAATGGAACGAAACAAGGGGTTCGCCCTTATTATATACCCTACCTATATCCCCTACATTAAATCCTTTAATACGTATATAGGTCGTACACGTTTTAATATCGGGAACGGACGAAAAAAAAAACAACCCTTAACGAGAATGTGTATCAAGGTCGTGTGTCAATGATGATGCCCTTAATTTCTTCGGGTTCTTCAGGTTGCCACGATTATTAAATGTGAATGTAACGGATGTTAACGTTAAATTTGCAATAAATTAGAATGCGAATCGTTCAACTTTGTCGCTCGATCAAGCGGACGAGTTTAATTAACTTATTGGATTACATTAACGCGTGGACTTAATTAAATTAAAAAAAGAAAATGGGAAAATCGATAGCGTCCCTTTAATACCGGTGTAGAAGGTTAACTAATTTGCATAATGCAAATTGTTGCGAAAACAAAAAAAATGTCGTCGTTATGTAAACAAAGTTGGGGCATAATGACAATAACGTTTATTACACACGGATGATAAATAATAATGATACTAGTAGGAGTGGTGTGGTTTGATAAAAATTTAAAAAAAAATGCGAAATATATTTCAGCAAATTTGATCTGTTGCAAAACTTTCTGCAACAAATTGTTAGTAGATCAATCCGTTCTTTAGTTAGTGAAGTGACACACAAAAAGGCCGCACGGTTCCATTTATATAGGTTACTTCCTAATTATAAACGACCCCAGATTATTATCCAGATTCAAATTTCGCAACTCGTTTCTTGCACAGCTTATCTAATTGGATTCTTTATTTCCTACGGCGGTATAATATGCAAATTGGACTTACCTTGTAATTGATGAATCAAAGCAACTCTTGAATGGACCTTATCATTCTTCCATCTTCGCCATATCAGGTACTTTTTCCACTACGTGTGCCTCGGTGTACATTTGTTTATTTAACTTTTTTCGATTTCTAAGTACATGTAATTAATAGATTGTTATCGTTGTTGTTAAATCGTAATCATATCGAAGTGAAATTAACTAATTTAAAAAAAAGAATTAAATAAATAAATAAGAAACGTTGCGTGTATTATTATTCGTGTAAATTAGAGATGAGAATAGATTTCGGTGGTGGTGGTGTGTGTGATTGATGTATTTAGATTCCCTCTTTATACGGCTACTGTTTCTCTATTTATTTTTAACGATTGCACGCACAACGCACGACGTTCTAACTGAAAACTTTGCGAGATCCATCAACGCGGCACATTGTCAATCGTTTTCGCGTACGATTTCGCGTTGTTCCAATTGAAACTCATTAAAAAAACGCGATATTTTCATCGCAAACACTACGTTTGACAGTAAACGGCTTCCATGACAGTTTGCACATTGAATTGTGCCAATGCGCAAACTCGCCCACTAGATCTCAATAAAACGGGAATCACTTTCGTTCTCTCTCTCTCTCTCTCTCTCTCCCACTCGTTCATTTGCTCCTTCTTCTGGGCGCACATTTTAGCCCGGGCCTAAATTTAATTTGATTCTTTTCCCTCTCTTCGAACAACAACAAAGCAGTCTTAATAAATGCGTTTCCATCAATTAATTAGTGGCAATCAACAGTTACACTGTAAGCAATTTTGAATTAACAACAATCAAATCTGCCGTTTTTGTTTTGTTTTCGCGTGTCAATCGATCAATTGAGACGCGTCATATTATTTAGCTATTGTCTTGCGAGAGCAATTTAAAAAGAAATTTACGTAGTTTTAAAACCAAAGACGAATATTGACAAGTCCTTCCTGTCAGATAGTCGTGTCATTTATAAGTTATTCGCAGATAATGTTTGGACCGTTTTGTACTATTCGTTATAATTTAACAAACTTATTGTTAGATTTCCTGAAAAATGAGCGAAATGAAACTAAACATTAGGTCGATGCATAATTATCCGCCGTTTTTAAAAGCTGTTTTTGGCCAGTTCGCAACAGAAAGATTTATCGTAAACATAATCAAGTTATTAATTAAGGTCCAGATTATCAACCATTTCAATTGCAGCCTCCTATTTTCTTGCTATATGGCCAATTCCACGTGTAGAAAAGTGCTAAAATTTTGCATCTATGAATGCCCTCACGTCGGTTACCAAGTAAATAAAATATTCGTACACTTTGCCATTTTTTCAACGAACAATTTATAAGGTGGCCTTAGTGAATATTTTGATTACTTGGTAACCGATGTAAGGGCATGCAAAGCTACAAATTTTGGGCTTTTTGTACACGTGGAATTTGCCATTTAGCAAGCAAATAGGAGGCTGCAATTGAAATGGATGATAACTTGGACCATTATTAAAAAGTTCATGATATTTATGATATATTGTTTTGTTGCGAACTACTTAAAAAATAACGTTCAAAAACGCCGGATAATTATGCATCGACCTAATAATTTGTTGTTGCAAGGTACACCAACAAGTTAGAATTTCCAGACATTACTATCCAAAGGACAGTGTCATTTAGTATCCAGAGATTTCCTTTTATTGGAAATTTCAGTACTCAAGAAGATCAATGAACCTAACATTGAGAATTCAACTGGAACAAGTGGTTGTTATTTGGGCACTGGGTTTGCACTTTATGGCGTCAGAATTTCCAAGTCCAATTTCATAATTTTTGCTCCGTGATTTTCGTAGAGTTCCATCATTTTAACCAAATAAATTGATGGATCCCAAAGGCAAACTTTGTTGAATCGTCAAAGTCTGCTGTTTAAAATGATAACTATTTATGCACTTTATCGAAAATGCAAACAAACAGTGGCAATTTCTTTAATTTAAAACAATTTAATAATATTGTGTGCAAATCTTTTAGAAGATAGTTGGGTTTGCAGCAATTCTAATTTCATTTGCTTTGATATTTTCAATCCGGGCCTATGGTCAATCCGAACTGATCGAAGACATTCCTAAAACTTGCAAATGCTTATAGATGTTGTATAAATGTTTATGACAAGTGTTTTTTTTTTGTAAAAAAAACTTAACTTTTGTAAAAGTCAAAATTTACATTGATCCTTCGAGAACAAACATCATTATCAAATATCATTGCTTTCTCTCTCAAAAAATGAAGGTTTTAATTTTTGTGGCGGGAAAAATGTGTTAGATATCATTAGGAAGTTCTGTTGAGAATTAAATTTAATCGTATTGTATAAATCTTTCATAGTTAAGCAGATATTTTTCAAAGGTTTCTTCCTATAGTATCTCGAATATTAGCATTTCTCTTAATGGCATTTCTTTTGTTAGCATTAGCGACCGCAACCGAAAAGATCCTTCATTCGACAACCACCAAAGCAGAATAGATTTTGGTGTCACTCTTTTCTCTCCCTTTAGTTTATTCGGAAAAATGGAATCGAATGGAGAAACCAAACGCTTTCTCTCCAATTTCCTTTTTATTTTTCCTACAAGTCATAAAAGGTATAATAGAGGATGACATCGATCCGCACTTGAAAGGAAAAGTGGTTAGTAATACTGGTAGCGGCTGGTTCTTTGATAGTAGTAGTAGTAAATCGTATATATTGGATCTTTTGGGTGGCGTATCTCGGGACACAAAGGCGTCGATATAAAACGTCCGCTTTAAGAGTTATCTCCAGACTAATATTGTTATTATCACTATCGCTTAGTTAATATAGGAGAGATCCATATCGTGCTCTTTGCTCTATTCGCAATCAATTCCGTTTAATCTAAATTTGATATTGCTTATTAGGGAGCGAATTTTTATGGGGAAAATTGTCTATAAAGTTGACGTAAACTATCCCTAAAAGTTTCGAACATTTTGGCTTTAATTGAGCTTTCATCCAATAATTTAATATATACGAGGGGGTATTGATATGTAGTTAGAATGGAAAGTTTCTACTAAATAAAGGTGAATATGGTTGTTATGGCTACAACTATGGTGCTTTAAAAATAAGTTATCAAAATTTGACATCCATAAGTTGAACGGTGATTTAACTTTGAATCTTTGAAAACAGCATGAGTCTGAGAAAAGGATATAATTTGAAAAGAATGGAGTTGCGGTCAAGGGAAATCTTCCACCGTTTTGCAGACGATTCCTCAAACCTTTTTTGACCGACTTATTGCTATGAAACGTGGAACCATGACTATGAGACTAAAGAGCAATCCAAACAGTGGAAGTATGTTAGTTCTCCACGACGAAAGAAAATCATTTTCAAAAATCGACTGGCAAGATTCTTGCTCCAGTTTTCTAGGATAAAGATGGGCAAATTCTGGCAGCTTATTGGGAACTGGGTAGAACTATCACGGGAGAATATTTACCGGGTTTCTAACTAAATTATGCAAAAACAATTGTGGAAAAGTGCCACGGGAAACTTACCAGAGTTGTGCTCATTTTGCAAGACTGCTTGTATTCAGGAGTCGTTGATTGCACTGCAAAAAATTGCTGAAGTTGATTTTGAATTGGTTGACCATCCGTCTGATTCTTCTCAAAAACACATTTGAAAGGTAAAGAAATTTCGACAAATGACGACCAATTTGTACCGTTGAGTGGTTCGCAACATCAAGTCAAAATTAAATGTTTAAACGGCTTAGAATTACTTTATGAGCGTTCTGCTACAGGTCTCAGTTTGAAAGGATTCTTGAAGAGAATCAAAATATTTAGTCACACTGAATAATTTCTTCGTTTGCCAAAAATCTTTGTTCAGGGAAAAAAGATTTGAATTGCGAGAACAGATGGTAGTCCGAGGGAGCTTAATCGGGAGAGCAGGGTGGATGCGGTTGTAACTGAAAGCTTAGTTTCAGTCAATATTTGCTGCACGATGCGGCTGGAATGCACGGGTGCGTTGTCATGATGGAATAGTACGCGCTTTCTTGCCATTCGAAGCCATTTATTTCACAATCACTGGCTTCAATTTCTCCAAACGTGTAGCATAACATTTTCCTCTAATTGTTTTTCCCTTCTCAAGATATTCAATTTAGAGAATTACTTTGGCGTCCCAAAAAACTGATGCCATCACTTTCCAGCGGATCGAACACTTTTTGATTTCATTGGAGCCGGCTCAACATGAACGGTCCATTGTTTTGATTGTTGCTTTGTTTCTGGTGTGTAGTCGTAAACCCAATTTTCGTCCACCGTAACATAACGCCGCGCAAAATCCTTTGGATTTTTATGAAACTTTTGCAGACAGTCAGCTGAAATTTTCAATCGAATCTGATTTTGCTGTAGCGTTAGGAGACGCGGCACTCATCTTGCACAAAGCTTTTTCAAGTGCAATTCATTATGCAAAATAAAATGAGTTCGCTCAGTTGAGATGCTTGTGGCCTTTGCTAACTCGCGCACTTTCACTTGTCTGTCATTCAACACCATAACACGGAGTTGATTGATGATTTCTGGGGTGACTGCTTTCTTTGAAGCTCCAGAACGAGGTCCATCTTCGATGCTTGTTTTGCCTCGTTTGACCTCGTTCACCCAAAGACGCACTGCGTTAATGGATTCTCCTTCCAGAAAAAATAGAATTTAATAACACCTAGAATTCCAATTTTATTCATTCTGTTTATGACTCGAAACAGTTAAATTCAAGTGAACAGTTGAGTAACTAATTACTGTCAGAATTACTTGCAAATTGAACATAGTCATTAAAGTGGATGAAACATGAAGGCTGCATCGAACATTTTAATCGAGACCTACTAATAAGTATGCGCTACAAATTATATATCAAACCACCCTCGTATTATTGAAATCCTTATTAAACATTGTTTCAATCATTATACTTAATCATATGTTTACTATCTCTATAAATTATTAAATAGTCAAATAAATTAACACAGACGTTCTGAAAAGTGTGCCCAAATTCAGATAAATCAACTGCTACGATTAGTCGTATCAAAACATACTTTTCTGGTAGAAGAGATCTGAAGAAGAGTCAATAAATGAAATAACGACCACAGTGAAAATCTATTAGGTGTACAACTTTGCTCCCGCCGTTTTCCTACAAATGGTTTTAGCGGGAAGCAGCGGTCGAAGTGAATAGATCGTACACATCATGCAGTAACTTTGGGCTTCTGACAACATAACCCCATAATCATATTCGTCGATTTGTGTCTTCGTTACAAAGTTATTCTTGATTGAAAATGTCAGCCTACGAGCCAAATTCTGGTCATTTGCGGGAAGTTTTAATTTTCCTCTTCAATATGAAGAAATCTGCAACTGAGGCTCATCAAATGCTCTCAAGTACTTATGTTGAGGTCACTATTAGTGAATGATCGTGTTGCGATTGCTTTCAACCCTTTAGGAATGGTGATATTTACGTCAAAGACCGACATAGCGTTGGAAGCAAGATAATGCAGAATTGGAGGCATTACTTGATGAAGACTCGTGTCAATGTCAAGAAGCATTGGCATGATCACTGGTAGTGACTCAATAAGCAATTTCATAACGCCTTGGGAATGATTCAGAAGCAACGAAATTGGCTGCCGTATAAGTTGAAATCGAGAGATGTTGAACGGCGTTTGTTTGCTTGTTAACAGTTGCTTAAAAGACAAAGACTGAAGGGATTTCTGCATCATATTGTGAGTGGCGATGAAAAATGGGTTCAGTACAATAACTCCAAGCGCAAGAAATCTTGGGAGTAACCTGATTATGCTTTCATATCGACGGCCAAACCGAATAATCACGGCTCCAAAGTCATGCTCTGTATTTGATGGGACCAGCTCGATGTATTCTATTATCAGCTGTTAAATCCGGCCGAAACAATCACAGGGGATCCTTATCGAACGCAATTAATGCATTTGAGCCGAGCATTAAAAGACAAACCGCCGCAATACAACGAGAGACACGATAAAGTGATTTTGCAGCTCGAGCTCATGTTGCTAAAGTGGTCCAAACATACTTGGAAACGTTGAAATAGGACGTCCTGCCCCACCCGCTGGATTCTCTAGACGTTACTCCCTCTGACTATCACTTGTTCCGATCAATGACACACGGCCTGGCTGACCAGCACTTCCAGAAGTATGAAGAAGTGAAAAATTGGATCGATTCGTGGATCGCATCAAAAGATGACAAGTTTTTCCAACACGGGATTCGCACATTGCCCGAAAGATGGGTGAAAGTAGTGGCCAGCGATGGACAATACTTTGATAAATAAGGGTGCAACCAGTTTTTTACAATAAGGCCTTACATTTTGGAAAAAACGGCGGGAGCAAAGTTGTACACCTAATACATGATTTTGTTGTTATATATTCCAACAGTATTCCTATTTGAAAATAAGCAATAAATCATTTGCATGCTAATCGAACGCAGATCTCTTCTGGAACAATGTAATTCTTACCTCTAATTGTTTAGACTTCTCTTTCTTACTAACATTCAAGTGCTAGTGTTTGTTTGAATTATGATGATATGAATTTATTTTAAAGAATCGTTATTTTTTATTTTCGCTGCTTTAATTGCAAGCACGTTAATGGTAGGGGGGAAAATCAAATCTAACTTTCAAGCGAAACTCACTTTCGCTATTGCAATTCATCATTTTTCGTACGTGACAAACGTTACATCATTCGATTGGGTTTTCCTCGTTTATTGCTTTCCGAGAAACGGCCATAAAAATTAACACTTATCGCCGGAATTATGAAATAAACGATTAGGTGTTCGCAAATGAGCAAATAAACCGTCGATTAAGCGCGACCGGCCGTTAAAGGTATATAAATTGAAATAATGCTACTGTGTATTCGCATTACTATTCCTTCGTTCCGTGCCAATTTCGAATAACAACAAACGTCGAATGGCCCTTTATGACGCTATTAATATTGCTCAATTTCATAACTGTCACGCGTGTTTTTATGGTTA
The DNA here is from genome assembly GCA_963695495.1 of Hololepta plana. Taxonomy (NCBI): domain Eukaryota; kingdom Metazoa; phylum Arthropoda; class Insecta; order Coleoptera; family Histeridae; genus Hololepta; species Hololepta plana. The sequence continues at coordinate 4,685,567 of OY968832.1, read as the reverse complement.
ATTTTATTGCAAAAATCAAATGACCGTATGGGAATCAACTATTAACCACTAAATTACAAAAACTGATCGCGTAAAAGAGGTGGCGTTTAAGTAGTAACTTATAAGATGTTGGTGTTATTAATAGAACTACGTTTACAAATTTTAACAGAATAGAAGAGTGTATGCTTTGGTATGTTCGTGTACACATATTTTTATCGACGAAAACTTTTGTTTTAACTTAGAATTGAAACTGAAAGATATGTAAGGCGTCCAAAAGTAAAATTTTGTTCCCTTTCAGAAGCAAGACATTTTTATAACACATCGTGACAACTAAAACATCGAAAAAATTTATTGGGGAGAATTGGAGCATCCTTCACATACAAGGGTGGTTAGATATATTTCATTACATATAGTTATACTACAGGATAAGAGAAGATTTCGATGTAGTCATAAAATATCTTCTTTTTAAATGACAAGGTTAATTTTGCAAGTAATTCTGGAAATAGTAAGTTGCTTAAAAGTTCATTTGAATTTGAGCGTTTCGAGTTATAAACAAAATAGATAAAACTGGAGCTTCGAAATGTGATTCAATTTTGCGATTTTGGATGGGAAAACAGCATAGGAAATCCATAAACGAATTTTGTCCACATTGGGCGACTCATATTGAACAAATTTTAAACCGGTACGAGAAGCATTCGAAATGCGTCGTGCTAGAGGTTCTTCAAAAGCAGCAGTCACATTTGAAATTAACAATAAAGTAGATGATGTGTTCTTGACTATTAAACAATATATGTATATTGAACGAGATATTAAAGACCACGAGCATCTGAGGTGAAGGTGTTTATTTAATTTTGCATAATGAATTGCACACGAAAAGGTTTCGCGAAAGATGAGTGCCCATTATTCCAATGCAAAACCGAAATTTTTCCGTAACAACGCCTGCATTTCAGCCTTAACGCAGCAAGAATGCAATAACAGAGGCTCAAGCCACTGAATTAGCTTCATCGCAGTAACAATTTGTTCACAAAATTCCAAACATTCCTGGCCGAATAAGATTTGCTCAATGTAATAGGTGATATAGAGCACAAATGAGTGTTATGAAGTTCTTAAGAAATCCACTTCTCCAAAATAACCAGAATGCTTGAGGAACGCTGGCACAAGTGCTTTGAACTTGTAAAGAACCCAGTTGAAAAATTAAACAGTCGTTAAAACCGATTTTTTTTCTGGCATTTAATTTATATCAAAACAAGTTATTTATCAAAGCACCCTCGTAGTTCGGAATAAGTCATGTATTTGGACCATTTAAAAATGGCCTTAGGAGGAAAGGAACACGATGGCTTTTGCGCCAAGACTTCATTGATCAGCTACAACATTAATTTATTGAAACATAATAAGAATGCTGGCTAAACTTTGCCAAAAAAAATATTTAAAGTTGGCCGACTATTTCAAGCAATACAATTTTGTCCTTCTTCTCGGGGACTTGATTATAAAATTAAAGAAAAAATACTCATTACGTTTAACTGAACCATGTATATTGTCTCTAAACGCAGCAATTCCTATTATCTAAACAACAAGGTGAGTTCGCTACAGATTAAAAACCATAATAACATTTCAACCGGCTCGAAGGACCAAAATGTGTGTCTAAATCAACTAACATCTTATTTTATCTACTATGTTTTTAATAGTCACTCATGATAGTTGCATGTAACTATTGAAGACAATACACAATATAAATAAAATAACTGAACAAATTCTATAGAATTTTAAATAACTAAGAAGAACAAAACCAAAACCATCTTAAACTTCGTAAAATTTACCGCAGTAAGGTCACAACATCAAGAAAAATGTAATTATCCTTGTTACTTCATTATAAGAACCCATTATTTTATATATTCCTCGATAATTCTTACGACGAACGATAATTACCCCTTTTTCGAAGTCCATTCCATGTTCTTTGCCTTCATAATTATAACCCTCACAGCTGAATATTATTAACATTTTTAATATTTTATTGCTCTCGATTCCCTATCTAACAACCCTCTCGACTACAACCATTACAATTCATATTACGTTTCCACACAACGTATCGATTCGGATTTAATTAAAAATTCAGAACAATTTACGATTTAATTTTTGCATCTTAATTCGCGTTTAATTACAAAACCGTAATTTGAATTATTCAATTAAATCGCTCTTGTATTTAATTATAATCGTATCGCTGGTACGTACAGAAAATAATTTGCAATAAGCATAATACAGGTTTCAATTAATTAATGTTAGTTTATAATATTTACTCAAATCCATTGTGAATGATTTAAATCTAATTACTATTTCGCTAATTTCCATGTATTTATAATTGTAGACGTTGTTAGACTCCAACATCAATTTCCCTTTCCATTACTTTTTTACATTCGTGTAATTCGTATGAACTAAAGCTTATGTTAATTCGTTATAAAATAATTGTTCAATATAATATATTTGCCAATTGATTAAGCTTTTGTCGCAAACATTTCAAAAAACCTTAATTATCGACATTGCCAATGTAAAAACTGCCAAGAATATAAAAGTAACGTATTTTTTTCAAAGCTATTTTGTAAACTATGAAATTTTTCAACTAAAGCGAACTTGAACGAGTTCAAACGTCTGTTTCAGATTAGTCACGGCTATGAAATTAGCTGCTTATTATTTGCTTACAACTACCTTTCGTTAATATTGTTACAAATATTCTTTAAGAATTCTCTTTTCGGTAAATATAGTGAATTCAAAAAAGAACCCATTCAATGTTAAATAAATTTTGAAAGGAAGGGATTTCATGGAGACCTGAAAATTAAATTTCTTTCGGGAGAGTAACAAGTGTGAAATTAGCTCACTAGACTTTACCAGCAATTACTACAAACTGTCATTTATCAATCTTAATACGAGACTACAAATTTTCACGAAGAATTTCTTTTTCAGCAAATATAGTAAATTAAAGCAAGAAGCATTTTCATTCAGCCAATATTAAATAAATTTTTAAATACAAGAAATTGGACAATGTTGATAATTTAATGTATTAGAGGGAAGTTACAACTGTTAAATTAGCTTAAACTTTACTACAAACTGTCATTTATCAATTTTAATACGAGACTACAAATTTTCATGAAGAATTTCTCTTTCAGCAAATATAATAAATTAAAGAATAAAACAATTTTTATTCATCTAATATTAAGGCAATTTTGAAATAAAGGGAATTGGACAGAGTCTTGACAATTTAATTTCTTTCATGAGAGTAGCAAGGGTGAAATTAGCTCCTAATCTGTAGCCACAATTACTACAAAGGGTCTATTATTAATCTTAATACGAGACTACAAATTTTCATGAAGAATTCCTTTTTCAGAAAATGTAATAAATTAAAGCAAGAAGTATTTTGATTCGGCCAATATTAAAGAAATGATGATATAAAGCGAATTGGACAGAGTCATGAATTTGTTTTTTCAGGAGAGTAACAAGTATGAAATAATCTCACTAGTTACTGCAGACTGTCATTTATCCATCTTAATATGAGACTACAAATTTTTGTTAATAAATTATTTTCAAGAAATATAGTAGAAGATGTTCGCGCCGCGAACAAAACAGCAATAAACGCATTTAGTTTAGGATTTAGGGTTTATGATAGGGACAATTTAGTTTTAGAATTTAAATGGTTTTATAGCCACCATAGAAAAAAAATGTGTTTCTACGAATCGTAAATCCTGGAATGTACTTCTATTGTGAAGAAAAAGGAAGGTGAAAGTGACCATTTGGCAATTCCAAATTTTTACATGACAACAACCCCAACTAATCACGGAACACTTTCACCTCCCTCTTCAAGAAGAAGAAATAGTTGTTTTATTCACAAAACCCGGCGTGCAAAAAGGGCATCATGACATTGAAAGGCAGAAGACTTTCAACGCGACCCACCAGAAGAAGCACAAGTTAAATAATTTTTGAAAAATGAAACAAATTTGACAGAGCCTTTACTTACAGTTACAACTTGACCTTTTGTCGCTTTCGATACGAGACTACACATTTTCATTAATAAACCTTGAAATTTCTTTATATTTACTTGATGTCATCACATTTTTTATAGCAAAAAAGGAAGGTTGAAGAAATTATCTAACTTAAGGAGATTACAGTTTTTACGTTAAGTGCACACTAATTTTAGCCGTTAATGAGTATTTAAGCTTTTTTCGAAAAAAGGAAACGACAGAAATTGCGCACTGGAAAAATAAACTATCCCAATTAGAAACGTTATTCATGCAAATGTAAACGGTAGCGAAAAGACTGTGCCTGTACCTTTACTGGGGTACTATTTGAGATAGTTTCGTTCTCTTCCATTTTGCCGTTTTTAGCTGTATTTTCCACTCTTGAAACTGCACAATATACAAGCACGAAGGCCAATGAAGAAAGTGGGAAATAGAGCAAGATGGAGAGAAAACAAAACTATTCATCCTATGTGTTGTGTATACACCGATAATTACCGTCTTCACATAAAAGCTTGGCCCCTTTTAAAAACGTAAAACTCCACCAACGTTAATGGAAGCCACATTTTCTTTCTTCATTCTGTCTCGGCTTCAGTTCCCCTCACAGTTTCTTTCACTCCAATCTCTCAACTTTTCTTTACGTAATGATGAAGATGGGAAATAAACACTGGCAGCAGTCTTTTATGTTTTAAGGTCAACCTTTTCCCATGAATAGACGACGACTTTTTCTATCGTTCTCGTATCATTCGAATGCGTTAACGTTTCACTAACCTTTTATGATTTCATTTCTAATCTTTTACCAGTTAAATATAACGACGACTAAAGCAAGCCAAACATTTGAAAGAAAATAAAACTTCTTTTAGGCGTTTATATGCAAATCGCATTCATTAACGGCCATATTTCTTAATTGTTTTCCACCACAAACATAACGAAGCGAGCAAATGGAAGACGATTAACAATAATACCATCGACCACAAATCGATGTCGATGCGTGTCGCTGAGAAATTGTATTTCTGCAAGACTTCAGTACCATCTGTTATACACGGATACCCATTCTCATTGACTTCGCAAGCTGTAACAATAGCACCGAATTAAAAGGAAATTCAAGTTAATGCAACGGTTATTTTATTGTGATATCAAAATTAATTCGAATTAAAGAATTTTAGAATTCTTAAAAAGTTATGGCAAAAAATTATTGTTGGTGTATTTTTTCAAGATTTGTGATTCACTAAATTTTCTTTTCACCAAAATTGAATTAATAAAACTTTCTGAAATATTAGTCATCAAGCTCCAAAGGCAGAGTTTTATTAAAACGATTTTCATCAAAAAGAAATACAGACAAGGTTTCCAAATGGCTTAATCGAAGGGAAATTTAAATATATGCTCAAATATGTTTTTATAAACAAAGTGTAAAACATGTGTAAAGAACATCTTTGATCACTTCTTGTATTTGAACCGACACAATGTTTCCAGAAACATTTCGAATTGTTCCAGCACTTGAAATGGAAATAATTTGTCTTACATAAATAAGTAACAGAATGTTTCACATCGAGACGTGATTGAAATGAATTCATTAATTTAGCAATAACTAAGTTTTATGCTAGTTGCTCTTTGTCATTGGAAGTCGTTGTATTATTATTAGTTTCCAAAATTTAAATAAAGGAACATACGAATCCTGTGCTAATTTTGCGAATTATACCATCTGAGCTTATGAATATTTATTCCAGAAATATTGAAGATATTTCTTCGATCCTAATATGTATGCTTTCTCTGCATCTGGATAAGATACATGTGTGTATATGTGGAGCATATACGAGGTGTATTTTGAAAATAAATATCGCTCACTTGTCAAAGTATACAAACGGTAGATATTGAAAGAAACGTGTCACTTTCCATGGGCGTCAATCGATATTAAATTTGGGCAACATTGCATTTTGCATTTAGAAATCGAATCGTTTATCTGATTTTCACTAATCTTATAGTCAGAATGTATATGTTCACATTCATCACAATCAAATAAGACACTATCAAATCCAGCGATTAGTTTCCGAATTGCTATTATACTTTTGAGAATGCACCTCGTACATTACACGTGCTTCGTGTAACGCGGAATATCGGCGAATCTTCGTTCGCTGCATGCCATTATGTCGAAAAATCCCGCACATCATTTATTTGCACTTTATATTCATATTCCAAAGTTAACCAACTTTCGAATTCCATTACTTCGACAACGAAAATAAGCGTCGTCAATGTCGCCAACCAGATCGCACACCCATAATCTCATGGCAATATTTTCTTATTATTTTTTTTTCTTTTGGTTTACCAATGCGATCATAATGATATCGATTAATGAGTTCGATAAAGTAACATTTAATCGTACTCACTGATATTACGTACGCCGTTCCATTGAAGAATCGACATCGTTTCCGTCGAGTATAATAGCCAAGACAAATACTTGGACCATGAAATTAACTTCGGTAATGTCCTGTAAAATAAAGTTTGCGCTTTCATTTCTAGTTTGGAAATTTTGTTAATTAAATTAATACATCCACTTTTATTATTACTGTTAGAGCGACGCCCAATTCTTGTCCGTCAAACTTACCCGATATTTATAAAGATACCGGATGTTATCATCAGCACATAGTCGAACGGTACTAAGAATGCCATCGCTTTAGGCACCGAATCGAATAAATTCGAGAAAAAGAATCCTATGGGGTTGATATGCAATTATTAACAATTGGAAAAATTATTGCTTATTAAAAAGTTATTGTTACCACAAGCAATTGAAACGTTGAACGTTAGCGTCAGCGTGAGTGCCGTCATCCAGAATTCGTAAGCATTCGATTTTAAACCGACCAGCCAGTAGCAGATCGTCGTGAAAATTAGTGGATCCAATATGAAACCTGGAATCTAAACCAAAGTTTCAAATACGTGCTGGTGTACGTAAAAAGTTTTGTAATATTAAGATGCTGAATAAGAGCTCCCTGTTTTGCAATGGATGACCGTATCAACATTGCTTGCGTGTAGTTTAAGTTGATAACACATTTATCTAATATAATCAAATACTGTAAGCAATTGAAATTCGGTTTATTTCATTCTGCCGAAGTGCAAAGAAGTATCTTTTTCTTAGTTTAAACATGTCGAATTTTGTGCGGAAGAAAAGAGTATTTGCGAAGAATTTTCTTACACTACTTTATTAAAAAAAAAAAACTGTGGCTGAAGCATAGAAAATTGTCGTTGACGTACGGCGACAACGCTCTGTCGGAAAAAAGCATCAAAAAATTGGTTTAGACGCTTAAAAAAAAATGTTTTGACATTGGCGCATCGCGTCAGTTTGAAAACGTAGAGCAAGCTGAACTTGCAGAATCGTGAGCAGTTGACCATAAGACAGATTCCAAAGTTTGATAGCATTAGGAATAATTCAAATGCAAGAATATTGGGTACCGCATGAGTTGAAACCGAGAGATGTCGAACAGCATCTTGACATGTTTAGGGTGGAGATGTGTTTTCTTACTTGAATCCTTTTTAGAGTTTCGAACGTGAGGCACTCCTTACTCCGGTTTGGAATGTTATTGGTTTTCATGACTCGTTATTGCTTGACCAGGACTTGGATTGCCTGAAGGGCCTGTGTAACTTTCGCACGTCGGTGCAAGAAAGTTTGTTGGGCTGATAGTAGTATGAAGGGAACATAGTAGAGGATTGTCATGCAGTGCCAGGTTCTGGAGTAACTATTCGTTTAGTTTGGCGATGTGACTATTCATGGGAATGATTGAGAAGAGGTTTTGGATTGTTTGGTTTGGGACGAGTTAGTGTTTTCGGGAAATGGATCGAGCCTAGGGGTTGTAACGGGAGTGGATTCGTCTTTGCAGGTGGGTGGGATGGGGCGGATGTAAGCATTTAGGATTTTGATGCCTGTTTTCGGTTGGAGTTCATTAGATTTTAGAATGGGGAAAAGTCACGTGTGAACAGCTACTTTAACGTCAGAAAATAAAAAGTCATTTTGCATCGTATCGTGACTGGGGATGAAAAATTGATACACTACGCATAGAAAATCATCCGACAAACATTAACATCGCCAGCAAAGCAGAATATCCCTGGTTCCAAGCGTCTGCTCCGCATTTGGTGGGATCGGCTGGGCACCGTTAACCATGAGAATCTCAAACCGCGCGACACCATTAAGAAATCTCCATCGACTTTAATTGATGCGTTTGAGCCGAGCATTGGAGGAAAAATGGCGCCTGTTGGAACTTGGAATTGCTTAAATCCCCACCGGACATTGTTACCTTCCGATTATCACTTGTTTGCACGAACAGCAATTCCATTCTCATGAAGATGCAAAAGAATGGGTCAACTCTTGGATAGGCTAAAATGACGTGTTTTTTTTTTCGAGGTGGAATTCCAATGTTACCAGAATGATGGGAAGAGTAAGTGGCCAGCGATGGACAATACTGTGAATGACTTGTCTTTTGTATATTATTTTTTTTTTTCCGTAAAGCATGAATTTTCACTAATAAACAGCAAGAACTAATTCGACATCCTGATATTATTCAACCGATTCTCCACTACTAATTGCCTTTCAAAGTTCTATAATACTGAGTGTTTAAATAAATTCCTGCTCAAGAGTGGCATGGCAAATATATTGGTTATTAGACGTACCTTTTAGATCACTTAGTGTAGGTTAGAAGTGGATTAAAACAATAAATAATGAACACAAGACGTATGTCTAATAAGCAAATACTTTGCCACGGCGCCCTTGAGGTGGAATCAATTTAGACAACCAACATAAATAGCTAAAGGGGTATTAAGTGTTTGAGCTCGGAAACAGCAGCTAAAGACTTTTACTAAAGCCGATTTGATAGCAGTGTGACTAATCAAAACTATTTGAATACCGATCAGCACTTAAAATAATTTATATGCCCTTTGCATTATAATTGTAAATAAAGAAATTTCTATTTAAACGAGGTTAGGCTAAGTTAACCTCAAATTCCTTATGTCCTCCACAGATGGAAAAAGTGGAAAATAATGAGTAATTTATGGCCAAAAGTATAAGAATTCATGAAAGAAGAAATTGAAAAATGTAAGTTAATTGCTTAATTTTCACAAGTAGCCGCGTAAAAAATCTATTAAGTATAAAAAAGGTTTTTTTGTTTCACTGTGAGATTATCACTGCTAAACAGTAAGTATTAGGTCGGTGCATAATTATCCGCCGTTTTTGAAAGTAATTTTTTAGGTAGTTCGCAACAGAAAAATATATCGTAAAAACAATCAACTTATTAAAAAAAGTCCAAATTATCATCGATTTCAATTGCAGCCTCCTATTTACTTGTTGAGTGGTCTATTCCACGTGTAGAAAAGTGCTAAAATTTTGCATCTATGAATGCCCTCACGTCGGTTACCAAGTAAATAAAATTTTCATATACTTTACCAGTTTTTCAACGAACGATTTATATGGTGATCTGTACGAATATTTTGATTACTTGGTAACCGATTTAAGGGCATGCAAAGTTGCAAAGTTTTAGCTCTTTTGTACACGTAGAATTTGCCATTTAGCAAGTAAATCGGAGGGTGTAATTGAAATGGATGATAATTGGGACTTATTTTAATAAGTTGATTGTTTTTACGATATATTTTTCAGTTACGGACGAGCTAAAAAATAGCTTTCAAAAACGGCGGATAATTATGCACCGACCTAATATTATCGACTGTAGATGGTTTTCTTTGACAAATCAACAAATTTGTTTAAAATTGATAATAGGTTAAAAGGTTAAAATATAGCTTTTTGATCACTGTTTCAATTACTAATTAACGATTCCATAATGCATTCCTGAAAGAAAAACACAATGAGTGAATAAAAAAGGTGCCGTTTGGAAGGTGTCATAACTTCAAATGACTTGCTTCATTCAGTAAAATACGGAAACTCGTAGGGAAGCACGCGACAATAACAGGATCGCTTTGCAGTTGCAATTGTTATTAGTTTCCACCCCATCTAAAGCTACATGATATGTTGCAGGAATTTAATTAACTATCATGATTTATTGTCATCTTTGCCACCCTATGAATTATGCATTGATAATTACTGATATGATTGACAGGGCACCTTTAAGAACCTTAAAATTGGACCATAATTGGTATCTGCTTCAATTATTAATTAATAATTCTGCATTGCGGAGCATTTGCATTTATTAATATTCAAATTGTTATATCATGCAGAATTAGAAAACCCCGAAGGAACCCAAGCACAATCCCATTTAAATGCGATCCAAGCATATTTTAGGGGTAGAAAGTAAATGACGACCATATAATTCCGATTCTTCCGGTAGTTCATCTGCCTATGCAGTGGTTCCTGTATTAAATTCTAATCAAATTTTTATCAATGCCCTTATCAATTGTTGTTTATCTTGTTATTATGAGGTTAAAAGTGTCACGAGCCTCCGTGGCGCAATTGGCTAGCGCGTTCGGCTGTTAACCGAAAGGTTGGTGGTTCGAGCCCACCCGGGGGCGCAAATCCTATTTTGCCCCTCCGTACATTAATAATTAACATAAAGTCAATGCATCAAATATGAAGAACTTTCTTACTACAACGACCAGACGATGATCATTCATGAAGTCGAGGTAAATCTAAATCCCTAACGGACTACTCACGAAAGCTATTAATTTGGCCAAGTAGAAAACTCCGGCCGAATATAATCCGGATTGATGTTCGCGGTTGAATATCGCCAGATCGTTCGGAAACGTTGCCAACACGCCGTACATCGGTGTAAACACGTTCTCGCAGACCATCGCAACTATCGAACCCTGCGTCGTCATTATACCGGCTTGATTTAACGAGAGCGATCCGGCGTAGCACAAGCCAACGAGAAAGGCCACGATCTGGAACGACGATATGAGAAATGATAAGAATTGATGTTTATATTTTGTGTATACGAGGAGGTTTCGATAAGTACGTAGCCTGGAAGGTTTCTAACAAATAAAAGTGAACATGGCTACTATGGCTACGACTATGAAAAGTTTTCAAAGTTTGACTTATCCATAACCAAACTGTGATTTTTTAAGAACAACATGAGTCTTAGAAAAACATAGAATTTGAGAAAAATCGAATTGTGGTCAGTTATAAATTTTTTTTTTTTTTTGAAAGGGTTATTGGGGAAAGAAATTTTTGCTGATTTGATATGAACCTTAGGTGATTACTGTCCTTCATACGCCACCAATAAAAGCTGGGTTGCGAAATATGAAAAAGGAAGATCAGCAATATCTATGACCACTCTGGAAATCTTTGATTCATCTGTCCATGATATGATTTTAGAACTATTACATACTAACTAAATTACGCAAAGAAAATTGTGGAAAAACGCCGCGAAAAACTTGCCAGAAGTGCGTTCTATTAGCAAAACAAAACTTTTGCTCATAAGTCGTTGATTGCACTGGTAAAAATGATTAAAATGATTTTGCCTCGCTTGACTTATTTTCCGGATTTAACTATTATTTGTACCCAAAACTTGGAAAACATTTGAAAACTAAAACGGAAAACGGCTTGCAGACCAAGACAAGCAAACATTTTAATGGCTTAGAATTCGTTTTTGGACGTTCTACTTAATAGTCAAAGGAAGATTATGTTGAATAAATACAATTTTGTTTTGAAATATTGTGTCGTTTCATATGGTAGACTAAGTAACTTATCAATACCCCCTCGTATATCTCTCCCAATAACGCTTAAACACAATACAAAATGATTGAATGAAACTAACCGAGCAACGTGATCAATCAATTGAATTGTTCCATTGAAATACTCACGATTTTTTGAATTAGCCTTACAAATTGTACAGACGGATTACGCAATATATCTAATAGGTTCCTACAAATCAACATCCAAAGTTTCGTCCACCAGAAGATCTCTCTGTTTTCACGCCATAAATCCCGGGCAAAAGGAGAAAGCGAAACAAGATAAAGGGAAAAAGTTTGTTGAAATCCACTTTTTTAAATTAGAAATAAAGATACAAATTGTTACTTACAAATCCTTCCTAAAAACACAATCGTTCGTCTGTCAAAAAGAAGAGAGAAAATAATTTTAAATTAATGGCAGCAACAATAATATGAAGACGAAGAAAAAAATGAAAAAATCTGCTTCGCTCACCTCCATCGATCTGCCCATATGGAACTCGTACTGTACGATGATATCGATTTGCTTTGCATAAGCACTGACCAAATATTGATTGCAAATATATCGGATCGTCTGTTTGCTCTCCGCCTCGAGTCCGGGCGTTATGGCCAGCGTACGTATGAAGAAATCGGCCGGATTATAATTTACCGGACACTCGTAACCCAATCTACAAGAAGAAAGAGGACAAACAAGAGTTTAGCAAACACCCAAAGAAGAGTCAATTGGACAATTAAAATAAAGTGGATCTAGTATTCAATAACAAAATATAATCTTCGAGAGACGTAACTCTTTAAAGAAATTCAAGGCGCCATTAATCGGTCCTGTGAATGCGATTTTGCCATCGGACAGCAGAATCAGTTGATTGAACTTAAAGAGTAACTGCGACGATGGCTGATGTATGGTGCAAATGATCGTTTTACCGCACGCAGTCAACGAATTCATCATGTCCAAGATGTTGGCGGCGGAGGTCGAGTCCAATCCTGTGGTCGGTTCGTCGCAAAACAATATCGCGGGATCTGTTAACAGCTGAGAGATTCCAATTTGAGTCTTCTTCGTTAACAACAATAAATTAAGACTGAATTGATTAGGGTACCAACTTTTGTCAGTTGCTGATAAAACAAAGTCTTGGAAAACAACAGATTTTAAAAGAAATAACATCAGACTCAAGAATGTCAAAAGTAAAGCTAATTGCATCAATCTTTCATGTGCTAGTTGTCAATGTTTTCAAGTGCAAAGTGTAATTTTCCATTCTTGAGAAATTAATTTCGATTTTCATCAACGCCAGGGACCGCGAGAGAGTGGCATTGACAAATGTTTTTGTGAGTGTATTAATGATATTACTGTTAGTGATTATTTTTAAGATAGCCCTTGTTCATTCATATAATTGCAAATAACTTTGTACATTGTAAAAAATCATTTATTGTAAATAGAACTAGCTTAAGAAAACAATCACCAATCGACACAATGCTCCTGTTGCGAAGAACTGTTGCTTTATTTAAATTAACCTTAACGATACCACAATCGAGAGATTGAGAATTCGTTGCAACAGGGGAAGTGTTGTCAAATTGAAATTGAATTGTGCAAAATGTAAGAGAGACAAAGTTTCCAACCGATAAGATCTGGACAGAACTTATCCGTTCTTAAGGTTGTCGTTGTTTTAGTTTACATTGATTTTGTCATAAGTAAATAAATTAAGGCGTTAATTCATACAGAAAAAAAAATGCACTCAGGAGATATAGATAATCAAGACGCGAGTGTTCTTTGCAACAATTAATTGGCGAAGAGACCTGGTCCTTCGAGAAAAATCCGCATAAGGAATAAACAATCAGAATTAAAAAAACAAAAGTGAAGCTAAATAGTGTTTTTGCTAAATATGTTTAATAGCATGTAACAATTGCTCTTTTTAATACTTTTTATAAGTGACTTTAGATTAGTACCAAATTTTAAAAAAATCAAACGTGAAACCAAATTTTGAATTTGTCAAATACACGTTGACATGACATAGTTATCAAGAGACCAAGGTTTCCAAAGATCACTGAATTCAGCCATCTAGAAACAGCACCAGTAATTCTTATGAGGATTTTGCAACTTTCTAAATCAGGTATAAACAACTTGCAACTTTTCAGAAAGTGATTTTGCTCATCACATTTTGCAATAACTTGTATTGGGTATCTCAATTAATTCGTCCTCAACAGTGCCATGGCAAAAACTTTGTTTACTAAGTGTACGTCTCAGGTGAAACTGTTAATTGGATGGCGGTTATTAATTATTTAAATCATGCCGCTAAGTTAAAATTACGGATTCTCTGTCTAAGACATACGTTTAGTCAACCCGGTACTTTCGAACAATATATAAATGCAACATTGCAATGGCTCTACGGAGCGATCAAAAAGAAATTCGTTTGAAGTTAGGCGACGCAACTGTCAAACATCAAAAGAACCTTATGCAGCCATTATGGATCAACAAATTAGGAAACTCCTTAAACGTCAAAGTGACATTTGTCGTCGTCAATACTTTTGTCATTACAAATTAGTTAATTTACGCGTAAAGTCCAAGTCGACCGGATTTGTGCTTGATCGCTCTGTACTTCGTTGGTTTGATTTGTACATGTGTGATGTATATGTATTTTTGGTTTGCTCTGTACATATCCCTTAACCCAAAAGTTCCCGAATCCGTCTTAATAAGTGTATTTAGTCGAAGTTATGTTTGTTGCTGTTGTGTCAAAACATTTTATAAAGTTCGCACGGACGTCGTTGCTAGTTTAAAAATTCTTTTGATGCACGCCTGGAATTTATTTGTATTGCAGTTGGAAATGATTTAATAAATTAGTGTTTGGCCTCGAATTAGCAAACTAATTAATTTTTTTCTAAACTACTGTTTGAACTTTTGGCATTGAAAAGGTATATAAAAAATATGATTTCTTTACCTCTGTGGCGAAAGCTAAACGTTTCAATTCGCCGCCCGATAATAACATTTTCGAGCCTCCGTTATGCACGCTTCCAATTTTAGTATGAATACATCTCATCAGATTTAATCGCCTTAACAATTTCAGTATCCTATCTTCGCGCTCCTTCCTGCTCTTCCGCCGGTCGCATTTGAAACGGGCCTAAGAGACGCCACATATAAATTGGGAAACCGTATAAGAAAACATCATTCGCTCATATTCATCTAGATTATTAATAATTATGTTAAAAATAATAATAATTTGATGTGAGTGGTAGATTAAAAACGGTTTTTACCATAAAATTCATGTGCTCCCAAACGGTTAACGATTCGACAAATAACTCGCTCTGATGCATGAATCCGCTTAAATGTCGCATATAATTGCCAATCGGTTTACCATTTATTAAAATATCACCGTCAACTTTAACGGCCGCATCTAAAGTACGAAATTAAATCAGTAGATTTTTTCGCTGCGAGAAAGATGGTTTTAAATGGATTTATATTATGAAACGATTTTCCAAACATTCACGACGATTACCTGAATTTTTATAAGCCAAGACCGACATCAAAGTACTTTTACCGGTGCCGCTGAAAATGAAAACATGTTGATGATCCGCTTCTTATTTTATGAGCACGTCAAAAAGGAAAATGGTTTTCATTTAAAAGAAAATTTTAATGATAAGGGAAACATCGTTTTTTTTTGCTTTCTCTGCTACTGACGTATGAAAGCCGAATAAATTCCCTAATTAAGGAGAAATAGACATTTCTACGGCCGGTAAAATAAACTTTTACGCGTTTATACGCAGGTAGTACCGAAAGCTTCTGCAAACTGTAATAATAAAACTAGCTTTGTTTCTCGCGATACTCTCCTTTCAAGTCATTACATTTATGCGTGCGTTAAGGCCAATCTTTAAAGCAAGAAATCCATTTTTATTGACATATCTGAAGTTACCAAGTTTTTGAAAGTTTCAACCGCCTCATTTGCATTAGTAAAACGCATTCCTTTAATTTAGGAAAGAGGACGAAATCGCAAGCTGCCAGATCTGGACTCTATCACGGGTACTTCAATAACTCCACCTTTGACGCCATCAAATGGTCCATAATGTGCGCAGCAATATGCGAAGGAGGCATTGTTATGGTGTAGAACTAGTTTACTTCGAGGCCGATTTTCGCGATATTTTTCAAAAACTTTTGGCAAATCAGAAATCATGAAATCTTACCATGACTATCAAGATATATAATAATATACTTCTGCTATGTGATTAATATTTTTTTTCGTAGCTACCTTGATTACATTAGTTTGCAGAAACTACCTACGTATGAGAGTTAGCAAAAAAAAATTATAAACAATTACAATTGAACCGTTTCAAACATTAAATTTTTTGAAGACTAGTCCAGTTTAACGTTACATTAAAATTCATATGGTAAGGAAGCATTAGTTTCGTGCTAGAGAAAAATAAGAAAGCAAATAATTTAATTACTGCACGAGTTGCCATTTTAAATTGTATCATATTTAACGGGTCATTTACATACAGCAAAGTTGAAGGGGAAAAAAGAAGAAACAACAACAACCGTAATGGAATAAAATGTATTGCGAAGTTACCTCGAACCCATCAATGCAACTAAAGTTCCCGGTTTTACTGCACCTGAAACTTAACAATAAAATGATGATGAGCAAACTTGAACAACTTCACAAAGAAGTAAAATAAAGTAAAAAGTAAAGCAAGACGGATGATGATGATAATAGAAAAGGAAGGCAAAAGTACGATTCGCGCGTTCCGTTTACAACTTTTTGCTGTATTACGCGAGCTCGCAATAAACTTTAACAGTATGCTAATGTTATTATCATTCTTCATAACAACAACAACAAAACGTTTCTCATATGTTTATAAAATATTATTATCATCGTCATCGTCGTCGTGGAGCGCGAGACGCTCACTTCCATTTATAATACGCTGATAATTATCTTTGCCATCTTTTCTCTTTATGTAAATGTTCAAGTCCTTCCACGCCAACGTCGTACCCTCCTCGATTGGCGACCATTTATTATAACTTCTGCAACTCTCGAACAAAAACGATTCGTTTCGATTGGGGAAAGTTTCCGCCGTAGCTTCGCCGTTCTGTGTAAACATTAAAAGAACTCAGTGAATGAATGAGCGAATCAGTAAAAGTGGAAGCAATAAAAAAACAAATATAAATAAAGGGAAGACAATAAAATTGCAATAAATTGAACAAAAAAAATTGGGATAGACAATAAGAAACTGGGAACATTTATTGCAATTTTTCCCGTGAAATGAGAAAAGTAAATACAGTCGAGTCAAGTGCGGTAGGGAACCATAAAATTACCGAAATTTTGCTTCAGGTAAAACCAAGCGAAGAACAACATAAAATGAGACATTTGGTTTTCTATTATTATTCATTAACTAAATAAATAAAGCACATACGAACGTTTGCAATTTAAAAGGACGCGAATCATATTTATGTGAAATGTAAAATTTGGAGAAATACATTTATGTCTTTTTAAAGTTGTATTATATAGAGGGTGCCAAACTTAACGTATCCTGTAGGCTAAGATTTTTCTTTGAAGAGATAGAAAATTGCTACAATAGCGATAATTTCAGCAATTTTGTCATCCATTACAAATACGAAATTATATTTCTTATAGCCCTTCTAACTGCTTATAGCCAAAATTATTCTCTATCTAAAGAAAAATAAAGAAATACGGGTCCTATTTAAAAAAAAACAAAGTTACTATCATTTCTGGCTAAACCGCAAGTGCTTTAACACTAATATTTCATATTTAAATTGGATGTAACAGGACCGAAGTTGTTTCCATTATATCGATTTTCTATCTCCTCAAAGAGAAAGTTAGCCTATAAGATAAGCTTAGCCCACCGTACATCAAAAATAGTTTAGAAAACGTCACATGAAACAATTTATTAAAACAATTGATATTATTACTAAAAATACCGTTTTTCTATAAAACAAACTCCTTTTTGTCGATTAACTAAAATCCCTCTTTAAATGGAATTTTGTATTTGCCTGCACAACTAAATGAACGACTAGGTTTGTGTGCTAAGTAGAGTGACTCTACTATATATAGGATGAGTACAACAACAATATCCAATTTTAATGGAATTGGATATAAAGAGGAAAGTCGTCGAAGAGAAACATCAGTGGTACGACAACACACTGATAACACTTGACAGACTTTTCCCTTTCATTTAATATTTCAAAAAACGCTATTTTACCAGGGGGAAAAGTTTTGACAATGACTCAAATTTGGGAGAGAAGCCTTGTAAAATATCAATAAGAACTAATGAATATGCGGTCTTACAGTTACTTTTATACTGAACTCTTATTTGGTAATAATTGAAAAGTAAATAATAATTAATTGCAATGAAACGTATTACTTGATTACTTGAAACTGTCGACGATAGCGTTATGCTATTGTTGCTACTTTCACTATCCAAACGTTCGTCGTTCTTTTGGTCATTGACACGGGGCACGTTAGATAACATTAACATTTCTTCACTAGATGAACTCATTTTGATTAATGATAAGATACCATTCAGCAGGTTAATTTTATTTGGTAGAAAAGTAAATAAAACACATAACTTATCATCCTAATTAACTAAACGCAACGCACGTGCACGCCAGTGCGTTAAACTAATCAACTAAACCGTCCTTCTGAAACCTTTGAAATCATGAATTACTGCCCGATTGCCATTCGTTGCTTTTCCCCGACGTGCAGAATGAATAGAAAAACGTGCGGTCGATTGGTAAATTGACACCAGCATTCTTTTTCTCTTGTTCCACATTCTCACCTCACTTCATTTATTTACTTCTTACATGCGATTATTATTAATCTTCGATATCCGCGACACTTGATACAAAGCAAAACTTGAGTTATTTCACACAGTGTTCAGCTTTCTCTGTCAATTAAGAGTTTCAATGCTTCTTGGATATCGAGGAACGATTGCATAAAGGCTTCCAATTATACATCAAGTAGGTAATCTAATTATCTTTATTGATCGATTAATCGATAATCCATAATAATAAATCCATTGAAACAATCTCTCATTTATTGGAAAAAGTCTTGGCGAGTAACGCGACGAAAGCCAACGTTCGGTAGAAGACAATTAAACCGGCCAACGAGACGACGTCGAACGTTAGATTCCCCTGAAAAAAGACAAGAAAACCCACCACCGAACGAATCAATTGGCCGCGTGTAAATTAATTGCCTTAACGTTCGCTGCAAACCTCTTGGAATCCGTAAACGTCGAGCACGACGTGACCGGACCGCGGACACGTACCGTCAACGATCGACGACGGCGCGGTACAATTTATACTTTCGACGTTCGACCATTGATTAATCATGAGGGCCTCTTCTGCGTAACGGAACCACGATAAATAAGAGATCCATCTCAGATACGTTGGTATCGATCTAAGAAAGAGAAAGAAAAAAAAACGAGAAAATGGAGCAACGATGGCAACAACATCAAGCATTCCAACATGTTTTATTATGTATTTCGTTCCTAATTTATATAGCCTTAAATTTTTTAAGTTTTATTTAAAATTTTCAGCAGTTCTTTCTTTTGGATAAAGTTAAGATTAAAGATATGTCAGGAAATAGCAAGGAGGAGACGAAGAGGCAAAGCAACCCTCCTGTAACGCGGTATCCCAAAATAGCAAGGTTTCGCTCTAACGCGAAATTATAAACGTTTAAAATTGTCAAAGTCTAACAGGTCACAAATCGAAATTTGTAACACTTTTAACTAAATTTCGCATTGCCAAATCTTCGTCATTTCATAATTCTATCTACAGTAGTTCCGGAGATATTTACGATTTTCTATGACCATCCGAATGATAATTTTCAGGAAAACCAAAATAACTCCGAAACTCTACATTTGAAGCGAACGATGGCTTCAACAAATTCCCGTTTAAATTCCGTTTCCGGTATTTCCGGAAGTGCGCCATATTGAGCGTTATATGCCTATCTCAGAGATAACACTTTTGTGCTCAAAAATGTTTCTCTAAAATCAACGATTTCCATCTCCGCACTGTTAAGACACCTTCTATACCTGAATTGCTTCCTTTAATAGGGCATCTCATAAAAAATTGCAGTTTTGAAAGCAGATTCATTCTAATTCGATTGGTAAGCGTTTACAGTTGGCCAAAGAGGTCATTACCAGAGAAAGTCGATATTCTGCTAGTTGAATTCACCATGGATTTGAGCCAGATAGAATAGAATAGAAATAGAATTGATAGAATTGCTTCAAGAACGGTCCTATGGGCATTAATGAATGATCATCGATCGAGAAGACTAAAAACATCAGTGGCGAGAAAGTGCGTTAATTAATAAGGAACGACAAGGAATCTTCCGTGAGATGCTGCTTTCGAAATGGCAATGCAAAAGATTCAATTCACACATGTTCTACTCTTTCTAATAACACTTTAAACTTTCTCAGAAAAAAAGTGACATTTTTTGATACAGCGTGTTAGATTAAAAAGAAGTCTTAGGAGTTAATAAGTTTTTGGAACTTAACCCTTCTTTTAGTAGCTTTTTTAGCATATCTACCATGTTATAGGAGAGTTACCATTGCTAGAGTGTGTTAAGAAAAAGTGTCACAAACTTTAAGGGCTATGACCAAATAAAATCAGAAAAGTCTTAATGAACATGGGACCAGAAATGGAATGTTTCGGAAATACGAAACATTTTCCGATATTATTTATAATTATGTACAAATTATTTATAATTATGTACAAACGATGCAAACAATGACCAAAGGAAAAATAACTCAAATATGAGGCTCAAAGTGGCCTCCTTCCATTTCACGGCCGACATGACCTGTCTTTGCCGCAAGGATCTTCGAACTATTTAGAAAATCTTTGGCAATCAAGCATTGGCTTAAATTCGGTGACATCTTTGATATATTCGTTGTCTCAGTTCCTTGGGGTCATTTACTAGCGTAGCATAAACAAAACTTTTAAAGTCTACTCAAAGAAAGAAATCTAGAAAGTTTAAATCTGGCAATTTTGCAAGTCATTGTACAGATCCTCGCTACCCAACTTCCTTTAAAAATTGTACGTAAATGTTCCTTAAGAAGACTGAATGAATCTCACGACTGGAATAAGCTTCAACATAAAGACGTAGTGTTCCTCTGCCATTTAGCATTACCACGACCATAAATAAAATGCATGTCGGCTAATTTAGAATCAGAGTAAAAAAGCATAGCGAAAATTCGTACAATTGTCATTAACGACTTAATATCAACTGCAAACTCTACCTATCACAAAACAGCTGTTAACTGCGTTATGAAAATGCAAGTTTTGTGAATGAAGAAAGCGAAATCCGAAGATATGCTATATACAACAAAATGGAAATATCCTCCGTATCTTCGAAATGGTCCATTTCCGGCCCCATGTTACTTAAGACTTTCCTGTTTCTCTTGGACCATATTTTCGCCCCTTAAAGTGTGTGACACTTTTATTTTAACACCCCGTATACTTTTAAATTGGTTTGTTGAATGAATGTTAAGAAATGTTTGCAAGTACCGTAAATTGAGGATGAAACCGCCTAATATTAGAAATGGTATCATTAGAGGCGGTCCAATCGATAGAGCCATCGATACGTTTCTACTGGCGCACGAAACTAGATATCCTGCATTAAAATTTATATTAATTCGGTGAATAGCAATTTAATTGTTAATTAATCGATTTTACCGAAACTCGTAGCCGCATTTGTCATTAGCACGACGATACCGCTGGCGATGAAATATCGTACAATTTCCGGATTCAATCCGATCGAATAGTAACAGATAGCGGTGAATAGGATCGGTATGAGTACGAAGAGCGGCAATTCGGCGAGACTTTTGCATAAAAAATAAACGTCCGTCCTGTACATGCCGTTACGATGTTCGCGTAGAAAGATTTGCAATTCGGCGTTGAACACCTGTAGAAGAAAACAAAATCTTAAAGGTGAAGTACTAAACATATGAGCGAAAAGCATATGCGAGAAAGTTTTAAAGGATTTGCAGCTGAAATATTAATTTCATGAAAGCCAATTTTCTTTACTTGAAGAATCTGGCATCAGTCGGTTTATTTTATGATAATAGAATAGAATTGTTAGAACATTACAAATACTACAATCTACGAGGGGAGTTTGAAAATAAATTTACTTGACCAAAAAAGGAATGACTTATTGTTAGCAAAAAATCTAAATTTAATTCTTTTTCACTTGTTATTCATTCACTTCTTACTAAGGTAACTGAAAAATTATAAGAGGGCATTATAAGCATTCGTGCTGGGTTATTACTTGCAAATCTGGAGCATATTTCTTGCATCATGACCTTTTTCAGATTAGGAAAAAAATGGAAATCCATCAATTTTTTAACCTACTTCGTGAATGATTACGATCACCGTAACATTGATATCAAATTAATGACAGTTGACGTTTAATGAAACAATTGAAAAACTTGCAAAATCTACTTTTCATCCCATCCCTGTATGCCGAGAAGACAGATTTCGTAATGGAAGCTTAAAGATGAAAGTTCAATTTTTATCCGCTCACGTTTTCGTTTACGAGCTTACAAAGTGAGACGACTATCTCGGGCGTAGAAAATCCCTTTTTCTCTTTTGCCCCATTCCAACCAATTAATACGAATTAATAATTCATCTCAGTTTTTGTTGTCTTCTCCGCTCCTCTGCCATCATCCTCGTGATATTTTATAGCCCGCCATTAATATTACATAATTAATATTAATACAAAGGTTAGCAAATATTGGCAAAGATTTCCTTTCTCGCCCCCCTTTCCACTTGCCTTTAACGTAAATATTATATCGTTACACGTAAGAAACTGATTAATGATATCCCCATAAAACTTAACATGCAATTAATTAACAGCAATAAAGCGAATAGTCACGGTTAATGCTCCTCGAGAAGAAAAGGAAGGAAAAAATGAACGACAGAGAAGAGGAGGAAGACACTAGAAACTGTTTGCACAACAATTGCCGAGATTCCAAACGTAAATAGCGGACGCGATAAGAAGATCGTCGTCCCAGATAGAAGGCAAATAGCATTTATTTGAGGATGATTATCAGGATCCGGCGAAAGCAAAAAGAAATGAACAGAAAAGGAAACGGTTAGACTTAACCCGTTTAGTGCCATTTAAGCCGGCGTTAATCTTTCACGGAATTCGGACCGTTTCCTACAAGTAGAATCAACAAATTCTCGATCCCTCTGGCTGCTGGCTTTCTTTCTTTTTTTTTCCCTTTTTTCCACTTAAATACTTACATTAATTACGGCGAACACATTCTGAAACGTCATGCTCGTTAAGAACATGAAAATCGCTCCGTTTATGTTCATTACGCCCGTCTGATCGATCTCCTGGCCGAAATACAGAACGCTTATCATGACGGCGACCATCTGAATCAATCAAATCGCATTATAACTATAAGAAAAGTTTTCTTTTTCAGCAGCATCTTACAATAGTTTGCATCAATCGAATTTTAATTAATAGACTCTCCTTGATGACGTTCAGCCAAGATCTCCATAAGACTGCACGGAACTGAGAGCACCAGTTGGCCTTGTACGGGCTCTCGTGCGATTCGTTCGTTTGCCATATATCATAGCCAATTTCCCGTCGAACCTGAACGATAAAGAATTTTTTCACGAAAAAAAAATCTATTTAATAGCTTTGGCAATAAATTACAAATTCGCCGGCCTCCCTAAGCGTTTTCAAGCCAATTTCCGAACTTTCGAAAGCGTCGCAAATCGCCCTGATGGCACCTCTCGATGCGCCCTCGTTTTCCGACTGAACGGACAACAGATTGATGTAATAATCGGCGGGATTATAATTTTTCGGGCACCGCGACTCCAAACTGTAAATAATGGAGTTATTTCTTTTTTATTTAAGTTTTTGTTGCGCGTCAAACGTCGATTATACAGGGCGTTAAAAAATAGTGTCCAAACTTTAAGGAGTGATAATATGGCGCAACATAAGCAGAAAAATCTTAATGAACATGGGGCCGGAAATGGACGGTTTCGAAGATACGGAGGATTGAACTTTTTTGCAGCATATATTCCGTTTTCGCTTTCTTCATTCACAAAACTTGCATTTTCGTAATGCAATTAACAGCTGTTTTGTGATACGTAGAGTTTGGAGTTGCTGTTAAGTCGTTTGTGACAGTTTTACGAATTTTCGCTGTGCCTTTTTAGTCTAATTCTGAATTAGCCGAGATGAATCTCATGTATGCTCGTGCTAGCGGGAAATGCCAGAGAATGTTGAAGCTTTTCCGAATCGTCAGATTCCTTCAAGTCGTCTTCTTAGAGACCATTTCCGCGGACTTTTTAAATTAAGATGCTTAGGAAAAGGTGGATCTGTATCATGATTTGCAAAATCGCCAGATTTAAACCCTCCAGATTTCTTTCATTCGGGAGATTGGAAAAGTTTAGTTTATGCAACGCTTGCAAGTGACCTCCAAGAACTCAAACAACGAATAGATAAAAAATGCCACTGAATTTCAGCCAATGCTTGATTACCAATGATTTTCGAAAGAGTTCGAAGGGCCTTCCGGCAAAGAGGTCGTGGCTGCCGTGAAATGGAAGCAGGGCACTTTGATCACCATATTTGAGTTATTTTTCATTCGTGTTTCGTCCATAGTTTGCATTTTTTGTGCATAATTGTAAATAATATAAACGTTGCAAAATATTCCGTATTTCCGAAACCGTCCATTTCCGGCCCCATGTTCCTTAAGACTTTTTTGCTTACCTTGGGCCATATTATCCTTTAAAAGTCTTAAAATTCGTGACACATTTTTTTAACGCCCTATATTTCAAATCGGAAAGGTACCTTTCGAAAAATTGCCGGACCTCGTGTCGCGATCCTAGGAACGCGACTCGGCCCTCTGCCAGCAACAGGATTTTATCGAACAGAGCGTAAATTTCGGACGACGGCTGATGTATGGTCGTTATCACCGTTTTGCCGCTTTCCGTCAAGTGCTTTAACACTTGGACGACGTTCAGTGCCATGAACGAATCCAATCCGGACGTCGGCTCGTCGCAGAACATCAACGATGGATCCGTTAAAATTTCGGACGCGAACGATAAACGTTTCCTTTCGCCGCCGGATATTCCGCCGCAGTCGTACGTACCGATTCGCGAACTTTTACAGTCGGTCAAGCCAAACTGCAAGAACATGGATTCAATTTATTTAATGTAGAGTATGGACCAACCCAAAATAACTTCGATTCACGAACTTAATTCGTACCTGAACGTTATTCTTTCGCGAATCGAAATGTTCGTAAACCGCAACAATTTTTCCCAAAAGGATCAATGTTAGATCAATCCGGCCAATAACCGTTTTATGAAATAATAAACATGTTTTGAAACCTTGGATAAAACTGAATGCATAGATGTGTTCCTTATTTGCTCAAGGACCACCAAATATTTATATTAAGAGGTTTAAGAGATAATGGTAAAAATAGAAATTTTGCAATATACATTCCGCCACATATTTTGCAAATCCTAACGTTTTTAGCGTATAAAATGTTGATAACTGATGTAGTCTTAACCTGAAGTAAACCGAGACTTTGAACTCGAAACTGTTGTTCGTAATTGGAGGTGTTAGTGAACCAAGATTTTATTCTATTAAATTTTGGCTTGTTTTTTAACATATGCTACAATGTTCTTTTTGTTTTTATCAAAGTTAACACATTGCCTTAAATTGCATCAGATGTAAACCAGTAGAATATATTCAATATAATCGAAGAAGAAGAATGTTTATATATTAAGTTGCCCAAAAGAAATTTCCACTTCTATGTAAACCAAAATTTATTATATCAACAATGAAGCAAAACTTGAATCCAACAGATATTCACCATTAGTATCAATGGCATTTCGCTATCTCGCATGCAAAAAATTATTGCCAATGGAATTTAGCTATCTAGCACGTAAAAATCAACAGAATGTCCTTCTGGAAGGATTCGCTACCCTGTAAGTTTTGAAAAATTTAACAATGCAGATTCTCACTGCATTGATCTGTTTGAATTTTCTCTTTCGCCAAGTGATATTCGATTAGCACCAGGTCTGAAATGTAGATGGCAGATATGGCAGAATACAGCCGAATTATTACATTTCCTTGAGCATGATTTTCACAGATTTCGATGAAATTCCACCGCTGTTTTACCTTGGTTACTTTTGATCAATTATAACCTAAATTCTTTTTAGCAATAAAGAATTGATTGGTCCCAGACAAAAGCAAAATTGGTAGTCTCCATTTGGTATTCTCTTCAAAATGGACCATTCAAAAATCTTTTTAAGTTTATCAAAAATGTAAACAAACATATCGGCAATTTCTTGTAGGACAACAAGCTCAGAAGAGGCAAAGAGATTGTGCAATGTTTTAAAATGCTAGAGAAATGTGCTGCGATATATAAAACTGCAAGAAGTTACCGCCCAAAAATGCAAACAGTTCCTATTTTTTAGAAATATATATTACTTTTTGGTAACTTCGCGATTTCATCTAATAATTCAAAAATTTGCCTAACGGTTTCTGTTCACACATACGCGAAAAAAAATATATCCCTATGATACTCTAATATTTGCTAGTTTTTGACCCGTTCTGAAGTCAATGAAAAATAAATGTTCATGGCATTGAATTTCACTTCATTATGAGGCACACATAACTTTTTGCGGCGATTTCCAAACTTTTGCTCCAAATAGCCAACAGATCGATCTTAAGAATCACAAAATAAAATTGCATCAATTATTTTGATTATATTGCACATATTGACATAATTTAAACCACAAAATCCTCTATTACCTCTGTAATAACCTCATCGACACGTCTCATTCGCGTCTTGTAATTAATGTCACGGTCCATACGCAGCAGTGCCTATGAAATAATTGAATGATAAACTGGATCGCGCCATGTGCTTGTCGTAATTTACTTGAAAGACGAGATGTTCCTTAACGGTTAAATTGATCATGAATAGATCGTCTTGTTGAACGTAAGCACATTTGCTGGTTAACGAATTCGGCACGACCGGCATCCCGTTGCAGCATCTCAATCCGGTGACGATCACGTTTTCGGCCGATCGAAAGGTTAATGCGTTCAGTAGCGTCGTTTTACCTGAACCGCTCGCACCTAATATTGCCAATAATTCGCCCGGATACGCTACACCGTTCACTGAAAATGAACAAGTCAAAGCATTTTATTTCATTCAAAGAATGAACCATAATACTACAAGGTGCGCCATTGCCATAAGCAACAGAACAGTAAGGATTTAGTGTGAATTTTGTAGTTTCACGAAAGGCATGACCAAATTTGTCTTTAATTAGGCGATAGACAAAATAGAATTGTGGGTAAAATAAAGCGAACAGTTAGAATGTAGGCTCGAACGAAATCTTTCTTTAGGTCTTCGATGCACAAACATTAAAACTCTGGATGATCAGGAACATAAAGATTGCAGACGTTTTCAGCAATATTGCAAACGACTATTTTCGGTTGAACGAACGGTCTATCCATAGCCAAAGTTTAACTATTGCCTTTAAATTGCCCATAAAACTTGCAATTTTGATTCTTGTATGTGTGTGTTTTGACTTCATGTTATTCAGGATTCAACGAATGAAGGTTAAACAGTCTTCGTTATCAACCAGATAGAAAGAAATATTTTGTGGATTACGTTCAATAGTTTTTATGCGTTCGTTCTATTTCTATGGAAAATATAATTTCCGGTAAACGGAGGAAACCATAAAAACGGGCTAACACTTAATAATGTAATAGAAGCTTATGGCAAATGGAAGAATATAATTGCATATGTAATTTTCTACGATTTCCATTTGTGCATTGACTAAAAGTTAATTTTAACATTTGATATGAAAATAAATACCTTAACATTTCATAACTAACTTTCCTTATCAGATAAAATAATGATAAGGTATCCCAATGGTGCGGACTCGGAGCAGTTTGCCAAAACGGTTGACTTTCGACAAAAATATTTCAAATAAAACAGTTTTCTCTGGGATATCGCAAAAATATTTTCGAACATGACGCACTTCAGAATGCACCTGAAACCGAGACTTGCTCCGTTAATTTAAATGGAATGATACACTTTTTATTACACTTTTGCATTCCTTATCGATTTTTAACAGGAGTTTCTTGAAGCCATCATATGCTTAAAAAGGATCGTTTCGAAGTTATTTCAGAATTTGCCAGAAAAATGTGATTTGGAATGTCGTGGAAAATCGCATATAGCTTTGCAACTATTCGAGATAGTTACGCTTTTTTCGCTCTTTTAAACATTATATAGCGAAAATTTTGCACTGCTTCAATTTAATTAAAAAAGTTATCGACTGTGATTTTTTTCTTCTTAAAATTTAACATTTTCAAATGCGCAAAACTTCATATTTATATATTTTTTATCTTAGTGAAATTCTTCTCTATCTCCAAAACTTCATTTAGCAACGAAAAGATAACTTTTTGATAATGTAAAACCAATTCAAAAAGCTTACACCGAAATCTTAGATCCAGAACGATGAGATTAAGGACTCACGTGATGCACTTTTTAATCGTGCAAATCGTTGTGTTGCAGACGAGGAGATTGATTTGGATTTTAAAAAAGTGTTCAGATTCAAATTAATAAATCTGTTTTTGAAACTTTAAAATGTATATTATTTTCCTTTTTGTAATAAGATATTAAGTCTTTTGCAGTGGCTACCTACGTCATATATTAAATTTGTTTCACTTTTCGCCTTAATTTTTTTAACTGTTTCGATTAACAAGAGAAAAGAAAATTACTTTGTTGGGGTCCTATCAATTTGGTAATTTTTATTCAAAAGAAAAGGTACAAGTAAAAAAGATTTAATCCCATCACTTACCTCCTTTGAGTATATGCTTCTTGGGTCGTTGCAAATCGTCTTTACCGAACAAATTGAACGCAAAACGGCCGGAAGAATCGTCCGACACGAAGACATTGATATCGTTCCAAGTGCATTTGATCCTTTCGTTTTCGAACGACACTTTACTACCAACATCTACGGACTAAAGCGTTAAACCATAAAAAATAAGCATTAAAAGCCTCTTCTTTTTTCGTTCACTTAAACCAAATTACTTACATAACTTTCGGCCGCAGCGCCAGTTTTCAACAGTAAAGGTTCCTTCTCGTCCGTCATGATCACATTAAAGTAACACACCGTTTAAAACGCGAGGCAAGTTAATAAAAAAATCTACGTTTTAATGTAAACTGATGCCGCAGCAACGTAGGTAATTTAACATTTTTCTTTTCGCATGTAAAGTTACACTTTCAACTGGGAAACGTGATTATTTCCGCACGAAAGCATACATGAACATAAAATGCAATCGATACGTTGATTGAATTATCGCGTTAATAAGGAGGGAATAAGACAGGATTCCTTTCTTGCTTTAACGAATTAAAAAGGTAATGTAATTAATAGAAATGGTTGAAGGCTGTATTATCATGTATTCTCAATCGATTCGAATAATTTGTACATTGAATTACAAGTACGAGGATTGCAAGTTATTTTTTTAATCTCAATATGCTTTTGTACATAAATATAACACAGACAACGTGCGAAGAAAATGAAAAAAAAGTAGTATTAAATCGTGAGGGACGGTAAACGAAACGAGAAAGAAAGCTTTCAATTAGAACAATGAATAAAATTTGAAAGATAAACGATGATATGTGTGTTGTTTAATTAGAATGGAATTAGAGAGCGTTTTTTTAATGGTAAAACGATTGAAACAATTTGCATTAAAACAAATAAATCATGCTTATAAATAGTTTTCATTTTCAATCTTTATACGGATTTGATATAAATTTGATAAGCTAATGTATGGAAGTATTAAGAAAACAAAAAGATATTCCTTACACAAGAAAAAGAAATAAAAAAATGTGACATCTCTCTTAAAACTTATGCAAAATAATATTAATAACAATGCATCCCACTTATTCATAATAATTGCCCTAATTCCTGTATGTGTTACAATTGCACTTTGTCGCTCTTATTATTTTGCATATCTTAATATTAACAATTACTGTTATTGTACTTCTGGTTATGTCATTAAAAAATAAACGGGGACCATTAGATAATAAACTTACTCAATTTGTTGCATAAGTGGAAACGCATCGTTAACTCGTAATCGATATTAATTATAATAGTAAAGTATGAAAAAATAGCATTAACCCTTTGTATTTAAAGGAACTGATGATATATGTTTCTTTTTTGTTTTAATTGTTACTTAAATTTACTTTAAGCCTGACTTACATAATAAAATATATATATTATAGGGTTCGTAATCTAAATACGTTTATAAATACATTTAAATACAAAGGTTTAATAATATATCTGTAAACCACATTATACACAATACAGTTGTTAATAGTTATTGTATTGGCACTTTATCATTTATGTTAAATTTAATTAATTAAAATTTATAAACTAAGGCTTATTATTTTTAGCTAGATTATGTGACGCCCAATGTAACGAAGTCTTCCAAGAGTTACTCAGAGCCTCGTTGAATTTTGAACGAAAATGTGCTAAAGCTTCATCCTCCGACTTCGATAAAACCTACAAAACAAAATTAAATATCGATTAACTCGAGTAAATTGTCCCAGTTATTTTGAAATTTACCAAAGTTTCCTTAAGGTAATTTAAATCCTTCTCCGAACTTAATTCGGGGAGACCTGTTGAAATCATCATGGCAAACAATGATAATATTAAACCACCGTGTCGCCGTAACGTTAAGAATGCCTTCTCGCAGTAGTTTTGAAATACTTTAAAATCCAAATTCTCTTTTTCTTTCTGAGCCTTTTGCGGCTTTTGGCCGCGCGTTATAACATGCACGAAATCGTGCGTCAACACAAAAGGCACACGTTCCCTTTTGAAACCGAACTTTTCTTTAAAATGACCCAGTATGTGACCGAAATCGATGTGAAATAACTACAAACAATCAATAAATTAAAGTGCGTTTCTAAAGGCCGTTTAGAAATGCTCTTACTTGACCGGACTTCTTCACCATAATGTTGTCCGAATGTCTGTCGGCAACTCCCAGGACGTACGTCGCTACGCAATATCCTGCGCACGAGAGCGTAAATTCGTTGATGGCCTTAAGAAGCGCTGCTTCTGTCGTATTGTAATCTCGCAACCATGCTAAAATCCCATTTTCAATGTAGCATAAAGCTTTTTCTGTTTAAATCATTTTCAATACCTAATATAGAACCTTTTCTAAATGCTGATGTAACAGCGACAGCTTTCTCCTTTTGTATGTTGGCGATGGTTTCCGCATCTAAAACTACCTCGATCATACCTACTCTATATTCCATTGATATGCAATTGTATGGATTCATCCTGTAACAAAATCGTACATACAAATGTTACAGCATGAACAAAACGAGAAATTGCAGCTTCTCGTACCTTAAGTCTAAACCTTCCCGTTTCCATATCCTATCCATAATACGTAACATTTGTAAAGTTAACATGTCCTGTCTAAGATCGTCGCCGTTCTTAAATATCAAATAGACGTCGTGACCCAGTTTATCGGCATTTTGAAATACGATCCATAACGGCCGCATCTTGCTGTCCATCACTTTACACTTCTCTATCCTAAAAAAATGCGAGAATTAATTTTATATTAAGCAGTTCACACTGTCTTTTAGTGATAAATTGATCATACTTAATACTGTCGCATCTGTAACTAGGATCAAGCGGACTTCTAATATCTTGCACGTCTTCCTTTAGCAGATACGTTTGCAATTCGTATCTAGCCTTCTCTTTATCTTTCTTCTCTCTCACTAATTCACTAATTTTCTTCAACTTTTCTAAACATTGTAATTGTTTTAATAATATGTTTATGTGCTCGCGACTACCCCTGCAGTAGGCCTCCAGGATTAAACCGAAACGTACTGACACAGAAGGTACTTGCATTTCAGCTCTGCAAATGAAATTAACAGAAAGTTATTGGTAATTGTCCTGTACACCAACACCTACCTAAGATACCAAAACAGGTAATGACCTATCTTTTGATTGTTTAAGGCCCTATTTAACAGGAATTTCACTAAATCACAGTCGAGATATAATTCGTGTTTCAACGCTTGCACTAGTTGTAATAAATACAGTAACAAATCTTCGTCGCTAAAACAATATGCAATCAATATGTATTTGAACCAAACTGTTTACAAGCCGTACCCAACATCTTGCAGGCATTTCACCGAGAAACTTCGGACTTCTTGATCGGCGTACGCGAAATCGAGTAATTCTAACGCTTTCTCGAACGGCAACTTTGGCCAATCGTTCAACAAACAAACCGCCTCGCTAATCACATCCTTATTATTCCAGTCAATGCAATGTAATAATTTTGGTAAAATATCCGGGAAACATTTCTTCCATCTGTAACGCGATCGCCAAATTTTTGCCTTGTCTTGCTCATACAATTCGTAATACGAATCGTTCTCTGTGGCGATTTTCACACAATCCGCTAATTCGGCTTCCGTCATGTTAGTGGTTTCGATGTTTATCTCATTCTTAATGCGTTCTTTAGCATGATTAATCAACGTTTCGGTCACTGGATAGATCACAGTTTGTTCTTGACCATAGCTGGAATATAGTAATGATGCGTATTAATTATTTTAAAGAAAGATTATTTGAGAACGTACCTATCGAATATTAAAGTTAATGCAGTAGCGTTATGCTTTGGATTACAAACAACAGTGCCCAACGGATAGAGGACCTCTTCGTTCATTACCAGCATATCTTCTGTTGGTGTCCACATGTAGAGGGTTTTAGCGCCTGATTTCAATTGATTTCTAAAATCGTAAATGGTCGTATTCGCCCATGCTATTGGATTGTGCAACGGATCCTAGAATGTGATCAATTAACACATTAAATTTCTTGCAAAAATTAGTCGATGATACCTTGCCAGATGAATCCTTGGCTTTCTTCGTTTTAATTTTGTTGTTTTTCGTTACTTCATAAATTGCTATACATAATTTTGCACATTTAGGAATATTGCACACTTTTATATTGAAAACTATAGTTTCGTTAAATTCACATTCGTTCACCTCGCCAATCAATTTCTCTGTAGTGTTCTGCGCCTGGCACAACGACTTTCCTCCGTGAAATATACTGGCTTGGATGCCAATCTGTAATTTACAATATAAAGAATTATTTGTCGCAATACAAGTAAGAATAATAGTAATACCTCCGCACTTTTACAGTTCAAATGACTAACAGTCGATATGGTTATTTGAAAATTATCTTCCATGTTCCATGAAGATTTATGTTTGCCTTTCTTTCTCAAAGTTAGTGTAGACGTGGATAGTTTCTGTTTGTTCATATCCAATATATGCAAAGATTCGAAATCATTTTCAACTTCAACTGAAAACAAAACTATTGAATATAATAATTGAACTAATCGACTTCAGGATTGTACTAACTAGGAACATTATGCACATAAATTGTAACTAGGCTAGGAGTTTCATCTCGTGATAAAGAATCTTGTATATATTGGAAATCGATCAACTGATGATCGCCTACTAAGTATTCATCTTGGCCGCAAACTTTCAACACATAATCTGATGATTTTTCGCGTACATTTAGCAGATTCGCTTTCTTATTCAATATTAATTCCAATAGTTTATGTGGTGATATTGTACGCGAGACGTTAAATGTGAATTTAGACTGCAATAGAAAAGATACAAAACCAATTAAATAGTTTTATAGATCTAAAATCGTGGCTATTTACCTCATAATTATCAATTTTTACACTTAAAAATATATCATCTTGTAGACAATCATTTAAAAATTCCGATCTAACTGGTGATATCCTTGGTGGAAAATAGTAGCATAGTCGCTCTAACCATGACATTTTCCATCTGTTATAAGCTATCTCATCACAGGTTCTTCTCATTTTAAAACGAAAATCATTGATTTCCGAATTATTCAAAGCATCAAACTCTTGTAAACCTACAACAGAAAAGACAAATGTAGCTCCTTAATGCTGTGGTTTGGAAAATAACACTATCATTACGTTTGCCTATTAAATGTCCAATTTGTACATTAAGGGTATGATCATCTTTGTCTGGTACAATTTCAGTAATCTTGAATACAGCTCCCATTGGCTTAATATCGCATATCCTTTTACTTTCATCTGTAGCCTCTTCCATCTCAGCCATACTATTAACAAATGTGAATAGGTACACTGACATGTCGTGCAGTGTACCAAACAGCGGCTGCTTTTGGGCCTCATCCCAAAGTTCCTTTATAGAGCATTTATTGTTAACATGTTAATCAATTACACATTAGTTTGTTTACTTACTTCTTTAATCTCGGCCAGTGTAGCATCATGATTTACTTTCAAAAATATTACAATACCATTAGGCATCAAACATGTTACGGTAATATCAGTGTAGTTAACATCATCCAGATCTTCAGATGATGGTCTGGATAGCCAAAAATCATATTTAAATTCCTTTGGTGTAGGAACCATTGTGTATAATTTTTCGTCACTTTTGTTCAATAAGCAGTATTATTTAACAGTTTACATTGTGATTATCAGGAATACGTCTGTAGCCCTGATTAGATTTGTTAATTCAATAATATTGTAGAATTGATAGCTGATAGTTTCAAAATCATATCTCATAACAACATTTGAAATTCTAAAATATTTATCAAGTTTAAATTAGTTTAAATTAATGTAACTATATGAATCATTACTTACAGCCTGTTAATAAATATTAACTGTTGATATTAAAACAACAAACCATTCAACACTTTTTATTTATCTAAATTTTTCCTGTGGTTTTTCTTTGGTTTGCATCTAATACCGCTTAATACACCCATAATAATATAACATACAAATAGGAAAAACCCTAACTGATCATTCGCTATCCACGTGTAATAAATACCACTTTATTGCTTGTTACGAAATACATAATGTTGGTAATAATTTACAATCTCCACTATTCACTAGGTGAAGTGAGCAACAATTCTATTGCAATAGCAAAGAGGGACATTTAAATACAATATCGAATGCCTTCAAAATACCTCAATTCCAATATTTAATATACATCACGGTAATTTATTTATTACGGTCATACAATTAGATAAATTAATAAGACACTATTAAAGCTTGGAAATAATTTACAATCCAAGTGCATATTTGGTTGTCTATGTAGCACATTATTTGGAATGTGTTCATGAGATAGAGACCATGTTGAATCATGTGGTTTGATAACAATTTGAATACGTGAAAGACCAGGTAAAATGTTTGAACATTCGGTTAAGGTACCGAGACTCTATAAATCAGCTGCTAAAATAGTTAAAGCATACAAAGAGAATGGCATCAACGTTCGGGACTTTATATTTAATAATAGACATCCAGTAATTTTAAATGGATATATTTCAGGTTAAACATCTCCCTGTTTTAATAACTTTAAATAATTTTGTTGTAGAACGTCAAAGGCTTGCACGCTTTAGTATCTGAAACGATTAGAAAGTCAAATAGAATTGAATACATCTTGTGTAAATCAAAATTATTGAAAAAAGAGGATCGACTTGATCCGTGTTTGGCAAGTGTATTGATAACAGAATTGCTATGGGGTAAAAAGGTTTTACCTGGTAATAGCAAGCCTGTCAAAACTATTTTAGCACATGAGCAAACACTTAAAGCCCACTCAAGTGATTATGTTGAAGATAAATCATCTAATCCAGAAGGTAATTTGTTTTTCTTTTCTGTTCTTTTTTTCAGATAAGCTCTTCAATCATCAGAAATGGATGGAGAAGTTGTGGCTAGTGAACAGTTAACTCCAGAACATTCTAGACAAGCATCAAAAGCATTACTTTTATTGCTGTTCTACAGTTTCTTAATGTTCACTCTACCATTTGTTGCTTTCTTCTGCACCCAGCATTATCTC
Source organism: Hololepta plana (assembly GCA_963695495.1). NCBI lineage: Eukaryota > Metazoa > Arthropoda > Insecta > Coleoptera > Histeridae > Hololepta > Hololepta plana. Next base: position 4,650,054 of record OY968832.1, on the reverse strand, counting down.
AAAGATTACTTCAACATAGATGGTTTCAATAATACAGCCACTTCTGTATTTGCATCAGTAGTCATTGTCAATGCTATAATAATTATGTATGCTTATCATGCATTTCACGAAAAAGAATACGATGAGCATGGAAATGAAATTAAGTCTGATTTGAAAGTAGACTGATAATTATTATGCTTCACATAATCTTACATAGTTATTGATTAACATTCCCCATATTTTGTAAGGAAATTGTATTTCTTCCTAGTGTCTAATAAACTTATTTAATGCGATTTTTTTGTTTTAGTTTTAAGACCGCGCTACGTGCGCATAAACACCCTTAAATTATCCACAAGCGAAGCAGTGGATGCGTTCCGTGACGAGGGATGGATTTTGAAAAAGTTCACCAATAACGACGATATCGATGGATTTTTGGAGGCTGTCTCCAACTTGAGTGTCGACGAATTTATGGTCGACATTCATGTTAAGGATTTGTTGATATTTCCACCGGGAACGGAGTTTTTTAAACATGAAGCTTATTTATCCGGGAGCATATTTTTACAGGAAAAGGTAACGGAGTGCTAACAATGATCTATTTATTAATTATCTATTTAATGTTAGGCCAGCTGCATACCGGTGCAAGTTCTCGATCCGCCACCTGGCAGTATCGTTTTAGATATGTGTGCGGCGCCTGGAAATAAAACAACCCAATTGGCGGCGATACTCAACGATAAAGGAACGATTTACGCTGTCGATATGGATCAGAAGCGGGCAGGCGTTTTAGAGACGATGGTCGAAAAGTCCGGTGCGACATGTGTTAAACTTATCAATCGCGACGTTGTTACGATTACCGACAAAGAATGTCCGAATGTCGAATACATTCTTGTCGATCCTAGTTGTACCGGATCAGGTAATTTATTATACTAAATTCGTTCCCGAATTAGTGGTCACATTCGATGATTTTTTCATTATAATGCCAAATTGAATTTGATCTAGAAACTAATAAGTAGAACGAACTGCTCAAAAGAGATTATTTCAAATTACATTATTCATGAAATTTGTTTGCGGTTCTTGAATGAAAAGATTGCCGCTTTTGCGCTTTCTGGTTCAGGTTATTTTAAACTTTTTCCAGGATTTCCTTAAAAAGTTATCCTAGGTTTTAAATTTTCCCGGATTTCTTCAGAAGATTGCCGTGGGTTTTAAGCTATTTCCAGCATTTCTTTAAAAGGTTTTCGTGGGTTTTAAACTTATCAGGATATCTTTTAAAAGCTTTCGTGGGTTTTGAACTTTTCCACGTTTTCTTTAAAAAGTTTTCGTGGGTTTTAAACTTTTCAGGATTTCTTTAAAAAACTTTCGTGGGTTTTAAACTTTTCAGGGTTTCTTTTAAAAGCTTTCGCGGACTTTAAACTTTTCCACGTTTTCTTTAAAAAGTTTTCGTGGGTTTGAACTTTTCAGGATATCTTTGAAAAAAATCCTGGGTTTTAAACTTTTAAGGATTTCTTTAAAAAGTTCTCGTGAGTTTTGAGCTTTGCGCGGATTTATTTAAAAAGTTTTCGTCGGTTTTAAACTTTTCAGGGTTTCTTTAAAAAGCTTTCTTGGGTTTTAAATTTTCCAGGATTCTTTAGGAGATTGTCCGTAGGTTTTAAGGTTTTTCCAGCATTTCTTTATAAAGTTTTCGTGTGTTTTTAACTATTCAGGATTTCTTTAAAAAAAAATCCTTGGTTTTAAGCTTTTCAGGATTTCTTTATAAAGTTTTCGTGGGTTTTAAACTTTCACATAATTTCTTTTACAAGAATTCGTCGGTTCCAAAACTTTTTAGGATTTCTTGAAAAAGTTCTCGCTGGTTCTAAACTGTTCAGGATTTCTTTAAAAATTTCTCATGGGTTTTAAACTTTTCAGGATTTCTTTAAAAACTTTCCGTGGGTTTTAAACTTTTCCAGGATTTCTTTAAAAAGTCTTTGTGGGTTTAAGCTTTTCTGGGCTTTCTTTAAAATATTTTCGTGGGTTTTAAGTTATTTCCAGGAATTCCTTAATAAGTTTGTTGTATCGAAAATTTAAGAATGTTTTTTTAACTTGTTTCTTATTGCACCGACATTCTTTTTATCTGCTGAAAAGAAGCTTAGAAGAACTCCGCTTGCATCTTCAACATTTGCAACTAGACGCAATGCAATATTCTGCATCACGTTCATATTTGCAAAAAAATATATTGTATATTTTGAAAGCATCAACAACGTTCTTATCATAATATTCACAAATGTTGCTAATAATTCGAGACAGAAACATTAATAAACAGCATACACTCATCAAATTAATTTCGTTTAATAGGTTTAACGAATCGTATTAAAGCAGACGACGAGGAAGATGTCGCCACGCCGGACCGATTGAAAAAATTACAAGGATTCCAAATCAAAATTCTGAAACATGCGTTACGTAATTTCCCGAATGCGAAACGTGTAGTTTATTCGACGTGTTCGCAATACAAAGAGGAAAACGAGGAAGTGGTCAAAGAAGTTTTGCAAAGTAGTCGATACTTTAAGTTGGTACATTGTGAGAATGCACTGATGGGCAAATGGTCGAATTACGGATCGTCGGAGTACGGCGACATCGGTCGATTCAGTTTGTACTCGAAACCAGAGAAAGATTTTACGATCGGTTTCTTTGTCGCCGTCTTTGAACGTTTGAACGAGGACGAAGTTAATCCGTATTTGAAGCTGTCAGTGAGTACCACTGATGATGTGGCAAAAAGAGAGAAAAAGAAGAAGAAAAAATTGGCAGCAGGTGATGATGGGACTGATCAGAGGACGAATGATGGCGATAAAAAGCAGGAAAGATCACATTCACAAGAAGTTCAGCATGATGATAATAACTCAAACGTAATTGATCAAGATGAGGGAACCAAGAAAAGAAAGAAAAAGAAAGGCGATGGAAATTTATCAACAAACGTTTGCGATCAAATTGAAGAAGAAGTTGAACCATCTAGTAAACGGAAGAGAAAGAAAAAGGCCAAATCAGAGAACGATATCGTTGATGTGAATGTAGGAGATGACACAGAAAACACACAAGTTGTTAAAAAAAGTAAAAAGAAGAAACATAAAACAAAATCTCATGAAATGTAATGTGAGCAATCAAATAAAATGGAACAGCACAGCAAAAGAAAACGTGGTTATGCAATATGAAAGGAAAAATTTCCTTAAATGCGAACAAGTTGCCAGTTAATTATAATTTTACACTGCACAAACCGTTGGAAAAAGAAGCAGCTTTCAGAAGATTACCCAATCAATACATATTTTTATTATCAAAGGAAGTCTAGAATTAAAATGAAATTATTTTCGTTTTTTATTGTTTGTCTTGAAATAAATCCGAGCAAAAAAGAATTTACATAAAATGAATCAGTTTAGCACAAATATTTTACTTAATTTATTTTCAGCCTACATATAACTAATTGTAAATTTTAATCCTAATTTTACCATAAACGTTTTGTTGCACTTTGAATTCTGTTCATATCCATCAATTTCCGCAATTGAAGTATTTTTTGCAAAATTAATTGCACCTGGTATTTTATTGCAACTTCTCTTTAGACAAAACTTCAGCAGTGGAAATTTTTACGTGAAGAAAGGAACCCAAACAAACTGAGGAAGAAAAGGCTTTGTTAATGGAAAATTCTTTTCAAACACTCGAAGATCTTGCAAAAGCATTAAAGGTGACTTAGATGGCTGTCAGTAAGCGTCTACATTCATTGGAAAAGATTGCAAAGGGAGGTAAATGGGTGCATGAATGCATAATAAATGCATGCATGCACAAATTGTCAAACCTTGGCATTTTGGATCGCTTCACATGCGTTCCATTCATTTCTCGTCATAATATGAAACATGACCTGGCTGTTTGTCACCAAACAGAAGGCCACCAACAGAGTACCAAAAATAACTATGAGTGACAACTTTCTCTTCCATTTCCACACCGCGAGAGTTAATATTGTATCATTCTTGGAGAGTAAAAGATAAACACTAATTTTCTTCTATTTCATCATCAAGGAAACATCGCAAAATGAAATATAATATAATAAAAACTTACTTTTTACTACCAAATCAGCACGGACGCCATAATTGCGCGCCAAGGAACAAGTTTCACATTTAACGGTCCTTCGAGCCGGATGCGTCCAGGTTCCGGGTATTTCCATGTCCTTGTGGTTATTTGTTAATTAACACAATGGTACTTACGTTGTTGGAAAATCATTATGCTGCATTTAACATTTTAATAAACAGTATTGTTAAAACAATTTAAGGGTTGGGGAGTTATTCCCTAAACTTTTGTTAATTGTTTGAAACAATGTTATCACCCATACAGTGTCTCGGGGGATCGCATCCAATCGGTTGGCTTTAGAGAAAAATGTTTCAGATAAAAAAAAATCTCTGAAGAGGGACTACAACGTAAAAATATATTCCAATGTGGCGCACTTCCGGTTATACTGTAAACTGATACTTGTTCCGCTATTTTAAATGGAAAGCTTGTTTATTATTGCAATTTTTAAATATCCTAAACGATATTTAAGGGGAGTTTTCTAAAACTACCGTATGTTTAAAATGCATCCTTTCAGAGTTATTTCAGTGTTTTCTCTACGTCATTTGGAAAGTCGCGGAAAATTGCGTAAATCTCCGGAACTATTTGAGACAGACAGCTGAACGTTTGTTAGTTATGCTCAGTAGAGCATGAAATGACGAAAGCTTTGTACTGCTTCTACCTTCAATTCAAAGTGATTGCGATTTGTGGCCTGTTAAACTGTGACGTTTTGAAACGTGCATAACGTAATTATTTTAAATGGAACTGTTATTCGTTTCGGAGTTTGCCCGCGATTGGCAAACTTCCTTTTGACGATTTGAATTTATAATCTGTGCTGATTAACAGCTACTTCACTTTATTTACAGATATGTACATTAAAAATGATTTGTTGTTGATAGTTGAATGATTCTTGTACAAGTTGTTTCTTGGGCAGAGAGAGAGAGAGAGAGAGATTCAGATTCAAAAATGTTTTATTAAAAATTTGAATGTTTACAGTAATATAAGATTACGCCATGAGTAAGTTGATTTTGCGGCTGTTGAAGGGAATCCCCCTTCTTCTGGCCATGTTACATACGGTAGTTATTATGTACAAAGAAAAAAGAAAAAAACTTAAGTCTAATGTTAATAAAAAGTGTTTCATTTTAATGTTAAATATTTACGGTTGTAATGGTTGTGGTGGAATGCATCTGATGGTGACTTGTTAGTTACGGTTCCTATGGCGGGTCGTGGTCCTCATCTTCTTTGTTGAAGGGCGCTGATTTCCCCAGGTGAATATTCCTGTATTTTGTGATTGTGCTGCGGCGAAGTTGATGGCTTTTGATGTCCTCTGGTTCGTTTACGATTAGCTGGATGTCGTCTTCTGTATGCAGAGAAATGAGATGAGCAGGCGACCATGCTTTTTTGTTTTTGGGATGAAAAGGGACGATGCTGCGGGTATCCTGGATATGATGATGGGAGATGAGAATTTGGCGGCCGGTGAAGTTGTTGTGGTGGATAATGTTGTGGACGAAGCGTGTTTGGATGTTGATGATACGGTCGTCGATGGGTTCGAGGTTAGTTTTTTGGCGTATTCGTGAAGAAGGATTGAGGCGCGAGACGTTCGCTAACATGCGGAGGGTTTTTCGTTCGGCTGAACGGATGCTGTTTAGTTGTGTTGGTTGTGTTGGGCACTTTTTCTAATGCTCTTACACTTTCTGTATGTATTGCCCTTGGGCCGAAGAGGTTGATTGGTTGAGATTAAACGATTTATATTTTTAAAATCTATGCCTCTTGCAACATTTCCAATTTGTCATTATTAACAGTTGAGTTTGAAAAGATTCTTTTTACTGCCCTCAGCTAAGATTACAACAAATGAAAGGGAAAATATTATTTAAAGGCTACAATTTATACATTCAGCATTCTTCTCGATAAAAATACCTGAACTGTCTTTGTTAAGAATAAATTATTTTTAAGAAGAGGATCCGATTTGGAATAATAGCCCAACCAAAAATTAAAATAATAATGTTCCTTTATAAACCATGTTCGCAGAAGCGAACAATTACAAATTAATAAAATATCAATTGTCACAAAAAGGAGGAAATCCTCTTCACAGACGCAAGCAATACATTGTTTCGACACGAACAAGAACCACATATTGTTTATTATGGCATTAAATGCGGAAGATGAATAAATAATAAATTTGGAAATATCAGCAACGAATTCTTTTCCCAATAAAATAATACTGCCAATTTGTCGAATTATATCATTTCTAAATTAACATTCGCAAGAACCGTGCCGACGTCGATGCAATCGATACAAGTAATTGTCTCGAGTGGCCCTACCGACCTACAGAAAAATTGCCACATTTCTTATTGACGAAATATTAATGCATAACATTGTGGTGTGTGTGTGTTTATACTTTTATACCCGTTCGTTTGCGTGATTTCATTACCGTCGAACGTTTCACGTGAACTTGTTCGTCCAGACGCTGACCACGCGGGAAAATTGTTCTGTGCCCCAAAACGGTGAAATCATCTACTTGTTTTTGTGACCTACATGTAATTTTCGCGAAAAAGAAGGCAAAAAGAGAACCGTTCATAATTGACCCTTTTCATACCATAACAGTATGTAATAATGCACTGAAACGTAGGAGAACTTGAAAGCATGTAATTTATGGTGGTGCCTGAAGGGTGAAACTTGGGGAGTGTGGGGGAGAGAGAACGGGGGCGGCGACGGAAACTGATTTGCAAATCATAATTTCGTTATGAAATCAAATGAGAAACACATGAAAATTGTTTTACACGTGAGTATGATTCTTGTGCAAATTTTAATCGTTGCGCTTATTGCGCTAATAAAATGTACACATATATTCCCATACAGTGTAACAATTTAAGCTACGAGAAAAAAGTAATAAAAGTAAAATTATTCGATTAAGCTCACGTGCGCAGAGCTTTAAACTTTTCCGCTCTAAAGGTTGAAAGGCCATTAAATTATTCTGGCACGCACACCCGGGTTATTACGTAAGTATTACTGCTTTCCCTTGATCTTTCCACATCACATTAATTAATGCCCTTGCCGTTTCGATTTCGATTACATATGTACATTGTATCATTTATTGTCTGTCTGTTTTATCAAGTAATAAAATTCAACTTGAATTTATAACGTTTTATTTGTTTATCTGTTTGTGCCAATCGACACGTACGTAGGCTGGATTTGAATTAATTTCGCATAAAAGTGTTTTTGATTATGTTTTAATGGTGGTATGCCGGCTAATTTCGTATCGCGAATTTTGATTTTGCAAATGGGTTAAAAATTAATTTCACATTAACATCGATGCGAAAGTATATAAGCTAATAAGCAAATAGAATTGTGGTAAGAATTTTAATTAAGTATAATTAAATGGACAAATCAGGAAAAAGCAATTTGCGCTTGATAAGTTCGCATTATTTTGCAAGCATTTATAAATCTTTATATCGAGCAAAAGTTAAATTGACTGAATAATTATTGATAGATGAATTATAATTTTTTTTTTAAATTAAAATTAATACTTTCTAATTTTATATATAAGCAATCATTAGTCTTTTATAGATAATGGTTTATTTAATTCAAATCAACACCACTTTGTTGTTTTTGATGATCATAATAAAGTGGAGTGCAATAAGCGTTTTAATTTGGAACCCGGCTAAAAGTCCATGGATTTTGATGGAGGTTTTTTGTTGCATTCATAATAGTCTAAACTTAAATGTTTCACATTAAAATATTACCTAAAATTATTTTTTTTAATCATTTAAACAAGTAAATTATAATATCGAATAAATTTCCATATTTTTCGCCATAAAATTGATTATTTTTGGATTTTTTTTCTTAATTGGTTATACAAACACAAAAGAGACATACAGTTCGAAAGAAATTCAAATATTTTCCGAATTGTTTCTTCGAAATCTAGAAATTCACGCAATTCTAACGTTTTAATGCATAAATATTTGTCCAAAATAATTCTCTTGGTAGATACGTGCATGCATCTTTAAATTAAAAAAAAACAATTGTAAATTATTAATTAATTATTCAAACAAATATGTCCAATTATGGAATGAATCTTCATATTTTACTCTATAAAATGGATTGTTATTAATTTTTTTCCTTAATTTGTCATACAATAGAAACTTAATTTTGTACCAAAAATCTTTAAATATTAAAATTTAAATTTTATTTACTACTAAGAAATTATTTATCATACATACAACACATTTTTGGTGGATGCGCCGGGTGTTCATATGCGAACAAAGTAAAATAAATTTATCAGTTCCCAAAGGATGCTTTATTGTTTTGAAAATCATATTTGGGTGTGCTGGGACAAATTAAATTCTGAATAATGTTGGAGTAATTTGTGAAATTTGTCATTGTCCTCCTTTATTATTATACGTCATTTTACTTCAGTCCTAAATCCATTCCATTAAAACTAAAGCTGTGGAAGCGTTCCAATTCTTGCCCTGAAAACATATGATTCTTTTTCATAATTCATTTTCCTAATCAACATGTGTCGACAACTTGTGATAAAAATCGTAGCATTTTTCGCTCAATCTACTTTATTTGAAATTTTTGCATAATCATTATAAATTCCTTTACACTCTATAGGATCTAAAGTAAGATTTGTTTTTAAATAGCAGAATTTGTATCTCCTAGAAAATATGTCTCGCGTATTTCTCACTAGCTAATTATAATTAATTGATATAATTGAAATACGTAATGCATATCAATGAGGGTATCAATGCACGCGATTTATGAATCACTAATTTCGCAACATTCTTTATAATCGTGATATTTTCGCGTCTTTTTTGTTCGAGAGGCATCTTATTAATTTCCTTTTCACTCAACCACTTTTTCTGCTCGAGAAAAATCAATGTCTGCAATCTACACATATTTATTCTTTAATTATTCACGTTGATAAAACGTAAATAAACAATTACTTTCCGAATACAATTTGCTTGAATTCTTTTTGAGGAATTTTATGAAGAATTGCACATATTTTTAGAAATATTACGTAAAACTGGAATTATCTCATTTAAATTAAAAGCATGCACTTAAAGTCGAAATTATAAATTAAGAAACAGTTTACTAATTAATATTTTCATTTCTTATTACGAATTATACAATACGCTATTTTACATTATTTTTCGTTAATTGCATTTCATATAAACGGTGTGCATTTTTTTTTTCTCAATGAAGCAATAAAATGCATATACGCTATATCCAGGTGTGAAATCTGGTATAAATTTAACGCCGATTTAATCGCAAAGGAGAATCATTTAAAATTTTCTCGTGCATTTGTATATGCAATTGGATAATTAAATTTTAAATGAGGTCGATTTGAAATAGGCGTAAAAACGTACTTTTCAATCCCACATAATTTTTAGTTTATTACATTTGTGTCAATCAGGAAACAGAAAATATATGTATGCATATCAATGTCATTTATAATGTTATTTTTACGTTCACTCTAATTGTCTTCTTTCTACTTTCTTCACTCCTATAAAAAATACAGTTTTTAATCGAAAATTCCGAATGCATTTTTTACGATTCCAATTTAGAATAGGATTTATGTTGCTAATAAAATGTCACCAATCTAGTTTGTATAATTAGCATTCGAGAACCATTAATTCTAAGTTTCACGGCAAAAAATACTCAATAATTGACATAGAATATAAAAACCACATAAACCTGCTTTAATATTTTGATTATCTTGTCCAATTAACATGATTTGCAAAAGTAATTCTTTCACTTACGAACTTTCACTATAGCGCGACCCACGATTTATGTCTGCAAATAAATGTCGTTTATGCCGGGGCTAAAACTAACACATTAATTAATTGAGCATAATCGCTCTGAAAATAACCAAAAAAAAATAAAATACTACAAACTTGCGCGATAATAATCTCGAATCTGCTACGGCCGTTTCTCCTCTATTAATTAAGCCATTCTGTGTACAGGAAGTTATAGTTTATACACACGGAAAGCCTAAATATTATGACAAATGACAATAATTTACGTGCGACTTTTGACGGTCTTGTGTTTACGCTTATCGTTTCAATTCTTGATAAAATCAGTTTGAATATCGTTTCAATTGTTAATAATAACCAGTTTCAATATCGTTTCTATTGTTAATCAAATCAGATTGAACATCGCTCAATTGTTAAAAAAGTCAGTATCGTTTCAATTCTTGATAAAATCAATTTGAATATCATTTCAATTGTTAATATTAACCAGTTTCAATATCGTTTCAATTGTTAATAAAATCAGATTGAACATTGTTCAATTGTTAAAAAAGTTAGTATCGTTTCAATTCTTGATAAAATCAATTTGAATATCGTTTCAATTGTTAATAATAGCCAGTTTCAATATCGTTTCATTTGTTAAGAAAATCAGATTGAACATAGTTTAATTGTTAAAAAAGTCAGTATCGTTTCAATTCTTGATAAAATCAATTTGAATATCGTTTCAATTGTTAATAATAGCCAGTTTCAATATCGTTTCATTTGTTAAGAAAATCAGATTGAACATAGTTTAATTGTTAAAAAAGTTAGTATCGTTTCAATTCTTGATAAAATCAATTTGAATATCGTTTCAATTGTTAATAATAGCCAGTTTCAATATCGTTTCATTTGTTAATAAAATCAGATTGAACATTGTTCAATTGTTAAAAAAGTTAGTATCGTTTCAATTCTTGATAAAATCAATTTGAATATCGTTTCAATTGTTAATAATAGCCAGTTTCAATATCGTTTCAATTGTTAATAAAATCAGATTGAACATTGTTCAATTGTTAAAAAAGTTAGTATCGTTTCAATTCTTGATAAAATCAATTTGAATATCGTTTCAATTGTTAATAATAACCAGTTTCAATATCGTTTCAATTGTTAATAAAATCAGATTGAACATTGTTCAATTGTTAAAAAAGTTAGTATCGTTTTAATTCTTGATAAAATCAATTTGAATATCGTTTCAATTGTTAATAATAGCCAGTTTCAATATCGTTTCATTTGTTAAGAAAATCAGATTGAACATAGTTTAATTGTTAAAAAAGTCAGTATCGTTTCAATTCTTGATAAAATCAATTTGAATATCGTTTCAATTGTTAATAATAGCCAGTTTCAATATCGTTTCATTTGTTAAGAAAATCAGATTGAACATAGTTTAATTGTTAAAAAAGTCAGTATCGTTTCAATTCTTGATAAAATCAATTTGAATATCGTTTCAATTGTTAATAAAATAAGATTGAACATCGTCCAATTGTTAAAAAAGTTAGTATGGTTTCAATTCTTGATAAAATCAATTTGAATATCATTTCAATTGTTAATAATAACCAGTTTCAATATCGTTTCATTTGTTAATCAAATCAGATTGAACATCGTTCAATTGTTAAAAAAGTCAGTATCGTTTCAATTCTTGATAAAATCAATTTGAATATCGTTTCAATTGTTAATAAAATAAGATTGAACATCGTTCAATTGTTAAAAAAGTTAGTATGGTTTCAATTCTTGATAAAATCAATTTGAATATCATTTCAATTGTTAATAATAACCAGTTTCAATATCGTTTCATTTGTTAATAAAATCAGATTGAACATCGTTCAATTGTTAAAAAAGTCAGTATCGTTTCAATTCTTGATAAAATCAATTTGAATATCGTTTCAATTGTCAATAAAGGCAGTTTCAATATCGTTTCAATTGTTAATAAAATCAGATTGAACATCGTTCAATTGTTAAAAAAGTTAGTATCGTTTCAATTCTTGATAAAATCAATTTGAATATCATTTCAATTGTTAATAATAACCAGTTTCAATATCGTTTCATTTGTTAATAAAATCAGATTGAACATCGTTCAATTGTTAAGAAAGTCAGTATCGTTTCAATTCTTGATAAAATCAATTTGAATATCGTTTCAATTGTCAATAAAGGCAGTTTCAATATCATTTCAATTGTTAATAAAATCAGATTGAACATCGTTCAATTGTTAAAAAAGTTAGTATGGTTTCAATTCTTGATAAAATCAATTTGAATATCATTTCAATTGTTAATAATAACCAGTTTCAATATCGTTTCATTTGTTAATAAAATCAGATTGAACATCGTTCAATTGTTAAAAAAGTCAGTATCGTTTCAATTCTTGATAAAATCAATTTGAATATCGTTTCAATTGTCAATAAAGGCAGTTTCAATATCGTTTCAATTGTTAATAAAATCAGATTGAACATTGTTCAATTGTTAAAAAAGTTAGTATCGTTGCAATTCTTGATAAAATCAATTTGAATATCGTTTCAATTGTTAATAATAGCCAGTTTCAATATCGTTTCATTTGTTAAGAAAATCAGATTGAACATCGTTTAATTGTTAAAAAAGTCAGTATCGTTTCAATTCTTGATAAAATCAATTTGAATATCGTTTCAATTGTCAATAAAGGCAGTTTCAATATCGTTTCAATTGTTAATAAAATAAGATTGAACATCGTCCAATTGTTAAAAAGGTTAGTATGGTTTCAATTCTTGATAAAATCAATTTGAATTTCATTTCAATTGTTAATAATAACCAGTTTCAATATCGTTTCATTTGTTAATCAAATCAGATTGAACATCGTTCAATTGTTAAAAAAGTCAGTATCGTTTCAATTCTTGATAAAATCAATTTGAATATCGTTTCAATTGTTAATAAAATAAGATTGAACATCGTTCAATTGTTAAAAAAGTTAGTATGGTTTCAATTCTTGATAAAATCAATTTGAATATCATTTCAATTGTTAATAATAACCAGTTTCAATATCGTTTCATTTGTTAATAAAATCAGATTGAACATCGTTCAATTGTTAAAAAAGTCAGTATCGTTTCAATTCTTGATAAAATCAATTTGAATATCGTTTCAATTGTCAATAAAGGCAGTTTCAATATCGTTTCAATTGTTAATAAAATCAGATTGAACATCGTTCAATTGTTAAAAAAGTTAGTATCGTTTCAATTCTTGATAAAATCAATTTGAAATCATTTCAATTGTGAATAATAACCAGTTTCAATATCGTTTCATTTGTTAATAAAATCAGATTGAACATCGTTTAATTGTTAAAAAAGTCACTATCATTTCAATTCTTGATAAAATCAATTTGAATATCGTTTCAATTGTCAATAAAGGCAGTTTCAATATCGTTTCAATTGTCAATAAAATCAGATTGAACATCGTTCAATCGTTAAAAAAGTTAGTATCGTTTCAATTCTTGATAAAATCAATTTGAATATCATTTCAATTGTTAATAATAACCAGTTTCAATATCGTTTCATTTGTTAATAAAATCAGATTGAACATCGTTTAATTGTTAAAAAAGTCAGTATCGTTTCAATTCTTGATAAAATCAATTTGAATATCGTTTCAATTGTCAATAAAGGCAGTTTCAATATCGTTTCATTTGTTAATAAAATCAGATTGAACATCGTTTAATTGTTAAAAAAGTTAGTATCGTTTCAATTCTTGATAAAATCAATTTGAATATCGTTTCAATTGTCAATAAAGGCAGTTTCAATATCGTTTCAATTGTTAATAAAATCAGATTGAACATCGTTCAATTAAATAATTAATAAATTAATAAGGTCAGTATCAGTGTCGTTTCAAGTGTTAATAATATGTTTGATTATCGCTTCAATTTTTAATAAAATCAAATTCAACAGCGTTCAATTGTTAATAAAGTCAGTACCGTTTCAATTGTTGATAATATCAATTTGAATACCGTTTCATTTGTTAATAAAGGCAGTTTTAATATAAATTTTTCAGAAACGGTAGCCATAATATTTATTACAAGTTAGATTAAATAAATATGAAATAAACGTTTGTAAAATTATGTATATTATATTATAAAAGTATTATAACTTTTTTCTTAGGCTGACAGTAAATCGATAGAAATATTCTGCAAATTACCGCTTGTTTTTTTGGTTTCTTGATATTATTACTCATTGTTTCAAGTGAAAGAACGAAACCTCTAGGTCAATGAATAACGTGCTATTGGTAACATTTTACCAAGAACTAATCTTCCATCAATTAATTCCACGTCATTTTGTCGATTTTCGTTTTCTCAATGTTGCACTGACATTGAAAAGACCCCTGTTAAATATATGTAAATTATCGCTACAGGTAACAATTATTTCATATGAATATTTTGATTTCTTTTGGGATTTTGCTAAAACGCTAGGATTTAATCGATATTGTTTGATGCAATTAGTATTATATCGAAAGCGAAATAACTGATTCTTCAAAGTATAAAAATTTTTGAAATTGTTAAACAAGAATTAAAACAAATTGTCATTAACAATTTTGATTTTGTCAAAAGCTAATGATAGATCATGCGCGATAACCGAGCGAAAATCCCTCACGTTTACAACCACCGAAAGTATTCCGGAAACGAGCCAATAAGGGGGGCACAAGGAAAATTTTATTTTAGAGAGAGAGAGAGAGAGAAAGAGCGAGCACAATAAATGGGGGAAATCGTGGGGGGCCTGTATGGGGCGAATTTTCCTTTCTCACTTTTCCAAAGACGCCACTCACTCACTCACCCTGTGTACTCTTGCTTCTCTGTGCACGTACAATCCATTGGCCAATGACATCACTTTAACCCTTTGATACGACCAATCGTGTTTAAGCCAAGCCCCGGATTATTGACTCCGGGTAATGTTTTTCCTTTTTCTCTTGAAGAGCAACAAGTTTACTTCGAAAGCCGTTTGTTATTATTGTTGTTGTTCTGGTACGAAGAACGCCATCGAATCGTTTTCGAATAAAAGTCGAGACGAATCGAAACAAATTTCGTAAGAAAAGAAATTTTCCGCTCACTCGTGAAAGTCGTAAAAGGATTCTATCAAAGGCAGCTTTTTGGTCGAAATCCATTTTTGTGTCAATTCAAACTTACAATCCAATAGCTCGTATAGTCGAGTAAGGCTTTTCGTTCGTCCTCATCCCCCGTTTCTCCCTCCTCTTTCTTACCTTTACCGTCCGAGGGTTGCTGACCTCTTTTCCGGAAGTTAGTGGCTGCTAGATAGCGGTCGGATACTGTCACGCTAGACTATTATAACAACAACAAACGACCGCGCCGGCCGGCCGGCAGTAACTTGAAGAAACGATTTAAATTTTGGTGAATTAATAACGATTTCTTTTTTCGCGGGATTTGATTCATCAGAAAACGAAGATTCACCGACGATTCGATACGATTAAATGTCGTTTAAGTTATGGTAAGTGCAATCATTGATTTTGTTTAGCTCTCTAGAAATCAGATAAATTGCACAAAAGATGTTTCTGCTCGGTTTTTATCGAATTTAAAATCGTTATAATTTTGATTTCGATTGTCTGTAATCAGAAATTCTCGAATTCTTATGGCAAACAAGATTTATTTTCCCTGGAACTTTTTCCAAATCTACTGTTTTAAATTGTAGATTCGTTTTTGTGGGAATGTAAAAATTATATCCAGGAGTTGCGTTATTTTCTTCAATTACCTGACAGAGTTTTCACATAGTTTTATATTCGATATTACTGATTAATTAGTCCAGAGACATGCAATTAAATTAGTTTTATCTTCAATGAAAAGCCAAAATATGATTTATTTTCATAAACTAATGCCTCAGTCCTCGGAATTAACTGTAATCGATTAAACATTTTGGTGTAACTGTTTAATTTATGTCAAAGGAAATCGGTTACAAGATTGTGAACAACGCAAAGATCTTTAATTATTAGCGAAATTTGAATTTTAAATTTTTGTTAAATTATGCGGTAAGATTAGCGCGGCATATCTTACGTGTAATTTTATGATGCGAAATTTTGCATTTACTAACACCTACTGTTTGTTTTTATTTGCATTGTTTTGTAGTTAGTGTCCCTTCTAATTAATAGTGCTTGATTAATTAGTTAATTAATTAATGACGGTGATAATAAATGGTGCTAATGAAATGTAATTTATCATTGCAGAAAGTGATTTTGTTTGATTGATGCACATGAATTCTTTAGTAATAAAAATAACATTTGCAAATGCTGCCATGTAAGATCCATAAACACATTTCTAATAAAAGCAATTGTTTCCTATTCTTTTCGCATTAACTGGAGGCGAAAAGAAGTTCACGTTGGAAAAATAAAATTTACATATAATTACAATTTATTTAAATCATTATAATATACGCAATAATAATTTTTCTCCATATTTATGTGTTAACATTCTAGAAAATAAAATGTAGGTAAGATATTTCTAATAATATTAATAATAATAAAAAATAACAATATTGCGTGATTATTTTGACTGTAATTCAGAATTTGCATAAAATATAATTAAAGAAAAACAGGGAGGGATATACGTGATAACTTATTTCGATAAAGAAATAAGTATTAATATGCAACAAAACAGAGATATAAATTGTTTAATTTAATTAAAAAAATTACAATCGGCGAAAAAATTAATTGAACGTTTCCTTATTGTCGTCAATTGAAATTTAAATTTGACACGATTTTTTTTTTCATTTTACAACTCGCAAAAAATGTGGAAATATGAAACAATAAAATAAAAAGTAATGACGCCACATTACGATATCTGTGTGTGTGTGGTCTGTTATTGCAAACTTAATTTACACTTAACGGGGGCGCAAAATATTCGAAAGGCTTTTTCATTTTTAATTGGAAAATTATGCAACCTCTTTTTTTACGTTTTCCACATTTTATTTGCAAACTATTTACTTATAAAGAACAAGCACGTTGCATGTAAAGTCTATAGCCATAATAAGCCTATTAACATTTTTAAAAGAGCATAAATTTCTGCGTGAGTAAAGTGTTAGAGGAGACTTTATAGACTTTTAGATGGTGTAAAAGGAACGCTTTTTCATTTAAATTAAATTAGAAAGAAAAGTTAAATGGTTTATTCAATAGCAAGTAGCAAAAGCACCTATAAGCTTTTGCGTTCCAAAACAACTGGCGTTTTTCAACAACAAAAATTACGTGCATATATAAATACGAATATTGAGAGGGAAAAATAAAATTTCATAATCGACCTTATAACAACAACAAATCGAACATACGTCACGCAATTTGCAAAGACGTCTGGTTAAATCTGCATTAAATATTTTGCTTCTTATACATGCGCGTCCACCAAATAAATTCACATACAGGGAAACCATCAATTCAGTTTTTTCGATTTACAGTCAATCATTTTTTTGTGACTACGTCCGTTTTAAATCGCTTGCTTCTAGTTATCTCACACCCTTAAATCGAATCTGATGCCGACTTTTTGTCATTTATTTCCTATATTAATATAACCTAACCTTACCACCCACAGGGGAAAAACTGTAGTTAAAAAAGAAATAACCTAACCTAGTCATCTACAGTTCGTATAACAACGGCAAACCCAACATACATCACGCAATTTGCAAAGACGTCCGGTTAAATCTGCATTAAAAATATTGCTTGTTATACAGGCGCATCCACCAAATAACATCATATACTGAGGGACTAAGAATTAAGTGCTTTCGATCTGTTTTGTTATATCAAACACAATCATATAATCATGGACCTTGAATTAAGACCTATCGGTTTACGCCATTGAATTTTGTGACATTACTCGAGTTATGTCGCAAGATGCGGTTCCTATCTGAATACTGACTGTCCACCACTTATTTGCTAACCTAACCCAGTCATTTTTGCCATTCATTAGTCCCTATCCTGCCATAATTGCGAGGATTCCCTGTCGAGTGCAATTAATCGCAAAAAGTGCAAAGTCTGGGAACTCATGTCCATGGATTTTGACGGGATTTTTTTGTTGGATTTCTAATAGTTAAATGTTTTACAATAAAATATTACCGAAAATAATCTATTAATTATTTACATAAATAAATTGAAATATCGAATAAATTTCCATATTTTTCGCAATAAAATTGATTGTTTTGGGAATATTAATTTTTTTTCCTCTTAATAGTTAGTCCAACACAAGAGAGATGCTCTGGGGGAAAAAGCAAAAAGTTTCAATTTTTTTCAAAATCTAGTGGAAAGAGAGTCCTAAATAATTTTCTTGAGTGATTGGTACATGCATATCAATTATATTTTTTATATTTCTTTGATTTATTTAATCTCTAAATAAAAAAAAATGTAAATTATTATTTAATTATGTAAGTCAAATTATGGAAACAAATTTCATGTTTTACAATATAAAATGGATTGTTATTAATATTTTTAGTCCTTTATTAGTCATACAATAGAAACTCATTCTTTTAATAATTTTAATCATATAGTATAAATACACTGATAATCAAGTGCCAAACAGAGTTAAATAAGAATTTAAAAAGTTGTCAAACGTTTAAAAATATTAATCGAGATTGTTAAAGAAATAACAATGGTTCAATAAATTTGATTCAGTACTATTATCAACATTTCAATAATGACTCTGCCATGTTCATATTGCAAATATTTTGATGAATATAATTGATTTCAATTATTTCAATCAACTGTTAATCGAAAGAATTATCGCAAAAATAATAGTCTTCATATCTATTATACAGTAAGAGTGCGAATGTTAGTTATTACACCGGCGCATCCGCCAATTATTAAAGTGAACTGCAATCAATTAGCACTTGCAATGCATGACTGAATAAAACCTCGTTCCTCATATTTCGCAAGAAATAACATACGAAAAATAGCCCATTTTCCACATTAATTTGATATAAACTTAACAACGCAGATGGCGAGTTTAATTACATCATAAATATTCATTGTGGTGTTAATCTTTGAGAAAAGCAATGGAAGGAAAAAGTCGTAATAATTACACGTAATACTATATTCTTGTTTTATTTCTCCGTATTTTTTAAGCTCTTTTCATTCAAAATATGTAAATATACGGTACAATGTACTGTTTGACCCAAAACGAGACTGAAGAGTGTTAGAGGCAAACGGAAGAGAAAGATGGCGAAAGAGGGAGAGAGCAACAGAGAAAGTTGAATAAGATCAATCAAGTTACGACGACCAACCCCCTACATATTTATTAATCTGTTCTCTTTTTGCTCTTGTTCCTCATTGATATATGAATAATGCATGCAGTCAATGCTAGCATTTTCGTTTTTAATTTATTCAGGAGCTGAGAGTACATATTAGCAACAATTACACGTTAAATACCATGCAAATTTTGCAAAAAAAAATTGAAAGTCGTGGTGCGGGGATGGACGACATTTTTTAGCGTAGCTTAATTCGATCGCTGTTAAATATACAGCTGGGTTGTCTAAATAAATACCTACGCAAAATTTAATTTGTTTGCTAAATAAACGCACGTCTTAGCTAGTATTATCAATTCGGCGCCTCTTATTCATTATTTAAATCGCCCCCAAGTTTAACTAAGTAACTCTGAGACGTACTTTCAAGAAATTTTCCTTTCCGCGATACACTCAAGCGTCGTTACATGTTCGCCCCGATTCCTCCAGGTATCCGTAGCGCCATCGCGTACGAACAGCAGCACCGCCATCGGCAGAATGCAGCCGTACAATAGCGAGACGCCGGCCGTGACGACGACGCCGAACGAACTGGAGGCGCGCAACTCGAACGACGGCGCGGCCATAAACGGCGTCGCGACTACCAACGCAATAGAGAGCGTCGTCGTCGGTGGTGGCGTCGCGGCGGACGAACAGTTGGACGCTCGTCGTCAAGCAACGCCCCGTAACGAGAAACAAACGAACTCGAGTAGTAACCAAGTTGCTGGCGGCGTGAACGGCGGCCTCATCGTCAACAACAACAACAACAACAAGAACAACAGGGGGGAGACGTACGTCGACGAGGACGACGACGACGACGAGGACGAGGAGGAGGAGGAAGAGGAGGAGGACGAGGATTCGGAGGATCGCGATCTCCCGCGGAAGAGTCACGCGGCGCCGAACGGCGGCGGCGGCGGCTATTGGCGGCTGGTCGCCAACAACAACAACAATAACGGCAGTCGACCGTCGAGTCCCGGGGCCGCCACCGCGACGATGGCCGATAACGCGAGCGACGCGTCGTCGATGATGCCGGCGACGATGAGGCCGAAATCGAGGGCGGCCGAGGCGGCCGCCGCCGCCACCAGTCGCTACAGCAACTTGTCGTATTGGCGGGCGCGACGCGTCGTCTTCTACAAGAACGGCGACCCGTTCTTTCCCGGCGTCGAGTTCCGGTTCAAGCCCGGTCGCGACATCGGCAGCCTGGAGTCGTTGCTCGACAAGTTGTCGCTGCGGATGGATTTGCCGCGCGGCGCCCGTTACGTGTTCTCGATGGACGGCGACCGGAAGTACCGTTTGGACGAGCTGGAAGACGGCGCGTCGTACGTCGTCTCGTCGTATAAGACGTTTAAGGTCAGTAAGCACGTGTACGCAAACT
The DNA here is from genome assembly GCA_963695495.1 of Hololepta plana. Taxonomy (NCBI): domain Eukaryota; kingdom Metazoa; phylum Arthropoda; class Insecta; order Coleoptera; family Histeridae; genus Hololepta; species Hololepta plana. Next base: position 4,629,655 of record OY968832.1, on the reverse strand, counting down.
TGTAGATGTGTGTTAGGAACGAAGTTGTTTTTTTTTCTTTTGCTGAGAGTCGGGCATACACACGTGGACGGCACGCGTTTCGATGATTGCGCTGATTCCGTTGGACACGTGACGATGCAATTATGTTTTGCAATGTTTGTATGCAGAAACTTTGACATCATAACGCAATTAACAATCGCATTATTGCTGTCATTTAAATAATTATTTTTTTTTGAAATTTCCTTTTCACGTAACAATCGCAAACTAAATTTTTTCTCGTCGACTCGACGGTAGCGGTCAAATGGGCAATTTAAATACCCCGATATTTTAGCAATAGACTTTACCCATGCATTTCATTATAATTCTTAATCGATACCGTATATATAACGAGGATTTAAATCTGCGTTTGTGTGTGTGTTTCTAAATTATTTTGTAATAACAACCTTGGATTTGTTAAAAGAAGCAAATAGTAGAAGAAAAAGAAATTAAGCGAAACAAAAAGTAGCAGGTAAATGGGATTAATTTGCTAAAATCGTTTCCAAACAATATAAACAATATACCGATTTGTCATCGCAAATGAATCAAGAACGCAATTGCGGGAAATTCCGATTTATGATTCATTCGATTTAGGACGAACCAAGCAATTTTGCATAATTGCAAACTACAGTGCGAACATTAGAAAAGACCAAAGAACATTGAGAGAAATTCAAAATGCGCGCCGCTGGGCAATGTTTACACCGCTCGCTTGACCAATGTTTTGACGATTGGTTACCATATAGCCATATACACCTCGAAATCTTTCTAATCGGGCACCACGAGCAGTCACTCGTTGGTCTCACCCTGTACAACGTTTCTCGCTACTTTTCTATATTTGAATCGCCGTTGAAGTTAATAATTATTACTTTTTTTCGAATGGGGTTAATTATCGCATTTATAAATCTTTACTTGTTGTTGTTGTTTCTTGTGCCACAAGGAAAATCGATCTTTTTATTTGAACTCCTTCCAGAAGCGTTCAAATTTATAAAATTTAAATTTAAGTGGTTCTATTTAAAGAAATCCTTTTTTTTGTTGGCAATTATCAAAGTTTGATGTAATTAGAATAATTATCTACTTTCCGCAAGCAATCGGATATCAGATTTTCGAAATTTCGACAGTTGGCCAATAATGCTGCACTTAAGGGTTGTGCACCGTTTGACAATTATAATTTACTTCGTCATGACGCCGTTTGTGACGCAGACGAAGAACCAGCATCTACTTAAAAAAACATTTCCTGGCACAAAAACGCAACTTCTTGCATAAAAGCGCAATTAATTGCAATAAAACGCTTTATTTCACATGCAAAAGCAAGATTTTCTTACCGAAAAACAGAATTTATTTGGAAAATTTCAAATTACCCTGCATAAACGAGCAATTTCTTTCATACATTAGCAATTCTTGTACAAGCACACATAGACAGAGCGATCATAAACTAAACGATCAACTAATTTGTCAACATCAAAAATATTGACGTTGACAAATGTCAATTTTATAATTTATTGCTCAATAAACGACGTACGTTTTTTTTATGTTTGGCAGCGTCAGCACTTATTTCAACGTATTTATATTTGGGTCGTGCTGCACTGTCTTACATTAAAATAGCAAAACATAACACAAAACGACGACCGAGTGTGGCATTTCCTTCTAACTTGAATAATTGTGCAAGTTTATTGTAACAATGAGGGAACCGGAAGAGAAAATAATAACAGCAGAAAGAGAGAAAAGTGGGTCCGAAGAAATGTCTTGCGTGCCTTTCCGTTTTTTACACGCATCTGACCTATAATAATAATATGCGGCAAATACATTCGCAAATCGAAACAAGAACACATGTGCATATGGCACACGTGTGTATGTATCTTACGTGTGTTTGTGTCATAAGATTATTTAATACAATGTTTCCTTATTTCTCTCTCTGTGTGTGCGTGCGTGTATGTGCGAACAAATCTAAACGTGCATCTAATAATAATAATAAAAAAATAATAAATTCTTTCTCGTGTGCGTCGTCTATGTTGTTATTAGTATTCGATTAGCATAAAGGAAAATGGCACATGACCTATATTTTATCTGTAATTTATAACGAGCCATTAATTTAATACGTGTGACCAATACGATTTTCTGCATTGGTAGCCAAAAGAAAATGCGAACGGTGAAAAATAGGACAGGAAAGCGTTCAATTAAGACAAACGTGTAGCAAAATATAAAAAGAATTAAAAACAATGTAAAAACAAACACCAAACCGAAACGCGTCACGAGAATCCGGATATGTTTCCGGGAATTTTAAAACGATTGCATCGAGTGCAAAAAATTGTTCAGTTGGAAATTATGAGCGATGCCAGAGATTTCAACGATATAACACGCCATTCGTAGATGCACGTTCGGCTTTTTTCTTTTTGAAAACAATTAATTATCCTTGCAAATTAATTGCAACAGCAACAGTAATAATAATAATGAAAATAACTGCGGTGTGCCAGACAGAAACGTTGTTATAATTTATTAATATGATATTAAAAGGGAGAGAAAAATTAATATTTTCACGCCCAGGAAATCATTTGATAGCATAATCCTTAGGATTTTGACTGATTTCTTTTTTCTTTTTTAAACTTATTTAAACCCAAGCAAAAATATCGTGTTTTGTTGAATGGGTGATTAATACTCATCTTGCTCGCCTTGTATTCTTCTGCCCTTTTCATATAATTATTGAACAATACAGCACAATCAGCTGACTACGAAACTGTTGCAAAATAAAATTGCTACAAAATACCAACCAGAGAAATGATTTACAATCTAATGTCAAGATTAATTTCGTCCTCAAACGTTTTATTACTCCATAATATGTTTTGCTTGATTGTTTCTTATTATTTTTGCAATAATTAATTCACATAAACAACAATATCAAACAGTCATTACTTTTTTTTACTGCGATTTAATCTTCCATTTCTTTTGTTTGGACTTAACGAACCGTTTCACTTAAATTAATCTCCAATTTTGCCGTAGGCAATTTCCAAAAATAGAACCGTTTCTCTTTTCTTTGCAAATCGGTTTTTCTCTCAAGTTCACGCTGTTCCTATTTCGGCTACCATATTTCATGCGTTTCTGTGTGTAATATTGACCATTAATCTCGATCGAAAGCGTTTAATATCGTGACCAGCAGTTTAAGAAAATATAAATAAATGCTACGTGACTTGAAAAATTGTTCCAATACAATATATACACGGATTTAAGGGTCAACCAAATAATAGTTGATCCCATTATGCCAATTGACCTAAATCTGCGAGAGACCTAAAAATGTAATTCTTAATACAAACAAGCTCGTGGAACAAGGGTAAAGCACGTTATACCAGAATTATCCGAAATGCAAAGAAAATAGGTGCTTTCTGGTTCAATCAGCTAAGGTGTGGCCTGAAAGAAGATTACTGTCCGTTTACGCTATGCAGACCCGTTATAATGGTTTTGTTCACCTAATATCATCCATTAAGTTTAATTTTAAAGTAATATTAATCGAGCCCAATGGATACGTGGAAAGCGCAAAATCATTAGGATCGATCGATTTAATAAGGAAATTCCGAGAGGAAAATGCTTCTTAATTTTATTTAATGAAAACTAATGACTTTCTCTATGATAAATGTACTATACGTCATCCAATTATGCTTGCTTTATTACATGTTCTTATCTTGAAACTTTCTGCTAGAAGTAATTCTCATTCACTCATTAACTTAAAAATAAAAGACAAACATCTTTTGAAATGGGAAAAAGTATCACTTTATTATCAATGTGATCTAATGGCTCCAAGTTATTGGTAGTTAAATTCATTTTACTTTTTTTTGCATTTTTACAAAGATTCTTGCTCTGTAAATTAACAAAAAATCTCGGTCTGCTTCCATCAAAGTTTTTGAGAAAAAAATTGGGCCCATTCAAACTTTTTCGAACATTGAAAAGAGACAGAAATCCAATTTTAACCACACATTGCGAAAATCTGGTCGCATGCAGATATTTGTGAATCGGGTTGTCAGAAAACCACGTTATTGATAGCTAAATTCATTTTACTTTTTTGCATTTTTACAAAGATTCTTGGTTTGTAAATTAAAAAAGAAATCTTGATCTGCAAACCAAATGTCTACAGCTTCCATCAAAGTTTTTGAGAAAAAAATTGCGCCCATTCAAACTTTTTCGAACATTGAAAAGAGACAGAAATCCAATTGGAACCAAACATTGCGAAAATCTGATCGCATGCAGATATTGGTGAATCAGGTTTTCTGAAAATACTTTCTAGCCGAAACCGATATGAACAATACGATGAACGGATACGCATGAAATCCTTAGGGCGTTTTAATGAAATTTGCCAGTTTCAGAGTCTGAAGTCGTGGAGTACATCAATATTTTCTGGAATTGACACGAAATGATGTATCCTCCTTGCCTTGCCTAGCCTTGAATGGAAACCTTTCCCTCTTTTGAATAAAGCAATATTACTTTTGACAGTGTGGGATATATGATCATTACGAAGAGCCATTGACTTGTCTTTTAAATCTTCTTATTCCGTCATCCTTTCGAATAGAGGTTCACAATTATGGCTCGAAAACTTATTTCATCAATCTTCTCACGAGTGGCTGAAATTGTTTCGTTTTGAATGTTTGTTGTACACAGAAGTTCCAAATTTATGGCGTGAAATTTTCTAATAATATTTCCAATAAATCATAGATTGTTTCATAAATACTTTATTGGTTTTTAATTTTTGGACAAAAATCTAGATCTAATCCAAAATAGTTTTCGCAACTACTCCAAATGTATAATTTGATAACTTACATCAATATAATAATCATGAAATGTAATTAAGTGAACCTTGCTAGTCTGGCGCATCCACCACAATTATCATGCTACCATTTAAAAGTTAATTTCACTTACATTTAATATTGCTAAAATTTGTTCGATAACTCAACGTTACGTTACTTTACTAATTGAAGTAGGTACTGAACTATACAAATTCATTACGCCTCCTCATTGGCGTACCTTTGCAAGAAAATCACAAAATTGAAGAATATTTTATAATTTTTGACTCATTAGTGCCTATTATACCTAATTGCTATTAGCACCCTGTATTGAATTTAATAAAAATATGTTTTAAGAACAACTTCAAACTCAAATTGATAATTGAAATAAAAAACTATGTAAAATTTATGGAATAAGTGTCTGGCGTATGCACCAATTCTGAAAATAATCGTACTACCACCGAGAAAAACATTTTCTTCATAATAATCTTGCTTGAACGTGCCGCCAGATGTCTAAATATTAACGTTAGAGTTATTGGATTTTGATAAAAAATTGTTTCCAGAAGCATGAAATTTCATACTTAATATAATTAGTGACCGTAAGAAATCTGGTTAGACTGGCGCATCCACCAAATTACTTATTTGCATATTTCACTTATGAAACTTACAATCTACCGGGCAGAAAATATCCTCGTCAATCCACACGATTTTTTTATGGTGCCACCTTGACATAATTGTTCCACATGCAAAATTTTTGCTGTAATATGCAAAATAAAATGGTAAATAATCTGAAGGTTCTTTGATTCGTTTAATCAAAAAATTCGTCTCATTTTCAATAAATCCCATATCAATCCTCTTAATCCAAACATAGTTTAGCGCTTATTGAATTTTGACCATTCCTTCGCTATCGTTCTACGATTATATTATTAACATTAAATAATCGCGTGCAATATTGAATTGTGTTAAAGTAGAACTGTCCCCACCCACATTTCAATACATTAACTTCTTATATGTACACATACACACACACACATAAAGCTATAGCACTAGTTGACCTCGAAAGAGTAAATCTGAAGACCTTGAACGAAACACAATGTACAAAAGTCCAACGGAGCAAGAGAGAGAAAATGCGCCGGACTTCAGGCAAGTCCACTTGTTATACATACAGCTGAGGATAATAACCAAAAAGGATATCTTTTGTGTGGAAGCTCGCATGTCGTCGACTGCATTTCATACTGTATTCGTGCGATTAATCTCTCCTTTTCGCTCTGCTTGCGAAAAGCTCAATGAATTCTTTGTTTTTCTTTTGCTCTGATTTTTTTCATTTTTCGCTCTTGCAACGGTTTAATTGAACATTATCGTACGCTCTCGCTTAATCAGCGTGGTATTTAAGACAACGCTTTTCACCGCCCATTTACTATTGCCACTACACGCCGTTTCGGCTTCTTAATGAGCAGCTCTTTAATGAAAAGGTCAAACACTAATCGGATAGCGAAAAGTGAAAGTCCATTCATCACCGTGCATTGCAGAAAACAATTCATTAATCAGCGTTACGCAAAAGAGGAATTAAATTTTTGACTCAACTAAATCTTTTAGATGTTTAGTTGATTTAAATAAAAGTGGGATTAATTAAATCTCTTCTTAAAAGAGAACCTTTAGTCGAACGTCCTTAGGCGACTCGTTCAATTGTCCTAATAGGACTTTTGCGTGGACTTCCGACGCTTTTCGCAAACCTAAATTTCGCTTATTATAATCGAAACGTCCTTTAACGCGACGCAATTATAATTTCACCGAATGAAATTGCCCCAATTCCATCGCCACAATTAAGTCCTTGATAGGAGGGAACAGAAAACTCTATTAGTACGTTACAATATTTAATTCTTTAATTTGTAACGTCGTAATTTATGTGCATTTTTTATTTACGGCCTTTTCGAATATTTATTCGCTAATTGTACGAATACGCTATCGCCAGAGGAAGGGTCGTGCATCAATTACGACTGAAGTGAGACGCAGAACGATTCAGAAAGAATGAAAATTGGCACGCGGAGAAATATTAATAAAACCAAACAAGTTACTTTTCTGCATGTATACATATATTAAAGCACGTGTACTACTTATACACTTTTAGGCCACAATAGCGTCGTTACCATTCTCACCCTTTCGACAAGGCTTGAAATCCGAGGGTCAAACTGTTAGGGCACATTGTGTCGTATAGAATACATATAGAGAAGTATAGTAGGTCACGTTAGTTCAAATTGCGACCAATCGCCCGCTTCCCCCTCTCCCATAGTTTCCCCATTTTCGCAAGGAATAAAGAAAAGAAACGTCATCGTCATCCCCATTTTTCTCGTGCGGACGACCTTGAAAAAATTATCCCCACCGCCGCGTTCGCGGGGGTCGGTTTTTCTTCACTAGCCAACACAGAAACACCCGCAGCAATCGGTCATAAATATTTATCAAAAGTGGATGGAATCGACCGTTTCCTCGCTTGCCGTTTCTGTCATTCGGTCGTGAAAAGTGGTCAGTTGCCGGCCAGACGCGGACTTGTTTAATTGGCGAAGGGATTCGATTGAAGAAAGGGAATTAATCGATTGTAAGCAAAGGGAGGCGAACGCACTTGCGACAAATCTTTTACAAGTTTCCATCGGTTTTGTGACAAAGTGCTTCATTCAGCGGAGGCCGATTCAAGCAAGGAAATCAGTTGTTTCTTTCGTTCGCACTGGTATGATTGATTTTGATTTCGACGAGGACACACCGTTTGCTGTTGTATTGAATCCGACAATGGTAAATTTCAATTCGAATTGCGTTTTTATTTGTCTTTAATTTTACGCTACCAGAAGCTTTCGAGCAGGAAGCGTTTAGATGTATTGCCATTTTTTTAAGCTCGTTACCGTCTTTTCCGCTTACATTTATTTCCTCTTTCCTTTATTTACCCTATCAGCGCTATATCTTAAATTGTTAATAAAAAATAAAAGACCTCTCGCATAAGCGTAATATGAACAACAATAAAAAGAAACCAAGAAGTGGGTGTGGAACCTTTTACAGCGCTCTCGTATTAAATTTTATTGTTATTCCTCATTTGCGTGCATTTTGCTTTTCTCGCATTCGCCATTAAAGAGGGGGAACCCCTTAATTGGCAATAATGCGATAATGGTTTTTCGTTTTAAACCGATATTTATTCCCCCCGAGGAAGTCGTACGCGACCATTTCCGTGGCAGGAATCGCTTTCTAACTAACCAACAAATCCACTGAGATTTCCTTTTTGCCGCATCGTTTAGGCTGCCAGTTACGGGAAAAAGAACGGCATCTGGTACGCGGCGCCGGGCGGCCAAGGATGGAGCAAAGCGCCGAGCCGGAAGGCGTCGATCGTCGAAACGGACGCACCGCCACCGGGCGGCGGTAACATTAAACCCAGTTCCGGGCGCGTCATCAGGATCATCAACAACATGGATCACACCGTTCAGGTATCGTTTTCACGCAATTCCTCAGTCGCCAATTTACCAATCTCACCATTTTTCCACCACCTCCGACCGTCGAACAGTGCCGGGTCCTGTTGAACCTACGCACGAGCCAACCGTTCGAAGAGGTGCTGGAGGACTTGGGACAAGTGTTAAAGATGAACGGCGCGAAACGGATGTTCACCGTGTCCGGACAAGAGGTGCGCAGTTTCTCGCAGCTACGCAACGAATTCGCCGACGTCGACACGTTCTATTTGGGCGTCGGGACCGTCGGTGCCGGCGTGATGTTGTCGCCGGTGCGGCGTGCGCGATCTAGGGCGCCGCAAACGGCCGTCCCGGTCGACGACGTGCCGAAGCAGATACGGGCGCGGAGCAAGAGTCGGCCGCGAGCGTTGTACGCCGCCGAGAACGACGTGGTGCGGACGAACGGTGAGTGACGACGATGAGAAAGAAGCGATTTTCTTTGTGATCCGTTATAATGTTCATCGAACTACTGAAGGCAATTGGGTTCGCTAAATTGTTTAGCCACTTGGAAAAAGCAAACGAAATACCTTTCTTTGTTGCCTCGGTAGTCGAAAACCATTTTTAAAACCTTTTATTCGTGTTCCACATTAAAAAAAAAGTACTTCAGGCAATCTTTTTTGGGCATATTGATCATTTTTAGTTGTTCTTCTGATAATGATCAATTGAGACAATGGCTTTTGACCAACTTTTGCATTGGACCTATTCCAAAAAGCGCTTGTTTCAAGCATACTTGGATCTTGCCAGATATGATTAGATCCGTTTCAAGTGAATAAAAATGTGTTCCAGAGTGATGAGATCTGATGCTTTCTGCATTAGATATAATCAAATATGATCATAACTAACTGCGGCCACAAACTAGATACAGAACTAACAGAAGACCGGACCTTGTTCGAATTATCAAAGTCTTTGACTACCGGGGATCGAATATTGAGTAGTTTTTTTTTAAGTACAAAGCTAAATTAACAGCTATTTCCAGAAAATTGCAAGTAAATATTAGTTATGAAAGCTTTCCGTTGTAATTGTTTCTTTTACTTTTTCACAAAATAGCAGTATATGAATTTTAAATGAAAAAGACTGTAGCTAAGCAAGCATTATATTTCTTTGATTCCTATTTCTAGTTGAAAAGACTTATTTTGTCCCACTAAGAGTTTATTCTGAATTACCTGTTTGGATTAAGCGGGTATAATATATTCTGAGCACATTTATTGTAATATCGAAAACTTTTTCGCAAGTATATTATTCTACAACAGTTTGTCCATTTCTGTGACCATTGTTGGAATGGTACCCCATTTGGAAATAAACATTGATTTGTCATATTCAGTCGATAATTAAAATGGTAAAATAAACACATGGGCGCATTGTTTTCCTTTGGTTTAAATGTTTCTTGCTCGCTGGTACTTAAGGCTATCAAAATAAATCATTGCTTTTTTTTCTAAGTCTTTACGTATTTTTGACAGTCACATAATTTTAAAACTTTATGAGCAAAAGTGATTATATTTTGTTGAGAGTGTAGCTTTGGGGTAATGACTAAGAACAATGACCGTATATAACTATTTTAACGAATATATGGGTCATTAATCTACAGAAAATTCTACTATTATATTATCTATCATAAAGTATTTTAGATTAATAATGCCAAATTTTATTGACAATTATTCTAAAATTATTCTTCTGGCATATCGAATGTTTAGCTGTCTTTTTTGAAGTATTTGCATAGTGCTATATGTATTTTGCCTACTTTCTTCTTCTGAAACTACTACGAAAATCCCTTTTAGACATTTTTATTTTATGGTAATGATATCTGACAAGAAAATGATAAACTGCCATAAAATGACGATCGTTAACGATCAATTATCGATGAGCTGATATTTATAATTTGCCTCCGCAAACTTTGGCTTAGGCAACTACCTATAAGAGCAAACTAATAAGATTTCTTATGTATCGTTATGAATTTTTGCCGTACATTCCAACTTCTGCATCCTTTTAACTTTATAATCATGTAAAGTTCATAAAATAATATACACGTTTAGAACCATTTAGATTGGGTAGGACTTATTTTCTTGATGATAACTTGGACATATTATGTAAATAATATATTATGGCTTTGCCATTTTTTACGGTTTGAAAATTCGGTAATTTAAGTAAACTGCCAAAGAAATTTTATTAGAAACAGTTTTCATCATTAATAACAATCTTTACCTATATTATTGGAAACGTATGGATTCCATCATCAAATAATTCTTTATCTTTGGAGGTAATCCAATTATCAATGCATTTTTCGATGTCCTCATAATTTTGGAGCACTGCTCTGAGCAAATCGCAATCCGATGGAACAATATCTGGTGATTACAACGGCTGCGGTCATGCAGTGGTATCAGTTTGTTTCTTTTCCTAAATTCGTAGGGCGCCCACTTCTTGCCATCTGAATCTATTCCATTTCATGTAATCGGTTTCAAATTGCTGCCTGAGTCACATTCAATGAATCAAGCAATCGTGGTGGTGTTTTGGCATCACATTCCGCCAAAAACTCTTTCAAATCTTCGTCTTTAAATTAGACATAAAAATCACTGGGTTTTGGCCCATTAACTGGATGTTCTTTCGCCTGGAACAAGTTTACCATACTCGGAGTTATTGAGGTGCAACAGCAGCACTTTTCTTCAAAGTAAACATGAAAGCAAGGTTTTCCAGAAGTTGTTTTTTTTTTGTTCTAAGACAACATTTTAAGTTCTTCATAAACCATTCATATAAAAACTTTTATGAATGTTATTTTATATGAATTGATAGCGCCTTAAAAATACTTGCAAATGGGCAATAAGATAATTTTAAAAAAATCTAAGCCTAAACGCAGAATTATAAAACGATGGACTTACAGTTATATACTAAATACACATGAAAACCAAAAGCGTATATTTCGGTTGGAAACTTTAGATTGTCCAAATCAAAATTTTTTTGGAAAAAAAAACTTTTGTAAAGTTGCCCTAAGACAATATTTTTAATCAAGAAAATTTTACTAATGCATTGAAAAACACTTTTGTGCGAATTAAAACGATCCTACTTTGGAGATTTAACAGTTTCTAAAACGAAACAGTTTATAAAACGGCATGAAAATTTCGATTTTTAAATTTGGTTAATTTGTGTTTCAGAATTATTTCCTTTATATTTTATAAATAAATAAATTTTAATAAGCATGATATTTATTTTGAGAATTCGAAATGAATTTTATTACAAGAAATTGAATTATTTTTAATAACACTTATTTTAAATTTGTGGGAGACACTTTCATATGATAATTCAGGTTTCTTTATATGTACAATCGACTCTGGGAACCATAATCAAATCAGATATATGTATAAGCACAATATAAAAAACTTTCCCTGTCGAAAGCTCCCTGAAATATTTCTTACTTATGCTTAATAATTTACTTTCAATGATGTACACAGTTGAAGATAAAATTCAAGCCCCAATAGCAAAATGATCATTGCTCATGACCATAAGGGATAAGTTACTTGCTTTTAATTGATAAGATACTTATTTTAGTGAAATCTTCGGCAAGCGCTTAAAATTCTAGTCCATCGTCACATTTTCATTTTCAAAGTATCGATTCGTTCTTGCAAATGATTTTCACTTTCGATTCATGTCCAAACGACCGACTTCTTTATTTTCTATTGTACGTATTATGTTATCGTGAAAAAATTTTAATGGGGCTAGTGACGTAAAATTTCCCGGTGAGGTGGAGGAGACGTCAACGGCGACGAGGCCGCATATAAATTTGCATCTTACACGATACCGTATTTTCATTTTCTTCTCTTTATTAATAAAAACGAGACCAAAACAATATAAAAAGAAGTGTAGAGGGGGAGAGAATAGAATGACAGAGAAAAATTCGTGATGTAAATGGGGTTTAATGAATATTAATGACCATTTAAATTCATTTGCCTCCTCCTTATTATTCTTTTCTGGCTCCTTTGTTTTGGCATTAGACCAAATAATTCATTCTGCCTCACTTAGTCATTGACGTCAACCCGGTTCTCGAACCGTAAATATGCTTCACTTGCTCGAACGCCAGTTTAACAATTGGCCCACTCATTTCCAATCGTTTATTCTACGTTTTCCAATAAGTTTTCTCCTTGTTCTGATTATAGATTATACATTACTAGAGGTGCTTAAAGAGGAACCGATCCGCGTTACGATTCGTGGTCTACGCAGAACGTTCTATCCGCCGGTGCATCATGCGCCGATGGATAACACGCCGCCGGAAAAGAAATTGCAATTAGAATGGGTGTATCCTTTTTTTTTCAGCTGAAATTCAAATTTTTCGCTTGCTTCATGTTGATTCATTTCATTATTTGTTTGAGAGTTTTTTTCGTTTCATTTGCTGAACGGGTTGTTAAAAGACGGTCACTTCGAGTAAATCAAATTCATAAAAGTTTACGTGCATGTCTGAATGTAATTTCGCGGATTGAGCAAAACAAAATAAAAACATTGACGCAAAGAAAGAAAGGAAAAACGGGACTTTCTTAAAGTGCAGATACCATCAACGTTTAATGACCGCACCCGAACGAATCTCACTTTTCGTTTTGCCTACTCTACTTTTGTTTTCTTTCTTTGCTTTCGATTCTTACACGTGCATTTCTCTGATACACATTATCGCTTGTTTTATTGTGGCGAATTCCATGATTTATGCCTTTTAAACCGTACGAAAAATCGATTATTCTAATGCACCACGTTTTCGCCGTATCAGTTTAAATGATCCTTAATGCGAACCCAACAGATACGGTTATAGGGGCACAGATTCGCGACGGAATTTATGGGTCCTACCTACCGGCGAACTATTATACTTTGTCGCCGCGATTGCGGTGATGTACGATAGAGACGAAGAAACGCAAAGACATTACATCGGACATACCGAAGATATCCAATGGTAGGGCTTCGTAGTTGCGATTTATATTTAAACAAAAGAAAACCGAGGAAAAATCACTCCTTTCAGCATGGATCTACACCCGTCCCGCGAAATGGTCGCGTCCGGTCAAAGAGCTGGCCGTAACCGGAAGACCCAAGCGCACATACGCATATGGAGCACGGAAACGTTGCAGACGCTCTACGTTTTCGGCATGGGCGAATTCGAAATTGGCGTTTCCGCCGTTGCGTTCTCACAATTGGTAAGTTCAATTTTGCTTAGATGTAATTATGCACAATAATTTGATGACGTCACTTTGGCTTGGCGGATAATTATGGTTATCCAATTCTCTTTGCCCAAAACTCTTTAAGACTGTTCTTCTTTACCTTTGGATAATTCAAAATGTAACCATTCGAATAGTGCTAAACATTATTAAATGCTAAAAATACTTTAAATAGAGCACCGATTGCTCAGTGTTTAACCAAATGTGATAACGATAGAAAAAAGAAGGTAATAAACTGTTGTTTTAAAGAGTCATATATTTAAACAAATAGAGCAAATAACACAAGAACATGACCTTTTTTATCTCAAACTATGATAAGTCTTAACAAAGCCTTTATATACAGGATGATTCAAAATAACACCGACAATACTTAATGGGTGATTCCTCGCGTTAAAATAAGCCAAAAAGTATCCTATGACTCATGGTCCGAAAATGCTTGGTCTTCGAGATATCGACCGCCAAAGAACAGTTTCGCAATTTAATGAACAAAAAGTGAACGAAAGCATGTTTTCTTTTGTGCTTTGCGATATCTAAATTTCATGTTAAGGACCTTCGTTTTACGCGATTTCAAACTTTGAAAAACTTATGGAAAGCGGTGTTCTCGATGGCCTACTTCTTTCCAAAAGCCAAAACTTTTCTGCCTTTATAGTTTTGACAATTTTGAATGGATAATTAGGATCCCTCATGTCTTATGAATCGAAAATATACTCCTGTTGGAAGACGATATCTTGCGCCATTATCGAGACATTTAATGTTTTTCGTGACCATGCCTGTCGACGTTTCAACAATTACCCCCGTTCAATCTTCGGATCATGGTTCATATGAACTTTTTGGCTTATTTGAACGAGAGGAATCAACCATTAAGCGTTGTCAGTGTTATTTTGAATCACCCTGTATATTCATTTAGGTTGACCAGATAATTTTGCAAATTACTGTTCAGTTGCAACGCAATAACAAAATATTCATCGCCATTTGCCTGGGTTCAACAGCCTTGTTCCTGTTGTCCATGACTTTCTTTATTTCTTCCCTCCATGATTTTCAAGGTTTGTCCCTTATGCTGCGTCCTTGTTGGGATCCATTCATACATCTGTTTCGACTACCGTACCTCATCCATCCGTAAAACATGGCCATACCACTCAAGTTCTCTATTTTTTGTTCCTTCAACTATTGTTTCTTCATTCTTCATTTTCTTTCTGATTTCCTCATTTCTTATTCTTTGTAATCTTGACACTCTTGCACTTCTTCTTGAATAGCCCGTCCCAATTGCTGTCATCTTATTTTATTCTCCTCTCTCAATGCCCATACCTGACTCCCATATTCCAGCACATTCTCTACCATCAAAATAAGTAAATAAATGTTCCATTCTGTATTAGAGTACATTAAATCTTCTTGCTTTATGTATCTGTTACAATTTAATAATTTCATATTGTTGAATACTTATAGCAAACAAAATGAATGTTTTAAGTTAGACTTTATAGAGATAGATAGTTGGTTATATGAACATCAACTAATTGTAAAACTTGATTAGATAGTGCAATTTCTTTTGACAAATTAAAAATCTTTACTCAGGAAATATGTTATACTAACTTTAATTAAATAATATTTGCACATGGTTAACAAATCATTAAATTAGTGGGAAATGATACTTTCACATTTTTGGTGGATGCGCCAGTTATAAACCTATTGTTTTTTTGAAACATAAAAGACAAACAAAGTGTTAATCTAGATTAAAGTTGATTCAATTGAAAACAAATAGCACAATTTGTTTGAATCTATGGATTAGAATAAATGTTTGTATTAAATAATAATATGTTATTTTTGGTGGATGCGCCGGAAGAATTAATTAATTTGCAAATAGTGTAATATAAAAATTGAGTCGGTTTTTTATGTACATTATAACTAACATATCAAAATTATAGCTTTTTTTATGGGAGCCTTTATTATTACAAATAACTTTTCATCAATCCCAAAATCAGTTATATTAAATGCTGTTCATTAGTCTATTTGAATTTATCTCATTTAATAATTTCATTTTGTATACCCACATGAAATGAAGTTAGAAACTTTAATTAAACATTGAATTTGATTTACAGAACGGCGGTAGCTACGTCCTAGCAGTCGATGGCGGCCGGGAAAGCATCCTATCGGTTTGGCAGTGGCAATGGGGACATCTGTTAGGGAAAGTTGCGGTACGTTTGTTGCCTGCTTATTTTCAAACAAAAGTAGTAAATACTGCTTAATAATTACTAGAGATTTATGAAATTACGTAAACAGTTCAAGGTAAAAAATTCGTTGGCAAAAGGAAAAATTAATATTTTGTACCCTGTATTTATGTAAATTATTTTAACCACCTTCGTCGTGCACGTATGTGGAATAGATTGAATTTGTACGAAATTGATTACAAAATAGACGCAATTATGGCAGAGCAATCGTAAAATAGCAAAAGTTTTGGCGATAAAAACGCGACGAGCCTAAGAACAAGGAGAAAACGTTTCTTTTTCCACACAAAATCAATTCTCGTACATTTACACATTTCATGAAAGAATCGAATAAATGTTAGAGATTTAATGCTGCGGAATATTTAATTTCTATTGTGCCCCACACACTAAATTATGGTGAAGCACGTTTAATATTTTTATTAAGAATTATAATTAACGTGCGATACGATAAGGGAACGTGTACTTAGTAATTTATACATATTTTACTTGGATATATGCAAATTGCTGTTTTAATGCAATTCAAATAAGAGAGAAAGCGATGGAAAAAAGGAAATTATGAAGAGTAAAAATGATGAAATTAAGTGGTGAAGGAGGAACTAAGTATTTAATAATAACTGTTATAATAATTTCAAGTAAAGCGGTACTAATGTTATATTACTGTTTCTTCATTATACTTCTCTTGCGTAGTATAAGAAGGAGTGCGCAGAATAAGTTTTAAAAAATGGGTTAATAACCGTTAATTGAATATTCCATCGATTTATTAAACTCATTTGATTCATTTGCATTTTAGTTTTTAACCTACAAACAAAAATGCAAACATTTAAAAGAAACATTTATTAATTAATCGACGACATTCTTCCCGCATATTCAACTTCCGCACGATAAATTATACGTTAAATTTGTTAAATAATTCTTCGAGATATGCAAATTTTGTTTTAAAACCAAATGTCAAAATATGTCCTCCTATTTTTTTAACCTAACATTAGTTTTTCGCATCATTTACTTACTTACATTGTTTTTTTATTTTATTTCCTACCTCATATTTTTGTGGCTTAAATGTATGCATCTTGAATAAAGGCAACGAATTCATTATTCGCCCTATATTCAAATTCAAGCAGTCCCACCGGTGTGACAAAAAACAAAATTAATTCTTCCGGGGCCAACAATGAATAATGTGCAATAATATAGCGTTCGAAACCCAAATTCATATCCAAATATGTACATATAATTTATTATTCTCTCTCACTCTCTGAATGTTATATTTTCGAACAGACGCTGCAAGAGGAATTAACCGGCGCCGTATTTCATCCGCTCGATGACAATTTATTGATAACGCACGGTAAAGGACATCTAACGTTTTGGAACCGGCGAAAGGACGGATTCTTCGAGAGGACCGATATTATTAAACCGGTTAGCAAATGAATATTTCCCTTTAGAATTTTCCCCATCAATTTCTGCAAATAATTATTTCCCCTCCTCGACTGTTTACAGCCATCGCGTACGTTAATCACGAGCTTGCAATTCGAGCAAGACGGCGACGTGATCACCGCCGACAGTGATGGATTCATCACGGTTTATAGCGTCGACAGTGACGGAGCGTATTTTGTTCGAATGGAATTCGAGGTGATTGACAATAATTTTCGCAATCGATTTACGCCATCGCGCATTAACCGCTCCACTTTTGAACTGTTCAGGCGCACAATAAGGGCGTCAGCTCGTTGGTGATGCTGTCCGAAGGCACTTTATTATCGGGCGGCGAGAAGGACCGGAAAATCGCCGCTTGGGATTCCTTACAGAATTACAAAAGAATCACCGACATCAAGGTACGAGAGTTATGCAACATTTAATCGATTCTTTTATTTGATTTCTGAATCCATTCATCACAAACTTTTTCTTCCAATTATAATGTTCATAGTTATTTTGTTGCTTTAATGGTTTCACCGGCAACGAAAGATATACCACCGAATTTCCGGACACAATGCCAGAAAGTTTAGTTAGATGAAGCAGTAAAAGTTTTTGAATGTCGGTCTTTTGAACAGTTCGTGAATATATCCTCATTGGCAAAATTGCCACACACACTAAGAAGTAGAGCTCACAGGTCTAAATGGAAACATGGATGCTGACAATCAAAATTTGTCTTTGATTTTGCTGCAAATTCTAAAATCTGACTTGCCAAAGGACCCCTTAAACACTTACCCGTATTTCCGTTTGAAATGGCAGGCATTTTGAATTCACCATAGCCATTTTGTCTTACCTTGAGACTGCAGGAAGACAATTGCGAAGACGTTTAACCTTATTAGTCTTATTATCACAATATTACATACATTAGTACGTAAATATCTAAATCACTAACCATCCTACTAGTTGATTGTTGAAACGTAAGATATCGTTTTCCAACAAGAGTACCTTTTCGATTCATAAGACATGAGGGTTCCTTATTATCCATTCCAAATTGTCAAAGACCTAAAGGTAAAAAAGTTTTGGCTTTTGCAAAGAAGTAGACCATGGAGAACACCACTTTCCAGAAGTTTTTCAAAGTTTGAAATAACGTCAAAAGAAGCTCCTTAACATAAAAGTAAGATTCCCCAAAGCTCAAAACAAGATATGCTTTAGTCTATGTTTTATGAATTAAATTGCGATTTTGAAATCGATCTTTGACGGTCGATATCTCGAAGACCGAGCATTTTCGGATCATAGTTCATAGGAACTTTTTGGCTTATTTTAACGAGAGGAATCACCCATGAAGCATGTAAGACGAAGGTGATAAGGAGATAAACAAAAATCAAATTTGTTACTTTGGCAAATCAAATTTGAATTGCGGTTATTACCACTAAAACCTAAATAGCCATTTCCTCTTTGAAAAACCAGCGATTTAATTTTTGACCATTACTTCTTCACAGTTACCGGAAGCCTCCGGCGGTGTACGTTCCATTTATCCGCAACGTCCCGGTCGGAACGACGGTAACATTTACGTCGGCACGACGAAGAACAACATACTGGAGGGCTCGTTGCAGCGGCGATTCAATCAGGTGGTTTTCGGCCACGGCCGTCAGTTGTGGGGTCTGGCCGTGCATCCGGACGACGAGATGTTCGCAACGGCCGGCCACGACAAGAACATCGCACTGTGGCGTAGAAACAAGTTGATCTGGTCGACGCAGGTGCCGTACGAGTGCGTTTCGCTAGCGTTCCATCCGTTCGGCGTTGCCCTTGCAGCCGGCAGCACCGATGGCCATCTCATCATACTGAACACGGAAACTGGCGCGACGGTCGTCACGATTCGTGTCTGCGGCTCACCGTTGAACTGCGTCGCTTATAACTCGTGTAAGTTTGAATTTCGTTGGCGGTGCACAAAGATGTCAATTAGGCGTGTCGTCAAAAGCGAATACGTCAAACTTTGGTGTTTGCGCAAGAACGAGAATTGTATTAATGGCAAGCGTGAGTCGTTTAAAACGGTTTCGTTTGGCGTCAATCCCATTTTCCGAAACAAAGTCCTGTAGCCAAAAGGAACCTCTTCGATAGCCACGATAATCAATTGTCGGCCTAAAACTACGTTCGAGCAATTTCTATTCAAAGCTAGGCTAAAGGAGGATCTAACCTATGATCGATATTTCCAATTTATTCTTCTGCTAAAAGGGCTCTGTGATCTGCAAAATTTAACCCAACATGTTAGCAACTATTCAATCTGGAACTTATTTTCTTACCGAACTTGCCATAATTGCAAATTGCAAGAATTTAATCTAAACCCCAGAAGCTACAAGAAATTGTGGTAAATTATTCAAAATTAAAAACGTGGTTATTGACATCAGGAATTGTTTGTCTTCAAAGATTAACCTGTCTTGTAATAATTGCTTCTGAAACTACCAGAAATGAAAACAATTTCTCTTTCAGTCACATATACTCGTATTAATCAATACCTTCAGGTCGTCCTGTTGAGGTCTAAAGATCTCCACTTGAAGAGGGTAACACCAAAATACGGACCTTTCATAAAAGTCAAATTTAGCTCTGCAATAAGAATCTTTAGCAATTTAAAATCATCATTTTGGATTATAACTGATTGGAATTTTATAGCTGGCGAAATGATAGCGATTGCCTCGCAAAACGGTAGCATCTATCTGTTTCGCGTCAGTCGCGACGGTTACTCGTATAAGAAGTCCAACAAGATCAGGGGATCGCAACCGTTGATGCAACTCGATTGGAGCACCGACAGCAATTACATACAAACCGTCACTGCCGATTACGATTTATCGTTTTGTAAGTTTGTTACGTAAAGTTGAAAAAAATCATGCTTTTCTGATATATTAATCAAACTTGAGAATGGTAACATGGTTTTATTAATTAGGGGACGTGAAATCTTTATCGCCGGAGAAGTCGCCAATCGCCATGAAGGACGTTAAATGGTTTACGCACAATTCGACCGTAGGTTTCATGGTGGCCGGTACGTATATCAGAAAATCTCATTGTAAATTAACACATTAATTATATGAGGCACGTTCCTTACCGTGGGTAAGAGCTTACAGAAAGCTAAATTGAGCTTAGTCTTAAGTCCTAGAAACGAGTAAACTCTATTGGCTAAAATGGCCTTTTGGAGCCCTTCATGGTGCCGCAAGCAAGTGTCGCATTTGATACCTTACATAACATTTTGGAAAGTGCAGAGTATCATTTAAATCCAAATACTGTATGAATCACTCAATTCAGAAGCTTTCCATTAGATTTCTTTAACATTCATCTCATAGTCCTGAAACTTTTGACTAGTATCTTTGCTTAGACCTTTAGCAATATTAACCCTTTCAATGATTGCAGGAAACCTAAAATTGCGAACTGCAAACTTTTAAGCAGAAGATTAAAAAAGCTCGACTCATGGTTTGAAACACGTTTGGCCCAAATATTGGGCATCCCACAAAATTAATCTAACATAATTTTGACATTTTCAGTTGTTCTTTCTCGTGCCCAATATTTTTCAAACGTACCTGGTACTTATATATTTTAATTCCTGCTAATTCGCTCTTAAATCTTCAGGCATCTGGAACAACCGTTATTATCCAATGACGTCCATCATAAGTACCACAAATCGGTCGTTTGCGCACGATCTACTAATAACAGGCGACACCGATGGATACATCAGATTGTTCAGGTAATGAGAAATTTTATTATGCCATAATCATCGTCTTTCTTATATCGTACCGTGTGTCCTAAGGTACCCGTGTATAAGTCCTAAAGGCGAGTACAACGAGGAGAAAGTTTATAGCGGCACGGTGACCTGTGCGCGTTTCTTGTCGAACGATCGTAATTTGGTAACGGTCGGTGGTACCGATGCCGGTCTAATGTTATGGGAACTGGTAGAAGATTAGCAAAAGATTGCGAAGATCTATCGTAAAATGTCGCCGATAGTCGTGCAAGACGACGACGAATCGGACGTCGACTCGGAACTTGACGCGCCGTTCGAAATATTAGAAATCAGCTATTAAGTGATTTTTGGATTCGGGCAAAGAATTGTTTAAAGATTGGTACCGATTGATCGATAGTGATTATGATTGAATGTGATCGTTCTTTATTTGTCGCCTAGTCGAAGGAAATGGAAGAAGAAATAGTTCGTTTAACAAAATATTTTTCATGATCGATATTAGACGTCGATATTTGTACGAGAAATTGTTAGTTTGTAAACCCAGATTAAATGATTGTTGAAATGACGGGGTTTTAGGGATTACATATTTTATACTCAATCTAATGAAACTTGCACAAAGAAAATGAGATTAGATATCTAATATAATTGATAAAAAAAGAAACATGTTATATATACCTCAATAGTTAATTAATATACGAATAAAAATGAAATAGAATTAATTATAATTAAAACGCACGTTGATTAATTGATTCATATAAAAATAAAATGATAATGGGTTTATAATAGATGATGACGAAAATTCACGAATACTGCCAATAGGTTTTAAAGACATGAGACATATCAATATAATACAAAGGACGCAGAGGATGAAATACAAAGTCGAGAACTAGGATTAGTACTAACAATTAATTGCATGTATGCTTCTTATTAAAGTAAACTTAATATTGTAATTTATTAATTGTTCCTAAATCAACGATTCTCATACTTAATCAATTAACGAAATAAAAGTTTCATTGATATGGGCGTTATAGGAATTTAAAAAAAGAACATCAATTACGGGTGTTTCTTTAGGAGTTCTTGCTTCAGTAACTTTTTCAGTAATAAATTTACAAAGCAAATCGATGGCTACACTTTTGATTATAGGAGACTCATCTCCAAGCTCAACGTTTCCGTGAAAGAAAATACTGAACAAACGCCTTGTAACGATATTTCCATTACAAAGACGAGTAGCTGGAGTTTTAAAATGATATGTAAGTTAGTATTTTGTAATGTAATATCTTCCACAATAAAATATAACTGTATTTTTATCGATATGACAATTTATCTTAATTTATAACTTGGAAACGTACGGAAATTAAAACTTATTGCACGTTTAATAATAGCAAATTATCTTAAAAAAAACTAGCTGAAACAAAACGATATTAAATTTGAAATCAGAATTCTGTAATTAAAGATATCGAACTGATCAAGAGAAAAAACTTCTGAAAAATCGGTCAAATAGAAAGAGTGAGAATCGTTGATATACATTTTTATATAATCTTGAAAAAGGAAATATATATACCAACTAACTTGCATTTGCTTCATAAATTAATCGAAATTTTGATTTTCCTAATTAGTTCATAGTAGTCAGTTCTGGACCATATGTAAATATGTTCAGGATTTTTAATAAAAACTCACCATATTTTAAATCTTACTATAACAAGCAATATATTCTTCAACTAAAATCTGAAGATCCCCGACGAAAACATGCTTAGGAAATAACAATTTACGCAGGTTTGTAAAAGCTGCAGAATAATAAGGATCCTTCACAACTCATGCTCCAATGTAAACAAAATTTGCAGAGAAGAATTACTTTATTCAAATGAATAAAATGCTCTGATATCATGTTCCGTGTTGAAGGCTTTTCTTTCTCAATAAAGTACATAGAATTGGAATATCAGCAGTTTATATTACTATTGAAATGTCGCTGTCAATAAAATCGTAATATAACAAATACTATTGTTCATTTGTGAATCAAAATAATAACAATAAGGATTGAATCCAGAAATTGTTTAATTATTACACGTTATTCCTATAATTGTTTCTATTTCGTCCTATTATCGTCAGAAGACCGATTACAAACTGATAGCAAATCTTCCTCTTTCCTATTTATATGACTTTCTAGAAGTTATAACCAGAAATCCGGAATTTGTTTTTCCATTTATGTATGTTTGCAGGCAAACGTTTGTAATTTAAGCTTTTAATAAAAGATGTGTATGTATTTAGACAAACGAAAAAGGAAGAATCGCATGTTGAAAGAGAAAATTATTCTTTTGCTTGCTTCTTTCAGAATCACATGTACATTATTTACAATTAGAAACAAATTATAAAATTATTTAGCAAAAAAAAATTATATACAAAAATTTACAAAACGAAATAACTATTAAACAGAAAACAGAAATTATATAATGTTCAATTGATTTCGAATTTAAGTATTATCGGCGGTCAAGTTCTTTTTATCGTCCACCAACTCGATTTCATTCGACGATTTCGAATCGTCGCATTTAATTTCGTCCACCGATTTTCGGTCGTCGACACCGTCTTCGCATTTCTCGTTCACATAACCGTCTCTGTTCACATTAACACCGTTCGTTTTGCACGGACTCTCCGTCGGCAAATAAACGTTTTTCACGTAACTAATCTGCGAACATTCGACGCGATCACTCAACAAGATGGTGCTCTTCGTGTACACGTGTATGGGTCGTTGGAATCCTTTCGAATGGTGCTGCGGGAAGCCGAGAATTTCGCTCTTGGCGAAACCCACCTCCGTCGACAACAAATACTGCGTAAAGTTTTCCGGAAACAGTTCGATCGAATTGTAATTCTTGTAAATTGTCTCCTGAAAATGAAACGATTCGTTAGCTGAGCGAAGAGCAAAAGAGATTTCACCGTTTGCTATTACCGTTAGATTCTTCTTCGATTTGTAACTCTTCCAATTTTGCGGCTCCAACACCAATTTGCCGCCCGGTTTCAATTGCGCGAACATCCGTTTGAATGCGCGCTTTATACCGGCATCGCCCCAATTCAAGTGAATCCACTTCGTAATGCTTAAACACACTATCACATCGAACTGAGACTGTTCTACGTTCAGTAAGCTCTCATCTTCTAGCACGTAGTTGCCCTGAAAGACGAAATCGATTAGATTAATTACTCATAAGTCCGATTTGTAATACGAAAGAACGGATTGGCCGTAGGTAAAGTTTAAAAGTAACAAAGAAACTTTACCTGTACGAACGTAACGTTATTCGGAAATCCTTGGCCTTTCTTTTGGTCACAAAATCCTGGAATATCAATAGGCCCATATAAAATTGGCATTGAAATTGGATAAAACTCACTACTTTTCTTTCCATCTCCGAAACCATCAACAACAACATCATCATCATAACAACAACCACCACCACCCGTATCGTATTCGTGGGACGGTGTTTCGGAACTCACGTAGTGTTTAACATTCTTACGCGCAATGCCTATTAATTTTTTATCGATATCAATGCCAACGACGCTTTTCGCAGCGAAATCTCTCGCTATCGACAACGTTATGTGACCTATATTACAACCGACGTCTAATATGTCTTTCCCTTCGAACAGGTACCGATAGTTTTGGAAACATTTTAGTCGCGGATCGATCTCGTTCTGCGGATTTCGATAACCGTAATACCTGAAAGAAAGAGAAACAGAAAAAGATTAGAGGGAGATTTCCAGTTGGGCAAAAAAAAAACTTTATAATTGGTAAGAAATTGTCAAGGTGGAAGCAACAGTGTTCAATTTATAACTGTCTTCCTGCATGTATAAAGCGATTCTTCCTTGCATAACGACAACAAAATGGCTGCACGATAAGACCCGCTCTTAAAATTAATCGAGTCGTAGCATGGTATCATTTTGCGTGCATAAAGTTGCAGAATGTTCGTAACTTAATAAATTCTCTTATCGACGCGATAGCAATCTAAATAATAGTGAAAAGTGCTAGGTAAAGTTATTGTTTAGTTTGGAGTACAAAATGGATGCCAAAAGAAAATCAAACGTTAAGTTCAATTTTCCAAAGCTAAGGAATCAAAAATTAACCTTTCTCCAAGGTTAGTAAGGTGAATTATATTGCTTTGTGTTATTTCACTATAAGACTTTTTCAAGTTCAAACTGATTTGTGCGAAACCTTTGTATTGCCGATCTCATATTATATCATACTTAATTATTGAAAGAAATAACATTAAAATGAATCGTAGATTACCCGATGATTTTATTTGCTAAATATATAAAAATCAAAACAAATTTAACTTTGCTTTGAATATAAAAGATTCTTTCCTCTATAACTTTAAAAATAAACTTGCCTTAAATTGGTATCCCGAGTGCATAAAGGTGCAGAAAGTTTGAAAGTTGATATTATCGATAAGAACCTACTTTTTGTAAGCAATGAATAGGAAAATCCAAAAAAATGTTGAATGATGGAAAACGAAGTATAACGGCCCAAATTATTGGAAAAATATACATTTCGCAAAAGACTGAAGTAATTTAAAAGTTTTTTATTGCTGTTATTTTATTGCATTATTTTTCGCAAGTTCGAATGATTTTGTATGGAAGCTTTTAATGCCAATATGAAATATGTCAAAGCTGTAAACATGAATTAGCACTCATAGATAACTAATTGAATCATATATTTGTTATAGCTGCAAGAGATCGATTTTTCGGAAGAACAAGCAAAGCAGAACTGACAACGTTCCAAACTAAACTTCTATCACTTTCACAATAGAATCGCGATCTTGCCATTGTGCTTACTTTAACACTTCTTCTAAAAAGCTGGGCTTTCAAATTATAGAATCAAATAGGCTTAATTTCCAAAATGAATCTCAATTTGTTAATGTTCTAAGTTTAAATTTAAACATTAAAAGAAAAAGACCTGAAGCATCCAACTGAAAGTTTTTGGTGCAAGTCATTTTCTGCTTGAAATTGTCGTTGAAATAAATATTAATAACTGAAATTATGGATTTCCATAATATATCGAACTGCATTATAATTTATAAAGAAACATCTTCAAAATGCTTCAGAGGAGAAAAAGTGTCACGTAAAACATAAGATACGTGCGGAACATATACACCGTGAAAATCTTCAGACAAAGAACAATAAATTCTTTTGCCTACTTCGAAAGCAAGTACAAAGAATTTTTCAGATCGTTGCAACAAATGTTGCACCAGGCGATTAATGCAACATTGAGTTTGTGTTATCACAAACATTACTTTCGGCCGCCTCTGCCGTTCGTTTTAACTCTCCCACGCGTCTCACTTACCTATTGTAATTGCCGTACTGGAACTGTTTGTTCTTCTCTTTGAACTGCGGCAATTTCGCGGCATCCTTGTCCTGCTTCGGCTTATTATTATGATTGTTATTCCAGTGATGATGGTGATTGTTCGTGCGCTTGCCGAGCCACGCGCCCGGCTGCGGTATGACCGGACTCACGATTTTGTCCATCGAGTGCTTCATCTTTTTCGCCAAGCTGTCCTTGTGCTCCTCCGATTTCCGTTTCGTCTTCTTCGGCGACGACAGTTCGAGCGTCAACTCTCTGCCGTTATGCATCGCTTTCGGCGCATCGGTCGCCGTCGCCACCTCCGGTATCTTCGCCGTGTCCTCGTTCGCCTCCGGCGTCCGTGCCTCCGTCACCACCACGTCGCCATCCGAATTGTCTAACGTGCTGGACGTCGTCCGTCGTTTCCGCGTCCGTTTCTTGCGGCCCTTCTTCACCGGCGACCCGCACAATTGTTGCTCGTACTCGGCGTCGTCGGCGCAATCGATCAGGTTCAACGGGTCGTTGATGTTCGGCGGTATGATCACCTCGATTTTGCCCTTTCGCCGCGGCGGCGTCGGTATCGGCGACGATTTGGGCGTGACGGCGTTCATCGCGCGATTAATCTCCGCGTCTTGTAAACTGTTGAGATTGAGCGGATCGTTGATGTTGCCGCCCAACAGGAATTTCGTCGGTAGGGCAGGTTGCATGTTCTTCATCTTCGAGCCGCCGCCGCCGGAGAAACTCTTCGACCGTTTGCGACCGTTACGGTCGTGCTTGAATTTCTTTTGCGCGTTCACGTTGAACGCGTTCTTCCGATGATGGGCGTTGTGATGGTGGTTCTTGTTCTGCGCCCTCATCGGCTGATGCTCCGATAGCATGGATGACATGTCGCCTGGAACAATATGAGGAATTATTTGAATCAATTATTCAATCGGCGATTATGTTAAATCGATAACGTTATTTGGACGATGAATTATTATTTTGTATATATTCGGTTCGGTGCAAGATTGAAACGGAGACGAACGAAAACGATTCGCTTTTCGTGATGGTACTGCTAACGAAATGTCACCTTGTACCGCAATTACGGATGATGGTATTATGACATTATTATTATTATTGTTAGTGCTGTAACCAACATTTCGATTTACTGGCAAAATTTTCAACAAAAAAAAAGAACTTAATTGAAAGTCGTGCGCTGACCCACTGCGTTCAAAATGTTGAAATGGCGTTGTCACACACGAATTGCATTTAAATAGTGATTAATGCTAAATAATGACGAGTTGTGTCGTATTATACACGTTAATGTTATGCTCAACTACAGGCAGCATTTTGAACAGTATCAATTGCATGGTTACGAAACAACAACAAAGATAATACCCTTAGTTTTGTGAAAAATCGCTCCCTTTTCAAGTTATTGCAATTTCCCACCAGGAAATTTCGTGAGACCAAATCACTTTAGTAACGAATACTATTTTTGTAAGCAATTACAGACGCAACTTTTACTTTAAGTAAGATGCGATGGAATAACAAAAATTATTGCGAATTTGCTCGTTCCACTCTTTCGAAGATTTTTCTTTTAACGTTGCCCACAAAAACATTTGAATAGTTGCTGCAATAAAAATCATCCTTTTTCTGATTAATCATTATCTTTCAGTTAATATCAAGTCCATTTGCTCTTACAAAATGCTGTTTTTGTTAAGGACATTTCTATTTGAAAAAAAAAGAACAGCTCGATTTATTGCAACAAATTAAAAAAGAACTAAAATTAAATCATTAGCATTTTAATGCTGATTGATACTTTCGATTCTTGCGTCGTCTCGCTCGCTCTTATTCGTTCGATGAGAGCATGTAGGGTACACACATTACAAATCGAATGGATGGGAAGGAAAAAAACCAGTTTTACATAACTGAATCTCGACTTCTTTAAACCACGAGGAAAAACGATGGAAAAGACGAAGAAACGCAATAAGAAGTTTCTTTTTTTATCTTATTATTACCAATAATAAATCGTAAACGTTTCATAATAAACAAAAAGTTGTGACAAAAAGAAAATGTGTAAACAAAGGATTTCTATGCGTTAGTTTAACAAGTTAAATTGCAGATATTTAAGCTGCATTTCAACGTAATGGAAAATCCTTGATGTTTTGAGGAAATTGAATGCAGAAGATGAAATAATTTCCATGTAATAGAAACTGAAGAACTTGAACGATTCCTAAAATCAAGCAGGAAAATAGCGATGACAAGAAGCTAATTCGTGTCCCACGTACATTGCTAAAATGTGAAAGCAAAGAGAAAAAATGAATCAAAATTTCGCTTAGTCTTTCAAAATGAATTTAGAAAAGGAAAAATTGAAGTTCTTTTCTTTAACTTTTCATGTATTCGTACCACAAAGTTGTACTGTTAAGAAACGAATTGTAAATACGTTGCATGTACAAAGATAAGGTTGCAGTATATACGCTCGAAAAGAAAGAAAAAAAAACATTTAATCAATGTTAAACAAATTATTTATACAAAGAAAAATTGCAAATGATAAATTTTGCTCAATAATACCATGCATGTAGGAAAAATTGCATGTAAATAATATTTCCGACTTTGCATTATGTACCACTTTGCTCGCACATTTTCCTTTTGCTCGGATAACAAGCAACGAAAATTTGAACGAAAGTTAAAATGTTCAACGAACAAAAAAGCGAAAAATTCAGGAATCTGCTTCAAGTTCTTGCAACGTTGTCGACGATACTTTATTTTTCTTTTTTTTTTAAATTCGATATTCGACGATACTGCTTCATATCGTTTGTAATTTGCTCCTCGCATTTTATTTTTTGTTCGCTTAAAGTGCTTTTTATGTTAGTAACGATGAAAGCATCCCTTACGAGCAAAATACGTTACACCATAATCAGCTACAACACAGCACAATAACCGTGAAAACTAGGATGCATGTTTTACAAAAGGGATGAAAATTTATATCGCACAAAAGCTTTCATATTCATTCCACTAAATTCTTTCATTCCCTATTTTCCTTTTGTTAGTTTGCTCATCATTATTTCATACAAAAGCACACCGTCATGTTGTATGCGATTTCGGTTAAATTAGCAATTAAAAACAAATTTGTTGCAAATCCTCTATAAATTGACGAACAAAAAGCTTTGGTCCATATCGTTGCCAAAAAAAATCTTCGCTCAATGCTCGTCATGCAAATCGAATGAATCGAAAATAGTTTGGGGGCTCATTAAAACCGAACAATCGATGACATTAACGGTTAATACTGACAAGGCAGGCCATTTATCGAAGAGCGTTCGTAGCACATAATCAATGTGTTAATGATTGATATGATGATAGCGATCAAATTGCGAAGGTATAGTTGTGCAAAAAAAAAACTTCCCAAAATATGATCCTATATCAATTGCTACGAGAACACGACGGAATCTTATAGACAAAGTGTAGCAAATACATTTAACATAAATGATAAGAAGCGAGTGGCAAAACTGATGTAGAGCTATAAATAGAAATTCGTTACGGTGATTTAATTTTGTTAAGGAACTGAAAGTTGGTATGCGTGCTCATAATAGAAACAAGAATTTTGAATTTGTGCCCAAAACAATATCAAATATTTTCTCATTGATAGCAATTAGCGCTGCATTGAACGGAATGGAAGATGTAACGCAGCTTTTAAATTGAAAAAGCAAACGTTTGAAAAGGAAAGAAAACGACATCAAACATAATTGAAAAAAAAACAAGATCTGTTCCCTACGCAAGAACAATGTTGAATGTCGACTGAAAATGTAGGGAGAAATAATAATAATGATAAAAAACGACGCATAATAGGTAACAAACATACAGCTGCTTAAGAAAGAATAAATGTCAACAAAATAAAGGTAAAATGCAGCGTACAAAGGTATGCACAGGACGATCAAATACAACCATTCCCAACAAATCATGTTGGTACAACCGCTTTGCTGCGTTGCATGAATTCAACGGTACGAAATCCCTTTTAAAATCGTAATTAACATAATAAGAAAACGAAATCGTTGCACAATGAGTGTACGAATCGAATTTAATTGGCAAACAAGAACTGTTAAAGAACGCGATAAAAATAATCATTACCAACTAACAAAAAAAGTAATAAAAGCAAAATTAAGAAAAAAAGACTTTAAATGTTTGTGCAGAGATAGATAGGATGAGGCACGAAAAAAAAATTACAATATTTGCAGTTCAACATAAAATCGTGTATTCGCGTTGCTGCTTCGTTTATGATTTTAAAATTTAAATCATTTCGATTCATTAATTGATTGCAGTGGGGATAATAAAAACTGATACGTGGGATGCGTTTATTAATTTATCGCGATAAAATACACCAACGAAATCTTTTTTGTCAATATCGAAATCCATATTTATTAATAATAACGCGGAATTTGAACGTATTGCGAATAACGTTGAACAAGTAACGTTTGCGCAAAAAGAAAAATTAATTTACAATACGTTCGTCGCTCGAAGAATGCATTTTCAACGGCCGCAGCAGCAGCATCGCCAGCGAGAAATAATACGGGACAAACAAAACGAAAAGTGGATGGAAATGAATCTTTTTTTAGTTTAAACGTGTGCATGTGTATGTATGCCAATGATGTGCATATAAAATTAGAAAACTTTATTAAATAATTTATTTTAGAAGAGACAAATAGAAAATACCACCTCGAACGCTAACGGGGTACGGAATCGGTGGGAAGAGAGAGAGAGAGAGAAAGAGACCGGAGAGATTTTGTTCTTCTCTTCGAAACGGACTTGCGCCTAACTATAGACAATCACCAAGCATGCACGTTATACGGGGGGATTGATAATGTGTACGTCCACAACAAACTCTACCGAAGCTACGTTATTATTACTATTATGGCTGCACTGGTACCACCACCACCCGTAAGGAATAATCATTAATTACGATAATTTTTTGTTTCGTGTGGTGGCAAGAGAAACGGCGTGGAGGAGGGGGACCGAATTGAAAAAATAATCGCGTTTCCTTTCCGTTCGTTTTTTTCGTACGATCGAATATTTGAGCGAGGGAAAAAAAATCTGTTTTCGAAAAAGTTTACCTTTCAGACGTCGGAGAACATGAAACCGTTCGAAAAAGTGTCACTTTTATATAACTTACACTGGAATGGAACCTTATTTGATTTCGTTCCGTAAATTTCAACGACGACTTCTTACCGTTGCCTTCGAACAACGACTACAAATCGTTGCGTCGTGAACATGGTCCGCCATTTTTATTTTACTCCTACCTCTTCACTCTCGATGGCTCTCTTTCTCTCTCTCTCCTCGATTCGCTCTCTCTCTCTCGCTTATTTTACTTGTACTTTATCAACCATTTTCTCTCTTTTCTTTTCGAAAAGTCTACGTATAAAAAGGGGATACAAGATGAAAAAATCATCAACGACAAAGGATTATACGAGTGTAACCGAATTAACGCACATATACTTCTCCGTCTGTCTTTGTGTTTCAGTCCTTAATGGCCCTTATCATTTTCATTTTTTTTTCCAAGCGAATGCCGATTTTTTTTATAATAAACATATAACAATTAATTATTCTCAGTGTAATACGATTCCTTCGGTTTATACGAACAATTAGCACCTACCATTTACTTACCATAACGAATTCTATAATTAGAGATAATTGTGTATTAAGCAATGAAGCGTTTCCTGATTAACGACAAACTCTTGCTCGACTCTCCCAAATCTGCAACAATAAACGAGCGACAGAAGTTCGTTTTGCCCTTTTGTACGTTTCGTTTTAAGAACGATTAATCGACCTACCGAACTACTTAAAGAATTTGTTCGTTTCGGTGCTTTACGCACACGATTAACTACGAATTTAAAATGCTTTTAGATAGATCGACCAAAGCATCTAAAGCAATGTAAAAATGTTTCAGTTAATGATTCGTTATAACTCATGTTTCTGGAAACTTTCGAATGTCTTAAATCAGTCCTATAAGCAAACAAGAATTTTTCAGCATAGCAAATTTTCGAAATAAACGAAATTTAGGGTTTTTCTGTGATTGATAAGAATTATCGTGATGCCCTTAAATCCTGGACAAAATCTTGGTAATTGACGGCTGTCAATCTACATGAATGACAATTATTTTCGTTTATTATAGATGAAAAAACAATTCAAATTGCCAATAATAATAGAAGCTTCCTTTTCAGCCGATTTTCGCCAATGAATAAATCTAATTTAAAATCGATAGAAGAAATTGTTTTTCCATTTTCAAGCGAAAAATCATTACAAATCATAATCACATCCTTTCCGTATAATGTATGTGTGTGTAGACTAAGTTCAGTCCGTAATGGAAAATAATTTTCATGTTAATGTAACTTTAATAACAAAAAAAAGGCGGAGGGAAAATAAAGACAATTTTAATGATAATTGATGGCATTAAAATTGCACGATATATCGATCATTAATTACCATTTGAACGTTAAAAAGAATGTAACTGTTCAAATACCGCCATACGTGCAATAAAAAAAGCAATTAAATGCGAAAAATGCGACTTGTAATTTGGCCAATTTCGTTTCAGCAATAATTTGTAACGTTATTTTCCTTTTTATCATTTGCAAAAATTCAATTCAAAAAATAACATAACGTATTGGAATAACGATGTCAATAATCGACAATTTAAACAAGTTTAATTGTGGCTAAAAGTCAGTGATTTATTGCCAATTCATAATTAATTTGAATTATGCAGTTTGCAATTTTAAATAATGATAATTCTTCGTTAGCGCCGTTAATTTCCAATAGCTGCACTGCAGGGTGTCTAAAAAGACAACTAGATGGCAGTACTTGGTCGATTGCAACTATTCAAATTGTATTTTCACAATTTATGTTTTTATTAGACCAAAAAATTTCTTATTAATTTATTGCCAATTACTAAGTAGCAAAAATTAAACACGCATTTTCCAGTGTCGAAAAAAAATTAATATATGGCAATAATTGGTTGATTTGAATGATCATTCAAATTAAAATGTTTACGATTGATAAATATTGTTTTCAGATCAAGAAAATCGCACATTGCATTGCAAATGTATAGATCAATCAATAGACTTACGTTCCATTAAAGGACAATGTTCTTGGAAAGTTGAAAAATTAAGGCATCAATTTAACGTTATCCTTTTACGCTTGTGTTGGTTACAATTATTGAAAGCAAACATTCTAATCGTATTATTATTTAAAAAATATTTAATTTCTCAACAAATAGACAATTTAAGTACAAAAAAATTTATTTCTGTTTTAAATAGATCTCTATATATAGCAAATTAATTTCTTTTTTTCTTATTTCTTTCAATTTGAATAAATATATTATATTCTTCTTAGGAAAAGTTGATGACAAAAGTAATAATAACAACATGAATCACTTCTTGTCGAAAGTGAAAATAAAAAATAATTAGAATAATAAAAAAATTAACTTACATTTCTTTTTTGCTGTCAGAAAAAAAATTAATAGGATCAACTAACACGAAACTAATTTAAAAAAGCAGTTTTTCTTTCACTAATTATTCTGTCTTCAAATAAAAAATATATATATGTATACATAATATATACAAAGTAAAAGAAATAAATTATGAATAAGTGTCTATTATTATATAGTCTTCTCCTTCGCATCGCGTACAAGGTATGTTATTACAGTTTCTCTTTCGCACTTCCGTAGAATCGGCTATATGAAATACTCGGTGAATATGTTATTAATTGATAAGAAAGCAATACGGTTCGGGTAAATTAAAACAGATTGCAACAGACTTTACATTCTCAATAAACAAGAACGGAGATAATAAGAATTGACAACAAATTTGAAACGGAAATTCACATATTTAAAAGTAAGAAATAAAATATGTTGCGTCGGGCCTTCGTGAGAATTGATATTAAAACAAGAATAAAGACAAGAATTCATTATCATTTATCTCTCACGGTACCATCGTCCTCTCGGTCTCCGTAATATTCGGGGCGATTTCGGCGACGCAGGTAAACGTCTCGGTCGTCGCGGAGTCCGTCGTGGCGACGGCGTCTTCGGCTTTCCTTGCTTCACTTGTTTCAACGCAACGACCTGATTGATCTTCTGCATTTTAACGTACTGACGATGATGATGATGATTTTGATGATTATGGTCACTAGTCACAGTGTCCGTGTTCGTTAGTTTGGCCGATAACACTTTCTCCGCGTTCTCCCACTTCTCTCTGTCGACGACACATTTACCGTTCGTTTCTTGCTTATTATTACAATCATCGGTACGTATGTCATCTTCTACGCGATCGTTTCCATTTACCCTGTCTTCGTTATCACTATTATTAATCTTATTATTTTCATTGTCAATTTGTACACTATTAATCGTCTCACTACTACTATTTGTATTTACATTACTCTCTACGACATTGTTCAGGTCATCCGTTTCGCACACCGAATCGTCTTCGTTCTTATCGTTGCAATTAGACGTCGATATTTCTTTAATACTATTCGCATCACTATCTATACGATTCTCAGTCTTTGTTAACAATTCGCCATCACAATCGTTGCCGCCTAACGAATTCACCGCGCTACCGTTGTCCGGATTATCTTTAAAACCCTTCTTGAATATCAACCTTTTCGCCTTCGGCCATCCGGTGCGATTCTTCTTTTTCTTCCTGCCCGGCCTACGTTTCGGAGTTTGATTCTTACGCGTTTTCGGCGAACCGCGCGTCATCTCGTTCTCCAAATCCTCCAGCGCTTGTATCGCGTCCGCGTTATAACTGACGTTGATTATTCGACTCGCATTGTCCAACGGTACGGAAATCTCGAACTCCTCCACGTTATTGGCTTCGCTGAACATCTGGTCCAACGTTTTCGCGACGATCTCGTGATTCGTTTCCTGCGTCAACGTCACCGGTTCCGCCGTTTCCTCCGCGATCGACGACAAATCGTTAACGTCCTCCGTCTCTGATTTCGGCGACTTGCTCTTCCTCTTCCTCTGATGTATTAAACTACTCAAGATGGCCAACGTCGATGCGTGCTGTCTGGGCGACTTTCGTGGGTTCTTGTTCGGCAAAATAATGCCCTTGCCGCGAATCTTCTTCCACTTCTTCTTCGACGACGTGCCTTTCTTCTGGCGCAACCCCTCGTCGATTCTCGTCAACAACGAGTCGTCGCTCGTCTTGCTGGTGTCCTCGTGCAATTCGAGCGCGTTCACGTCCGAACCGCTCGCGCAACTCGGATCCGGCGTGCTGCAACTGGTCGACGTGGTGGTCGATTTCGATTCGAGAATCTGCTTCTTGATCTCCTCGAACGCTTGCAAGCAAACTTTAGGATCTAACGGCTGTATGGGCGGCAATTGATACGGAAGCAAGAACGGTTTCCAATAACCCGAATCGCTAAAACAGGTGTAATACTCGCGACCTTCGTCCTGTCGCTGAAACGTCTGGTACCACGGTTCGCTTTTCGGTATTGTCTCGAAGGAAAACTTGAAATCGTCCAACGTAAACTTGGTATCGTCCACGACGGCATTCACGCTTCTATTAGGTCTATTATTTTCGTCTTGTACTTTATTCACGGATTTTATTAAGCATTCTCCATTACTTTTTGGTGATTTTATCACAGGAATTTGAGGCATAAAGGAACCATGATACCTTAATCTACAAACGAAACGTAAAGCAAAACAAACTGGTCAGTAATAATAGTCAAATGGTTTATTAAATTGAAGAATTAAAAAAGAGAGGAAAACTTAACGGTATGCATTACCTAGAATCCAGAGTTTCGAATTTGTAGTATTTCTGATTATCTAAAATAAAAGCTTCCGCGTGGGTACGTCGTTTCTTCCGTTTGGCCGAATTAGACGTGTCCGACAAATTGCTATCCATAGACGAATCTTCCATTTCGTGTTTCAATTCCGACAACGGCTTTTCGTCTTCGCTCGACAACACGATACTGCTATCGCCACCGCCGCCCGTAGTCGCCGTCGTATTCGGATTATCGGCATCGATGTCCTCTTCGGAGCTGGATTCGTCTCGTCTCGGGAACAAGAAGTTCTCCGCCTCGTTATTAAGCTGTTGCAATTCGGACATTCGCATGCGCTTGAATTTCACAACAATTCCTAAATTGCAAAATCACGAAGATGTTTTAGTTAATCACCTCTTGACCGATGTTAGATCTAAAGGAGCAGATTGGCGCCTTTTTCATACCTTTGTCGTCTTTCTCGATCTCGCACTCCTCCGGTATAGGCTCCGGAATTCTCTCGTAGGCGATTTCCGGTTCTCTGCGGGTCCCGCTGGATCGCAGCTTCGACGACATTACTTCGACCTTGTAATAACTCTTGTTGTCCGCAACGAGACGTTCATCCGGCGACAAGTGTTTCCTTTTGACCGTGTTATTCCGCTTCCCTTTTTTCGCATCGTTCTGTTGATCGTGATTTTCTAACGTCTCCGAGTTTTTCTGCAAAAAGAAACATTTGCGATGAGCACGATTCAGAACGAAACGCCGAGGATTTCGAAAATGTAATTATACCGAATTGTTAAGTCGCGCGCGAGATCGTAATTCGCGACACTCTTTGGCACCTTCATTCTTCAATGGCTGTTGATGAGGATCGTCCTCGTGAACGGGCACGCCGACGCAATTGTTCGTTAAACGCGGCCTCAACTTGTGCCCGAAATCGTTCACCGCTGGTGCTAATAACGAACTGGCACGTGTTCTTGGCATCTTTCTAATAATCGAATCGACCGGATGATTACTATCGTCTAATTTCTTCTCATCTAAAAGTGCAAACCGTGAAATCGAACTTAAAACGTTGTTTTCCTTTTGTTGTTGTCTCCATTCTTACCCAGCGTAATGTTGTTCAAACTTAAGAACGATTGTATGTTGGTACCGTCATCGATGATCGCGTCCAATTCGAGGAAATTTGCACTGTTCGTCACGTAACTTTGATGCTTGTCACTCTCGATGTGCTTATCGAGTCTTGGATATTCAGCGCGGCACACCTCACAGTATCCAGGCTGCAAAGCTGTGTCGAGACGTGGCTGATGCGAACGGGTCTTTCGTGTCATGTTACGCTCAGGACCTGAGCGGCAAATTAAACCAGGATCTCCTAAAGACCCATGCAAATTGATGACCGGCCAATCGGGTATCTCTTTGAAAATCGGTCGCGTTTGCCTGCGAACGATCGGTCAATGAAGACGACAAACGATTTGTTAGTTATGCGTTTGACAAATACCTATCGAATGCTTCGAATTTCAAGTATGGCGTCTTCAAGTGAAATAATTTTACTTCTTTCTTCTTGATTTTAATTGAAGCAATCACACTTTCTAGCCATGTAACAGCTTCTTCGACAGTCCATATTGTTACTCCCCACAATTTTGCATTGTCCAATGGGTTCTTGTTACACTGATTGCTCGTAGTTGTTTTCTGTGCCTTCTCAAGCATTGCATCTGCACGGGTTTTCTAACACGGGATAAGAAATTTACGTTAATGTACGAATCTTTTTCACGTTTCATTGCAGATTACTCACAGGTCGAATGCTCCCACTTTTGAATCTGGGAGAATCATCGGTCTCATTATAACGTATCCTATCATGCAAAGTACCTTGGAGGGTTCTAGGGTTATTAGACCCTACCCCCCTAGATCTGTACCATTCTTCTCTATCAGTGATTACATGAGTTACTTCCTTTGTTAGAAATAGTTCGAGTGCCTGCAAGACGATAAAACACTATTAGTCTGGAATTAATAGAAATTCTTCATCGTTAAGGTTATGAAAAGTAGACGTTGATGTATCTCGATTTTTTTATTAATAACAAAAGGGGACGAATGGTGAGTAATATTTAAATTAATTAGAAATAATTTTTAAAGAAACGCACGTACGCTTAATTTTTGATAGATGGCGCAACCAATGTGACATTCTATCGTAAAGAATTTAATTTTTTTTTAATCGAGCCCAAGTTTTATTGCAATAAGCGAGTTGAAAAACATGAATCGACAGTAATTTTCCCTTTCGTCTAAACAATATCAACTTACATTCTTTACCGTTCGCACAGACGTATCATTATGCAATCGCTGTAATTCGATAGAATTTCTAGTGCAATTATCATCATCGTCCAATTGAACGTACGTTCGCCATGCGAAATTGAATTTTATGTAATGCAATTTGTCATGGAATGAAGCAATAATAACATGAAAATGTATGTGTATGTACACAAAATGGCCTACATTAGTTACGAATATCTTCGCGGCCGGCGCTACATAATCGCCGGTTGCCTATTACACACACACACACATAAAAAACAATAATCTCGATGACAAACGTTTTATAAATAAAAAGGGAAAACAAATTTGTTGATATTATTGTTTACGTTGATAATCCGGAACAGGTTCAAATGCGATGCGGTTGGCACCGCAAAAGACATCGAAATCTTCGCCAAATTGTACGTAAAATCACGGACGAAGTTATTCTTTAAAGAATAATTATGTGGCTTAATTAAAACGAGGTTTTCCTTTTAATGATTGTAGGTTCAACGTCATTTACTCTACTCTTTTAACGTAAACATTCACAACTCTAACAGTTGGTAACGCATACCTAACGATCGAGAAGCGACTACAATTATTTACGTTCATTTAATTATTTTCCTCGTCGTTTTCTTTCAATTATTAACAATTGCGTAATTCGTCAACTTTCAAAACATAACCTAAAACTAGGTCATTTGCTAAATTAAATTCGATAAGACTGTACTTACGCCTCCCAGTTGCTTTATGTTTCCCTCGAACTTCTTCGTAGCAATATTATTTTTAATGTCGAGATAGAACTTGTACTTTCTCAGTGGTTTACTCGTATTATTTATGCCTGCTCCTAAATATAGAAAAGAACGATAAATAAATGAACAGAAGTAGTTTAGAGAGAAAACAAAAAAAAAACATTGTTGCATTTAAAAGCGACGAACAAAAAGAAGTCGTACATCGAAACGAGAACTTTACCTTTATTGTTAGTGTGCACGATTTCTTCTTTTCTGCTGTTCTTTGCAGGCGAGCTAGATACCATAACTCATAATAATGAAAGAAATACATATAGCACAGCAGTAGCCTTTCGTAATGTTATTATATGACTCCTTTCAGAACGGACGACACCACGATAATTGAAACTCTTCTAACATTTATAATTAAATTACGAATTAAACGTACACCGAAACTGACACGTCGTTGAACGAAATTAAAGAAAACAACACACACACACAGTTTTTTCGTTCCTTTTTCGTTCTCCGTCCTATCATACTGATGCACATCGATAAACGTTGCTGTTGTTGTTGTTGTCGCTGCGCCTGTTGTTGTTGTATTAAACCGAACGGACATGGAATGTTTTGTAACACGGCACGCATTAGGCTATGGCTTTACAACGGCCATTACCCTACGCAAGCTTCTACACACCCATTAAAACGACAAATACCGTCTAATTCATCGGTAAAAAATCGACGTTTTTTTCGTTGTTCCGATAAACTCGTTTCGATACACGTTCGCGCACTATCCACACGTTCTCACATATCGAATAAAACCCATTAAAACATTTTCAAAATAATCGCAAGTCCGCCACAATCCACACTGTCCCGTCGACCAATCAGGATCGCTCGTTACATAACGCACTCTAGCGGCGAAACGATGGCCCGGTCGCGCGCCTTGTTTGAATGTCATTTTAAACATTTTCGTTGACTTGCATTTTGTTTTTAATTGATTGCCGCAGCAGAAAACTATCGATGATCAACGATTTTAATAGTTCTATCAATATCCAATGTTAGTTTTCTAATTGCGCATAAAACGTTGTCCATTCTCGTTAAATAGAATTTGGCATTGCGAAAACGCCTATGATTCAATAACCGCTTCGCAGAAATAATTTTTTTATAACCACGAGGTAAATTGATTCCGACCCACAGCCGAAAAAGCATCATTTTCTATACGAGGACAGATTGGAAAGTTTCCAAAGCAACGACTTTAAAAACGCAATCTAACGCAAATTATTTAATCTATTGGTTATCGATTGCAGTTTTTATTAATTTCCCAGCAATTTTCTTGCGAAATTCTTCAGTGATTAACGCAGAAGCCCAACCACAACTTTTGCTTTCCCTTTTTTTGAAACATAAAATAATTTCGTGGTCATTTGCATTTCCATCGGCCCTCGTACATATGCATATGCATGGGCTAAACTTCTAATAAATTCAATATCGGACCATAAAATGTTCTGTATGTACCAAACATATTCCGATAAAATCAATACAAACGGTCATTTACTGTTTGTATCATATCTAGTACATTATCTTTCGTTACATACTTGCATCGGCATTGTTTGGGGAAAAATTTAAAATTCAGATTTTTGTAATGGAACATTTATTAATTAAAAAATAATTTAATAGGTATTTACAAAAAAAGAATTATAATTAAACATAACAACATTTCAAGTACATAATTACAATCACAATAAAATTTTCGATAGGAAAATGATATTCATAATTATTGATGATTTTTAGAATATATATATAGGTATAATATATAATAATATGTATATGTATAAAAGTAATATGCAAATTTCATTAAAATGTAAAAAATTCGCAAGAATATACATCACATTCATTGGAAGAGATTAATTTCATTTCGTTAGGCACCATGTGACCAATATACACACACTTATATATTGAAAAGGAATTAATTCGTGTATAAAGATGATGAAACCCTGCATGATTGGCATTTTATTATTGTTAAATTGTTGTATCATCGACGATCTTTTTTTCATAATCGCATTCCGACTCGTTCAATCGTTCTTGAATTGCCTCTGAAAGTGAACGTCGATGTGTCCGGGCACCTTAAACATAAGAAAATTGAAAATTTCATTATGTAACGTTTGGAATGATAAAAATCTAATCTAATGATGGCCGTCGAACACGAGGTGATAAATTTGCAATAATTAATTGGTTTCCTTATTGGATACGGAGAACAGATAGGATTTGTTTGGGAAGCATTTTCTCTGCTTGCGAATAACTCTACAAGAACGAATTTAGAATATTCCGTCGCAATAAACTAATGATATAAAATTGAAATCGAATACTTTATTTGCATATTAAAATATGAAATTACATTTCTTTATATTAATTTCCTGTAATCTTCACAAAGCACTTTTCGCCCATTTGTTTCGATAGAGACCACAATAAAGAAAGGATCTCGAAGATTGTGAAAAGGAGAGATTATTGCGATGGACAAAAGGGAACAAAAAGCAGATTGCAAATGACATTATACAAAATCCTTTCTCTCTTTCCTCCTATCATCGTCCCACTAACTTTTGCATACAGTTTGTAAATTATAAACTAAACGATTGTCATCGACTAAATTAATTGTTTCTCGTCTACTACTTTCAAGTACTCATATTTCTCCCGGTTCCTGTAACAATCAATTGATGATAAACAGTGCAACCCAAATATGTGCAAATGTAATCTAAGCTATTGTCACAATTTGACGATTGTACGTGTTAAGCTGTTGCTTTTAGTAACCGTTTGCGACGCATTTCATCCGTATAAACGAACAATTCGCATATTTACCTTCGGCTTCGGCCTGTGCGTGTCGACGGCCTCGATCGGCAACTTCATGTGCTCGACGCGGCATCCGTACGCGACCGGCGTCAATTTGATTATCGTGTGCAGCGGAACTTTCAAATAGGGCAGCTCGTCTAAAACGATAATTGAATGTATTAAATTCGATCGAACACACACACACACACAACTCGTCGCTCGGCACGCACTTACCGGCCGATTTGTCGAGGAAATACGCCAGCAGACACCGCAGCACCGCCTGATGCGAGACGACGAGCACGTTCCCTTGCCGCTCCAGCTCCATGATGACCGGTTCCAATCGCGCCACCAGATCCTCGTAACTCTCGCCGCGCGGATACCGATACGCGAACTTGTTCTGATCGCGCGCCGCAAAATCCTCCGGATACTTCTCTTTGATCTCCTGGTACGTCATCTCCTCGCAGATGCCCTACAAATTCGACGTAGAGGAATGATTTAGCGCGCTTTCTCGTCGTTAGTCTTACCGCATCGATTTCGTTTAGCGCCTTCCAACGTTCTTGCGGCGCCGGCACTCCGGCGACCGTTTGTATCGTGCGCTTCAGCCACGACGTCCACACCCGCAGGCCGGGAATCTGCTGGTCGCGGATGTAGTTCGACAGGACGTTCGCGTACTGTTGCCCGCGCGCGCTCAGATTCGAATCGCCGCCGATGCGACCCAAGAGGTTCTGTTCGCTCTCGCCGTGCTATTCGGAGACGAGAAAATCGCGATTAATTACAAACTATTCAATCGGCGCTTCTTCGGACGCACTCTAGTCAGGTAAATCGTCCGCGGCGTGATGTGTATGTTCATCAGGTAGTAGACGATGCGCGCTTGCACGTGTCCCTCGTGCTTGTGCACGACCACCTTCTCGCCGGTGTTGTAGATCTTCATGAACGAGACGTTCTTCT
Source organism: Hololepta plana (assembly GCA_963695495.1). NCBI lineage: Eukaryota > Metazoa > Arthropoda > Insecta > Coleoptera > Histeridae > Hololepta > Hololepta plana. Next base: position 4,587,079 of record OY968832.1, on the reverse strand, counting down.
CCTGGTCCTCGTCCAACGGCTGATAGCGCACCTGATAGTGCTCGATGCGTTTGAGGAAGTCCGCCAGCGCCGTGTCCTTGTTCATGTTCGCGTAGTCCGGACTGCTCACCTTCACCTCCATGATGTTCTGCTCGATGATGCGCGGATCGTCGCACACCGACTCGACGAAGAACAGCTTGAAGCCCATCTTCTCGACGATGATGTTGCGTATCACCTGGCGCCGTTCCATCGTCGAATTGGTCGCGTCGAACACGGCCACCTCGCCGCCGCCTTCCAGCCACTGGCACACGTCCTTCAGCGCCTCTTCGGCGCACTGCGCCCGTATCGCCATCGCTTCCGCGTTGTCCTCGCGGAAGAACTCGTGCGATTTGTATGCGGTCGTCGCGTGACGACGGTATTCGCCCAAGTTGAACACTGCAAGTGGATTGAAATGTTATCTCGAACTATTTTTGGATGAGGGGACAGTGTATTTGTTATTATAATTACCTCTCGTATTGATTCCAATCCAGTTGAGATATCGCGAGAGTTTCTTCGAAATGTAAGTCTTGCCCCTGGCCGGTAAACCGACCATGGCGATTACGTGCGGACTGTTCACATAATTGGCCCTTTCACCTGCAACGAAACGCATCGATTAACGATCTAATTAAGCAACAAATTAATTACACGAAAAATTCGCGGATGATAGAAAGCGATTGCAGCTGATTAAATACCAATTTTCAGGTGCCGATTGTCGTCGTTCGCTGCGATGTTGCGTTTCTGTGTCATCGTTCGACTATTATATTTGTGTGCCTCGAATGACCGCTACCGAATGATCGACAAAAATTATTATTTTTTTAAAACTTTTTCTGCCTTTTTCTCGATTGTTGCTACAGTTTCTGTTTGTTTTGCCCTCGAAACGATTTCGTTTTTCTCTCGTTCTCTACGTGCATTTACTCGAAAAGTCGTTGGAAACTAGTTTATTTTCATCGGAAACAAAAAAAGTCTAACGGAGAAAGAAATGTTATAGATTTCGACTCGAATGCACAGTTTGACCTTGCGATAACGAAGGTTTATTATTAAGAACACGCAGGTATATAGAGGATCATAATAATAATAATGTACGTGTGCGTTTGATACTGAATGTGGAAACGACTTACAGCTGTAAATCGACTGCTGATCCTAATATTCCAGCTTTCTGTTACATTAATAAGCACTTTACCAGTATAACGTTGGACTATTATGATTTGCCATCGAATTAGGCGCACGATTCGTCTGCATATTAACGAAGCAACGCGTAAATTTAGCTCGGAAAATAGGACGAAAAAAATAGTAAATTTGCTGCTGCTATACTCATGCTACAGCTATTGCCAACTACTTAACCACAAATTACTTTTTTTCGAAAGGTTATTTATAGAGATAAGAAAAGCCACACACGCATAGAGCGATAATTGTTGTTCTTTCGTTTTACCTATACGTATCGATATGTTCCTTTGAAACTGAGACCGCCTCTGCTCTAACAGATTGTTAATGAAACTGTTCGTGTCCATTGTTGCTTCAGTTTACACAAAAAAGAAACAAAAACTAATTAATCACGCGACTGTCGAATCGACAAAAAAAAACACACACACGTTATCACATCGTCTCTTCGAACGATATTAAAGAAGAAATCGACGAGGCAATTTGATGATGATCATGCTGCGTCTTATCAAATGAATAACAACGAAATTCAGATTCTGTTACACGTAATAATGATTTAACAATGTCGTTAAAAATGAATTTGTTGACCGAGATGAAGATGTGCGAACGGAATAATAAACTTTAACCCTCGCATATCAATTCGACTAGCATCATCGATAACAAACGACGCAACGTTATTAATAAAATAAGGAGCAAAAAATGGTGTAAACGAGAATTTAATCAAATCAAAATCATGCTAATGCCGCATGCGTCCGAAGCCAATGAAAAGAAATAATTTGTTTAATAAGGCTTCTTCTTTACGTTTAAACAACCGAACAACCTCTTTGATGGTTTATTTATTTATAAAAAAAATTGTCAATTATCTCTAATCACCTATTGGACTTTTATTGTTCCGATCGAAGTGAAAACGTGTTTAGTTGTTTAACTTTGGACTTTTGCGTATACGTCACTAATTAAATATTTAATTTCGGTTTGCGAAAATGAGGTTGACATCGAAAACTATTCGTACAAAATCCATTTTTCGTTTGTAAAGTGCGAATAAACGAAAATGGTTTTTGTTGCTTTGAATTAATCGTCAAATTAGAGCTCATTTTGTGCCAAACAATGACGCGTTCACGGACGCAAACGTTATGCGAACAAAATTGTAAACTGCAAACGAAATCCTTGCTCTTTTCGCTTATTTAGATATTCATTTCACTGCACCTCGGCAATCTTTACGAATATGCTGACAGTCTCTCAAGTTTCTGCGAAACCGAACGACACTCATTTCCTGAGGGTCATTATTATTCAATAAGTTGCAAAAACGTGCAATACGTCACATAAAACTGCGAAAACTACAGGGCAACTCAAGATGATTGAGGCCACCTTGAAAATACCGCCAAGTGATGTTGTTAGGTTGGCAGAACGCATGTTTTCCACAGCCTCCTTTCATTAAAAGAGGTGATTGTTAAAGATGAACTGATATTATTTTTAAGCAAGAATTCGATTAAAATATAGGGGAGAAATAAATCGACGTATAAAAACTGAAAAGTGAAAGTTGACGCCTGTCAATAGTACCACACTAACATCAAGAAATTCACCAGAAGCTGTCAGATTCAAATTGCAAGAATTTGCCCAAAATATGATAGCCACATTCACACTTTATTTTAGAAATAAATGAATTTTTCGACATTTGAATGGTTAACAGACTTGAGCAAAATTGACATTATTACTTGAAAGCATTGAAAAGCGGTTGGTGATTACTTTTGTTTAAAATAACTTTACAAAACAGTTGAAAGTTTCATTCAAACTTCTCCGTCTATACTTTGGGCAAGTCAATTAGCATAAAAGTCTATTGAAAAGAGCAGAGGTAAAAAGTTAAACACCTTAGGCAACTTCTTATACGCACGTGTTTATTAAGAAAAAAAGGTTTGGCGACGCGATTCTTCAGATTTCAATTGACGTTCTCTGGACGAGAGGAAAATTGCGATCGAGTTGCTAATATTCTTTTACCGTTTTCTGTTTTCATTTAAAAACAAAATTCGCATGTTTATTATTGTAATGTTAACATGTAGGTGGAATAATGCAATTTTTACGATACATACCGACTTCGTACGTTAACTTGTTGAGAAAATTCCATCCGCGATTGTATAAATCGACGACGGACGACGACGACGACGACGGTTCGCTTGACGAACTCATCATTAAACTGACGATCGTTTATTGTTTGCTAATAATAATATAATAGCAATAATTTATCGGCCAACGTTTAGGTAATGGATCATTTTAGCGAAAGCCGACGACTGATTATTTTATTCTATTCTTTTTGCAATCGTTGCAATTGTCCGCGAAATTGAAGGATAGCGGAGAGGGCGGCGGAGATATGGACTGCGAATAATAAGGAATAGAGGACCGATAACGATATTTGTTTACCTCTTAATTACCAATTATCATCAGATGGTCTATGATAATAAAAAATTAATAATAATAATGGCACATGCCGTAAACACTTATCATTAATGGCACAGCGAGCGAGCGGTGTGCGAACTAATTTAAATTGCGAACCCAAAAACAAAAATGTGCCGATTAGATCAGCAAGGATGCTGCAGTAGGGATTATTTATTCGATGCTTACAAACGTGATCTTTTGGCAACACGCTCATTTTAAATTCGTTTTTCGTCTATCGCACTCTTTTACCTTGCATGAAATTAACAAAACGCAACGAATTGGGTCCGTTTAAGGTTCAAGTGCACTTTCAATCCTCACTCGTATTATTTAATATTAATATTATTAGTAGTAGTAGATTATAGACGGATATTGGTAACCTTCACATTGAACGCTTTAATTGCTTTTTTACTAATTGTTCCTTTTTTGCAATTCAAGTAGGCATTAATTGCTTTAAGTACAATAGTACTGCGACAAATTCACAATTGGAATGGCGATAACAAATAAACAATTATCAATTAGTTTTGTGTGTGCGTTGTGCCAATGAATAAATTGCGCGTTTCTTTTGCACTGCAATTCATTTATTTGCGCTATTGCACCTGTTTGCTTATTATGCGAATGTCGTTCTATATAAGCATCGGCTTATACAGATCATTTTTAATGTTGCTGTTTAAATAATTTCATATATTTTTCGCAAACAAAAATGTGTGACTTGCCATTCGCTCTCAACTAATACAATTAAATTTTCAAAGAAAAACTGATTGAGATTTTTATATTTAAATCGAAATATCATTTAAGTCGATTGCTTTTTATTTACTCGAGGTATGGTGACAAGAAAATCGGATTATCAATGTCGCGCATTTTTTATTGTTATAGCAAAAAAAAATTGTGCGAATGATTAATAATCGCTCTCGTAATTATTATTGCAATGAGGCTTGAATCTATAAATCTTATGTAAAGTCATTTTCTTGTCAGTTGCAAGGATCTAGCAATTGTAGCCACAAAGGTTATCCTCCGACATAGGCTATTAGAAAATTTTTGCAAAACTAGTCCCATGATACAATCTGAAGAGCGGGCGAGATTATGAGCGAATTAATGTGGAACCTGTTTTCTGTTATACAATGTGAGCATAAAAATGACAGAATAGCTCAAATTTACCGCCAGTTAGATTATTATTAGGTTAAACATTGTTATTAATCGTGACGTAGCATAATTTCAATGCTGCCACACTGACAGTGTGAATTGCACTAAATTACGTAACAAGAAGCTCAAATTATTCAAATTCATTATAATTATTTAAAAGGGTTGTTACATTGCAAAATGTTACAAATACAATTAATAATGTAATGGTAATTCTTATTATAAACGTTATTTTATGCAATAAATACTTTTATTGTCTTGTCACTAAAATATGTCAATTGTATTGAAAACAGCAACAAGTCACGATTTACGTCAGACTGTGGAAATGTGATTTAATGCAATTTTTGGAATCCACATGTTTCCTGGTCTATAAAATTCTAACACAAAGTGAAATTGCATTGAAAATTCAAAACAATTTTACAAATATTGAGCATTAGATGAGGCTGCCAACGTGACAACACATTTTAATATTGCCACCCTAACAATGCGAATAGCACTAAATCTCGCGAAGGTAAGATGAAATTGGCCTAAATCGTTGCTATTAGTTATTTGATTTTGATATAACAGAAAATTAAATGTTATTTCTATATAAAATTAATTTTATTGAATGAATGGCATATTGTCTTGTAACTACAATATGACAATTGTTTTAAAAACAGCAACAAAAGTGCTTGCGACTTACGTCAGACTGGTTAATTATTTTAAATATGTGATTTCCTCCGATTATTGGAATCCATAAGCTTTGTAATATTGTCAATGGAATTTGAAGCAAGAAACCAATGCAAAAAGTTCATTTTATTCGTCCATTGATCCGCTTGGACGTCGTCACACGATTGTGAAATGTTTGCACCTGATTCAACGAAACGATTGACGTAGAAGATAGTTCAATAATAATAATTATAAAGAACCGAGTGGCGACGTTAATTTCAAGTAATTACCGACAGCATTAAAAGAAATTGATTTCGCTTCGAAACGTTTCCTCGTAATGCAGACTGTGATTATTTGCAAGGTGTCATTAGAAACTGGGAATTCAATGTTATTACTATTGCCATCATTCGACTACTGTTATTATATAAGGAATTCAAGAAAATTGTTTCTCCTTTTCTTTTTGCCGTTTCAAATCTATAATCCCTCGAAATTGCGAAAGTGCTTTCTATGCTATATAATTGCAAATCCACTTCGTACCTCTAGGGTATCACGTACGCAAAAACGAATGCGAAAAAATAAATCAGTTGCCGTGGACAATTACTGTCAGCGGTTTGCGGCAAATCCTAAATTATTTTAGTTTGAAACAATTTCAATTTACTGCACCGGTCAGTTAATTAACGTTGTATATCACGTTAACAAAATATGACCGAATCCTGAATGTCCTCAGTCTATCAATTATAATAATTGTTATAAATCTATTGGCGCTCCATATTTCTGGCAGTGTCACATTAAATAAATTATAAAAAAGTTTTTACGTTCGTTTCATCGTTACAATTCATTTAATTCAAATTATATGAAAATTGATCTTTGATAAACAATATTAATTCCATAAATGCATACATCTAGGTAAAAAAGAATCAGAAAATTGAGAATAACCGTTAGAGGAACCTTAATATGATCGAAAGGGAATCATTTTCCGTATCTGAAGTTAAAAAATATTAAATGGATTAATTTATTCCACTTTCAAGAAAAAAAAATATACACATATGCACATTTGAAAATGTCAAAGTTTAACAAGCCACAAATCGAACGAGGCTCGTAACACTTTAAATAAAAACTCGTAGTGGAAGCCATTCGCCATGTCGTGCTTAAAACAAACGAAGAAAGTGAAACTCTATTTCAAATAGTTCCGATATATAGAGATATACATTTTTGCGATTTTCCACGACTTTGCAAATGTTTATTTTTTTGAAAAAGTACAAGTAACTCCGAAATGGTGCATTTTAATCAAATGGCAGTTTTAATAAGCGCCTCTTAGGATTCGATAAAGAACTCAAAAATTCGATAAAAACTTCACTTGAAATAGGGAAGCAAGTACCAGCTTCTAGTATTGCCAAAAGGCAAATATATTTTCGTAGCCATTGCCCAGAGAAAACTTTTTGCCTAAAACATCTTTCTCTACAGTCAACGTTTCCTAACATAATTCTTCTGTCCTGTACTGTTTGTTGGCACATACTGTATAACAATTTCAATTTGCAAATCTCTTTTTCGTTAAATAATAATTATATTATAATAGTAACTGAGAAAGGGATTACGATTGATCAAAGAATTAAAGAGAATATCAAAAATGGAAATTTTATAAAGTTATAATAATCAAGAAGCGAGGAAATAAAACGATGATATAACTAAAATTGATTTGGTACGTTTTGTTAGTTTTCTAATTTTGTCCTCTGCATGCACATTTCACGTGTATTATGTAAAAGTTTCAATTCAATTCAGAACACAAAGAAGACAAAACATGTATAGCGTGATTAAAGATTAACAAATGTAAAACTGTTCTGATGAATCAATTAATGGATTTTTCCATTATTCGATAATATTACAATGTTATCGCGCGTTCTTAATTAACGACCAAAAAGAATATACAGATATAAAACGAAACAAAGCCAATGTAGATCATTTTGCGCGTCAAAAAAATTTGGTTTATTTTAAGTTCTAATCGAACTGTAGCAAAAGAAACCAAACAAAATAAGTGGATGGAGAATGATAATGGCACGACGAATTCAAATGAGTTTGGCTTGTCGTTTTCTAGCGATAAGATGCGTCAGAGGATCGAAACGTGATTTAATTCACATCCGCGCTACAAATGATTTACACGCAAATAATTAATTCCTTGATTATCATTTTCGTTTTGCATAGTTACAATTTTTGTTTTGTAATATTAATTCCATTAAAGCACGTGCTTAAATCCTTGAAAACTGTGTCATTGTCAACGTTTCTCGCTTCGCTATTGTTTGTATAACAAGTCACTTTGATTGCTGATAGAGGGTAATCAAACTCGATAACAAAACTTTAACAATCGATATCTGAAAGAGATTGTTTGATCATCTGTTGTCTAGCCAAACACCATTCTATTCTTCACTGATGGTTCATAACAAATACGACATGCGATAATCCGTTTAAATATCTACAGGCTTCTCTAATTGGCACACATGTCTTTGCTCAAATCGGCTGATTTTTTAACGTCAGACGTTGACAAATGTCAATATCATAATTTATTGATCAAAGTAATCCCTATACGTTTTTGATGTTTGACAGCGTCAGTGCTTACTCCAAAACATTTACTTTTTTTTTGTTTTGTACTTGTTTTCGATTTTTAAAAACTCTAATTCTGTTAACGGAAGTTGATCACATCTACCGATATTTAATTGGTATTTTCTTCGCACACGTTGGCAACGCTTTCAATTGAATAGTATTAAACTTGTCAACATTTTCTTTTCATATCAATTTAGCCAACCATTATTGCTATTTTACGAGAAAAAACAGCATTTATTGATTCATTGCTGGAATTGAATCATTTAACTGTTTAAAGGACTTCTATTGGTCACACACCCATAGACTTGTAAATAACGCAATAAATTATTTTGAATGGCGTTCAAATAAAACACATTTTGAATTAGTTAATTATATGTATACGGTATGCGTCTGTCTTATTTCATATTATTTTGATGAGTCAAATGGAAAACATCAAACGAAAACAAACTTTCCTGATTGTTATTCGTCTAACGCAAACAGGTAATTTCGTTCGATTCCAAAGTCCAATTCACAATTGAATTGCCGCAATCATTTCTATAGTAATAATGACTCATTTACCGGTTAATTGGTCACTTATGAGATTCATGTATAAGTGACGGTGATTTTGAAATCTAGGTTTAAATTCTGAACAAAAATCTTGAAATACATTTTGATTTACACCAATAAATGTATAGATCAACCAATAATATTTCCTTATGCATGATCGATCAGATGTTGACAGTTCAACTTTAATTTTGATAAAGAATCTAAGAAATGATGTGTAGCATTGATTAGATTCGTACTTGATAACATTACTATTTAATTATTAACGGTTCAGACACGAAAAGGGCAACATTGAAAGGGTTCCTTATTTCTTTGTTCCTCCTGTGTATTATGGATTGGATCATCACGTGTAATGAATATGTTTCTCTCCTTTTCTACATGAGTTATGATCATGCGGACAGGATCACGTATATAATTTGCGGCAATACTAATAATAATAATAAAGCAGACAGGTATATTTTATTGTAAAGTGGCGAAAGACAATTTTCGCTTTTCACCTTAATTACTGGAACGAGAAGTTTTAGACTGACTCTGAGGTGAGAATTGGAAAAGTGTAAAAATCATACAATCAATATAATTTTACGACAATATTTACATTTAAAACATTAGCAAAAATTTGTTGGAGAATGTCTTAATACATAGGTTAAACGAATTAAATTAAATTTCGTATGCAAAGCATGAAATATGATTTCAAATGGCTATCGATGAATTTAATTGAAAAACTGGATCATGAAGAAGAAATCCATAAGGAAATACAACTGCTATTTCAATTGTAAATTAAATTTTTAAATTTCTTTGCCAAATTACTAGTCTCACAAACCAAAATTTAATGAAGCATAAAAAACTAATACTTTTAAAGCTATTTTAAAATTCAAAAAAGTAAAGAATTTTCTTTGGATAACAATAATAATCATTTTGATTGCTCGATTTTCAATTTATACTTAAAAGTTTGGGATTGTTGTATTTGGAAGAGGTGTCAAAATTAGCAAAAAAACTACGCATAAGTTAGCGTTCTTCACATTCAATTATTTAAATTGTTTATATTACCATTTGAAAAAAGTGGCAATCTAGCTTTTGCCTAATACTCTCTAGTCCATATTAATCCTATAGTTTTAGATATAGGCTTTAAATGACTAAATTATCAAAAAGTAAATTAAAAGTTCAGTGAAAAAAAGCTACCATAGACATTCGAATTACTGTTACTATAAATGTATGCGACCTTTTAATGAGTATTCTATTAAGTTCATTAAATAATTTGCCTGTAGTCTGGCTACCCTTGCTCATAAAGAACTTATTTTTAAATATCAAAAATTCTTCATAAAACTCCAGGAAGGCAATATATGTATGATGGAATCATTGATGCAAGAAGAGATTACAAACAAGAAAAAACCTCTAAAAGTTTAGACAGAAGCCATTTAATGCATTTTGAATGTTCGTCATAATTGGACTCTACTGTAATTATTATAATAATTAAATGTCCTTTATCATTAATAAAAAATTTTAATGCATTTTCAGCGAGTTCCGGTTAAATTCCTCTAAGAAAAGTTAATTCTTATCGTGGTGGTCAATAATGGTAAAATGCAGAAAACAATATTTTTCACATTGCTAATGTTATAAGTTGTGATTAATTTGAAACATATTAAATTAATTAGAATACTTTAAATTACTAAGAAAGATTTTATGCACGAATTTTACTAATGTCATAATTTCAATAATTTTTTGATAACTCAAGAAAAAAATCGCATCCTTTTGAACTCTCCCTATTTTTTTTTTCACAAATAGGAAATTGTTTCGCTCGTTTTATTGCGCAACCGATACCAATGTGTATGTATGCCCGTGCGGAATTAACTATAATAGCATATTGTTGCCAAAAAAACTTACATCAATCTTTATTGTTTGTCGTTGCGTTATTTTTGCTGGGATTTGTTTTTGCACTTGTGCAAATAACACCTATAGATTTAAAAAAAAGTGTGCTAGCTAATAATTTATGTGTCACGTTCATGTATGTAAACGCAAGTTTGCTAATTCGCTAGAATAATAGTCTAGTCTGACACGCAAATATATATTTTTTGGTACACCTTTTGTTGTCGTTTTTTTCAATTACATATTATCTATTACTTTTTTAAAAATATTATAATTTTTTTAATAAAAAAAAATTGAAATTCGCATTATTTAGATGCATTTTGTCAGTCTGAATGTAAAAATATCAGTGCGGTCCAGGCTGAGAAAGGACAACAAAGTTATGCGCAAAAATGTTATAGTCTTATATTTATGACAGATTATATAAAAAATTGTTTGTCTCGTAACAGAATGAAAAAAATAACAATTTTTTTGCTTACTTGCGTCTTAGTTTTCATTCTATTTCTTTTCCTGTTAACAAGGAACAAATCACGTATAAACACGACAATTAAATTCATTATAATTGCTAATTCAAATAATTTGCAAGTAAATTTATTTCAATAATCTACTAACCAGTTTCATCCAAAATAAATACGCTCTCATTATTATTACGTTTCTTCGTGTTTTGAAAGTGAATACAAGAGATCGATCATTTTGTTTTCCCTAAAGATAAATTTAATCATTCGCAGTAAATTTTGCGATTATAGAATTTAAAAGAAAAATAAACTTTATTGCTAAATGATAATGCAAAAGTAACAATAACAAAAAAAAGGAATCTATAATAAACAAAACTAATGTTTATACGCACGTGCCAATCGTTAAAATGCGCCGGCGTAACGATTAGCAAAGACGTTGTTACTTTATGTCGCGATAACGATTAATTGAAAGTAAAATTTTAATCGTTAATTGCCAAATCGAACTTCCCAAAAACGTATAAACGAAAACGTGCGAAATTATTGTAAGAAGAATAGGCGATGCTAATCAGTGCAACGTGACATTGTGACACATATGTTATGAACTGATACAATATTTTACCTTCATCATCGACATAATAGCAACTGAATACGCTGTTTGCCATGCGACGATGGAAACAACAACAAACGAGGATGCGACGACGACTACGACGACGATGATGAAATGAAAATATCCACGCGCTTTTCACGTGCGTATGTCAAACGAGACAAACTTCAATTCCGTTTACTGCTGTCATACCGTGATCGACACCAACAACATCTGTCAAATCGATTTGACACAGACGACAATCAACGACCGTACAGTGAACATTCAGCGCTTTTTGATTTATATGGACGTACCTCTAATTGGAAACGGTTTCGTTTGCACGGTTTCGGTGTTCGGCGGCAATAAACGTTTCGTTTCCGGCGACATGACACTCGGGCACATCCTCACTTCGCTCGCCTTGCAGCAATCATATTGGCCCGAACCGACGCAATTCGTCGTTGAATTGTTACGAACACGCAGCGATCCGGTAATGACAAAGTCCATGCAACAGCCGCTACTCATATCTCTTCGAAAATAATAACGCACGCCGTTCTCGCCACGCGATCCCGATTCGTTCGTTCTTTAGCGCGTCGCGTTTGGCAGCGAACTGAAAACTGGATAGGAAATTTTTTCGTGTATAGAGTTTCGTGCCACCGCGCTCCGTCTTTTTTTTTTATATAGACGTATAATCAAACACGACGTAAAGGAGTCGAAGTAGGAATTCACATCGTGTATATATATTGTATATACGTTACGGCGGCGTTGAGATGTAATTTTTTTCCGATGTTGTTTTGGTAGGGATTCCGTCTCTTGAGCCATCGCTCGTTCGCTAATTTGCAAAGCACATGATTCTGCAGCCAATCGGATTGCAACTCTACCGCATCGTACCATAAAATAAGTGGAGTAAAAGAAAAAAAATGCGAACTTTTATGAATTTTTAACTTAGCAGAATTGTTCACCATTTCTGCACACTTGTTGCATGTAATTGTTCCTTACATTTGCCTTTTTATCAATTTTACGTTTTCGGACAATATATGCAAGCATATTTGACAATATTAAAGTATTTCTTGGCAGGGGTTAACATGCACTCGATCGCAATTTGAACGCTGCTTATTTCTTTTTTGCAATGTCTTATCCTTGATCATTTTTAACATATTAAGTCTCGGCAACCAAACTTTCCCTTTTTCGGCAAAGCTATTTGCTGTAGTTTTCCAACAATTGTGGTATTTAACTTAGTCTAGGCAACCAAAGTATCGCTAACTTCTTATAACGTCTATCCGTTACGAATGTTGCAGCTTTTTCTCAATTCATCACAGCCCGGAGGAAATCTCTCGATGTGACATAACCGAAAGTTCTTCTTCACCTTCGTCGATTCCTGGACCATACATTTCTTGAGATATGTTGTCCGCAAAAATCTTTTCCGCGGTTACAGTTCTTGAACTTGTGCTATGTTCGGTCGAACCGATTCCTCTGTTATTCTCACGAGGAACCCGTTGGCGTGCGTAAATACCGGTTTGAATACCTATTTCTTTCATTATTTTCAATATTTCGTCTCCATCATTAAAAGTGCATTCTTCATATATTAGCTTGAAAGACGTGAGAACTTCTATAGGAAGCTTATTCCTCGGGTATTGTTTGAAACTTCCTCAAGTGTTCCTGGCTTTCGCAGTATGTCCGCTGCGCCATGCATCGATGATGCCTTCCGGACAAACATGCTGAAGATGTTCGACTAACGAGCTATAATGAAAGAAAGTTCCCTAAAACACTCACGAAGTCTTGAATCCATTCACTTCTGTACGTGGTCGATGCACTTTTTCGTGATTATTTACATATCACTTGGTGCTTTATAAGTTTTCGAGTCGCCATCACCAATGTAATTTTGATACATAACACCTTGTGATCTCAGAAGCATTGCATCAGCCTCCACTTTACCGGCAGGCCCATTATAATTTGGAGGGCAAACATATTTATGCGTCAATTTCCATTCTTCGTATTCGGTTGTACTTAGTTTTGATGATCTTACAATGGCTTTTTACTTGCACATCAAGCACTTTGCTGCTAAATCATCCAGTAATAGTCGATACGCTAAATAGGCCGAATCACACTTTTTTCAAGCCACGGATGCTTAAGCATTTAGATTTTATATCACCATCACAAATTTTGCAGTTAACATATCGCGAAATACTTATAAAAACAATAAATAAAGTTAGTATTCTACATCCGAGTGTTTCCTCTTCTGGCAAGAATACAACGGTGGCACTTTTAAACTTCATCACTGAAGTTCATCCATGCGGATCATTCTCAGCTTCATGTTGATTTTTGAGAGATCTTCCAGAACGGAGTAATTCTCACGCATTAAAAGGCATTTTTTATTTTACCACAAAACCAAGTGTAACAAATTGTCACGAATTTTTCCATTTCCCAGCAATAATGCGAATTTTAAGTATCGAGCGATGAATCTATTTTTAAAATTAAGTTTGAGGTTTCGTCTACGGACTCCGTCAAAAGCTCCTCTATGCCACCTCTAATAGCGTTCGCCATACCGCAGCTCTTACTAGCAATTTAATTTTCCTAAATGAAAGTCTTTCGGCGACAATTTGTCTAAAAGGGTAAAACTGTTGAAAGGTTTGCAGTTCTCCTCGAAGCATTTAACTATGTGGTTAAATTTGCGACTTTATTTGCATTTAATGTTATATTTAAGTGATTTTGGTAAATCGCGATGACTCGCAAAGATAAAATCTGATTTTATATAAGATCAATTCCTGGCAGGTAAAAAGCTCACGGCATTGATTGGAAAGGATCATTTCACTTGATCGTTAATTATTAATTGCAACATAGATTTTTAATTGAAATAGAAAGTTTGTAAATTATCATAAGTTTATAATTTCCATTGGATATTTTTCAAAATTCCTGACACAAAGAAAACTATATGAAAGAGAAAACAGAATTCTAAGCCAAATTTGCATCAAGACTTGTGTTATTTACGCTCTTTTTCCAAAGGAAAGGGAAACATAAGAGTTATGATGTCGAATTTCATTAATCCCCTACAAAATTAGGTTTCAGTTTATTATCCCTGGAAAACTTAACTGCAAATTGTCTACACGTTAATCTTAGAGTATAACTAAATATTTGCAGGGACTTTAACACATAATTAAAAATGTGTTCACTAACCGCATGTCATAGCAGGATTTTATTTAGACACTCGGTATAAGATTTGAAGAAATATTGAAAAATTGTATCTAATATGAATACTAATATGAAACCAAACATACATACTCGTATTCAGGGTGTCTAAATTTCTTTTTAAATTCTACAAACCACAACTATATCAAGGAATATATTTTTCATGATGCTTATAGAAAATGCGATTTTCATTACAATCTAAAGATAAATCATTATTATTGATAAAAAAACGCTTACTCAGTTTCAACACCAGTTTCAAATTCGTCCTCAACCTCCACATAATCCATTATATAAATTAAATAAATATGCATGTGTATATATTTCAATACTGCTTTTAGTGTTAACATCATATAACATTACCAGATTTATTATTGTGATACCTGCTGTTGCGAAAATATGGGACTTGTGAATTACTTGAACAAAGCACCAGACTCCAACTGCGGCGTGTCCCTCTTGTAATAGCCTGAGAGTAATTTCTTAATTTCCGCAATCGCTCTGCCCGGATTCAATCCTTTCGGGCACGTCCGCGTACAATTCATGATCGTGTGGCATCTGTACACGGAAAACGGATCTTTCATACGATTCAAGCGTTTCTCCGTCGCCTCGTCACGCGAGTCTATTAGCCATCTGTATGCCTGCAGAAATATGGGATATTACGATGACTGATGCATTTCAATAATTATTATTAACAATCGGAATTACCTGCATCAGAATGGCTGGTCCTAAGTACTTGTCTCCATTCCACCAATAACTGGGGCAAGATGTAGAGCAGCAAGCGCATAAGATGCACTCATACAAACCGTCCAGTTTGTCGCGATCATCAATACTTTGCAAATATTGCTTTTGCCCCGCTGGTGGTTCATTCCTAAGCAAGGCATCTATAAAAATTAGTCAATTGTACTTATAATTGGCTACATACTTTCTTTGTAACCATGGTTCAATTGACTTGTATTGCTGATAGAAATTGTTTAAATCCGGCACCAAATCTTTAACAACATACATATGTGGCAATGGGTAGATTTTACTTTTCTTATTTGTGTCCGTGTCGATTTTACTGTAATTTTTGCCATAGTTTAGTGTAAAATTGCTTCACTTGAACAAGCTTTACTAACCAGAGGCACGCCAAAGTATTCACACCTCCAATATTCATGGCACATGAGCCACATATACCTTCGCGGCACGATCGTCTAAACGTTAAAGTTGTGTCCTGCTCGTTCTTGATCTTAATAAGAGCATCCAGTATCATCGGACCACAGGCATTCAAATCCACTTGATATTCATGCATATACGGTTTTTTCTTCTCATCTGGATTCCATCTGTATATGGCGAACGTTTTAATACGTTGACCGGCTTCTCGGGTTGACGATAGGTGAAAATTACGAATCTGCTTAACAAAATTAATTATGTAATAACATATGTATACAGAAATTTTTTTACCTGGCCGAATGCTCCGCCACATAATTTGAATAACTTTAGTTCAGCAGCCATTCTTAACTAAAATCACTTTAATCGTGTTTTACTGATTAGCTCCTTTTTTAACTTACTAAATACATTCGTTTAATAAATTATCCTTATAATTCGATGCGATTCATGAAAAGCGCAAAAAATTATGTCAAATAACAATTACGAGAAATGTCAATCGACAGATGGCAGTCAAGGAAAGAAGAATACAGTTATCTGTATTTGTAGTAATTGTGGGATAATTTAAATTTAAAATTAATCAGAGGTTTTCTTAATTTTATTTTAAGCTGTGGAAATATTGAATATTGCCATTAAGTACATTAATGAACTACAAAGAGTTGGACTAAAAAAAAATCTCAAATAAATTTTGGATCAGTTTCCATCATTTTAAAGCTAAACGCTTGTTTTTTTTGCTTTTATTTAAAAGAGTAAAAGTTCTCTTAACACCGCAACAGCCGTAAAAAGAACTCATGGTACATTTGGCGAGGGTTATGTGAACAAAACCATCTTTTGCCGTTATTAGGTTTGAATCCGGTGATGAGAGTCTCACTAACTAAACCCGTTGGAGTACCAGCGGTAGTTATCGCTAATCAATAAATTAACATGAAAATAAAAGAAAATGCCCATCAAACCGTGAGAAAAGTTGAAAAAGACAGGTGGAAATGTAATCACAATTTCCCATCATTTGCAGTTGATTGACAAAATGATAAAGTTGGATAAATAGGTGCCACACGATAGTTCACAAAATCGTTGCCATGAAATCTACTTCGGTCTTCTTTTAAAATCCATCATTTCCTTGATTGCGATAAAGAATCGATCATTCACGATAATTGGCAACGATCAACTCAATTATTGAACCATGAAGAGCCGAGTTTGCACCAGAAAAAAATTATGCGGATCGTAGTGATCCATATTGTCCACTACAATATTCTGACATCGGGCCAGCGTTGGTCAATAAAAAGGGTCAGATTCTTCTTAACATATGAAGAACCAACGCTTCAAAAGTTATAGGAGTTGGTCTACGAAAATCTGCCTCATACCATACGGAATCTGTTGAATTGCTTACATTTTTTAAGCGTTTGCCAACTTCTTAACCGGTAAAAGCAAGCACCGTCAAAATTGTCGTTTTGAAGAGTTTGTCTCTTCCAGCTTATTTCAACGGAATAAATAGTGTTTCTTGTTGGCAAGAGTGTACAATATGTACATGGTATCTGCCAATGGGGTTTATTTCCTTATTATTTGAGTTTCAATTAAGTTATGCTTATTTAATTAAAGTTGACACTAAAAATCAAACCCAATAGATTTACAAAACTCGAAGTTTTCATTAGAATTTTTCAAGAAAGGAGGAAAGGAATACATTTTAAGGACATATTAATCAGATGTTGAAATTGAAGAAAAAAACGATTTTAATTTAGTATTTAATTCATATATAATTCTCTCCCTCATCAATGTTGGTCCTGGACATACAAAATTTAGACCAGGATACAAAACAAAAAATTATGTTATGTACAAAGTGTCGGTTTTCAATTAGACAGGAGTTTCCTTAAAACAAATTGCAAACAATAAATTTCAATGACTTTTCCATTAACCACAATATATCAGCACATTTCGACGATAAAAGAAATATTTGAGTTATTTCTTTTTTCATTTCTACATCGAATTCGAAATATATGAAGCTGGAAATACACACGACTTGTATTAATCATCATTATTTTCTCTTTTATTTTCTTTTTACAATCATATCAAAGTTTCAGTACTGTCATATAAAAAAGGAGGAAGGCACAGTTGCACCACCTCAATATGATGGGCAGAGAAGTTATGACATATAATAATAATTAATTCCGTTGACTTTTTAAGTTATCAATTGAGAATTTATAAAAAAATTATAACAATAAAAAATAATCATAGAGCTTTGCATTCAATAATATACAAACATGATTTATGCATGCACATTGATATGCATATATATTTGTTTAAAAGACAAAAAAAAAGTTTTGTATGGAGTAAATATCTACACCACCTAGCATTATAATTATTATTACATACAACGTATGAGCAAACAAAAATATACAAAAAATAATAATAAAATAGAGTAAAATGATTAAAGTTAATATCATAACATCTCCATTTCTTATTTATAGCCATCTCTAGGCCTTCTGATTAACGTAACATTATTTTATAGCTCGTCTGCCCAAACTGTTGGTAGGGAAGACCGATTATCGTAAATAGTTCTTTTTTATTCTTTCTTTTTTTAATTAACTAATTAATTTTTTTTCTAATCATCAATATGTGTTTGTGTAAAATTCGTATCCATATCAGAGTCCATATTCGTAGCCAGGTCTATTAAAATGCAGCAAATAGTGAGAGGAAGAGGATGCGACTTACTTTCATTACTTATGTTTTTTTTTCTTCTATAAATGATCTTAAACTCTAAAGTTAGTAGTAGTAGTTCAATGTGATTAAATCCTTGCTTTTTTGTCTCGATAATAAAGATAATAATAATAATTAAAGCACCAGTCCATTTTACATAATTATAAGAAATTAATTATCCGTAATAGTATATATGCGTTTTACCTGTGTTAATAATCATCTCTCTGTGTTTTCGATTGTTGGCAGTGTTTTATCAAAAAGACTTCTTCATTGAACGCAAGTTACAAAAACGTTTCTGTACAATGGCGGTATTAAAATATTTTAAATCATCGTTTTCCGTTTCTATTTATTCTTTTCTCTTATTGTACAAAAACACAATTGTATATGTTCATTTATAGAGAGGACTGATGAGCTAAACTTGTTATTGTTTCTCTTTCTTATGTTGTTTGATGTTTGACATTGTGTATGTGTTACTTTTGACTTTAACGTCTAGGACCCCATACCGTCGGTGCCGGCATCGATTGGGGTTCCTCTAAGTTTCTGCCGCCGAACGATGGGAATTCGGTTACGCTGGCCGTATTAGGCGCTATGTTACGTTGCTGTTGCTGTTGATCCTGTTCCCAGGGCCCGCCTTGGACAATGAACCCGTTATTGTCACGATTGTCACTCTCGTTCATAATGGGACTGCCTTGAATGTCGGTTTTAGGACGATAGCTGGCAGTAAGTTCCATGTCGGTTACATCTTGCATCTGAAAGAGGACAATGTGATAATTTGAGTTCAAATCATATCTCGGCATTTATTATGAACATCTAACAAACACAATAGGACTTATTAGAAGTTTCCAACTTCGGATGGGGGTTAGGACTTCCGTCTATAAAGTTTCCGAACTCGTCTTAATACCCGGGTTTTAATTTTGAGAAAAAAATGAACCACCCAGAAGTAGTAGACCTAGATGTTCGAAATTAAGTGCAAACAATTGATGTCTTGAGACAAACAAATCTGTCATCACAGAAAAAAATTATACTCTGTTAAAGGTTTTGAATCTTGCGTTTCTATTTACTAATATTTGCATTCGTTTATATTTTATTTAAACATTGTGCTATCCTCACTGTCCAAAATGCTATCGCAACTTCGAAGTCAAAATTGTCCCCAACTTATGCCCTTTGAACGTGGCCGAATTATCGGAATGCACGAGGGTGGTTTAACATAAGACGAATTTGGTTGGCATGGCAAGAAAAAAACTTAGAAGCTCGCCGTGGAGGCAGCAAGACAAACCGCGACTTCACATTGCCAACAAAACTTTAGTCCCTAGGTCAATATGATATCAATTGTTTGTCTTGGCCGCCAAGATCTTCGGATTTAAACCCTATTGAACACGTTTGGAATATGTTAGGAGAAAGATTACGTCGATTGTCTAATCCTTCAAACGGTTCGAAAGAATTAAGTGAACAGTTTTAGATAGCTTGCGACATGATATCTCAACAGGCAATAGACAATCTGATTTCCAGCTTGCCCAGAAAAGTTGCTGAATGTATGAGAGTTCGTAGAGATGTTATACACTATTTTTTTAGCAATAAATGTTGTTCGATTTCTTTGAGGATCTAATCCATTATTTGTCACAATGAGCTATCTAAATGCACACAATTTCAAGGATTTAGGTCTACTGCTTTAGGGTGGTTCATTTCTTTGGGACGCAGTGCAATTTCCTCTATTCAAAGTAATCTCCTTCGACAACAATACAACGTTGTGAATGTTCTAAAAGTTGGTCAAATTACTGCGTGAACTCATCTGTACGTATAGTTAGTATCAATGAAGACGTGGGTGCAAGTTCTTTCAGCAACAAAATGTTTTTCATTTTATTGCTAAATGAAGTTTTGGATTTAGAAAATAATCACATCTGTTAAATCAAGCCAATAAGATGAACGATTTAGCGTTAAAATTCGAATTTGGGCCAAATACTATTGAAGCGATTTTAGCATTCCTACGTTTCTTGTATTAGATTAATGTTTTCGGTTTATGAACACTTAAATTTGCGAACATAGTCTTGACTATAAAATAAATAAGAGCAAAAGGTGGCCCAGATTACTGGACTAGATTAGAAAGAAATTGACGATAAAAATGACACTTACATATTCCTCTTCCAAATTAAGTAAATGATCTTTGGCCTCCAACACGTTATCCTCCAATCCACTGATTATCACCAGATTCGGATCGGGATCGTCGACGCGCGGAAACTTGATGTCGACCTTGTACTGTTCCATGATCTGGCGTATGTTGCGACCGCGTGCACCGATCAGACGCGAATGGACGCGCGAGTCCAACGACACGTGAATCTTCACCATATCGCTGAGCTCGTTGACGATCTGCATGATCGCCTCTTTGGCACGATGCACGTTCTCCTCGTAACCGGTGATCGTGATCACGTGTTCCTCCGGGTCGCCCTTTTTCGGGAAATTGATGAGCACGTCGTGCTCCTTGCGGATCTTCGTGATGACGATGCCGCGTTTGCCGATGATTTTCGGATGATATTCCGGATTCACTTCGATCTTCTGCTCGAACGATTTCAATTCCCGTTCGGCCGCCAGTTTGGCGACACGCGCAAGAACCGCTTCGCGGGCCATCTCGACGTTCGTCAGCGCTCCGGTGATCGTGATCTTGTCCTCGCGATCTTCCGCGGCCGAAAGCACGATATGTACGTCGAACCGGTCCATTAGCTCCTTCACGTCGCGTCCTTTCTGGCCGATGATCGATCGATGCAGATCGAACGGTACCTCGACGTCCAACTTGACCGGTATCAAGTCCTTTAATGCTTGATACGCCTTCCAGCAATTATCTTCCTTGCCCGTGATACGGATCACGTCGCATTGTCGGACTTGGTCCGCGTTCAAGTCGCCGTTCGTCATGTAGTGATGCACGGACGCGTCCTGCTGATACTCCTCCGTGTTGTTCTTGTCGGGGAACTTGATTTGCACGTCGAAATCGGCGGCGATACCCTGCACTTTGTGACCTTTCGCGCCCATCACCGTGCGATGGTGCTGCTGCGGTATGACGCAATCGATCGTGATCCGCGAATCCCGATCGGCGACGATGTCGTTGATGCGCACTTTGGCTGCCTCGATGCACTCCTTCGAGCCCTTCAGAACCACCTTGTCGCTTTGCACGCCGGACCGCGGGAACGATATCATCACGCCGCCGCATTCGTCGCTGATCATGTGCAACACTTCGCCGCGTCGCGCGACGAAATGCTTGTGATGCTTACGATCGACCGTCATTTCGCTCTCGGTTATGTTGTCCTGGAAAACGAGAGAAATAAATTGGAGATGGAGGCAAGGATACAACACGATTAGTTTGAAGCTAAATCACTCACGATTCTCTTAATTCTCGCCTCGAGTTTCTCCTTAGCCATTTCGACGGCCTCCTTTTTCCCAATGATCGTGATCAGTTCGCGGTCCTCGTCGTTACTAGCGGGAAACACGACCCTCGCGCCGGTCGAGACGCGAATCTGCTTTATATTGGCACCGTCCTTACCGATTAGGAACTTGTGATGTTGAGGTTTGGCTCTTACCTGAAAAGTTTCCACGTATTTCAGTCACACTTCAGTACTTTGTAAAATTAATTTCAAGTAATTAGTCATATACAGATGGACTTCGAATTAGGGCGTTGCAAGTTGCGACAGACCATTTGTTGTTACTTCGGCGAGAAAGAAAAGATACTTATTAAAACTTTAATCCAATCGAATAATGGCCCCAATATAGTTTTGTCTTCCAAAGGCTACCTCCTCCTTACAACAATTATGGAATCATTTTTTACCTGCGCTATCCGACAATAAACATTTACTAGAGCAGTTTCAGCTAATCAATATAATGATTTAATATTGATATAATTTTAGAATTATAGGATTTTTTCAAAGTGCAAACAGTGGCAAAATTAAACATCTTCGATTTAAAAATCGCGAATGTAATGAAGAAAATGGTCGTAATTTTGAAATGAGTTTCAGCAAAATTATATGATGTTCAGGGTCATGAGATTTTGCAAGTGTCTTAATTCAATTTTGTCTTTATCAGCTTGTTACATTAAATGGCTGATAATAAAATACTAATTGCGCAAATTTACAAGCTAATTGCATTTAATGACTTTTTTATATGTTAACAACATTCAGTTTGTAAAGAAGGTAAAAGTGAAATTTAATACCCACTTTCTTATATGATTTGACTTTATTCCACAAATAGAATAACTTTTTAAGCGCTGTAAAAAAACCTATTGATAATGAATAAGAGGCACTTCAATTAATAAAGTTATTTCTATTGTGAGATTTTCTTTTAATATTGTTTTCAAGCCACAATATTAAATCTTATTTGTCGCGCTATGAATTACACCACTGGCTTGGCTAACTGGAATATTTCAGACTATTTACTAAAGACCGATATATTTACATCCATCCAAGAAAATTGAATTTAAGTTGAAAACAAATTAATTCTGATGAAAATTCCAAATCAAAAATGATCATTTTCAAATTGTCATCGACTAACGAAATTGAATGTATCTCTGGCAAAACTAGTTGCGATTCTTAAAGGTTTCTTTTGTGAAAACAATATAATTTTCTGGTTAAATTGGATGTTTCCAATTGCTCATACAATCAAATGTTAAAAGTCTAACTCCAGTTAATTTATCCATTCTGTAATTTTAGTATCTTTATTAATACCATAAATTTTATTCAAAATCGATGATTTGATAGTTCTAGAAGAAGTAAATCAATTATTGACGAATTGTGCTTCTTGTAATTGCAAATTATTTCAGATGATTTAAATTTTTTTACGGTGAATTTTATTGTCGGTTTCGATAAAGTAACACAATCACGTATGTGTATTATTTTTCTGCAGATGAAATATAAGTTTAAAAATAACGATACCCGTTTAATGATAACCAGCTAAATATTAATCCGGACAATAATTACGTTATCAACATATTTCTGAATAATATTTAAGAATGTCTATCCTTTTGATTGATATAAAAAAAAAACTTAATAGCTCGCTTAAGATAAAGCAAAATCACTTTTCCTAACTTGTTGCACGAATAGCTATAAAATGGCCCAATCGTTAAAAAGCCCATATCTCCGATACAAGAATAAAGATTCATTTTGAACTCGACTACAAAACCTTTGTTCGACTCAATTTCGGATAAATGAATAAATTACTTCCGAATTCACAGCCCTAATCATTACACATTAAACTATAGTGGCCGAGCCTCTTAAATATGGTTCTTAGTTTCTCCGTTACACAAAAAACCCAGTTTTACATACCTCTGCCGTATAACTAGAGAGTTGCTTTTCGTTCGCTAAATCGAGCAGCTGCTGTTTGGCACGTTCGACGTCCTCTTTTGGACCACGTATGGTGACTTTGTCACTCTTGCTTTCGGCACTCGGAAACTTGATGGTCACACCGCCGCAGTCCTCCATTATGGAGTGTATCAGTTTACCTTTCGTGCCGATCAACGAGTTGTAAAACTGCGGATCGATCGTTATCTCCTCGGTTACGATCGTCTCCTCCTCGTCTTGGATTTGTTTGATCATCTCCTTCGCCTCTTGCACGTTCTTCTTCTGACCGGTTATCGTAATGGCGTTGCTCTTATCGCCTTTGCCGGGCAATTCGATCTTGGTTTGCGTGTCCTCCTTGATCTTACGTATCTTCGCGGCGCCGGTCTTCTCCGTGACGTACTTCTGGAACTGTTTGTAAATTGGCACGACGATCTGATATGACGATTCGTTTAATTCTTTAACGATCTTCTGCAAGTATTTGCTGCACTTGTCGACGTCGTCTTTCGGTCCGCGTATCTTGACCACGTCTCGCCTATCGTTGGGACTGGGGAAATTGATTTGCACTTGATTGAACTTCTCTCTGATATCTTTTATGTTCTCGCCTTTGGCACCAATGATCCATCTGTAATAACGTTGCTCGATGATCACGTCCTTCTCCTTCTCGTTCTCCAACTTTTTCACCATGTCTTCGAGTTCTTGTTTGACCTTTTCGACGCCCTGCGCAACACCTTCGATCCGTATCAAACCGCTCTCGTCGATGTTGATTATTGCTTGAGTTTCGTCTTTCAATCGATTCACTGTTTAATAATAACGATATTAATTAATATAACATTAAATTTACGTGTTGTTATAAAATTCGAGCGACACTGACCGTTAGCCCCATTTTTGCCTATAATGTGTTTGTAATATTTCGGATCCACGTGGATTTCGGTGAACGTGTACGTAGACAGTATTTCCCTCGTGCGCTCTTCGATCCTCTGCTGAGCCGTCTCGACTTCCTCCGGCGGACCTTCGATTTGAATTTTATCT
The DNA here is from genome assembly GCA_963695495.1 of Hololepta plana. Taxonomy (NCBI): domain Eukaryota; kingdom Metazoa; phylum Arthropoda; class Insecta; order Coleoptera; family Histeridae; genus Hololepta; species Hololepta plana. The sequence continues at coordinate 4,562,297 of OY968832.1, read as the reverse complement.
TCTTTATCGGTAAATTCCACGTGAACCTTGAGCAAGTTTTGACAAAGCTCTTTGATGACGGCCCCTTTCCGGCCGATAATGTACTTGTGGATCCAAGCAGGTGCGTCGACGTCGCTCGATCGAACGGAATTCGCTTTTTCGTATACTTTATTTAGAGCTGTAAAGATGTGAACATTATTGTACATGGAATAATTGCCATTTTAAGCTTCATCAAAGTTTATTACCTTGGCCTAGTTTGTCTTGCGGTCCGCGTAATGTGATCGTGCCGGTGCTCGAATCGCTCGGCGGCATTTCGACGCTAACGCCGGTCTCCCTCAAGATTTCTTGTATAGTCGAACCACGCGGCCCGATAACGTACTTGTGTTGAGGTTTGGGCACTTCAACGGAGACGGTCGTACATTTCTTGTGCTAAAAGTCATAAAATGCGATTTGTTAGCGGCATTCCTAATTTCATGCGGCGCGTAAAAAAATACCATGTCTTGATAAATGGCTTCGACTTTCGCTTTGGCCTTCAACACTCCTTCTTTCTCGCCCGCGATTACGATCTCGTCTTTAGTCGACGATGGCGGCGGTACGTTGATCTTGGCGCCAGTTTCAGCCGTCATCGCGATTAAATTTTCATTGTTCGCCCCGACGACGAACGGATGATAAATCTTTGGCACCGTGATCCTTTCGAAAGCCTTCTTCGATTGTTCATCGGACGTCACCTTGATCTCGTGCTCGGCCTTTTCGATGCCATCTTTCGTACCGGTGATCGTTATTATCTCCGACGGATCGCTCTTGGTTGGAACCGAAATCTTCGTGGCCGTCGACTTTTCGAGATCTTTCAGTCGGTCGCCGTTCTTTCCTAAAATCCAACGATGATGTTCCTTCGGAATGGCAATTTGCCGGCTGGCCTAAAGACGCACATAATTGTAATTCTCGTTTCGGGGCGTTTGCATCGTGTTTTACCTGAGTTTGAAAGTGAGCAAGAATCTTTCTTCTGGCCTCTAGCACTTCGCTCTTCTTGCCAATCACCAAGAAAGTCAGTGATTGATCTTTTCCAGAAGATATCTCGATATGAGCGCCGGTATCCTTCATGATGTTTGCACAGGTTTGAACGGATTCGCCCTCGCCAAATTTCTCGCTATGATCCAATTTTCGTTCTTTGAATGGCACCCTGCAAACAGTGATTGGTTACACATTCTTCTGTATAAAAACAGAATGAAATAAACGTACCGGAACACGAGCGTGATGGTAGACGTGCCAAGTCTCATCTTGTGGTTGCATTTTCCCATAAAATTGTTAGTAGTCGCTTCATTCAATTGGGAAGATTCAGGTAACGCTGGAAATAAGTCGTCATAACTGCGGACTGGTGGTTCGTAAGCCATATTCTCTTCTATCACTTCTTGCTGCATTTTTGGATTGTCCTGTGTCGCGCCAAGTCGTTACAGCAACACTTGAAATTTCATCATTAATAAATTGTATTATCCAAATGAAACTTTACAATTTTTCGGTTTAATTAATTTCGATTAAAATGTCTATCTAAACGGCATTTATCAATTTTGAAGAAGGCAAATACAAATTGTTTTCGTCCTTTACAATATGCATGTAAATAGAATGATAATGACATGTACATGTGGCAATCTCTCTACACATTTACGGCACGCATTAGAGATAAGTAACCACAAAAAAAAATTATGGTTTAACATATGGAGGTTGACATTTAACTAAAACATCAATTTCGTACTGTATCTAATATCTTCTTTAATTACTGTTAATTTGTCAATTTCTAAAAAGACAATTTTCATCAGAGATTAGACATTTTTGCCACAATGCAGTGGACGTGTCACCTCCATTATGTGCATCTGGCAAAACCACTTTTGTTTCATCGGTTTCACAAATATTAGTCAAAAATCAATCACTTACTGTACTGTAAAAGCAGAAAATCCGTCCTAGGAGAATTTGATTAACCTACGTTTCTCCAGTTTTAACTTGGTGATGTATTTCTAGAATCACAAGTATAAATTAGGAACGAATCCACTATACTCGATCACGAACCATCACTTACCACCGCCAAGTAGAAAATGCGAAATTTGTGTGGTATACTTTACGTTCAACCCGGTAATAGCGATTAACTGTTGCCATCTCTTAACTTGTGTGTTTGTTAACAGCCAATAATATTACTTTGTCAATCGCTAGAGGGCAACATCAAAATGATTACGAAATGCTTATGCCACAATTTCAAATGTGGATATTATCCATTATTCCTGTTTCTAATTCACTAGTAATTTATGAAGCATTAATTTGAGTGTCCTTACAAGATATTGTGGTTTCTATGTAAAACAAAGTTAATTAAAAAAAAAAAAAATATTGCAATACCATACTTCAAGAGATATTCACCATTATTATAAATTACCATTTGTCATCTTGTACGCAAGGAATGAATCCCCTTAACGAAGAATCCGCTTCCCTGTGAGTCGAAAAAAAGTGCCTCATCGAGAGGAACAAGTGATGTGAGTTGGCTCTAGGTCTACTGAACCTTATGGCAAATGAAGCAGAACTCCTCAGTCCAATTCGTTAACTTTATAATGCGTGATTTTTGCAGAGCTCGATGGAATCATTTAGTTATACAACGTATCTCAGGAGACGCACATATTGGAGATAAATATTTTTTCGTTTTAAAAGATCGAATGGCAAGTGGCTCGACCCTCAAAAACCAAAAATATTTCTAAGACAAAAACTCAAGTTGAGCTACATTCAGCCGTCAGATATCACATTTTGATATGAAATTATCACATTTTCGATCACGGGATGGAGTTTTTGGATCCAACAACTAATAAATGTCTTAAAACCGAACTCGATCTCTGTTAAGAGCTTAAGTACTTTAGTTAAAGTTTGGCAAATGAGCGATCATTAATTTATATTCAAAGTTTTATTCACCATTCGGGCACACGACATTACTTACCATAATAATACAATCCGAGGACAATGTGAATTTTTTTAAAAGACACAAATACATTTAAAGTGAAAGAAAAAAACTGAAATCAACATGTAGATTAAATAATTAAACTGTTATCTTCGATTCTTGTCAAGAATATCGAAATCAAGCAGCTGCATAGTAGTTAGTGAAGGGCACATTCGAATACAAAGTAAAATAAGCGTTCGATTCTTAAAAGTACACGCTTTTGAAAATAGTGTTTTGTAAGGACCACCGTAATTTCCGGAATGAAAATTCATAGTTTTTAATTTAAATTTTATTTCCTTATTAACTTATTGATCTAACGAAGATAATTAATTTCAAGTTAATCTTGATTCTCTTGCGAATTTTTTATACTGATTTTTTGGCAAAAAGCTTGGTGGGTCGACATCCTTTCCTCTTTGATTACGATATTAAATTTGGGATTCAAGAAAGATGGCAGATGGTCATCAAACAAAAGAAACATTATAGGAGTGAAACAAATTTGAACTTTATGAACAAAAAGAATTAGCTATGGTTCAATTTCTAAGGAGAAATAAAAACTTCACTCAATTAGCGTTTTGTAATTGCAGATTATATTTGTAACAATTAAAAATATCAAATATAAAAATAACATATTAAAACATGAAGAAAAATAACCACTTAAGATCCAATTTTTTTTCAATAATAATTTTCTTCGTCGTCTTCACTTAATCCATATTAAAATATAAAGAAAAACAACTACTTAAGTGTTAATGTTTCTTCAAGAATCAATTTCGTCGTCGTCTTCACTTAATCCACATTAAAATATAAAGAAAAACAACTACGTAAGAGTTAATTTTTCTTCAAGAATCGCTTTCTTCGTCGTCTTCACTTAATCCGGCCTCGATGTCGAACTTAGAGAAATCCGGCAGTCGCTCCCAGACAGCACTGGAATTTCTTTGCAATTTCGTCTTCTTGATACTCGGAAATATTTGAACCAAATCCGGCGTAATCGGTTTCAAGAAGAAGGCCGTGTTTACAATTTGCCGGGGTATATACGGCAATTCGTCCAGCAGCTCTACAAAAACCATAAGAAACGCATCGAATCGATTAATTCATTACCTTCGTCTCGTTATAGAAACTTACCTTCAATATGCAGCTTGTCAACTTGACGATTACGGGGTTCGTCGTCGTCCTGTACGTAATTCGGTGTTGGCAACGGCGGCGGCGTCTGTGTCATGTAAATTGGCCGTTCGTTTTCCATCTTTTGCACGTGGTCTCTGGTGCCTTTCTGAGATTCAATCTTATTGATCACCGCCTGCCGCTTCAACTCCATATCTTTCGCTTTCATCTTTCTCCGTTGTTGCTGTTCCAAAAGACGATCCTCCAATTTTTGCCGCTTCTGTCTTTCCGCTTCGATGAGCGCCCGCTGTTTCTCCAACTCTTGATTTTCTCGAATTCTTTGGGCCCGCAATTGTTTCTCCTCCCTCCTCAAACGGTTCTCTTCTGCACGCGCCTGTAACATTGCTGCCTTTTTTCTTTGCGCCTCCTCATAATCGATCCTCTTTTGAGTGGAATTTGTCAATGGAACACTTCGCACTGTACTATTGGGCGTAGTTTTACTGCTTAACAATTGTTTTTTTGCTTCTTGTACAGTTCTCGATACCTAAAACATTCGTACGTGTGGCGTAAAAAAAGGATTTCATGATAAAATTAATTTACCGCCGTCTGGAATTTTTTACCACCTGATGATGTAAGTGGTATTTTGGAATTTGAGGTAAGCTTTTCAAAGTTGGCAATTTTTGACTTCACTGGGCTCATATAATTGCTTGCTTGCTTCAATTTGTCTAATATACTTATTGGTTTTGCATTTGACAGCAGATCACTCTGGGGAGATTTCTCCACGATGAATGTACCACTTGCAGAAGGTGATCTTTCAAGTATGACAAATGTCGATGAAGGAGCCGATTCCAAATGCACCTTATTTAAATCCATGGCACCATGTGAATCATTATGAAAATCATCTTGAGCCTCCTCATAGATGGAACCAGCTGATGATGTTGATGCATGCTTATTACCGGACAATATTACAGTTTCATTTTGAGAATTGATAATGTGTTGTTTATGATTATCCAATGGTTGAAATGCTTCTTCTATATTATCTGCTGGTAATGTAATTTCTTCCACATGTGTTTTGTGTTTGCTGACAGACTTTTTTGAAGTTTCAATTTCTCCCTTCATTGTTTCATCCAGCGTTATTGTTTCTATTTTATCTTGCACAATCATAATACTCTTGGTATTCAATCGAGAGCTACGCCTAGGTGTTTCATTACTAGTTATAGTATCATTGCGTCTACTACTTCTAGTTCTCCCTTTCTTTTCCTTAGGAACATTTTCCCTCTTAATTGGCGCAAATATTGGAGGCGGCATTAATTCATTGTCAAAGTTTTCCTTTTCCTCTATGCCTATGAATTTTTGATAAATGTTCCTCCCTTTTAACTCGTCTTCCCAATCATCTCTTTTGAATATTGCCTCCAACTCCTAGCAAATTAAACGAATTAAACGTCTTGAATTAAATATGCTAATATGAATCAATATAAAAAAAACTTACACGTGCAGAAGGATAAGCGTTAACAAATGGCGTCACGTATCTGGCTATATCTTTTGCACTTTCTAAGATTTGACCATACGTTTGATATCCTGCCATTTTTAAACTCACCGATTAGGAATTGTTTAATATAAATTAATTTCTGTTTAAACAAATTTTCTAATTTATTAGTTAACTATAGATCACCAGCGCAAAGATAATGTGTATATGACGATCATATGAAACGAAAAGAACGGAAATCCGTTATCTGAGATTAAATACACTGTAAATTCAAAAGAAAAACAGAATTCTGTTAGCCAATGACATTTGAGTAATTTACATGGCAGCAAACAGTATAAACTTAAATTTCACTGCAATTTAGGTGCTGTTGCGCCATCTTATTCACAATATATCAAAAACTGTCATGTCTTTGTATCATATTTACAATTTTATCGACATTTTAGTTCTAATGAGAAATATTTTCAATTATGACTTTCACAGATTTTACAGTTATATGAAACATTTAGGCTGACTATTTTAAAGAAACTTGTAATAATATTAATTTTTCAAAAAATTAACAATTTCTTAAATTTCAAAATGTTAAAATTAATTAAAATTTAATAGGTATTTTATTGTATTTTTGGATACAGACAATTAAAAAATATTTTTACAATCCATAATAAGGTAGGTCACATTTGTTTGTTGACAACAAATAGTATTGAAACCCATTATAATATATTCATGTAACGCATGTAAATGTTTTGAACAAGAAGAATTTGCAATATTATAAGAAGCATGTACTTTTCACTCATGTTCTATTATGTGTATCAGTTATTTGTTTAAGGAATCAGTATGACCTATGGAATATAATGTAATGTGATTCAGGAGAAAGCAGAGGATGTACTTTCACATTTTATTTATGTGAGGAAGCAACTTTAGTCAACATTGAAAGAAGAAATGTATGTACATATGAAGCAACTGACATATCCTTTTTTGAAATAAGCATCTAGATTTAGAATAATATAGGAAATCCATTTATTTCATAAAAATTGATAGGTTAACGCTTTTCTCACATCTTTTCATAAAAATGTACTTAAGAATTTAACAAGACTTAAATCTATTAATTTTTTGAAAGTAAGCTAACAAATGCTAAAGGTAAAAATACAACATGCAGAATAAACTTTGTTTTTATAAGAGGATTTATTGATTTAACATTCATTGTTAAATCTTTAAATATTTTTATGAAAGCAAAGTTGAAACACTATTGTTATGTACAATAAACTTTGCTTTTATAAAAATTAAAAAAGATTTAGCACTTATTGTTAAAGCTTTAAACATTTTTATGGAAACAAGGTTGGAAATAATATTATAATGTAAAATAAACTTTGTTTTTATGAGAGGATTTATTGATTTAACACTCACTGTTAAATCTTTAAATATTTTTATGAAGGCAATGTTGAAATGCAATTATTATGTACAATAAACTTTGTTTTTATAAAAATATATAAAGATTTAACAATGAGTGTTAAATCTTTAAACATTTTTACAGAAACAAGGTCAGAAATAATATTGTAATGTAAAATAATCTTTGTTTTTATAAAAATGTTCAAAGCTTTAGCACTCATTGTTAAATCTTTAAATATTTTTATGAAAGCAATGTTGAAATACAATTATTATGTAGAATAAACTTTGTTTTTAAAAAAATATATAAAGATTTAACAATGACTGTTAAATCTTTAAACATATTTAAGAAACAAGGTAAGAAATAATATTGTAATGTAAAATAAACTTGGTTTTTATAAAAAATGACTGATTGATTTAACACTCATTGTTAAATCTTTAATTAGTTTTATAAAAGCAATGTTGAAATACAATTATTATGTACAAGAATCTTTGTTTTTATAGAAATGTTTGAAGATTTAGACTCATTGTTAAATCTTTATATATTTTTATGAAAGCAATGTTGAAATACAATTATTGTTCAATAAACTTTGTTTTTTTATAAAAATATATAAAGATTTAAAGCTTACTGTTAAATCTTTAAACATTTTTAGAGAAACAAGGTAAGAAATAATCTTGTAATGTAAAATAAACTTTGTTTTTTTAAAAATATTTAATGATTTAACACTCATTGTTAAATCTTTAATTATTTTTATAAAAGCAACGAAAAAATACAACTGTGAGATAAAAGATACTTTGCTTTTATAAAAACTAATAATGATTTTACACTTATTGTCAAATCATTAAATGTTTGCCATCGAAAACATCTAATCAAAACAATGTTAACATAAAAGCTTATATTACCGTAATTATGTTTATTTTAATATTATTACAACATTCAAATATATGTACTTAAATAAACAATTTTAAAATACAATCAAAATCTTGAATTTGCAAATTTCCTTCAATTAAATATCTCCTCAGATTGGGATTCACCATGAAAAACAAACAGAGAAAAAATAATCGAGTTAGTTTCTAAAATTTCTCTACCTGTTAATTCGAGAAATATTAGGAGAACATGAGGACCGAGGAGGTCGTCGATTCTGATATTTTGGCGGGAAAAATTCTCGACGAATGCTCGCGAAATTCTCGGACTTTTAATTCGAGAAATATTAGGAGAACATGAGGACCGAAGAGGTCGGCGATCCTGATATTTTGGCGGGAAAAATTCTCGTCGAATACTCGCGAAACTCTCGGACTTTTAATTCGAGAAATATTAGGAGAACATGAGGAGCGAGGAGGTCGTCGATCCTGATATTTTGGCGGGAAAAATTCTAGACGAATGCTCGCGAAACTCTCGGACTTTTAATTCGAGAAATATTAGGGGAACATGACGAGCGAGGAGGTCGTCGATTCTGATATTTTGGCGGGAAAAATTCTCGACGAATGCTCGCGAAATTCTCGGACTTTTAATTCGAGAAGTATTAGAAGAACATGAGGACCGAGGAGGTCGTCGATCCTGATATTTTGGCGGGAACTATTCTCAACGAATGCTCGCGAAACTCTCGGACTTTTAATTCGAGAAATATTAGGAGAACATGAGGAGCGAGGAGGTCGTCGATCCTGATATTTTGGCGGGAAAAATTCTAGACGAATGCTCGCGAAACTCTCGGACTTTTAATTCGAGAAATATTAGGGGAACATGACGAGCGAGGAGGTCGTCGATTCTGATATTTTGGCGGGAAAAATTCTCGACGAATGCTCGCGAAATTCTCGGACTTTTAATTCGAGAAGTATTAGAAGAACATGAGGACCGAGGAGGTCGTCGATCCTGATATTTTGGCGGGAACTATTCTCAACGAATGCTCGCGAAACTCTCGGACTTTTAATTCGAGAAATATTAGGAGAACATGAGGAGCGAGGAGGTCGTCGATCCTGATATTTTGGCGGGAAAAATTCTAGACGAATGCTCGCGAAACTCTCGGACTTTTAATTCGAGAAATATTAGGGGAACATGACGAGCGAGGAGGTCGTCGATTCTGATATTTTGGCGGGAAAAATTCTCGACGAATGCTCGCGAAATTCTCGGACTTTTAATTCGAGAAGTATTAGAAGAACATGAGGACCGAGGAGGTCGTCGATCCTGATATTTTGGCGGGAACTATTCTCAACGAATGCTCGCGAAACTCTCGGACTTTTAATTCGAGAAATATTAGGAGAACATGAGGAGCGAGGAGGTCGTCGATCCTGATATTTTGGCGGGAAAAATTCTCGACGAATGCTCGCGAAATTCTTCGACTTTTAATTCGAGAAATATTAGGCGAACATGAGGAGCGAGGAGGTCGTCGATCCTGATATTTTGACGGGAAAAATTCTCGACGAATGCTCGCGAAATTCTCGGACTTTTAATTCGGGGAGTATTAGGAGAACATAAGGACCGAGGAGGTCGGCGATTCTGTTATTTTGGCGGAAAAAATTCTCGACGAATGCTCGGGAAATTCTCCGACTTTTAATTCAAGAAATATTAGGAGAACATGAGGAGCGAGGAGGTCGTCGATTCTGATATTTTGGCGGGAAAAATTCTCGACGAATGCTCGCGAAATTCTCGGACTTTTAATTCGCGAAATATTAGGAGAACATGAGGACCGAAGAGGTCGGCGATCTTGATATTTTGGCGGGAAAATTTCTCGACGAATGCTCGCGAAATTCTCGGACTTTTAATTCAAGAAATATTAGGAGAACATGAGGAGCGAGGAGGTCGTCGATCCTGATATTTTGGCGGGAAAAATTCTAGACGAATGCTCGCGAAACTCTCGGACTTTTAATTCGAGAAATATTAGGAGAACATGAGGAGCGAGGAGGTCGTCGATCCTGATATTTTGGCGGGAAAAATTCTCGACGAATGCTCGCGAAATTCTCGGACTTTTAATTCGAGAAATATTAGGGGAACATGAGGAGCGAGGAGGTCGGCGATCCTGATATTTTGGCGGGAAATATTCTCAACGAATGCTCGCGAAACTCTCGGACTTTTAATTCGAGAAATATTAGGAGAACATGAGGAGCGAGGAGGTCGTCGATCCTGATATTTTGGCGGGAAAAATTCTCGACGAATGCTCGCGAAATTCTTCGACTTTTAATTCGAGAAATATTAGGGGAACATGAGGAGCGAGGAGGTCGTCGATCCTGATATTTTGGCGGGAAAAATTCTCGACGAATGCTCGCGAAATTCTCGGACTTTTAATTCGAGAAATATTAGGGGAACATGAGGAGCGAGGAGGTCGGCGATCCTGATATTTTGGCGGGAAATATTCTCAACGAATGCTCGCGAAACTCTCGGACTTTTAATTCGAGAAATATTAGGAGAACATGAGGAGCGAGGAGGTCGTCGATCCTGATATTTTGGCGGGAAATATTCTCAACGAATGCTCGCGAAACTCTCGGACTTTTAATTCGAGAAATATTAGGAGAACATGAGGAGCGAGGAGGTCGTCGATCCTGATATTTTGGCGGGAAAAATTCTCGACGAATGCTCGCGAAATTCTCGGACTTTTAATTCGAGAAATATTAGGGGAACATGAGGAGCGAGGAGGTCGGCGATCCTGATATTTTGGCGGGAAATATTCTCACCGAATGCTCGCGAAACTCTCGGACTTTTAATTCGAGAAATATTAGGAGAACATGAGGAGCGAGGAGGTCGTCGATCCTGATATTTTGGCGGGAAAAATTCTCGACGAATGCTCGCGAAATTCTTCGACTTTTAATTCGAGAAATATTAGGCGAACATGAGGAGCGAGGAGGTCGTCGATCCTGATATTTTGACGGGAAAAATTCTCGACGAATGCTCGCGAAATTCTCGGACTTTTAATTCGGGGAGTATTAGGAGAACATGAGGAGCGAGGAGGTCGCCGATTCTGATATTTTGGCGGGAAAAATTCTAGACGAATGCTCGCGAAACTCGGACTTTTAATTCGCGAAATATTAGGAGAACATGAGGACCAAAGAGGTCGGCGATCTTGATATTTTGGCGGGAAAATTTCTCGACGAATGCTCGCGAAATTCTCGGACTTTTAATTCAAGAAATATTAGGAGAACATGAGGAGCGAGGAGGTCGTCGATCCTGATATTTTGGCGGGAAAAATTCTAGACGAATGCTCGCGAAACTCTCGGACTTTTAATTCGAGAAATATTAGGAGAACATGAGGAGCGAGGAGGTCGTCGATCCTGATATTTTGGCGGGAAAAATTCTCGACGAATGCTCGCGAAATTCTTCGACTTTTAATTCGAGAAATATTAGGGGAACATGAGGAGCGAGGAGGTCGTCGATCCTGATATTTTGGCGGGAAAAATTCTCGACGAATGCTCGCGAAATTCTCGGACTTTTAATTCGAGAAATATTAGGGGAACATGAGGATCGAGGAGGTCGGCGATCCTGATATTTTGGCGGGAAATATTCTAGACGAATGCTCGCGAAACTCTCGGACTTTTAATTCGAGAAATATTAGGAGAACATGAGGAGCGAGGAGGTCGTCGATCCTGATATTTTGGCGGGAAAAATTCTCGACGAATGCTCGCGAAATTCTTCGACTTTTAATTCAAGAAATATTAGGAGAACATGAGGAGCGAGGAGGTCGTCGATCCTGATATTTTGGCGGGAAAAATTCTAGACGAATGCTCGCGAAACTCTCGGACTTTTAATTCGAGAAATATTAGGAGAACATGAGGAGCGAGGAGGTCGTCGATCCTGATATTTTGGCGGGAAAAATTCTCGACGAATGCTCGCGAAATTCTTCGACTTTTAATTCGAGAAATATTAGGGGAACATGAGGAGCGAGGAGGTCGTCGATCCTGATATTTTGGCGGGAAAAATTCTCGACGAATGCTCGCGAAATTCTCGGACTTTTAATTCGAGAAATATTAGGGGAACATGAGGAGCGAGGAGGTCGGCGATCCTGATATTTTGGCGGGAAATATTCTCAACGAATGCTCGCGAAACTCTCGGACTTTTAATTCGAGAAATATTAGAACATGAGGAGCGAGGAGGTCGTCGATCCTGATATTTTGGCGGGAAAAATTCTCGACGAATGCTCGCGAAATTCTTCGACTTTTAATTCAAGAAATATTAGGGGAACATGAGGAGCGAGGAGGTCGGCGATCCTGATATTTTGGCGGGAAAAATTCTCGACGAATGCTCGCGAAATTCTCGGACTTTTAATTCGAGAAATATTAGGAGAACATGAGGAGCGAGGAGGTCGTCGATCCTGATATTTTGGCGGGAAATATTCTCAACGAATGCTCGCGAAACTCTCGGACTTTTAATTCGAGAAATATTAGGAGAACATGAGGAGCGAGGAGGTCGTCGATCCTGATATTTTGGCGGGAAAAATTCTCGACGAATGCTCGCGAAATTCTCGGACTTTTAATTCGAGAAATATTAGGGGAACATGAGGAGCGAGGAGGTCGGCGATCCTGATATTTTGGCGGGAAATATTCTCAACGAATGCTCGCGAAACTCTCGGACTTTTAATTCGAGAAATATTAGGAGAACATGAGGAGCGAGGAGGTCGTCGATCCTGATATTTTGGCGGGAAAAATTCTCGACGAATGCTCGCGAAATTCTTCGACTTTTAATTCGAGAAATATTAGGCGAACATGAGGAGCGAGGAGGTCGTCGATCCTGATATTTTGACGGGAAAAATTCTCAACGAATGCTCGCGAAATTCTCGGACTTTTAATTCGGGGAGTATTAGGAGAACATGAGGAGCGAGGAGGTCGCCGATTCTGATATTTTGGCGGGAAAAATTCTAGACGAATGCTCGCGAAACTCTCGACTTTTAATTCGCGAAATATTAGGAGAACATGAGGACCAAAGAGGTCGGCGATCTTGATATTTTGGCGGGAAAATTTCTCGACGAATGCTCGCGAAATTCTCGGACTTTTAATTCAAGAAATATTAGGAGAACATGAGGAGCGAGGAGGTCGTCGATCCTGATATTTTGGCGGGAAAAATTCTAGACGAATGCTCGCGAAACTCTCGGACTTTTAATTCGAGAAATATTAGGAGAACATGAGGAGCGAGGAGGTCGTCGATCCTGATATTTTGGCGCGAAAAATTCTCGACGAATGCTCGCGAAATTCTTCGACTTTTAATTCGAGAAATATTAGGGGAACATGAGGAGCGAGGAGGTCGTCGATCCTGATATTTTGGCGGGAAAAATTCTCGACGAATGCTCGCGAAATTCTCGGACTTTTAATTCAAGAAATATTAGGAGAACATGAGGAGCGAGGAGGTCGTCGATCCTGATATTTTGGCGGGAAAAATTCTAGACGAATGCTCGCGAAACTCTCGGACTTTTAATTCGAGAAATATTAGGAGAACATGAGGAGCGAGGAGGTCGTCGATCCTGATATTTTGGCGGGAAAAATTCTCGACGAATGCTCGCGAAATTCTTCGACTTTTAATTCGAGAAATATTAGGGGAACATGAGGAGCGAGGAGGTCGGCGATCCTGATATTTTGGCGGGAAAAATTCTCGACGAATGCTCGCGAAATTCTCGGACTTTTAATTCGAGAAATATTAAGAGAACATGAGGAGCGAGGAGGTCGTCGATCCTGATATTTTGGCGGGAAAAATTCTCGACGAATGCTCGCGAAATTCTCGGACTTTTAATTCGAGAAATATTAGGAGAACATGAGGACCGAGGAGGTCGGCGATCCTGATATTTTGGCGGGAAAAATTCTCGACGAATGCTCGCGAAATTCTTCGACTTTTAATTCGAGAAATATTAGGAGAACATGAGGAGCGAGGAGGTCGTCGATCTTGATATTTTGGCGGGAAAAATTCTCGACGAATGCTCGCGAAATTCTCGGACTTTTAATTCGAGAAATATTAGGAGAACATGAGGACCGAGGAGGTCGGCGATCCTGATATTTTGGCTGGAAAAATTCTCGACGAATGCTCGCGAAATTCTCGGACTTTTAATTCAAGAAATATTAGGAGAACATGAGGAGCGAGGAGGTCGGCGATCCTGATATTTTGGCGGGAAAAATTCTCGACGAATGCTCGCGAAACTCTCGGACTTCTAATTCGAGAAATATTAGAACATGAGGAGCGAGGAGGTCGGCGATCCTGATATTTTGGCGGGAAAAATTCTAGACGAATGCTCGCGAAATTCTCGGACTTTTAATTCGAGAAATATTAGGAGAACATGAGGAGCGAGGAGGTCGGCGATCCTGATATTTTGACGGGAAAAGTTCTCGATGCTTTAGATGCATTCATGCAAAGAAGTCGTAAAATAAAAAAGAATCAAACGTTTTATTAAACAATATTTATTAGAGAAGCAATTATCACATATATGACAATTAAGGAATCGAAGTTAGACATTACTTAGAGTTTTTTTAAACATAAATAGATAGAGAATTAAAAGTTAAATAACAAGAAATACAATTTTACCGTAAAATATTTGCAATAATTAGTTGCCAATAATAAATTGTCGTTTTATACATTTCGAAAAAAGTAAAATATTAAAAATCATAAAAAATGTCTTTTTAATTGCCTTTCAATTTCCATAAAATTCCTACTAATCAGTTTTATTATTATTTTTTGAAGAATAGATTGACTAAGTATGACTGTTTCTTTTAATTCAGATAAAAATCAGTCAGCACCATATTCAGTTAACATTATAGCAAAAATAATAATACACACGTTTCCCTTTTTTTTTTAAATATTTTATACATACATTCATTTTACATTCATGCATATTTATACAAAACGCAAATATTACATGCGAAGTCTTACTTTATTATTATTAATTTATTATTAAAAGTAAAATAATAGTTAGACTAAATCTTCCAATGGCTTTGTTAAAATGATAATTATAGTAATAAAAATAATATACAAAAAAAGAGTACAAAAGCATAATAAAATGAACACTAGTAGGAGAGAGTTGTATACTTTTCTTCTTTCTTCGTAGAGAGAACATTTTCCGCTGATAAACACAGCAAGGGCAGTTTAAGTTTTAAGTTGTTTAGTTAAAATTAAAAGAGAGAAAATACATATAACGATACAAGTTAAATAAAAAAAAACAAAAATAATACCATCACCATTAATTTCCCCTTGTGTCTGTTAAATTAACTAGGTGTCATCAGCTTTTATTAAGCCACTGGAAAAGATAGTTTAAATGTATGAAAAATCAGATTTGCTATAATTATTTGGCGTTATTTGGCCTTTATCTAATTCTTCCCTTTATATAACTTGAAACGTTTAAAATAACAATGACTACAAACGTTCAACTGACTTTTCACACATTCTGTTCATTTCTCTACATTAATATAAGATCCTTCATATTCATACAAATCATTTATCGGCAGTATAAATAAATATCATTGAGTGAGTAGAAAATTGGTACGTTCGTTCTGGCAGACAAAAAACAGATGTTGTATAAAGATGAATGATCGAATATTTCTCATAAATATACAAATATTCTTAACAGTTAATGAGTTTCGTTTCTTAATTCACAAAATTCTTTCTCGATTAAAAAAATATATATCTGAGTATTCATTCATTAATTTCATTTTCGTTGATCGATAATATCGTGTTAAACTTATTTTTCATTCTTCAATTTTTTTTTAACAATCTGCACATCCTACATTTTAATATTATCATTAATACGCGTTTTCTTTTCGTTTCGTATTAAATTCTGCGTTACGTGAGGTAGTCTGGACTCGGCTCCGCCATCGGTTCCGGCGTCGTGAACAACGGGTTCGGGAACTCCGGCGGATGCGGTAACGGTCCGGTCGTCTTCGGTCTGCGACGATAGGCCATCAACCAACACGATACCGCTACGGCGACGGCGACCAACGCCAGCAGCGCCGTTATGATCAGTGCGATTATGAATCCGATCATCGACACGCAGATGTCCTCGACCTTTTGCGATTGCGGAGCTGAAACATTTCGATCACACATTAATAAATCCCGTCAATGCGAGGATTCTTCTATAACCGTGTTATAGGACTAAATTTATATTCTAATTGCAAATTATTTCCTGCCTTTCCATATTACCTTCTTTCGGATCGCCGTATTTTTCCTCACGTCTCTCGAACGTCAAAATAGCGTTCGATTGTATCGTAATCTCCTCTCTCAATTGACCGCTGATCAGGTCTCCGGTCAGGGCCACTTCCGTGTTATTGTCGTTCTCGACGGCGGCACGCTTACGTCTGCCGAACGCGTTGAAACCGCGACAATTGACCGGCTGACATTTGCCGAAACACACGCGGATGTTGCACTGGAACCGGATGTTGTCGCTGCTGGGGAACTTGAACGCGTTGAAACTGGCCAGGAGGCTCTGCGTGTCCGGATTGTAGTCCCATTCGCCGAATATCGTCGGGTCCGTGGCGCAACCGTTCTCGTCGGTGACGAAGTACTCGTTCTCGACGTTGTCCTCGATCGTTTTCGCGACGCAACTCCTTGCGAAACCGCCGTAGATCGAGCCGGGCTGTACGTCGACTTGCAACATTAGATTGTCGCCGATCTCGGCGGAATTGATCTCTTGGCCGGTCGGCGTGACGATCTTCATCAGACACGTGGGCGGCGGCCCGGTGTTCGCTATTGTGCCGGCCGTCGTTAACATCGAGACGTTAAAACCTAACGTGACGTTCTGCTCGCCCGTCTGATAGACGCATTTGATGTGATAGGCTTGGGCTTTGTACGTTACCAATTTCGGATGCTTTTGTATTACCAGCACGAAACTGGCTTGTCCCTAAAAAGATAAAATAAAACGTGTATCGGTGGAATTAAAGTTCGATAAAAAAGAAAGTTTCTGTAAACGTTTTTAAAGCGCCTGGAAACGTTACGTCATCTATCATAAGCTGAACAAATTGATTTGGTTAAATTCGTAAGGAAATGTAGAACTTACGTTGACATGTATTAAACCGCAATTGCCGAATTGTACTTTAAAGTATTCGGTTCGCGGTATCGAGTCCGATGGTAGACTAACGACTCGTCTGCATTGTTCATCTTTACTGTGTCCTTTCACGTACAGCACGCCATTGAATCCGGATTCGGTAATGTGGATTTCAACTTGCACTCCATCCGATAAACAACTGACGACCATTTCCGGTCGAGGGAAATCGGTTTTGAACGTCGGTATGTGCTCTAGAAAATTAAACGTTCGATTATTAAATGGATCTATACAATAATTCTTCTGTCAGCGTCAGCAAGCAACAGAAAATATAAAAACTTGTTCGAATAAGGTTCGTAATCAGGAAGAGTTATTTTTTTCGTAAAACGGAATTAATACAAACTGCATACATTCTTCGGACAAGTAACGCATCACAAGAAAAACTTAACGAAACTTGGGATTCATCTGATGAGCTTATTTACCAGAAAATGATGAAAAGCTCAATTAACTGAAGACTCACTAATATGACAAGAATGACTTGATAGAACTCAGTTCATTGGGTCGTTTCAATGCGCTTATCTAACATCAATGCAGATTAGGAGCTCGATTAAACTGGACTCACCAAATTGAAGCATGCAGCATTGCTTGCAAGATATTCAAGAAAAGCTTGATAGAGATTGGCTCATGGGATTCATTTAATGAGCTTATCTATCAGAAAAAGATGAAAAGCTCAATTAACTGAAGACTTACTAACATTACAAGAATAACTTGATAGAACTCAGTTCATTGGGTCGTTTAAATGCGCTTATCTAACATCAATGCAGATTAGGAGCTCGATTCAACTGGACTCACCAAATTGAAGCATGCAGCATTGCTTGCAAGATATTCAAGAAAAGCTTGATAGAGATTGGCTCATGAGATTCATTTAATGAGCTTATCTATCAGAAAAAGATGAAAAGCTCAATTAACTGAAGACTTACTAACATTACAAGAATAACTTGATAGAACTCAGTTCATTGGGTCGTTTAAATGCGCTTATCTAACATTAATGCAGATTAGGAGCTCGATTAAACTGGACTCACCAAATTGAAGCATGCAGCATTGCTTGCAAGATATTCAAGAAAAGCTTGATAGAGATTGGTTCATGGGATTCATTTAATGAGCTTATCTATCAGAAAAAGATGAAAAGCTCAATTAACTGAAGACTTACTAACATTACAAGAATAACTTGATAGAACTCAGTTCATTGGGTCGTTTAAATGCGCTTATCTAACATTAATGCAGATTAGGAGCTCGATTAAACTGGACTCACCAAATTGAAGCATGCAGCATTGCATGTAAGATATTCAAGAAAAGCTTGATAGAGATTGGCTCATGAGATTCATTTAATGAGCTTATCTATCAGAAAAAGATTAAAAGCCCAATTAACTGAAGACTTACTAACATTACAAGAATAACTTGATAGAACTCAGTTCATTGGGTCGTTTAAATGCGCTTATCTAACATTAATGCAGATTAGGAGCTCGATTAAACTGGACTCACCAAATTGAAGCATGCAGCATTGCTTGCAAGATATTCAAGAAAAGCTTGATAGAGATTGGCTCATGAGATTCATTTAATGAGCTTATCTATCAGAAAAAGATGAAAAGCTCAATTAACTGAAGACTTACTAACATTACAAGAATAACTTGATAGAACTCAGTTCATTGGGTCGTTTAAATGCGCTTATCTAACATTAATGCAGATTAGGAGCTCGATTAAACTGGACTCACCAAATTGAAGCATGCAGCATTGCTTGCAAGATATTCAAGAAAAGCTTGATAGAGATTGGTTCATGGGATTCATTTAATGAGCTTATCTATCAGAAAAAGATGAAAAGCTCAATTAACTGAAGACTTACTAACATTACAAGAATAACTTGATAGAACTCAGTTCATTGGGTCGTTTAAATGCGCTTATCTAACATTAATGCAGATTAGGAGCTCGATTAAACTGGACTCACCAAATTGAAGCATGCAGCATTGCATGTAAGATATTCAAGAAAAGCTTGATAGAGATTGGCTCATGAGATTCATTTAATGAGCTTATCTATCAGAAAAAGATTAAAAGCCCAATTAACTGAAGACTTACTAACATTACAAGAATAACTTGATAGAACTCAGTTCATTGGGTCGTTTAAATGCGCTTATCTAACATTAATGCAGATTAGGAGCTCGATTAAACTGGACTCACCAAATTGAAGCATGCAGCATTGCTTGCAAGATATTCAAGAAAAGCTTGATAGAGATTGGCTCATGGGATTCATTTAATGAGCTTATCTATCAGAAAAAGATGAAAAGCTCAATTAACTGAAGACTTACTAACATTACAAGAATAACTTGATAGAACTCAGTTCATTGGGTCGTTTAAATGCGCTTATCTAACATCAATGCAGATTAGGAGCTCGATTCAACTGGACTCACCAAATTGAAGCATGCAGCATTGCTTGCAAGATATTCAAGAAAAGCTTGATAGAGATTGGCTCATGGGATTCATTTAATGAGCTTATCTACCAGAAAAAGATGAAAAGCTCAATTAACTGAAGACTTACTAACATTACAAGAATAACTTGATAGAACTCAGTTTATTGGGTCGTTTAAATGCGCTTATCTAACATCAATGCAGATTAGGAGCTCGATTAAACTGGACTCACCAAATTGAAGCATGCAGCATTGCTTGCAAGATATTCAAGAAAAGCTTGATAGAGATTGGCTCATGGGATTCATTTAATGAGCTTATCTACCAGAAAAAGATGAAAAGCTCAATTAACTGAAGACTTACTAACATTACAAGAATAACTTGATAGAACTCAGTTCATTGGGTCGTTTCAATGTGCTTATCTAACATCAATGAAGATTAAGAGCTCGATTCAACTGGACTCACACAATTGCATGCGGCATTGCTTGCAAGATATTCATGAAAAGCTTGATAGAGATTGGCTCATGAGATTCATTTAATGAGCTTATCTACCAGAAAAAGATGAAAAGCTCAATTAATTGAAGACTTACTAACATTACAAGAATAACTTGATAGAACTCAGTTCATTGGGTCGTTTCAATGTGCTTATCTAACATCAATGCAGATTAGGAGCTCGATTCAACTGGACTCACCAAATTGAAGCATGCAGCATTGCTTGCAAGATATTCAAGAAAAGCTTGATAGAGATTGGCTCATGAGATTCATTTAATGAGCTTATCTACCAGAAAAAGATGAAAAGCTCAATTAATTGAAGACTTACTAACATTACAAGAATAACTTGATAGAACTCAGTTCATTGGGTCGTTTCAATGCGCTTATCTAACATCAATGCAGATTAGGAGCTCGATTCAACTGGACTCACCAAATTGAAGCATGCAGCATTGCTTGCAAGATATTCAAGAAAAGCTTGATAGAGATTGGCTCATGAGATTCATTTAATGAGCTTATCTACCAGAAAAAGATGAAAAGCTCAATTAATTGAAGACTTACTAACATTACAAGAATAACTTGATAGAACTCAGTTCATTGGGTCGTTTCAATGCGCTTATCTAACATCAATGCAGATTAGGAGCTCGATTCAACTGGACTCACCAAATTGAAGCATGCAGCATTGCTTGCAAGATATTCAAGAAAAGCTTGATAGAGATTGGCTCATGAGATTCATTTAATGAGCTTATCTACCAGAAAAAGATGAAAAGCTCAATTAATTGAAGACTTACTAACATTACAAGAATAACTTGATAGAACTCAGTTCATTGGGTCGTTTCAATGCGCTTATCTAACATCAATGCAGATTAGGAGCTCGATTCAACTGGACTCACCAAATTGAAGCATGCAGCATTGCTTGCAAGATATTCAAGAAAAGCTTGATAGAGATTGGCTCATGAGATTCATTTAATGAGCTTATCTACCAGAAAAAGATGAAAAGCTCAATTAATTGAAGACTTACTAACATTACAAGAATAACTTGATAGAACTCAGTTCATTGGGTCGTTTCAATGCGCTTATCTAACATCAATGCAGATTAGGAGCTCGATTCAACTGGACTCACTAAATTGCATGCGGCATTGCTTGCAAGATATTCATGAAAAGCTTGATAGATATTGGTTCATGGGATTCACCAAAAAATTTGTCTATCTTCAATAAAGATTGGAACCGCAATTTAGCTCAAGACATGAACAAGTAAAGAAAAGTAAGTGCGAAAATTGCAGATTACACTTAAGTCGATCCGTGTAAATAATTCGTATCAATTCGCGAGGAAATTGGATCTTAAAGATCACTACAATAATGAGAAATACGTACTGCACAATACGTTGGCGTCACCGGAATATCCCTGTATGCATTGGCACGTGGCCTCGTGATTGGTGGCGTTACACAGCGCGTTCGTGCCGCACTCCTTCGTCAAGCACGGATCCTCGCACTTCTTCGTTATCGGATTGCAGTACTTATTGTCCGGACATTGGTCGTCGTTCTCGCAGCCGCCGGTCGACACGCAATTGCCGCGCGCGTCCAACACGTAACCGAACTCGACGGGACAGATGCAGTTGCCGCGCTCGTCGATGATCAGTCCGCGTTCCAGGGCGCAAACGCATCGGCCGCGCTCGTCGATCTTCAGGCCTTTCTCCTCCTGGCACAATGTGCACTCGTCGTTCTCGTTCAGTGCATAGTTCGGTGGACACACGCATTTGCCATCCGCCGTACGGACGAAACCTTTATCGATACGGCACACGGGTACTGGAAATGTAACAAAGATTAATAGAATGGTAAGTGCACGAATCAAAACGAACTGCTAGAAAGAGTGAATTTAAGATTTGGAATTACGATTCCGGTCGATTAAAGTGCGCGTTACGTACGTTTGTCGCATTGAACGGCTGCGTTTCCTTGATAGCCCGGCAAACATTCGCAAACCATCGTGCGAACCGGTACGGTGTTCAGTACCTTACAGTTGGCATTCACGCCGCACGGTCGCGTCTCGTCGCACGGATTGATACAGATGCCGCCGATGCAGGCGGTCTCGAACGGACAGTCGGAATCGTAGCGGCATTTCTCCTCGCGTCGCACGCAGTCGGTGTTGTTGACGCGCACGTGGCCGGGCGGACAGGCGCAAACCGTTTGATGATTGTAGACGCGACAGACGGAACCGGCGTCGCACGGATTCGCATTCGCGCACGGATCCTCGCACTTGCTATTGATGCACGCGCGATTCGGCGGACATTCGCTGGACGAACGGCAACCGACTAAGACGCACGTGATCTTCGGATTGCCCATCAGTCCGGGCGGACATTCGCATATCGCGCGATGGTTCACGCCGTAGCAGATCGCCTTCGTGCCGCACGTCGATCCGTCGGAAGCGCAAACCGGCACGCATTGCCTGTTGATGCACGAATGCTTACCGCTACAGTCCGCGTCGCTGCGGCATCCGATGCGCGAGCACTCGAGTTCCGGATTGCCGTCGTAGCCCTGTTTGCACGTGCAAATCGGCTTGTGATCCTTGATGCGACACTCGGCGTTCAGGCCGCAATTGCACGGGTTCCTGCACACGCCGAACACGCACGTTCTATCGGCCGGGCAATCGGTGTCGGACAAACAGGCGCCGATCTTGGTGATGCTCGGCGTCGGCACGCAAGTACCGCTTCCGGAACTGATGTAGCCTTCCGGGCAAATGCAAATCATCGTTCGCACCGGCACGGAACCGACGACCGTGCATTGTGCCGGCGATTGACAGGGCGCCAGCAGCAAGCACGGATCCTGGCATTTGTTGTTGATGCACGCCAGTTGCGGCGGACACTCGGGATCTTCGCGACATTCCGGCTCGATTTCGCGCTGACAATTGACGTACGGATTGCCGACGTAACCGCTCGGGCATCGGCACAGCGTCAAATGATTTTGCACTTTGCATTCGGCCCTCGGCGAGCACGGGTTGTCGTAGATGCAGGGATTGATGCATTGACCGTTGACGCATTGACGATCGTTCGGGCATTCGCTGTTCGAGATGCAATCGACCAGTAGACACTTGTCGTGCGGATCGCCGCGGTAACCGCTCAGACATCGGCATTGCGCCGCGTTCCGATGGACGTAACATTTGGCGTTCAGACCGCACGGATCGTCGATCAGGCACGGATTCACGCAATTACCGTTGACGCACGCTTTGCCGCTCTCGCATTCCGAATCGATGCGACAGCCGACGGTGTGACACGCGATGTTCGGGTTACCGTCGAAGCCCCGTTTGCACGAGCAGATCGGTCGATGATTTTGCACGGCGCAATCGGCGTTGTTGCCGCAATCGCACGGATTCCGGCACAAACGGTTGATGCAGGCCTGACTGTTCGGGCAGTCGGTGTCGGACGTGCAACCGGGCGGTATCGGCACGATCACAGGATGACACTCGCCGAATTGATTCGGTACCCAACCTTCCGGACACGTGCAGATCATCGTGCGTACCGGCGTGGTGTCGAGGACGGAACAATGAGCGGTTCGGTGGCACGGCGACAGTTCGATGCACGGATTGACGCATTTGTTCTGTATGCAAGCCAATTTACTCGGACAATCGACGTCCATTTCGCATTCCGGTTTATCGACCGTCTTCACCGGAGCGTAACAGTACGATTCCGGATTGCCGTCGGGCAAGTGCGGCGGACAGACGCAACCGGCCGCGTGATTTTGCACGTAACAGATGGCGTTCTGGGCGCACGGTGGATTCGCAATCGACGAACAAGGGTCCAGGCATCGCTGTTGTATGCAAGCGCGATTGTTCGGACAGTCGCTGCTGGTGTGACACTCGATGCGCTCGCATCTCTCGTAAGCGTTACCGGCGTAACCGGACGGGCATTTGCAAGCGACACGATGGTTTTGCCCGTAGCATTCGGCATTGGGTGCACACGGATCGCTCAGTATGCACGGATTGATGCACTGGCCGTTGTAGCAAGTTTTATCGTTGGCGCACTCGTTATCCGTTTGACATCCCACTGGATAAGTGAAAGAAAAAGATAAACATTAATTAATTACAGTTGGCCAAATCATTGCTTTGGCTTCCTGCTTATGAATTTTGTTTAAATGCAAAGAACAAATTTTTCAAATTTATTCAATCATTCTCATTTCCCAAACATAGCTCACGTTATATTCCTATATAGCTATTTTTGTAAATTTTGCAAATAATTTTATGACATGGTCATTTTTGCAAACAATTTCTTTATATTCTTGCAAATATTATTTTTTATAGCATGAAGATTGGGATTACAAGCTATTTTATGTCTTTAGCATCTGTACACCAGTGTAATGAAAAATCTCTTTTCTATTTTTTATTAATAACGACTATTGAAAAATCTATTTCTATTCTGCTTTATCAATTTGATAAGATTTCGATTCTATATTAAGAATTTGCTAAATTGCTTAAACAAATGAAATTAAATTGAGCAGAAGCTCTTGGAAGATGTTGATTTCTTTTCTCTGCAAAAAATTGTCGATAGATGAAAATTTTGTATCAATTTATCAAGATTTCCGTTATGCAATTTATGGTGCCAGTTATGTTAGAAAAACGTCAATTGCTATAAACTAAAATGTTAGGAAAAGTAAAGTAAGTACCTTTAGAAGGACCTACATTAAAAATTGACAAAAAATTATCACTGATTCAACAAAAATAAATTTAATAATTTGTCTAATATGTTTATGCTTAAGAGTTGAGTAATGTTATATTATTCAGCTTATAGAATCATACACATTTCATATAAAAATTTAAAATCAATATGCTTTGTTGTATTCAAACAAATTTGTATTTAGCGCATTTACTCGCATATATACGCACTTTTTCATATTTTGATCTCTGAATTAAGGGTGCATCTTATATTCGATGACGCCTTATTTAGGGCAAAATTGCTGAAGGGCAATTGAATGCAGTCGTTTGTCGTTGACCTATTAATAAAACTATGCTAATCGTTGCTCTTATAAAGAAGAAGGAAATCTATATTTGATTTTTTAATTAATTTTTTGATAGTAAAGTTTTTCTTCCGTTTTTGATCTTTTCTCTTATGCGCAAATAAATATGGTAAGCTAAGTAAATTCAAGAAAAAAGCAATTAAGTGGAGAATAACTTGCAAAAATAACGGAATTTAATGCTTAATAGCGAAACTTGGATAATCCATTATGATTATTTTGTGAATATACACTGAAACACCAATTATCTTTAGTTTAAACCGTAATAATAGCAAATGTAATTAGGAAGCACACGGGAAACGACTTACGTTTTATACAGCCCAATTGTGGATTGCCAGAGTATCCCGGTTTGCAGTAGCAGATCGGATAATGATTGCTGACTTGGCAATCGGCGTTCGGGCCGCAATTACACGGGCTCACGCACAACGAATTGACGCAAGCCTCGGTTCTCGCGCATTCGGAATTCGAAGTGCAACCAACGGTCGGTCCAAGTGCTAGAGAAAAGAAGCAAAAGGTATTTAGATATGAAGTTTGTGCGATCAATAAATCTTTTTGATTAGATTAGATAAATTCCTTACGTGGCAAACATTCAGCATGCGGATTTCCTTCGTAACCGCCCGGACAAACGCAGATCGCTCGGTGATTGTTCACCGAGCAGAAAGCTCCGATGCCGCAAGGCGCGTCTCGGAGGCACGGATTCACGCAGAAACCGTTCCTGCACTGCTTATCGTACGAGCATTCGTCGTCCGAGTAGCATTCGGGTATTGGCACGATTGTAGGTACTTTAGGAACTAGAACAGGCGAAAAATACAAGCGATTAATCTCTTCGTTCTCATTTCGCCGTCTCAAGATGCACTTACTGTTCGAGCATTCGATGTGCGGATTGCCAATGTATCCGGGCGGACACGTGCACAACGATTGATGGTTCAACGATTTGCATTGAGCGTTGATACCGCAGACGTCCACTTTGCACGCTTCGACGCAACTGCCTTTAATGCATTTCTCGACGGTGTTACAGTCCGAATCGATGTGACATTGTTGTTCGATGTAAACGATCGCTTTACATCGGCCGTTCGGATCGGTGTACGTGTCCGACGGACATTGGCACATTATCGTTCTCAGCGGCAGCGTGTCCAACACGCGACACTCCTGATCGACGGTGCAAATGTTCTGGATGCCGCACGGATTCTTGCAACGATTGTCGATGCACGCCAATTGCGACGGACAATCGGCGTCTTGGCGACACTCCGGTTCCGGCAACGGGCGACTCTCGACGTTACATTGCACGTACGGATTTCCGACGGTGCCAAACGGACATTCGCATCGCGGTTGATGATTGCGACCGGTACAGGTGGCGGTTGTCGCGCAGACGATCGTCTCGCAAACCGGTCGACAGATCTTGTTCAGGCGGTCGCAGATCTCGTGGTCGGCGCAGTCGTCGTTGTACTGACAATGGCCGACGATGCAGGACAATTGCGGATTACCTTGCGTGCCGATCGGGCACACGCAATTCGCCACGTGCGATTGCACGACGCACTCGGCGTTCCGGCCGCACGATAACGATGCGCAAGGATTCAAGCATTTCTCGTTGATGCACGCTTTGTCGTATGGACAATCAGAGTTGGTGGTACATTCGGCTGGAACGAAGAAGAAAAATTGATCAGTTAACAGTCAAAATAATAAAAATACATTGTTATATGTTTAGTTGCAAATTGTTTATAATTTTTTGTGTACAATTATTCTAAAACGTATCCAATTCTATTACTAAACACAATGATCTGACTTTGTTACTATTTTCTGCTAGTACGATTCGGAGTCACATAATTTAGTATAAAACTTCTTTAAATTATTATGCTTTGGAAAGCAAAAATAGTTTATTAAACGAGCTCACCATAACACGAATTTTAATAATGAAATCTTAAAATATTGTTTACAATTCTTCAATTAATCTCTGAGTGAAATTTGTTTCCATTTAAACAATTTTGCACATTTTTACGAGGGCACAGTGAAAAGTTAAATATTCTTTGGCTAAAATAATTGGTATTTAAACTTTTTAATGCATTTTCAACATAGTGTCCGTTCAGTTTAATGCACTATCCAACTATATTCAAATTTTTGTCAACCCTCCTAAAAGATATTTTTCTCCAAGACTGCAAAATAACCCTCAGTTTGGCTCATGCCTACTTCAGTTGATGAACATTTGTGTAGAGATAGATTAAAGTTTCATCAATAGTTACAAATCGCCGACCAAATCCTTTTGGATTGCGCTGTTGTGAATAGGTCATTTGATGACCGTTTTTTACCAGTCAGTCAACTAATGCGGCACCCATTGTGCTCAAAACTTTTTCATGCCTAAATGTTCAAATGGAGTGATCTGTACGCGTTCATCCCAGATGTTCACAATCTTAAAAACCTACGTTCTGAAATCGGTCCACACGATGTCATGACTCTTATTAACCACTTCCTGTCACTTTAATAGGTAGTTCTGAAGGTAGAGCGACACCTGCTGCACATCAAAACTCTGTCACCTGCTGATGGGCGATGATATGTGAAGGCGCAGAGTCGCTATAATACTTTTTCAACTTCACTTCAGTTTGCTTGATGGTTTTCCATTCCTTCCATTCTTGCCGAATTTTTTAGATTATTCACATTCGAAGGCTAGCAAAATGTAACTAACTGCCAGACAGGCATGAAATTCCTAGTCTCGCTAGCAATGGATGCTACTCTTCAGAATAACGTTCCCGATCGCATCGTCATCTTGCAAAAAGTATTTAACTTTTCACTATACCCTTGTGTAATACTTCAAAACTTCGTCTTGAAATAATGTTAACGTATCCTTTATGATATTCCCGATTGAGTATCCTCTTAAAAAAACAACAGAGACGATCATTTATGTACTTACGTTTATAACAGACGATTTGCGGATTACCGCCCCATCCGTCCGGACATCTGCAAGTCGGCCGATGTTGACTGGTGCGACACAGCGCGTTGCTGCCGCACGGATTCGCGAACGTGCACGGATCCTGGCAGCGTTGGTTCGTGCACGCTCTGTCGAACGGACAGTCCGGATCGACGGTGCATTCCGGTTTCGTTTGCGGCACCTCGCTGCAACGCACGAACGGATCGCCGATCAGGCCGTCCGGACACGTGCACACCGCCTTGTGATGGACCGGTTGACAGACGGCGGTGAGAGCGCACGGATTCGCGACCGCGCACGCGTTCAGACATCGCCGGTTCAAGCACGTCTCGCTCAACGAACACTCGTCGTTCGATTTACATCCCGGTTCCTCTTGCGGAGCGGCTACACGCACATAGAAAGAGTTCGATTAGAACGTGATCTAATTGTAATTGGGCAGATGACCTATTAAATTGCAAATCGGTGCGAAAACGAATGATTCTTTCGAAATGAGAGACGCACGATTCGCAATTTAAAGGTTGTCGTTTATGTGTTGCTGTTAGGATTTTCACGGCGGATGGATGGGATTATGAACGTGAATGATAATCAACGAGCTTAATGCACTTAATAATAGCTGCAAATCAAACGTGACGATTAGTAAATGATTAAAAATAGCAAAAATTAAACTTATTAATCGACCGAATTATACCTTTGCATTCCAGGTCGGCATCGCCAACGTATCCCGGTAGACACGAGCACGACATTGTCCTTAACGGGAGGCTGTCGACGACGGAACATTCGGCGTTCTTGCCGCACGGCTTCGTCTCGACGCACGGATTCCGGCAAAAACCGCTGAAACACGCGAGTCGACTCGGACAATCGGAGTCCATTCGGCATTGCGATCGGTCCTCTTTCGGCGCTGCAATTCGAAAAAGAATTCACGTTCGCATTAGAATCCTTTGCGCAACTCTCCCAATTCGTCCGTACCTAATGCACAAGATGTTAGCGGATTCCCGACGTATCCGGCCGGGCAGGAGCACTGCGCCCGATGATTGGTGACGCGACATATCGCTCCGAGGCCGCAATCGCACGGATCCTCGCATCGCTCGTTGCGACACGTCAACGTATACGGGCAATCGTTGTCGCCGGTGCATTCCGGCCGCTCGCAGCGGATCTGCGGATTGCCGCGGAAACTCTCCGGACAGTAGCAGCGCGCCTTGTGATTGCTGTCCGCTTTGCACAAAGCGTTCAGGCCGCATTGCGTGTACGCGCACGGATCGACGCATTCGCGATTCACGCACGCTTGTATCGGCGGGCAATCGTAGTCCGTTCGGCAACCGACTGAAAAGTGTTTATGAGACGAACGTTAGTTTTACTTTGATTGTAAAATATCGATGGATTGATTTTAATATCATACAAAGGCTCAACAGAAAAGGAAAGTTGTCACAATTCCAAATCTGCAGCTGTGCAGTTTTTGTTAGACTCTTGGTGCCATTCATTTAAATGATATAAATAGCGATAACATTCACATTAAGTCACGTACGTAAAAGTTGGTAGGAAGTTAATAATAAACAAAGTTAGCAAATAGTGTCGTATCTGCTTAAAAAATAATGAGCCATTGTAGGAATTTAAACTATGGCTTCAATGAGTTTTGCCTTCTTGTACAATGTACTTTCACTGTTGATTCAATCTTAGTTACTATTTATTATTTCAAAAACCAAAGTCAATTGTAAATCAATACGTGTTTTGTGATGAAACGACTTAACAATTAATATGGTATACTTGAAAATACCTGAACAAACAATTAAATTCACCAACTATTATTTACGATCAGCCGTTCATTATCAAATGAAAAATGAATAAGAACTCAGTTAAAAAGAAGTAATTTGAAACTGAATGAAAATGATAAATATAAAATACGAAAAGTACATTTAAAAAGCAGATATCAGTACTATAAGCTACCGTGCAAGAATCAAATAAAATAAGAGATTCGCTAATAGTACATCATCAGTTAACAATTACAAGTCGACGAAGAGACAGTCTAACAAATATATTCATTCCTGCTTGTCCCTTCAACGCGACAGAATTAAATAAGTTAATGTAAATAGCTGGTTGAATAAAGATTTAAAAAATATAACAGTCTTTACTACGAATCAACAGCAGCAAAAATAGGTGTTCAATAAAGCAATATTACTTTGATTTAAAACACCACGCATCACTTTGATTTTAACAATGCGAATATTAACCACTTACTCTCTAAGCAAGCGACTTGAGCGTTTCCGGTGTATCCTTCGCGGCATATGCAAATCGGTCGGTGTAATTGGACGCGGCACTCGGCGTTGTTACCGCATACGTTTGCCGAGCACGGATTCGTGCATT
The DNA here is from genome assembly GCA_963695495.1 of Hololepta plana. Classification (NCBI taxonomy): domain Eukaryota; kingdom Metazoa; phylum Arthropoda; class Insecta; order Coleoptera; family Histeridae; genus Hololepta; species Hololepta plana. The sequence goes on along the minus strand of OY968832.1, from coordinate 4,532,232 downwards.
TCTCGTTAATGCAGCTCTTGTCGTTGCTGCAATCTGAATCTTGTAGACATTCTGGTTTTGGAACTGAAACAAGCGATTTTTGGTGTCAATCGTAATTTTAATATACACAGTATTTTTCGGTGTCCTTTTATCGATTCCATTCATTCGTTTTCACATTTTTTACGATAATTTAAAAGCCGTTTCTTAAATTTCAATCTTTATCTCGGACCTTATTAATTTTCAAAATCAATACTTATTTTAAAAGATTAATCACATTTATCAACAAATTTTCAACTTAATTTTTGAAAGAACTGCGCATAATACAAGAAGAAAATTTTATTCTGATTCTGATGCAAAAAAAAAAGATTTCAAACGAGGATCATCTCAATTACTTCCTTTTCTCTTCTATATTTTCTTTTTCGAGTAACTAGTTTGGGAAAATTATTTAAATTAACGAGAATGTGAAAATTCATGAGTTGTAAAGATATTGCATAAATTCCGGAAAGAATTTTAAAGCAAAAGTTGGTGAAAATTTTTACTTACGTTCAATTGGTTTTGGTGTACATTGCGTATACGGTGATCCAATATAATCCTGCGGACAACTGCACACGGCATTGTGATTGATCACTTGGCAGATTGCATTGATGCCGCAAGCGTCTTTGCACGGATCCCGGCATTTCTGCGAGTAGCAAGCCTTGTCGCGCGGACAATCCGGATTGATGACGCACTCCGGATACGAGCACAAGGCGACGCCGTTAACGACCCTGCACTCGCCGTTGCCGTTACACGGGGACGGATTGCACGGATCGGCCGGCGGAACCGGGACGGACGGCTTCTTGCACAAAACGAACGGATCGCCGACTAATGGTGGCGGACACGAACAGACCGGACTGTGATTGACGACGACGCAAACGGCATCGAAGCCACAAACTCCCGGACACGGATCGATACATTTCCTGTTCGAGCACGCTTTGTCGCGCGGACAATCCGCACTGATCGTGCACTCCGGTTTACAACCGCCCGCCGTCGGCGAGCCGAAGAATCCGGGCAGACATTCGCATAAAACGTTCGATCCTCGCACGTTACACGCGGTGTTTATACCGCACGGACTCGGATTGCACAGATCGACCGGTTTATCGACTTGCTTCGGCACGAGGGTGCATTGCGTGAACGCGTCGCCGCTGTAACCGTCCAAACACGAGCAGATCGGGATGTGATTGCTGACGGTGCACAAAGCGTTTATGCCGCACGTTCCCGGGCAAGGATCTTGACACTTGTTCCTGATGCAGGCCCTGTTCATCGGGCAATCGGAGTTCGCGATGCATTCCGGTCGACAGTTCTCGTACGGGTTGCCGCGGTACTCCGGCAAGCATTCGCAAATCGCTTGCGTCTGATGTTGGACGCGGCACACCGCATTCGAACCGCACGGCGACGGATAGCACGGGTTGCGTTGTGCCGGCGCTGGCGGCTTGACAACTAGAAAATATCGAACGAAAATGTATCAAAACTATTGTTTAACTCCAATACAACGTAAGTTAATTACAATTTGTGCTAAATTCATGCAAAAGCTGCTAACAAAACTACAGTCAAACAAGTGTAATAAGTCCAATGCGGAAAGGGAGAGGTAGGTTTGGATAACTCTGCAATCGGTAAAGAACCGAGCAATCACAAAGAAGTACGACAACAGTAAGAGTAGCCCAAAGGATTATTTATCGTGACTCAGCGACGTTTCTTTTGTAACGTATTTGGTTTACCACGCAGTAGATGTGGACCGATTTTATACTGAGTAATCATTTGGCATAATAATATTCATTCGTTTAGTATTAATGATTGATAAAAATTACACGCGGTTAGAAATTGAAGGTGTGAAATAACATTCCTAACATTCCATTGCCCTGGACTTCTTATACTTGTCAGACTAGACAAAACACTCACTTGGTTTTAACGTGCATACGGCGAACGGATCGCCTACAAAACCGTCAGTACAAACGCAATTCGGTACGTGCAAGATGACGTTACAAATTGCGTTCAAACCGCACGATCCGGGACACGGATCGATGCATTTCCTATTGACGCAGGCCAATTTAAAATCGCAATCGTTGTTGGTCGTGCATTCCGGTCTACAATTGGGCGGCGCGCCGATGTAGGTCGACGAGCACGAGCATTTGTAATTATTGTCAGGAGTGGTTTCGCACAAAGAGTTCGGTCCGCACGGGTTTGGTACGCACGGATTTCTCGGGACACTTACGTCCGGTTCTTGTTCTATTACTACAAAAACAATAAATCGGGTTTTTATTTCGTATGCCTTCGGATTCGTTGCAAGTGGCTTACTTATGTCGCATTTGATGAACGGATCGCCGATATATTTCGGCGGACAGCTACAGATCGGATTGTGATTGACCACTTGGCAAAGGGCACGGATGCCGCATGTGCCCGGACACGGATCGATACATTTCTGATTGACGCAGGCCTGACTTAACGGGCATTCGGCGCTGGTAACGCATTCGGGTCTGCACGTGGGCGGTGCACCGATGTAACCGATCAAACAGGTGCAAACGGCCTGATCGTTCACGGACCTGCATTGCGAATTGGGGCCGCACGGTGATGGCACGCACGGATTTGCGACTTCTGGCACTTCTACGGGCAAACGATCGCGATTAAGGTGATGCGAATTGCGATTTTCTTCTCTCTCAACAACCGCCAACTTACTTTCGATTTTTCGACACATAGTGAACGGATCGCCGTGATAATCTTGTATGCAACTACATATCGGTACGTGATTGTAAACGGAGCATTCGGCGTTTTGGCCGCAGATGCCCGGACACGGGTCGACGCATTTGTTTCTGTTACACGCCTTATCTTTCGGACAATCGCTGTTCAACACGCATTCCGGCCGACAGCCTCTGTACGGATCGCCGAAATACTCCGGCAAGCAAGTACATTGACCGTTGTCGCATAGAGCGTTCGGTCCGCATGGCGATGGATGGCAGGGATCGGGTTTCGGTTGCGCTAAAATACAAATAGAAGATGATTTGCGGATCGAATCTTTCTACCGTCGACGCTCTTACGTTTCGGCGGTGCTCTGATCGAGCACAAATTGAACGGATCGCCTTCGTAATTGTCGGGACAGACGCACATCGGCGTGTGATTGATTACGGAACACGTGGCACCGATGCCGCACGATCCGGGGCAAGGATCCGCGCATTTCTCTCGGATACACGCCAAATGACTCGGGCATTCCGTATTGATCGTACACTCGGGGCGGCAATGCGGCGGGAAGCCGACGTAGCCGACGAGACAAGAACACGACGGTGCGTTCCCGACGTTTCTGCATTGAGCGTACGGTCCACATGGCGATGGTACACACGGATCCGTCGGTACGTCGACGATAACTGGCGGTGGGGCTGCATAATAATAATGGTTACCGATCGCGATTTTATTCTCGCGAATTGCAAATGCAGTCTTACGTGGTATCGCGTGGCATCTTACAAATGGATCACCCGTTTGTCCGGCCGGACAACTACAGATCGGATTGTGATTGATCACGTTGCACGTGGCTTGTATGCCGCAAACGCCGGGGCACGGATCGCGACATTTCTGCTGGATGCACGCCCTATCGAGCGGACATTCCGAACTGACGACGCACTCCGGCCGACAACCGGGCGGATTGCCGCCGTAACCCGTTAAGCACGTGCACACGGCTTGATCGTTGACATTTTTGCATTGCGAATTCGGACCGCACGGTGACGGCACGCAAGGATCGGTCGGCTCTGTAATTGTCGCTGCAACGAAATTGAGGAAACATGTTATCGATCGTACTCGGTTGCCTGTCGGTTTGGTATTACGTTTTGGTGGCGGTGCGACGCAATAACGGAACGGATCTCCCGTTAAACCGTAACGGCACGTGCACGAAGGCACGTGCGATATGACGTGACAGTCGGCGTTCGTGCCGCAAACGCCCGGACACGGATCCTTGCATTTGTTATTGATGCACGCCTTGTTCGATGGACAATCGCTGTTCAATACGCACTCCGGTCGACAACCCTCGTACGGATTGCCCAAATAGTCCGGTAAACAGACGCAGGAGCCGGCGCCGTTCAGTTCCTTGCAAATCGCATTCAAACCGCACGGCGACGGATGACAGGGGTTAACGATTTCCGGCACGTGTGTCACTGTAACTGGAAGAAATTGCGAGATCAATACGATTCCGTCGACTTGCGTTCGATCGACGCTTACTTTCGACGCAGCCGCGGAACGCGTCGCCCGTGAAACCCGAGCGACACACGCAATTGGGCGTGTGACTGACGACGCGACAATCGCTATTGAAGCCGCACGTTCCCGGACACGGGTCGCGACATTTCTGCTGGATGCACGCCAAATTCGACGGACACTCGCTGTTACTGACGCATTCTGGTTTGCAATTCGGCGCTTTGCCAACGTATTCGGGTAGGCAAGTGCAAGAGGAAACGTCGTTGATGACTTTGCATTGCGAGTTCGGGCCGCACGGCGATGGTTGACACGGATTAATCGGTACCGGAGGTGTAATTGGTGGTACCTCTTCTGCAATTACAAGGCAAAAAAAAAAACGGACCAATTGGTACTTTTTCTTTTTCATTCAGTTGCCGTCGTCGCCTTACGTATGATCGAGCATCTTGTAAATGGATCGCCGGTATATCGTGGCGGACAGCTACAGATTGGATTGTGGTTGACCACTTGGCATCTGGCGTTCAAACCGCACGTGCCGGGGCACGGGTCGATACATTTCTGATTAGAACAGGCCAAATTCAACGGGCAATCGGAACTGACGACGCACTCCGGTCGACAAGACGGTGGCGTGCCGATGTAACCGATTACGCAGCTGCAAACGGCCTGTTCGTTGATCTTTCTGCACAGACTGTTCGGTCCGCACGGTGATGGATTACACGGATCAGTTTCGACCGGTACTAGAAAATTAATTACGGTCTAATAAGAACGAACGGATCTAAACGGTAATCTAATCATACTTTGTATTTTGTGACATATGACGAAAGCGTCACCGGTGAATCCTTCGTCGCAACTACACGACGGAATGTGATTGATCACTTGACAATTGGCGTTTTGGCCGCACGTTCCTGGGCAAGGATCTTTGCATTTGTTCCTGATACATGCTTTGTCTTTCGGACAATCGGTGCTAAGCACGCATTCGGGCCTGCATCCGACATAAGGATCGCCTTGGTATTCGTCTAAGCATGTGCAAATGCCGTTCGAACATTGAGCGTTCGATCCGCAAGGCGATGGGTTGCAAGGATCTTTAACGGTTGGTACAGCTATAAAGTAAACAATGTTAAAAAGATGGTTCCTAATCGAATGTTTCCCGAAGAATCTCTTACGTTCCGGCGGTTTCGGATAACAACTGCTGAACGGATCGCCGATAAAACCTTCGGTACACGTGCAAATCGGTATGTGATTGATAACGGTGCAATGGGCGTTCGTGCCGCACGATCCGGGGCACGGATCGCGACATTTCTCTCGCATACAAGCTCTATCGCTAGCGCATTCCGAATTGATCGTACATTCCGGTCGACAGTTTGGTGGCGAACCGATGTAATTCGATGTGCAAGAACAAGAGGGTAGATTGTTCAAATTTTGACATATCGAATATGGTCCGCAAGGTGATGGTACGCATGGGTTTATCGGTGCCTCTGGCGGCGTGGGCGGTGGTGCTAAAAGAAAATCACAAGTTTATGCCAGAGGGCCAAAAGTCTAACAGTTTCTGATATGCATATACGAGTGGGGTATTGATATGTAATTAGCCTTGAGCGTTTAATGTACATCAACAAAGTAGCAATTCTTTAGGAACAAAATAAGACTTATCAGCAATATTATTGGAGAGTTGCATGCCCAAAAGTATAAGAAAACATGGTAAATGCTCTTGTCTCTCATACCCCACAATGTCAAAAATTATTAAACTTCTGTCTGAAGTGGAAAGTTTCCCATTCAAGACGAGGATAGACATTTTATGTGACAACCCTAGAAATTGTTGATACAGTTCATTCATTACATTCTGCATGTCGCACTGGGCATGACAAAATGTCTAGAAAATCAATTTCCAAATGCATGAATGCGGATCATATTAATTTTGACGATTTGGGGTTTCTATCGATGGAGCATTCCGTTTATGCGTTTATGTTTTGACTCTCAAAGTTAAAAAAGTGTGATAGGACACAAATGCTTTTCATAGATGGTAGAAGCTGCATAAAGCTGATTTGCCAGCCAAGAAGAAACATTTTTGCTTTGAAAGGTTTAGTGTGACCACAGGTAAGAATTCCGTTGAGTTAAATACCAAATTTATATTGCTTTTGTCCTAGGCTAAGAATATATCAATATTTCTTCATAATAGTAGCATATAGCTTTATTGGGAAGTTAACGTACGTGGTATCGAGTAGCATCTGGTGAACGGATCGCCCGTAAAACTGGCTTGACACGAACAAATCGGGCTATGATTGATCACGTCACATTTAGCATTGATTCCGCACACGCCGGGACACGGATCGACGCATTTCTGATTAACGCAGGCCTTATCTTGCGGACATTCCGAGCTGACGGTACATTCCGGTCGACAACCGGGCGGTGAACCGATATAGTTCGGTAAACACGAGCAAACCGCCTGTTTGTTAACCTCTCTACATTGACTGTTCGGGCCGCACGGGGACGGTTGACAAGGATTCCGTTCGATTTCGGCTATAATAAATGTTTTCATTCGATTTTTTAAACGGAACGAATTCCAGCGAAGCTCCAACAACTTACGTTCCGGTGTGTACAAGGTACAGAATTTGAACGGATCGCCGGTATAACCGATATTACACAAGCACGATGGTAAATGATTGATCACTTGGCAATTGGCGTTTTGGCCGCACGTTCCCGGACACGGATCCTGACACTTGCTCCTGATGCACGCCTTATTCGATGGACAATCGGAGTTCAAAATGCATTCCGGCCGGCATCCTTCGTACGGATTACCGATATAATCTCTAACGCACGAACACGAGCCGGCATTGTTACGTTCCCTGCATTCGGCGTTTGCGCCACATGGCGAGGGGAAACAGGGATTGATTTGTTCGGCCGGTTTCGGTTCTAAAATTACACGACAAACATTAAAATTAACTGCTTTCAACGAATCGTTTCCGATCGCGCCGTACCTTCAATTGGATTGCATTGACGATACGGATCGCCGACATAATTGTTGATACAAGCGCAATTTGGCGTGTGACTGACGACGCGACATTCGGCGTTTATTCCGCAAACGCCCGGACACGGATCTTTGCATTTCTGCTGGATGCAGGCCAAATGCGATGGGCATTCGCTGTTGCTGACGCATTCCGGTTTGCAATTTGGCGGCGTACCGATATAATTCGGGAGACACGTGCACTTGGCCGTTTCGCCGGTCGATTCGCATTTACTGTTCGGACCGCAAGGTGATGGCTCGCACGGATTCGTCGGCGGTAACGGTAACGGACGTTCTTCTAAAATGGTTTTGATCGTTAAATTATACGAGATTTTTAACGAGAAAGCGCTCGAATTATCGATTATGCTTGAAAGGGACTCACCGATTAGCGTACATCTTATAAACGGATCACCGGTATATTTCGGTTTGCAACTGCAAATTGGATTGTGATTGATTACGTGACAGTCTGCGGCGATGCCGCAAGTTCCCGGGCACGGATCGATGCATTTCTGATTGACGCACGCTTTATCGAGCGAACACTCGGAGCTGGTGACGCACTCGGGTCTGCACGTGGGCGGCGAACCGATGTAACCCGGCACGCAAGAGCAAACGGCTTGACCGTTGATCTCGCGACATTGCGAATTCGGGCCGCACGGTGACGGATTGCACGGGTTAACGTGTGCCGGTTCCCTTGTCACTTCGTTGCACAGGATGAACGCGTTTCCGGTGTAACCGGTTCGACAACTGCAAGTGGGTATGTGATTGATGACGGTGCATTCGGCGTTTTGGCCGCAAATGCCCGGACACGGATCGACGCACTTATTGCGTACGCAAGCCTTGTTTCGCGGACAATCGTTGTTCAACACGCATTCGGGTCGACAGCCTCTGTACGGATCGCCCTGATACTCTGGCAAACACGTGCACGTACCGTCGTTGCATTGTGCGTTTGCACCGCACGGTGACGGATTGCACGGATCCTTTTTGACCGGTTCTTGAGCTACAAAACGTACGTATAAATATTTTCGTCGTTCGATACGGTCAACGTTATTTAAACTTACGCAACGGTATGACGTTGCAATAGGTGAACGGATCGCCGGTGTATCCATCGATACACGTGCAAATTGGTACGTGATTGATTACGGAACATTGGGCGTTCGTGCCGCACGATCCGGGGCAAGGATCGATACACTTTTGTCGAATGCACGCCTTATTGCTCGGACATTCCGGATTGATGACGCACTCGGGTTTACAATTCGGCGGACTGCCAACGTATGTCGCCAAGCACGAGCACGACGGCACGCCGTTCACGTTGCGACATTCGGCGTTCGGGCCGCACGGCGACGGTACACACGGATCCGTGGGCGTTTCAACGGGTTTCGGCGGCGCTAAAAGTTGAAATGGTTGCTTTAAACTGGCAGGGAGATCAAACGAAGGGCGAGGGATTCTTACGTGGCAGAATGTAACATCGAGTAAATGGATCGCCGGTATAACCGACATCGCAACTACATATCGGGCTATGGTTCTTAACGAAACATTTTGCATTCAAACCGCACACGCCGGGACACGGATCGACGCATTTCTGATTGACGCAAGCCTTATCTTGCGGACATTCCGAGCTGACGGTACATTCGGGTCGACAACCCGGCGGTGAACCGATATAGTTCGGTAGACAAGAGCAAACCGCCTGTTTGTTAACCTCTCTGCATTGACTGTTCGGGCCGCACGGGGACGGATGGCACGGATCGATTGGTTCCTCTTTTGGTGCTAAAATTACCATTGATTTGTAGAAAATCGTCGATAGTTATCGGATTGTTCTTACGTTCGGGCGGCAAGTTACAATATCTAAACGGATCGCCGGTGTAACCCGGTCGACACGTGCACGATGGTAAATGATTGATAACTTGACATTCGGCGTTTTGGCCGCACGTTCCGGGGCACGGATCCAGACATTTGTTCCTGATACAAGCCTTATTCGATGGACAATCCGAATTCAAAACGCATTCCGGCCGGCATCCTTCGTACGGATTACCGATATATTCCGGTAAACAGACGCAAGCGCCCGCACCGTTCTGTTCCCGACATTGAGCGTTCGCGCCACAAGGGGACGGTACACAAGGCGATGCAGGTTCTTGGATCGGTCGTTCGATCTTAACGATGCACTGACTGAACGGATCGCCTTCGTAACCTGCCAAACATATACAGTTGGGCGTGTGACTGACGACGCGACATTCGGCGTTTTGGCCGCACGTTCCCGGACACGGATCTTTGCATTTCTGCTGGATGCACGCCAAATGATTGGCGCACTCGCTGTTACTGACGCACTCTGGTCGACATTGCGGTGGCGTGCCGATGAATTGGTCCAGACATGAACACGATGGGGAATCGTTGATCACTTTACATATCGCATTCGGGCCACACGGTGACGGTTGGCAAGGATCAATTGGTTCGACTATTACCGGGGTCTCTTCTGTAAATTTTTGGCGTAAGTTTTAAAAGCTTCGTAAGTTAATCGGAATAAATATAATCTGCACGCTTGTCAAAATAGATTTAAGTGTTCCAATATAAACATAAGAAGGAAGCTGTTAAAATTCAATTTGGAAACTTAAAAGTACTGTTCCAGAACAAATCAATAAGCACACTTATCAGTACTTATCTTTTGGGTTTTGTTAACTTAACTTCAAATATAGAGTTCTCCAATAAGTGTGTCAAAACTTTAAAATGATGCACAATAATAACTATAGGAGATAATCCGCTAATCTTTGTTTTATTTTGAAGAATAATCGATGGCATTATTTTTTGAAAATTATATCGCTTAAATGTCCTCCTCGACTTTGTCTCACCGAATGTATTCTGGAGGCCCAATTTGCAACTACTTTTTCACACATATCGCGTGGTATATTTTGAATAGTGCGTCAATGCTCCGTTTGAGGTCGGGGGAATTGTTCCTGGTTTAATTTTGTACATCTGAGCCTTAACATGAGCCAATATGAAGAACTCCACGGGTGTGAAATCGCATGATCTTGGGGGACAATTGACATAAATATCTTGCAACGCATGGAATGTCCGAACACGCATTTTGATGGTAAATTCGAATTATTTCTAATCGCCGTTGAATTGTATATCTCTCCATATTAATTTGCCACAATATGCAGAAAACATTTGTTATCGAGATTTGACAATTATAATACATTCCCAGGAAAGCGTAATTTGAGCATTAACGTTCTGACACTCTTATTGGAAAACCCTAAATAAAACAGAAGTTTCCTAGTTTTCGAGTAATCCCAGCATTAAATATTATACCTCTTTCGTAGCGTTTGAATTTTTGAAACTACTTGAAACGTAAAGTTTGCAGATGCAAGCAACCCCATGTAATCATTTGCAACAAGTTTGCTAATTGTACATTTTGAAACAGGCTGCAGGTTATTTAATTCCAATTAAAAACGTGAACAAGCATTTAATTTTTCTTACGTATCGGCAAGCATCGAGTGAACGGATCGCCGGTGTATCTTGGTAAGCAACTGCAGATCGGATTGTGATTGATCACTTGACAATTTGCATTTAATCCGCAAGTTCCCGGGCACGGATCGATACATTTCTGATTGACGCAGGCCAGATTTAGTGCGCACTCGGAGCTGGTAACGCATTCCGGTCTGCACGTAGGCGGCGAACCGATGTAACCCGGCACGCAAGAACAAACGGCTTGACCGTTGATCTCGCGACATTGCGAATTCGGTCCGCACGGTGACGGATTGCACGGATGCGTCTCGACCGGTTCTGCATTGATTTCCAACGTATTAAACATCGATTACAATCAAAATCGAACCAAACGTTTACCTTCAAATTTGCTACACAATACGAAAGCGTTTCCGGTATAACCCGTTAAGCAGCTGCACATCGGTACGTGATTGATAACGGCGCATTCGGCGTTCGTACCGCACGTTCCCGGACACGGATCTTTGCATTTGTTCCTTATACACGCTTTATCGCGCGGACAATCCGAATTTAAAACGCATTCCGGTCGACAGCCTCTGTAAGGATCGCCCTGGTACTCCGGGGCGCAAGTGCATACGCCGTCGTTACATACGGCGTTCGGGCCGCACGGTGACGGATTGCACGGATCTCTCGCAATCGGCGGTTCTTCTACGGGGCAACAAAAAATGTTAACAATGTTTGGGAACTTGATAAGAGCAATGTAACAAACGTACTCTCCGGCGGTTTCGGGTAACAATTACTGAACGGATCGCCGGTATAACCGTCGGGACACGTGCATATCGGTATGTGATTGATAACGCTGCAAGTGGCGGTTAAACCGCACGATCCCGGGCAAGGATCGCGACACTTCATTCGAATGCAAGCGCGATCGCTCGCACATTCCGAATTGATCGTGCATTCCGGCCGACAGTTCGGTGGACTTCCCACGTAACCCGTGGTGCAACTGCACGACGGCGTACCGCCAATATCTCGGCACTGCGAGTTCGGTCCGCATGGTGACGGCACGCACGGATTCGCGGGTTGGACGATCGACGGTTTCGGAGCGATCGGAATGGGATAGCATCTAGTGAACGGATCGCCGGTGTGATCCGGTACGCACGAACAAATCGGACTGTGATTGACGACGTTACATTGCGTGTTCAGGCCGCACGTGCCAGGACACGGATCGACGCATTTCTGATTGACGCACGCCTTATTGAGCGGACACTCCGAACTGACGACGCATTCCGGGCGACATCCTGGCGGCGAACCGATGTACGTTGGTAGACAAGAGCAAACCGCTTGACCGTTGACCTCGCGGCACTGACTGTTCGGGCCGCACGGGGACGGTTGGCACGGGTTTTTGGGTACTTCGACAACCGCTGCAAAATATTGGAGGAGAGAATGAAATAAAGGTCGATGAGATTTGTACATGAAAATGAAACGAAATTGAAGGAGTTTCGTTTAAAAAGAGTTAAAATTTAAGGCTTTTTAATAAGCTTCAATGGAAATTGAGGGATTTCCAGTGATAATAGTTTCAAGTTAAGAGAATTTTGATCAAAATGTGGGTAAATTCGATGAAAAGTAATGAAAACGAGAAAGTTGTAAATCAGTAAAATTCGAAGGATTTTCTTTGAACATTGAAAGAATTTCAATTGTAGGCAATATAAATTTAAGGTACATTATATTAATGACAATTTAAATAGCTCGTAATACAAAAGAGGAAATCTTGAGTGAATGAAAAATCAAGAAAATTTGATGAAAATCAATAAATAGTTGGGAAAGTTAAAAGCCATTACATTTGAATTTGAGAAACAAAATTTTCAAAGAAATTATTGAAAATTTCGGGGACAAGTATTGAAAATCAGGGCATTTGTATGAAAATTAATGACAAATCAAGAAATACAAACGATAATTAATGAGAATTTCAATGAAGATTGTTAAAATGAAAATTGAGCAAAAATTCATGAATATGAATAAGAATTAAAGAAAAATCTATGATAATTAATCATAATGCGAGGAATTTCAATTAAACTTAATGTGAATTGAAGGTATTCCAAAGAATATAATTGAAAATTTAGTGAACTTCACAATAAGTAATGAAAGCAAAGACAAAATACATTATATGAATGAACATTTGAATAACTCATAACACAAAAGAAGAAATCCTAATTAGTGAATGAAAAATCAAGGAAATTTGATGAAAATCAATAAATAGTTATGAAACTTAAATGTCGTTACATTAAAATTTGAGAATCTAAATTTTCAAGGAAATTAATGGAAATTTTGATGACAAGTACTGAAAATCAAGGCATTCGTATGAAAATTAATGACAATTTAAGAAATAGAAATGATAATTAATGAAAATTCAGAGAATTTCAATTAAGGTTATTAAAATGAAAATTGAGCAAAAATTCATGAATATGAATAAGAATTAAAGAAAAATCTATGATAATTATTCATAATTCGAGGAATTTCAATTAAACTCAATGAGAATTTAAGCTATTCCAAGGAATATAATTGAAAATTGAGTGAATTTCACAATAAGTAATGAAACCAAGGAATTTCAATTAAAATGAAAGAGAATTAATTATATTTCAAAAACTTTGAATGAAATTTAAATGGAGGCAATTTCAATGAATATTGAACGAATTTCCAATATTAAAACTAATGGAAATGGATGGTGTTGCAATAAAAATCAATGAAACTTGAGGGAATTAAATGTGAAAGAGAAATTGTTAACAAACAGCATAAACTTCGAAGGAAAAGTCGAAAATTCGTCACTAGACTGAAGTTCAAACTGAACAGAACAGAACTTCTGCTGTGTTAGTTGAAGGATTTTCAGATTGGCGCGAGGAACAAATAAACAGAAAATAAACATATTTACGTGGCGTGGTGATGACACTGCAGAATACGAACGGATCGCCCGTGAAACCGGTGCGGCAAACGCAAGACGGCAAATGATTGATCACTTGACATTCGGCGTTCGAACCGCAAACGCCCGGACACGGATCCTTGCATTTGTTATTGATACACGCCTTGTTCGACGGACAATCGCTGTTCAAAACGCATTCGGGCCGACAGCCTTCGTACGGGTTACCGATATAATCGTCGACGCAGGTACACGAACCGGCACCGTTCTGTTCCCTACAGACAGCGTTCGGTCCGCACGGCGACGGTATACAAGGTGTCAATCGCTCGATTTGCGGTTGTTCGACTACGACAAAGAAATTGATTGATTGCCAGCGCGTGCCGGTTAGATTCGACGACGACTCACTTCTTTGCACGCATTGCGTGAACGGATCGCCTTCGTAACCAGGCAGGCATAAGCAGTTCGGCGTGTGACTGACGACTTTACATTGCGCGTTCAGTCCGCACGTTCCCGGACACGGATCTTTGCATTTCTGTGCGATACAAGCCAAATGCGACGGACATTCGCTGTTGCTGACGCATTCCGGTCGACACTGAGGCGGTTGCCCGATATAATCCGGCAAGCACGAGCACGAGGGCGAATCGTTGATGACTTTACATTGGGCGTTCGGTCCGCACGGTGACGGATCGCACGGATTCACGTGCGGCACCGGTTCGACCGCTGAACGTTATTGGAAAAATCGATTAGTTTCGGATTTTTAGACGATAAACGTTCGGTGGTCTCTTACGTTTCGGACTGCACCTAACGAACGGATCGCCGGTATACGATGGCGGACAACTACAGATCGGGTTGTGATTGACCACTTGGCAAACGGCGCCGAGGCCGCAAGTGCCCGGACACGGATCGATACATTTCTGATTCACGCACGCTTCGTTCAATGCGCATTCGGAGCTGGTGACGCACTCCGGTCGACAAGACGGTGGCGTTCCTACGAAACCAGGTACGCAACTGCAAACGGCCTGACCGTTTATCGTTCTGCACTGACTGTTCGGGCCGCATGGCGACGGTTGGCACGGGTCTCTTTGTTCGGGTTCTAAAAAGTCGCGGCGTCAAGGGAATGTTTTGACTCTATGTACGAACGACGACATTGTTGTCCGTCGTCTAATACGAACCCCTTAATTTGGTACATTGGATAAAGGCGTTGCCTTCGTAGCCGGTCAAGCAATTGCACATCGGAATGTGATTGATGACGGTGCATTCGGCGTTTTGGCCGCATATTCCCGGACAGGGATCGATGCATTTGTTCCTACGGCAGGCTTTATCGTTCGGACAATCGGTGTTTAGCACGCATTCGGGTCGGCATTCTCTGTAAGGATCGCCACGGTACTCCGGTATGCACGTGCAAATGCCGTTCGCGCATTGGGCGTTGGGACCGCACGGCGACGGATTGCACGGATCTTTTAGTTCGGGTTCTTTCGCTAAAATTAAGAATTTCAAGTTTAGTTTCAATATGTTGCTTTTGGTTGGTTGCTTTGCTGAATGAAATAAAATTTGATATCGAGCGAATCTGAAAGCTTTGACTCAAAATGATTGTGATTTGAAATGGTTTTAAGAAATATCTGAGAATTTTAAATGTTTGTTTTGGCTGGTCCTCTGGCTAGAAGAAATTTAAGTTTGCATTATGATGGTATTAAAAGCGAACGAAGACTTTGAATATTGTTTTTCTGGTACTTCTTCGGCTAAAATAGAAATGTAATTTGATTTAAAATGGGTTTAGAAGCGAATGAAGTGTTTCTGATCGTTTTGCTAAAAATATAGAAACTGGTTTCAAAATGAGATTTAACTCCAATAAAAAAAAAGTTTGTTTTTCTGGTGCATCTTTGGTTAAACTAGAAATGTAATTTGATTTGAAATGGGTTTAAAATGGAACGAGGCACATAAAACAAGCATTTATGGTAGTTTGGTAAAAGGAAATTTAAACTTGCTTTAAGATGGCACTAAAAGCAAATGACAAAATGCAGTTTATTTCTTCTGGTCATTATTTGGCACTGTGATTCTATTCAAAATGGTTTTGAAATCGAATGAGGCCTATAACAAAAAAGCATTTCTCGTCCCTTGCTTTAAAATGGCATTAAAAGCCAAAGATGAATTTAAATATTGTTTTGCAAACTTTCATTTGGCTAAAATCGAAATGTGATTTGATTTAAAATCGCATGAGGCATATAACAGAAAAGCATAACTTGGCAAAAGGAAACTTAACTTGCTTTAGGGCGGCAATAAAGCCAAAGATTAACATAAATATTGTTTTGCGGGTTGAAATATAAATTCAATTCGTGTAAAAATGGTTATGCGTATTATAATAAAGCTCATTTTCCTAAAATAAAAGCATGTGGACATCTTAAAATAGAATTGTTTTTCTGGACAAAGTCTGTTATTTGAATTGATTTTTCCATTTCAAGCGGTTTAAAGGCGCATAAGAATATGTAAATATTGCTTCTAGTCCATTAGCTACAACTAGAATTCAAATGTGATTTAAAGCATATAATGAATCGATACACTTTCCATAATCTGGTCCTTGGCTGAAAATGGTTTTCAAATGCGATTTAAACGGGCATAAGGATGCGAAAGCGTAAAAATAATTCTCCTCTTTGGCCACTGACCAAGGAAATCGTTACAATGCGAAGCGTACGGGAATACAATTTGCTGGTTCTCTGTGAAGCAACAGAAACTTACTTGGCGGCGGTTTTGGATAACAATTGACAAACGGATCGCCGGTATATCCTTCGGGACACGTGCACGTCGGCACGTGATTAATGACAGCGCATTGGGCTCCGGTGCCGCACGATCCGGGGCAAGGATCGCGACACTTTTCCCGTATGCACGCCTTATTGCTCGGACACTCCGGATTGATGACGCACTCCGGTCGACAATTGGGCGGCGATCCGATGTAATTCGGTAGACAAGAACACGACGGCACGCCGCCGACGTCTCTACATTCGGCATGTGCACCGCACGGCGACGGGAAACACGGATTAACGATTTCCGGCGGCGGTAACGGTTCTAAAATAATCGTTTAACATTTTCTCATTTTGCACGATCGGAAAAAGCCCAATCGAAAGCGTCTTACGTTCGGGTATGCGATAGCACCTAGTGAACGGATCGCCGGTGTAGCCCGGTCGACACGAACAAATCGGACTGTGATTGATCACGCTGCATTGCGACTCGAGGCCGCAAGTTCCCGGGCACGGGTCTTGACATTTCTGATTGACGCACGCCTTATCGAGCGGACATTCGGAGCTGGTGACGCACTCCGGCCGGCACGACGGCGGCGATCCGATGTAACCGGCGATGCACGAACAGACCGCTTGACCGTTAACGATCTTGCATTGACTGTTCGCGCCGCAGGGCGACGGCTCGCAAGGATTCGCGGGTTTCTGCTCTTTCGCTGCGTTCATTAAAATAGATGTCGTGTGTTAATCGAAATCATGCTATATCATCTCGATGCGAAATTAATCTTACGTTGTTCGATAATCAACGAGCAATAAGTGAACGGATTGCCGGTGAAACCGATCACGCATGTGCACGATGGTAAATGGTTGACCACTTGGCATTCGGCGTTTTGGCCGCACGTTCCCGGGCACGGATCCTGACACTTGTTCCTGATACACGCCTTATTCGACGGACAATCGGAGTTTAGCACGCATTCGGGTCGGCATCCTTCGTACGGATTGCCAATGTATTCCGGTAAACACGTGCAAGAACCGGCACCGTTTTGTTCTCTGCAGACGGCATTAGCGCCGCACGGTGACGGTATACAAGGTGTTCGTTTCTCTTCCACGGTCGGTGCTATAAGAGTAATTAATTAGTTCCTAAACCGTTTCACAAATTTCGCTTTCTTTCGTACGATCGGTATGAGATTATTGGATGCGTTATGATGATTATGAAAACATGCGATGATGATAATAGAGGCAATAGGCACTTTCGTTTATATACAGCAATAATAATAATAATAAGAAAAAGCAGCGGATTGCATAGCGGTTTTAGCCTTACTTGGTGGTAAAATACATTGGACAAACGGATCGCCTTCGTAACCAGGCGAACAAACGCAATTGGGCGTGTGGCTGACGACGCGACATTGCGCGTTCAGTCCGCACGTTCCCGGACACGGATCTTTGCATTTCTGCTGGATACACGCCAAATGCGACGGACACTCGCTGTTACTGACGCACTCCGGTCGACATTGCGGCGGTTGCCCGACATAATCCGGCAAACACGAGCACGAGGGCGAATCGTTGATGACTTTACATTGGGAGTACGGGCCACAGGGTGACGGTCGACACGGATCTTTAGCCGGTTGTTCTACGACAATCGCGTCGCCTAAAATGATTCGATTGAGTACCGACGGGGAATAAAATACGAATTGTCGTTCGTTAACGTACGAATCGGTTCGCATCGTGCGAATGGATCGCCGGTAAGAGACGGCGGACAGCTGCAAATCGGATTGTGATTGACCACTTGACATAGGGCCCGCAATCCGCACGTTCCCGGACACGGATCGATACATTTCTGATTGACGCACGCCTTATCGAGCGGACATTCCGCACTGCTGACGCACTCCGGCCTACACGCCGGCGGCGAACCGATGTAACCCGGCACGCAAGAGCAAACGGCAACGCTGTTCACTTCCTTGCACTGACTGTTCGGGCCGCAGGGGGACGGTTGACAGGGGCGCGTCTCGAGTTTGACTACATCCAGAGGGAAATGAAATATCGTTTAGTCGACGTGTTCATCAAGCGAAAACGACAATCTTCAACGTTGTCATCGCTCACCTTGGACCAAGTTACAAACGACGAAAGCGTTTCCGGTGTAACCCGGCGGGCACGCGCAGATCGGAATGTGATTTATGACGGAACATTCGGCGTTTTGGCCGCACGTTCCCGGGCAAGGATCTTGACACTTGGTCTTGATGCAAGCCCTATTCTTCGGGCACTCGGAGTTGATGATACATTCCGGTCGGCAACCTCTGTAAGGATCGCCTTGGTATTCGGGCAAGCACGTGCAAACGCCGTTATCGCATCTAGCGTTCGCGCCGCACGGCGACGGATTGCACGGATCGGTTTCTACGATTTCGACGGCTAAACGGAACAATTAACAATCAATATTTCGATTTACTGTTGCGGGCGGGCGTTTTTCTGTACACTTACGCGGCGGCGGTTTCGGGTAACAGTTATTGAAGGGATCGCCGGTATAACCGTCGGGACACGTGCATATCGGTATGTGATTGATAACGCTACAAGTGGCGCCGATACCGCACGATCCGGGGCAAGGATCGCGGCATTTCTCTCGGATGCAAGCCAATATGCTCGAACAATCCGAATTGACCGAACACTCCGGCTTACAGTTTGGCGGCGTTCCGATGTAGGTGGACAGACAAGAACAACTGGGCGCGCCGCCGATATCGCGGCATTCCGAATGCGGGCCGCACGGCGACGGCACGCAGGGATTCGTGACGACGGGTTGTATCGTAATTTCCGGCGCTGAATTGGAAAACGTGACAAAATCAATTGGCTAATTTCGTATCGGTGTCGCGACGACTTACGCGGTATGCGATAGCACCTGGTGAACGGATCGCCGGTATAACCGGTTAGACACGAACAAATCGGACTGTGATTCCGCACGTGACACTGCGATTGTAGGCCGCACGTGCCGGGGCACGGATCTTCGCATTTCTGCTTGATGCAAGCCTTATCTTGCGGACATTCCGAACTGACGACGCACTCCGGCCGGCAATTGGGCGGCGTGCCGATGTGCGTGGGCAAGCACGAGCAAATCGCTTGCTCGTTGATCTCTTTGCATTGGCTGTTCGGGCCGCACGGAGACGGTTGGCACGGGTTTTTGACTGTTTGCGGTTCGGCTAGTCGAGGGAGCGGAGAGAAGAACAATTGTTAAATTTCACGGCGATGGTAGACGGCGATTATTTTTCTTACGTTCGATTATAGAAATGGCACAATAATTGTACGGATCGCCGCTGAAACCGGTCAAACAATAACACGATGGGACGTGATTGATGACGGCGCAATTGGCGTTCTGGCCGCACGTTCCCGGGCACGGATCTTTGCATTTGTTCCGCAAACACGCTTTGTTCGATGGACAATCCGAATTGATCGTGCATTCCGGACGGCATCCTTCGTACGGGTTACCGATGTAATCGTCTAGACAAACGCAAGAACCGGCATTGTTTCGGACGACGCATCTCGTGTTCGCGCCACAAGGGGACGGTTGGCATGGATTGAGCGTTTCTTGAACCGGTGTGGCTATAAAAGTGTTAAAGGTTACCGATTGATTCGTATTCTAAATTAACAGGTTCTTCAAGTTTTGTTTCTTTCTGCTCTTAAGTTGTTAACAAAATGTTGACGGCCATGCATTAAGAGTATTCGTCATCAATTCTTCGCACTTTCAAAATAATTAAATAAACGCAATTTCAGTTTGCTGTAGCATTAGTATCTTAACATTTTTGCAATTTTTTATAAATATGAAATATTTACCGATGTGATTATTGGTAAGTGACCAAATGACTTTACTACTTTAAACAGTTCACAAAAATAGCTCTTCATTTTCATTAATTACAAAATGATGATTGGCACTTAACACAATCAAAAAAGAAAATTGAATTATTAACATTTTGGCGAATATAAATGTGTATGAGATTTTAGTTTCTTTTGCTATCTAAAATAGAAATGCGAACCTAAATTTTAGAGAAAAATATTTGATCAAGGAAAAACTTGGATATTTTAAACTAATTCACCAAAAAATGGCAAAAATAAAAGTATTATTCAGCCTTATTGATGGCTTAAATTTATTCCGAAGCTACATATTTAACTATTGCATCAATTCGAATCAACAGATTGACCAAGGTTTGAGATAAAGAGTCACCGAAGCTTAAACGTGCGCAAATAATATATCTATGCGAAACCTTTTAATGCAGGACTTGATCATATTGTTAAATTTTGTTTTTAACTTAAGTAGCTAGCAAAACAAGAACCGACGAATATCAATTTGTGCGACTTACTAATATGTAAAATGCATTGTGTGAAAGGATCCCCGACATAACTGTCGAGGCACACGCAATTCGGCGTGTGACTGACGACGCGACATTGCGCGTTCAATCCGCAAATTCCGCTCGCACACGGATCGCCGCATTTGTTCCTAATGCATGCCAAATGATTCGCGCATTCGCTATTACTGACGCACTCTGGTCGGCAATTCGGCGGCGTCCCAATGAACTCGGGGAGGCAAGAGCACGATGGAGAATCGTTTATCACTTTACATTCCGCATTCGAGCCGCACGGCGACGGCTGACAAGGATTCGTCGGTGGCGTTATTATCGATTCTTCCTCTAAAAACGAATTTGTCACGGAACGTTGATACAGTTTGTTATACTAAATGGTCTTACGGATGATGTGGCAGGAAACGAATGGATTCCCCGTGTTCTTGGCCGGACACGAACAAATCGGATTGTGATTGATCACTTGACATAGTGCACCGATGCCGCAAGTGCCGGGGCACGGATCGATACATTTCTGATTGACGCACGCCCTATTCAACGCGCATTCGGAACTGGTGACGCACTCGGGCCGACAATTCGGTGGACTGCCGATATAATTCGGTACGCAAGAGCAAACGGCTTGACCGTTAATCTCCCTACATTGACTGTTCGGGCCGCACGGTGACGGTTGGCACGGGTTTTTCGGGAGCGAGGCTAAAATAATTACGTTAGGAAAAAATAATCGATTGCAAATTCCTCGAATTCGGTACCTGGTATCGGGTTGCACAAAACGAACGCGTTACCGAGGAATCCTTCCAAACACGTGCAAGTCGGTATGTGATTGATAACGGTGCATAGAGCGTTCGTGCCGCACGTTCCCGGACACGGATCTTTGCATTTCTGTTTGATGCAAGCTCTATCTCGCGGACAATCGCTGTTCAGCACGCATTCGGGCCGGCAACCGACGTACGGATCGCCGGAATATTCTTGGACGCACGTACAAACGCCGTCCAAGCAGTTGGCGTTCGGACCGCACGGCGACGGGTTACAAGGGTCCGTTTCTATCGGTTTTTCAGCTGCAACGGTTTGGAATTTAGTCTTTCTTAGAGAAATCGAAAACTATCGAGTCTTACGTGGCGGTGGTTTGGGATGACAATTGGTGAACGGGTCGCCCGTATAACCCTCGATGCAAGTGCAAATCGGCGTGTGATTTATAACGTTACAGACGGCGTTAAAGCCGCAAGAACCTGGACACGGATCGCGACATTTCTCGCGGATGCAAGCGAGATTCGAGGAACAGTCGGCGTTTATCGTGCACTCGGGTCGACAGTTGGGCGGCGAGCCGATATAATTCGGTAGACAAGTGCACGACGGAGTGTCGCGTATGTTACGGCATTCGGAGTACGGACCACACGGCGACGGGACGCACGGATTTATCGTTTCCTGTTGCATTATAACGGGGGCTGAAATATGGATTCTCATTACATTCGCGTCAAGAGCGACGAAAACGAAATTTCATACGTGGTATCGGCGAACATCTAACGAACGGATCGCCAGTTTGTCCGTGCGGACAGCTACAAATCGGGCTATGATTGATCACCGAGCAGAGAGCGTTTATGCCGCAAGTTCCCGGGCACGGATCTTTGCATTTCTGCGCGATACAAGCCTTAGTGAGCGGACATTCGGCACTGACGACGCATTCCGGTCGACAGCCGGGCGGCGAACCGATGAAATTCGGTAAGCAAGTGCACACAGCTTGAGCGTTCACCTCTTTGCATTGACTGTTCGGGCCGCACGGGGACGGTTGACACGGATTTCTCGGTTGTTCTACGATAGCTACAATAAAGAGTGGCGTAAATATAAATTCCGTTTCGTCGACAGAGACGAATATTACTTGGTTGAACTATGACTGAACAGTATCTGAAGGGATCGCCCGTGTAACCCGGTCGACAACTGCACGTCGGCAGATGGTTGATCACTTGGCAATCGGCGTTCGGACCGCACGTTCCAGGACACGGATCTTTACATTTGTTCTTCACGCAGGCCTTATTCGACGGACAATCGGAATTCAAAACGCATTCCGGCCGACAGCCTTCATACGGATTGCCGATATAATCCGTTAGACAGACGCAAGCGCCCGCACCGTTCTGTTCCCTACATTGAGCGTTCGCCCCGCAAGGGGACGGCACGCACGGCGACAGATGTTCTTCGACGATTTGCAATTTCACTTGGCACAAAACGAACGGATCGCCTTCGTAACCAGGCGAACAAACGCAATTGGGCGTGTGACTGACGACTTTACATTGCGCGTTCAGTCCGCACGTTCCCGGACACGGATCTTTGCATTTCTGTGCGATACAAGCCAAATGCGACGGGCATTCGCTGTTGCTGACGCATTCCGGTCGACACTGAGGCGGTTGCCCGATATAATCCGGCAAGCACGAGCACGAGGGCGAATCGTTGATGACTCTACATTCCGCGTTTGGTCCGCACGGCGATGGACGGCACGGATCGAGCTTCTCGATCGGTTTCTCTTCGACAATTTCCTCGCATCGCGTAAATGGATTGCCGGTGTAACGGGCCGGACACGAACAAATCGGATTGTGATTGACCACTTGACATACGGCACGGATGCCGCAAGTGCCGGGGCACGGATCGATACATTTCTGATTGACGCACGATTTGTCTAATGAACATTCGGAGCTGGTGACGCACTCCGGTCGACAGGTCGGCGATATTCCAATAAATCCGGGGACGCACGAGCATATCGCTTGCTCGTTGATCTCTCTACATTGACTGTTCGGGCCGCACGGTGACGGATTGCAGGGATGTAAAATTATGGGTTCTACAAACGATGTTAAAAAAGAATGATCAAATAATTCGCGTACACGCTGATGCGGTTACCTCTTATCAAAGAACAAAGAACGAAAGCGTTTCCGGCGTAACCGTTAAGACACGTGCACGTTGGCACGTGATTGACGACGGTGCATTGGGCGTTTTGGCCACAAGTGCCCGGACACGGATCCTGACATTTGTTCCTGATGCAAGCTTTATCTTTCGGGCAATCGGCGGATAGTACGCATTCGGGACGGCAACCGCTGTAAGGATCGCCTTGATACAGGTCGATACACGTACATTGACCGTCGTCGCAAACGGCATTCACGCCGCACGGCGACGGGTTGCATGGGTCACGTATGGCGACTTCCTCCTCTACAAATGGACAAATCAACGAGAGATTATTTGGCGATTTGAGATTACGTTTGTGAATTACTTGGCGGCGGTAATTGCGAGCAATAAGTGAACGGATTGCCGGTGTATCCATCGATGCACGTGCATATGGGAATATGATTTCGGACGGAACATTGGGCGTTCGCGCCGCACGACCCGGGACACGGATCCGTGCACTTCTGTCTGATACAAGCCAAATTGCTCGTACACTCCGCATTGATGACGCACTCGGGTTTGCAATTCGGTGGCGAACCGACGTAGCCGACAATGCAAGAGCAAGACGGCGAGCCGTTAATTTCGCGACACTCGGAATACGGTCCGCAGGGCGATGGCACGCACGGATTCCTAACGACCTCCACGATTACTGGAGGCGAAGGGGCTAAAAATGTGCAAGTGTTACGACGTGTTAGTCGATATATCGGTAAACGATCGTCTTACGTGGTAGAGGATAACATCTGCTGAATGGATCGCCGGTATAACCGTTTTGACAACTGCATATGGGGCTATGGTTCTTCACGTTACACAATGCGTTCACGCCGCAAGTTCCAGGACAGGGGTCCGCGCATTTCTGCGCGATACAAGCTTTATTTTGCGGACATTCCGAACTGACGGTACATTCCGGTCGACAACCGGGCGGCGAACCGACGTATTCCGGTAGACAAGAGCAAACCGCTTGACCATTGACCTCTTTACATTGACTGTTCGGTCCGCAAGGGGACGGTTGACAAATATTGATTACTGTCGTTGGTATGGCTAAAAGAAAGGGCGGATGATTTCGATCGATCGAATGTTATTTCCCATTTGCTCTTACGTTCTGTTGGTGGTAGACGGCATGAACGGAATGGATCGCCGATGTAGCCCGGGGCGCAAGTGCACGATGGTAGATGGTTGACCACTTGACAATAGGCGTTTTGGCCGCAGACGCCCGGACACGGATCTTTACATTTTTGCGATACGCAAGCTTTCGTTGCGGTACAATCCGAATTTAATACGCATTCCGGTCGACAACCCTCGTAAGGGTTTCCAATATAATCCGGTAGGCAAGTACAAGAACCGGCGCCGTTTTGTTCTTTACAAATCGCGTTCGATCCGCACGGCGACGGCACGCAAGGTGACAAATGCTCTTGGACGATCGGTTGCTGAATGACGTTGCACACGGTAAACGGATCGCCTTCGTATCCGATAATGCAGACGCAATTGGGCGTGTGGCTGACGACGCGACATTGCGCGTTCAGTCCGCACGTTCCCGGACACGGATCTTTGCATTTCTGTGCGATACAAGCCAAATGCGACGGACACTCGCTGTTACTGACGCATTCCGGTTTACAATACGGCGGTGTCCCGATGAATTCGGGCAAACAGGAACACGAGGGCGATTCGTTGATTACTTTGCATTGGGCGTTCGGACCGCACGGTGACGGTTGACACGGATCTTTCGTTTCCACCACTGTCGGTTTTACTGCGAGATTGAATGTTTTTCGTTAGGGCATTTGACGAACGTCGAAAGGGCTGCAATCTTACGTGACAATTGGCATCTGACGAATGGATCGCCTGTAAATTCGGGCGGGCAACTGCAAATCGGATTGTGATTGACCACTTGGCAAACGGCACCGACGCCGCAAGTTCCCGGACACGGATCGATACACTTCTGATTGACGCACGCTCTATTTAAAGCGCACTCGGAGCTCGTAACGCACTCGGGTCTGCACGTGGGCGGCGAACCGATGTAACCCGGCACGCAAGAACAAACGGCTTGACCGTTGATCTCGCGACACTGACTGCTCGGTCCGCACGGTGACGGATTGCACGGATTGTTTTCGTGGATGACTGAAAATGACGGGCGTTTAGAGAATGGCAATCCGAGTCATCGTTTAAAATTAGTTACTCTCTATCGGTCTGCAAGAGACGAAGGCGTTTCCGGTGAATCTCGGTGGACAACTGCACATCGGTATGTGATTGACAACGTTGCAATCGGCATTGTGGCCGCAAGTTCCGGGGCAAGGATCTTTACATTTGCTGGCGATACACGCCTTATCTCGTGGACAATCCGAATTTAAAACGCATTCCGGCCGACAACCGACGTACGGATCGCCTTGGAATTCGCGTACGCAAGTGCAAATGCCATCGTTACAAACGGCGTTCGCCCCGCACGGCGACGGATTACAGGGATCGGTCTTTTCCGGTTCCGGTGCTATAAACGGATGGATTTTGCTTGAATGAGAAAATTCTACAGAATTTACGCGTTACACTTACGAGCAACGGGTTTCAATTGGCAGAACGTGAACGGATCGCCAACGTATCCATCTTGGCACGTGCAAATTGGCGTGTGATTGATTACGTTGCAAATTGCATTGGTGCCGCACGAGCCGGGACACGGATCGCGGCACTTTTCGCGAATGCACGCCAAATTGCTCGTGCATTCCGAATTGATCGTGCATTCGGGTCGACAGTTGGGCGGCGATCCGATGTAATTCGGTAGACAAGAACACGACGGATTGTTGCCGATATTTCTGCACTGCGAATAGGGACCGCAAGGCGACGGCACGCAGGGATCTCTCGCGACGACCGGCGTGGAAATTTGCGGTGGCGCTAATGGAGGAAACGCGTTCAAGATTACGGCGATGAACCAAAAGAATAATTCAATCGTCATTTACGTGGTATAGGATAACATCCGGTGAACGGATCGCCCGTGTGTCCGCGTAGACAACTGCATATTGGACTGTGATTAACCACTTGACATTGCGTCTTGATGCCGCACGTTCCCGGACAAGGATCCGCGCATTTCTGCTTGATACACGCTCTGTCTTGCGGACATTCCGAGCTAACGGTACATTCCGGTCGACATGACGGTGGACTTCCAAAGTAACCGGACAAGCAAGAGCAAACCGCTTGTTCGTTGACCACGCGGCATTGACTGTTCGGGCCGCATGGGGACGGTTGACACGGGTCTCTCGGTTCTTTCACGATAATCGCTATTGAATAGAAAGCGGAAAATAGAATTTGTGCGACGTAACTTTTAAAAAGCGAATTACGGTCTGGGGGCAAGATGTTGCAGTATCTGAACGGGTCCCCTGTGTAAGCCGGTCTACAAGTGCACGATGGTAAATGATTGACGACTTGGCAATCGGCGTTTGGACCGCACGTTCCGGGGCACGGATCTTGACACTTGTTCCTGATACAGGCCTTATTCGATGGACAATCGGAGTTCAAAATGCATTCCGGCCGGCATCCTTCGTACGGGTTTCCAATGTAATCCGTTAGACAGACGCAAGCGCCCGCACCGTTCTGTTCCCTACATTGAGCGTTCGCCCCGCAAGGGGACGGGACACACGGCGAAAGATGTTCGACGGGGCGTTCGGCTAAAGAACAAAAATGTACGTTGTTGAGTATAACGTGTGCGTGTGATCCTCACGCGTTGGCGATCTTACGGGTTTTCAACGTGCAATAGGTGAAAGGATCGCCAACGTAACCCTGTATGCAGACGCAGTTTGGCGTGTGCGTGACGACTCGGCATTTGGCGTTCGAGCCGCAAAGGCCCGGACACGGATCTTTGCATTTCTGGGCGATACAAGCCAAATTGCTAGGACAATCATTATGACTGACGCATTCCGGTTTGCAATTTGGTGGTGTGCCACTATAATCGGCCAGACACGAACACGAGGGCGAATCGTTGACGACTTTACATTGCGAATACGGGCCACAAGGTGACGGTCGACATGGATCTTTCTGTTCGGGTACACTTTCGGGTTCCGCTACAAAAGTTAATCAGATGATGTGTTTTGTTTGTTGGATATTAGAAATAATATAGTTATCGGTATAATTCGTCAATCGTTTTTTTTCTGTTTGAATTCACGTGGGCTGCACTGGAATCTTTAGAAATCTTGAAATATAAATATCACTCTTTGTTTTCCCTTTAAGGTTAAATGATTTACTGTTGGTCATTATATTATCTTTGCTTTGTCAGATACTAAGATACTAAGCGAGAAACTTCTTCGTACGCATGCGTAAATGTCTGCGGACCTTATAGTTTACAGGATTGATATTCGGCCGCAATACGGCGGGAAATATAAATGCAATTTTGAGTACATTACAAATTCTGTTGAGAAACTTCAACCAAAACCAATTCAGATAATCAGTGTGAGCTTTTAAGTAATTCTATGAAAACAACATATGTTTTTCTTTCACAGTTTCCGTGTCAGCCAGCACAAACGAGACAGAAAATATGTATTTTTTAAATAAAATATACCTAATTATGTTACCAATTGTTTGTAATTTTTTTAATTTGTTAAACATGTAAATATTTTACATCTTTTATTTATATATCATATAGGTAATCTTCCAGTTTATGTATTAAACAAAGAATACATTGCATAAAATCACTGGAGAAATATTTTGAAATTAAAATGCGTTTTAACGCCTGGGGCAAAAGAAATTTCATCCGGGACTATTCCTACATGCATATTAAGAAGTCTCTTAGTATCGAATCAAGTAAACGCACTCATTTGGAACTGTGATCTCTATTAGATATTAATGTTCTTTCTATTAATATCATTAAATATAATCTAAAATTCCTTAAACTTTCAAGTAACTCCCACACGTCATCATTCGGGACTGAATATTTTATCATATTATAATCTTGGAAGGCAATAAAATTATTTTGTTTACTTCCTAGTGCGGCTGTAGCCATTGCAGAGGACTAATATGACACTAACATTAATAATAATTATGAATGAATTCTCTGGACTAAACGTTCGTAAATATTCTTAATAATCAGTAAACTATTTTATTGATAAACTGTCTTTACTAGTAGCTAAAGTTAGGGCGTGACAATTTCGTGAAGTTTTCATCGTGGCAAAAAGCGTCAATAATAACCAATTTTAAATTCTATATTAATTTCAGCGATACATTTCAAACAATGAAACAAGTTTATGAAGAAGGGGTTCGTGAAAACATCTAGTGATGATGATTGAACAGGAATACCAAACTCATCAGTGACATATAATGTAACATCAAGGATAATAAAAATCTTCATTGAGACGTTGAAATGGAATTGAGCATATCGGAAGATTCAATTCACATCATTTTAGCAGACGTTTTGGCCTTGAAGAAGACAATTCAAACTGGCGGTTGGCGCACGACGTTTGTTTGGAACTATTTGGCTAAAATCCGATTTTAATGCTCAATTATTTAATCTTAATCGTCTGATTTTAACAGGTTTTTATCATTTTCTATTCCCAAAACTTCATCAAAGGAAAACCATTTGCTGATTTTCAACCAATGTAAGGACCGTGCACTAGTATTAAATCTAAATACGAGATTGGACTCGAAGTGGAACATTCTGCATAAACATTTTTTTTGAGTTTAAATTAACAAACTTGCGTTTCTGTTCAAAGCTCATCTCAGAACTTTTGGGACACTAAGCCATCCAAATCTATTTATAATGTGATAAAATATTCTCCTTTAGCATTCGAATAGAGGTCAGCGAGTTAGGGATCCTATTAGAACCAAAACAAGTCTTACGTATGGGCAGACAGCTAACAAACGGATTTCCGGTATGTCGTTCCGGGCAGCTACAAATCGGATTGTGATTGATCACTTGACATACGGCCTTCACGCCGCAAGTGCCGGGGCACGGATCGATACACTTCTGATTGACGCACGCTTCGTTCAATGGACATTCGGAGCTGGTGACGCACTCCGGTCTGCACGTGGGCGGCGAACCGATGTAACCGGGCACGCAAGAACACACGGCTTGACCGTTGATCTCGCGACATTGCGAATTCGGACCGCACGGTGACGGATTGCACGGATGCAATATTTCCGGTTCTAAAATGGCACGAAAGCAACGAAACGGGATTAGGATTCGTTTTCGCCAAATCCAAAATCTAACACGAACCCTGTATGCGATTGCAAACGATGAACGCGTTTCCGGTGTAACCGGACAGGCAAGTGCACATCGGAATGTGGTTGATGACTTGACATTCCGCGTTCGTGCCGCACGTTCCGGGGCACGGATCTTTGCATTTGCTCCTGATGCAGGCTTTATCGCGCGGACAATCGGCGCTCGTTACGCACTCGGGTCGACATCCGGCGTACGGATCGCCGCGGTATTCGGTGATACACGTGCAAACGCCATCATGGCAAACGGCATTCGAGCCGCACGGCGACGGATTGCAAGGATCCTGTTTCTCCGGCGGCGGTACTGAAACGATTCGTGAGTGTTAACGATCGATGTCGTCGAAGAGCGCAACGTGTCTTTAAATACTTGTCGGTGGTGGAGCCAATGTGCAACTGACGAACGGATCGCCGGTGTACCCCGTTTGGCACGTGCATATCGGCATGTGATTGAGAACGGTACAAATGGCCGCCAAACCGCACGAGCCGGGGCACGGATCGGCGCATTTCGTTCGGATACAAGCCAAATTGCTCGCGCAGTCGGAATTGACCGAGCATTCGGGGCGGCAATTCGGCGGGCTTCCAACGTAATTCGACAGGCACGAGCACGACGGCAGGTTGCCGATGCTACGACATTCGGAATTCGGTCCGCAAGGCGACGGCACGCACGGATTCACGTGTTCGATTTGCACCGGTTGCGGCGGTGGAGCTAAAAGTGATGTTAGAATGAATTGCAGGAAATCATTCCCGAGCGGAAACAAATCGCGCAAACTCACGAGGTATCGGTATGCAGCGGGTGAACGAGTCACCGGTGTAACCTTGCTGGCACGTGCAAATCGGACTGTGATTGATCACGGTGCATCGAGCGTTCAGACCGCACGTGCCGGGGCACGGATCCGCGCATTTGTTATCGATGCACGCGCGATTGCTCGCACATTCCGTGCTGACGACGCATTCGGGGCGACATCCTGGCGGACTTCCCACGTACGTCGGCAAACACGAGCAAACGGCTTGGCCGTTCAGCTCCTTGCACTGACTGTTCGGACCGCAAGGCGACGGCTGACACGGATTTTTCACCTCCGTGATCGCGGCTACGGCGTGATTCGTTAAAGTTACATACATGGAAATTCAATGGGAAAAGAATTCGTCTTACGTTGCTCGTAAACGAGGGCGCAATATCTGAACGGATCGCCCGTGTAACCAGGCAAGCAGGTGCAACTCGGCAAATGATTGATGACTTGACATTGGGCGTTCGCACTGCACGTGCCCGGACACGGATCTTTGCACTTGTTATTCACGCAGGCCAAACTCGGAGGGCAATCCGTGTTTAATACGCATTCCGGCCGACATCCTTCGTAGGGGTTACCGATGTAATCCGGTAGGCAAGTGCAAGAACCGGCGCCGCTTTGTTCTTTACAAATAGCGTTCGAACCGCACGGCGACGGCACGCACGGCGACAGATGCTCTTCGATTTGCGGCACCGTCGGCGGCGGCGTGCATTGAATGAACGGATCGCCGACGTAGTTGTTAATGCAATAACAGTTCGGCGTGTGGCTGATGACTTTGCATTCGGCGTTTACACCGCAAACGCCCGGACACGGATCTTTGCATTTCTGCGCGATACACGCCAAATGCGACGGACACTCGTCATTGCCGACGCATTCCGGTCGACATTGCGGCGGCGAGCCGACGTAACCGTCGGAGCACGTGCACGACGGCGTGTCGCCGGTTATTTTGCATTGGGCATACGGGCCGCACGATTTGCACGGATCGACGGGTTGTTGAACGGGTTCGATCGCTAGAAAAAAAATGCATGAAGACTTTGCCCTTGATTGCGGTTTTTCAGTTTCGCCTTACGTATCGGTGTGCATCGGACGAAGGGATCGCCGGTTAATCGAGGTGGGCAACTGCATATGGGCGAATGATTGACGACTTGACACTGAGCTTGGAGGCCGCACGTTCCGCGGCACGGATCGATACATTTCTGATTGAGGCACGCTCTATTTAAAGCGCACTCGGAGCTCGTAACGCACTCCGGTCGACAATTGGGTGGACTTCCGACGTAATTGGGCACGCAAGAGCAAACCGCTTGTTCGTTAACGACCCTGCACTGGCTGTTCGGGCCGCACGGTGACGGTTGACACGGTTGAGTAAGCGCGGGCTCTAAAAGATTATTTACGTTTAATGGAAGAATAGATTAAGGGATTCGCACGCACTTTTGACCAAGGTGCAAATTATGAAAGCGTTTCCTTCGTGCTCCGGCAGACAATTGCACATCGGGATATGGTTGATGACGGTGCATTGCGCATTCTGGCCGCATATTCCCGGACAGGGGTCGACGCATTTGCTCCTGATGCACGCCTTGTCTTTCGCACAATCCGAATTCAGAACGCATTCGGGTCGACAGCCGCGATACGGATCGCCGCGATACTCGGGCAAGCACGAGCAAGCGCCGTTCAGGCAGTTCGCGTTCGGCCCGCACGGCGACGGATTGCACGGGTCGCTGACGGTCGCGGCGGTTGCTAAACGTTATGCCGGATGTTCGATTAATTCGCTTTTAACGTTCCAGGAATATACTCACTAGTCGGTTGTACGGGTTTCGGGTAGCAATTATTGAACGGGTCGCCCGCGTAACCGTCGGGACACGAGCAAATGGGCGTGTGATTGATGACGGCGCAAGTGGCGCCGATGCCGCACGATCCGGGACACGGATCGCGACACTTCTCTCGGATGCAAGCCAACGCGCTCTGGCACTCGGAATTGATCGTGCATTCCGGCCGACAGTTCGGCGGCGAACCGACGTAATTCGCTCGGCACGTGCACGACGGCACGTCGCCGATCTCGCGGCACTCGGAATTCGGGCCGCACGGCGACGGCGCGCACGGATTAACTTTCACCGGTTGAATGGACTCGATTGCGGCTATAAGGGAACGGCAATAGGCATTAATTTCGTTCGCCGCAACACAGTCGCTGGTTGCCGGTGAATAATTACGTGGCAAGAAGTAGCATCGCGTGAATGGATCGCCGGTGTGCGTGGGGATGCAGCTACATATGGGACTGTGATTGACGACTTTACACGTGGCGCTTACGCCGCACACGCCGGGACACGGATCGACGCATTTCTGATTGGCGCACGCTTTATCGAGCGGACACTCGGTACTGACGACGCATTCGGGTCGACAACCGGGTGGCGAGCCGACGTACGAGGGTAGACAAGAGCAAACCGCTTGCCCGTTGACCTCTTTGCATTGGCTGTTCGGGCCGCAGGGGGACGGTTGGCAAACGGCTCTGGGCGTCGGCGTGGTTTCGGCTGAAAGAGGCGTTCGAGGGATAATTATGGGCAACCGAAATCGACGTTTCTCCGTAATCTTACGTTGCGTCTGCACGAGCGAACAGTATCTGAACGGGTCGCCGGTGTAACCGATCGCGCAAGTGCACGACGGTAGGTGATTGATGACGTGGCATTCGGCGTTCGAGCCGCACGTGCCCGGACACGGATCTTTGCATTTGTTCCTGATGCACGCTTTGGTCGGTGGACAATCGCTGTTCAAAACGCATTCGGGCCGGCATCCTTCGTAAGGGTTGCCAATGTAATCCGGTAGGCAAGAGCACGAACCGGCGCCGTTTTGCTCCTTGCAAATCGCGTTCGATCCGCACGGCGACGGCGAGCACGGGGTCAATTGTTCGATGGCCGGCGTCACCGTTTGCTGGTTACATTGGAAGAACGGATCGCCGAAGTAGCCGGGCAGACAGACGCAATTGGGCGTGTGACTGACGACGCGACATTCGGCGTTCGTGCCGCACGTGCCCGGACACGGATCGCGACATTTCCGATCGATGCAAGCCAAATGGTTCGGGCACTCGCCGTTACTGACGCATTCCGGTTTACAATTGGGCGGCACGCCGATGTAATTCGGCAAGCAGGAGCACGATGGCGAGGTGCCGGCAACTTTACATTGCGAATGCGGTCCGCACGGTGACGGATTGCAAGGGTCGATGGGTATTTTTACGATTTCCGTCTCTTCTAAAAAGGTTACGTTTGGAATTGAGGATGAAATCGATTAAAACGTTGGTTATTGCTTACGGATCAACACGCATCTGACGAACGGATCGCCGCTAAATCGGGGCGGACAGCTACAGATCGGATTGTGATTGACCACTTGGCAAACGGCGCCGAGGCCGCAAGTGCCGGGGCACGGATCGATACATTTCTGATTGACGCACGCTCGGTTCAAGGCGCATTCGGAACTGGTGACGCATTCCGGTCGACACGTGGGCGGGCTACCGGTAAATCCGGGTATGCAAGAACACACCGCTTGCGAATTAATCTCTCTGCATTGGCTGTTCGTGCCGCAAGGACTTGGCGAACATACGTTGATTACGGCCGGTGCTAAAAGGAATTTGTTAAGTACGTGTCTCGTATTGGTGATTAAGGTAATTTTCGTTTTCTAATTCGCAACAGGTAGCATTTGTTTTGCGTGATTTTGTACTTCGAGATTAAGAAAGGCAATTCGAATTTTTATTAAGAGTTTCGTTTTGCGTTAAGGCCCGTTTTCCTAGCTGCGTCTTGCGTTTTACAACGTGCGGAGTCCGCACGGTACCTGTTCCAATGTAAATGAACGGGACCGTTTTCTTAAGATGCGTCTTGCACGAACGCGTGCGTCTTAGAACGACTCGGTCAAAACGAAGCACGCTGCGTCTTAAGAATATATATAGATATAGTATTTGGCATACAATGCAGGAATATCTTGTTATATTTTTATTCTTTTGCGGCTGCTTTTGATTTTTTTTGCCAAAATATAATGTGAATATCCCATTCGTTTGTTATATTTTTACCTAATTTATATCTAACTTTTGAAAAAACCCTCCAAAATAAAATATAAAAGAATATATTTTTATTAAATTGTTTTCTATTGATTATCGCTGTATTAAGACTATTTTATCATACTAAATGTGTTATTACGGGTCATCCATTATGATTATCGTTAAAAACTTTCTGTTTCCGTTGAAAAGGATCATTCGAAAATGATATTTCAAAGACCGAGGAAACCCAAATGAAAATGATATTCTGTCGAATACTGCTGTATTGTTAAAAACAGCGATCACTCTTACCCCAAAATTTACTTGATTTGTAAAAAAATGTTAATACTTAGTCGTTACTTTTCTTTCGAGCAATACGTTTCTTTCGTATTTACCTTTTTATTATTTAAAAATCATTTAAAAATATCTCTATTCTTCGACTTTTTGCAAGTACGCAGACGCTTGACGCAGTTCGTTCCGCTCCTAGGAAAACGGTTCACCGTGCGTCTTATGCGGCGTAACATGCTGCGCACATTGCTTTTCTAAGCCGCAAGACGCAAAACGCGGCTAAGAAACCGCCGCTTTACTGTCGTTCACGATTTAGAAAACCTTTTCCTATCGGTACTACTATGGCTAACGATAATTACGTGGCACTGGACGGCAAACAATGAAGGCATTTCCGGTGAAACTCGGCGGGCACGTGCACATCGGTATATGATTGACAACGTTGCATTGGGCGTTTTGGCCGCAAGTGCCAGGGCACGGGTCTTGACATTTCTTCCGGACGCACGCCCTATCTTTCGCACAATCGGAACTCAATAAACATTCCGGCCGACAGCCCCTGTACGGATCGCCCAAATACTCGGGCAAGCACGTGCAAATGCCGTCGTTGCAGTTGGCGTTCGGCCCGCATGGGGACGGATTGCACGGATCGGTGGCGACGGCTGGTTCGGCTGGAAAACGATTCGATTGTGAACACGATTCAAGCGTATCGTAAACGATCGTCATACGTTCTGGCGGTTTCAATAGGCACTGCGTGAACGGGTCGCCCGCGTAACCGTCGGGACAATTGCAAATTGGCGTGTGATTGATGACGGTACAAATGGCGCCGGTTCCGCACGAACCGGGACACGGATCGCGGCACTTCTGTCTGATGCACGCCGTTATGCTCGAGCATTCCGAATTGATCGTGCATTCGGGTCGACAATTCGGCGGCATGCCCTTGTAATTCGGCAAGCACGTGCAAGACGGATTACCGCCGATGGCTCTACATTCCGAATTCAGGCCGCACGGCGACGGCACGCAAGGATTACGTGTTATCGGTCGTATCGGTAACGGGTCTGGCGCTAATTGAATACACAAATTAATTAGCAAAGAAATGGGGGAGGCAGCAGTTTCCGTCCATCCGCTGTATATGGGCACTTACGAGGTATCGGGAAGCATCTAGTGAACGGATCGCCGGTAAATCCAACGCGACAGCTACAGATCGGACTGTGATTGATGACGTTACAGAAGGAGTTAATGCCGCAACTTCCGGGGCACGGATCTGCGCACTTCTGATCGATGCACGCCTTATCGGCCGAACACTCGGAACTGACGACGCATTCGGGCCGACAGTTCGGTGGGGTGCCTATGTAAGATGGTAAGCAAGAGCAAACGGCTTGCTGATTGATTTCTTTGCATTGGCTATTGGGTCCGCACGGCGAGGGTTGGCACGGGTTTGTCGGTTGCACGGAGACGGCTGAAAGAGTACGTTTTTGCAAATCACGAAATACAAGAAATGGTTTAGTAAAATTCGAGCGCAAATTGCTGCTGTTTGTTTGTTCGTTCTTACGTTCTGGCACGAATGGCGAGCAATATCGGAACGGATCCCCGCTAAATCCGTTATTGCAATAACATTTTGGTAAATGGTTAATGACTTGGCAGTAGGCGTTTTGGCCGCACGTTCCAGGGCACGGGTCTTGGCATTTGTTATTGATACAGGCACGTGTCGATGGACAGTCGGAATTGTGCACGCATTCGGGTCGACAACCTTCGTACGGGTTTCCAACGTGATCGGGCAGACACGTGCACGATCCGACGTTGTTTTGCTCTTTGCATATCGCGTTGCTGCCGCAAGGCGATGGCGTACACGGGCGGAGTGTTTCGTGTGGCACGGTGACTGAAATTATATTTGATAGGCACATCCATTAAGTGTTTTCGTATTTTACCACCAATTATTTAGCGAGAGGCTGCTTTGTATTTACGCGTGTGTGTATATTAATAAGGCTTTGTTTTGGGGCTATGGCTATGGGCGGTTTTATGGCTTTGGGGCTGTTTTAAGTTTGCAGGCAGTTTTATGGTTTAAGGCAGTTTTATGGTTTAAGGCAGTTTTATGGTTCGAGGCAGTTTTGTGGTTTAAGGCAGTTTTGTGGTTCAAGGCGGTTTTATAAAGGCAGTAAGGCATAAGCGTTTCCATTTTCCGGTTTAGATGTGTGACACATAAAATGGTATCGTTTCGATTCTTATAATTAAACCTACTCCTGACAATATTTCTTTCATATCATTCGGAAGCATTAAAGCGAGGGGGAGGGCGTATAAAATTGCATTCGTATGTTTGTTTAGTTGTAGTTATTTCATTAATGGGCAAAGGGCGTCGATGATGCGTAGCGCTGCATTCGCTGGGGGATATCAAGACTTACCTTTGGATATCCCCGAAATCAAACAAATCAAGACATAAACAACGCGTACCAATAAACCACTACCGTTACAAAAGCGTAAACCGACACCAAATGCACACATTATTGACTAGAAATTGAATTGAAAGTTGTTGTAATACTCGATCTTGAAAAATAATAATTAATTCATAATATGCTCCATTCAAATAGTTCTAATTAGAAATAGTTTAATTTAGATTTTTGATCTGATATTCTAGCTTTTTAAGCAAAAGCCTAGAGTCACAAAACTTTTTCGTTTAGCAGAAAGATCTCCCGTCTCTCGTATAAAATAGTATTGATTTGAATTAAAGAAATATTCAGTTTTAGCAATAAAATTTTACGTTCTTTTAGCGAATTTTAACATTTCATCAATCAGAATAGTAAACAATGCTATAAAATAGAGCGACGTTTAAACAATTTTTGTCGTTAAACATTTAGATTTTAAATATTTGGAACTCAAACTAAACTTGTTCATGCAGAACGACTTATTGGAAACATTATGGGTACATATTGAAAAGCAATTACTATTACTTAATAAGACGCTCCCTCTTTAAAGGGATCAAATACAAAATATTTTCAATTAGATCAACTATTTAAATCGATGTGCATATTATAAAAATAACCAGCTACAAACAATATTTAGTTTACGAAAACGATTTCGCGTCAGTGGTACAAAATAGAATTAACTATTCAATTAATTAAATGAAAGAATCAGATTTTGCAAGAAGATTTCCATGATTTATAACTAGATTTTGCCATTTCTTAAATTGGAATTTAAAAAGTTGTCGAACGGAAGTAAAATCATAAAAATGATAATCAAATATAATATTTGAACGAATTTTGTCGTTAAAGATTGATTTTTTAAACATTTTAAACTCAATGAAAACTTACTGAATTTAGCTGTTCTTTTGAAAAAAATACCAATTGCATAATAACTTAAAAAACGTGCTTCAAAATCTTAAAAAAAAAATCATTTAAAATTTGGGCTACAAAAATTTGAATAGTATAAAATAAAATATAATCAAATTTATGCAAAAATCAATGTCATCAAACTTTTAACATTTGATGAGGCAAGAACTCGCGGTGTTTACGACAACTTTCAACGATCGAAGCGTGCAATTGAACAATAACAACAGCGACTTACCGGGCACCAAGAAACAGTTGCTAAACGGATCTCCCGTATAACCCGGATTACACGTGCACACGGGACTATGATTGATCACGTGACACGCGGCATTCGAACCGCACGAGCCCGGACACGGATCGCGACACATTTGATTGATACACGCCAACGCACTGGCGCATTCCGGATTGATCGTGCACTCGGGTCGACAGTTCGGCGGCACGCCGACGAACGTGTCCAGGCACGAACACGCCGGAGTCTCGCCGCGCACTTGACACACGGAACTCGGCCCGCACGGCGACGGCACGCACGGATCGATCGGTTCGATCGGGGTCTCCGGCAACGGATAGCACCTGGTGAACGGATCGCCGGTCAGATCGTTCGCGCAACTACAGATCGGATTGTGATTGATCACTTGGCATTTCGCGTTCACGCCGCACGTGCCCGGGCACGGATCGACGCACTTCTGATTCAGACACGCCCGCGTCAACGGACACTCGGCACTGACGACGCACTCCGGTTTGCAGCCCGGCGGCTGGCCGACGTAACCCGATTGGCACGAGCACACGGCGAGGTTGTTGTTCACGCGGCACAACGAGTTCGGTCCGCACGGCGACGGCGCGCACGGTTGCTTCGGCGTCAGGTCCTTTCGCACGGGTTTGCACAACGTGAACGGATCGCCTTCGTGCTCGGGCAGACAGCTGCACGTCGGTATGTGATTGACGACGTCGCAGCGCGCGTTCGTGCCGCACGTGCCCGGACACGGATCGATGCATTTCGAATTGCTGCACGCCTTGCTCGGCGAGCAGTCGGTGTTCATCGTGCACTCGGGTCGGCAGCCTCGGTACGGATCGCCTCGGTACTCGGGGAAACACGTGCAAATGCCGCTGTCGCATCGGGCGTTCGAGCCGCACGGCGACGGATTGCACGGGTCCGCTTTCGGCGGCGGCGTGGCCGTTTCTAGAAGCGAGATAATTACAACTTGTAACAAAGGCAAGGCAAATAAATAAATGGAATAAGCGCGTAGACGGATAGAGGGTGCCAAACCACCACTACGTGAAAGCATACCCTTAGGGGTATAAATAGGCGAACAGAAATGCGGAAGATTGATGAATTAGGATTCACAATTCTATTAGGTCGGTGCATAATTATCCGCCGTTTTTTAAAGCTATTTCTTAGGCAGTTTGCGACAGAAAAATTTATCGTAAACACCAATACCTTTTAATTAAAGTTCAAATTATCATCAATTTCAATTGCAGCCTCCCATTTGCTTGCTAAGTGCTCGATTCCACGTGTCGAAAAGAGCTAAAAATTTGCATCTGTGAATGCCCTCACGTCGGTTACCAAGTAAATAAAATTTTCGTACACTTTACCAGTTTTTCAGCGAATGATTTATATTGTGATGGCAAGGGCATGCAAAGCTGCAAAATTTTAGCTTTTTTGTACACGTGGATTTAGCCATCTAGCAAGTAAATCGAAGGCTGTAATTCAAATGGATGATAATTTGGACTTTAAGTAATAACTTAATTACGTTTACGATAATTTTTTGTGTTGCGAATAATTATGCACCGACCTAATAATTGAATCGATCTTCTACGGCACTGAATACAGTCCTAAGATTCTTCGATTCCAATTCCAATCCTAATTTAGTTTTGTTATATTAATAATTTATTTTTGTTGTGTGTTCACAATTTTTGTCAATCATTTCTGAGTTAATTATTTTTTCTTGTTAGAAGTAGTATTTCTTTTCTTAGTTTGAATAAAGACGACAAAAGCTACAGGCTTTTGGTTTCAAAGTGTTCACCTGGAGTAATCCTTTTATAAACTTTAGGGTGCGTCTACACGTGAGAGTTTCTCGCGCGAGTTTACTATCGGAGAGCCAAACTCTCACGTGTAAAAACGCCCCTGAGAGTTTAGTTTTCTCGCCGCTCGAAAACTCTCAACTCTCAAACTTTCTGCAGGTTTTCGCGCAAGTCCCATTTAAAATGCTACAGTAAAACTCTCACGTGTAGACGCATCTGAGAGTCCGGTTCTGAGAGTTTCCAAAACTAGCAGCGAGTGGATGAAATTGTAATGTGCCCGCCCATTTTATGGACTAGCTCGCAAACTATCACAACTGAGGGGAACCTGAGGGAAGCTCTCAGCACTTCAAGTGCAAGGAGAGGTCCCTAGAAGAGACTCGAAGATGTTCGGATTCTGCGCCGGATGATCGGTGGGATGGATATAACTCTCACGTGTAATCACATCTGAGAGTTACTCGCGCGAGTTTTTCAATGAACGAAAACTCGCAGGAAATCGACTCTTAGTGTGCGTCTACACGTGAGAGTTTCTCGCGCGAGTTTACTACCGGAGAGTCAAAATCTCACGT
The DNA here is from genome assembly GCA_963695495.1 of Hololepta plana. Lineage (NCBI taxonomy): Eukaryota > Metazoa > Arthropoda > Insecta > Coleoptera > Histeridae > Hololepta > Hololepta plana. The sequence continues at coordinate 4,491,551 of OY968832.1, read as the reverse complement.
GTAAACGCCCCTGAGAGTTTAGTTGTCTCGCCGCTCGAAAATTCTCAGCTCTCACGTGTAAACGCTATTCGCAAACTAGCGCGAGAATGCGTCGTTTCTGCGAGTTTTCGCGCAACTCCCATTTAAAATACTACAGTAAAACTCTCACGTGTAAACGCATCTGAGAGTCCGGTTCTGAGAGTTTCCAAAACTAGCGGCGAGTTGATGAAATTGTCATGTGCCCGCCCATTTTATGGACTAGCTCGCAAACTATCACAACTGAGGGGAACCTGAAGGGAACTCTCAACACTTCAAGTGCAAGGAGAGGTCCCTAGAAGAGACTCGAAGATGTTCGGATTCTGCGCCGGATGATCGGTGGGATGGATATAACTCTCACGTGTAATCACATCTGAGAGTTACTCGCGCGAGTTTTTCAATGAACGAAAACTCGCAGGAAATCGACTCTTAGTGTGCGTCTACACGTGAGAGTTTCTCGCGCGAGTTTACTACCGGAGAGTCAAAATCTCACGTGTAAACGCCCCTGAGAGTTTAGTTGTCTCGCCGCTCGAAAATTCTCAGCTCTCACGTGTAAACGCTATTCGCAAACTAGCGCGAGAATGCGTCGTTTCTGCGAGTTTTCGCGCAACTCCCATTTAAAATACTACAGTAAAACTCTCACGTGTAAACGCATCTGAGAGTCCGGTTCTGAGAGTTTCCAAAACTAGCGGCGAGTGGATGAAATTGTCATGTGCCCGCCTATTTTATGGACTAGCACGCAAACTATCACAACTGAGGGGAACCTGAGGCGAACTCTCAGCTTTTCACGTGCAAAACTGCATAAGATTTAAAAACAGAGAGGTCCCTAGAACGGGCTGGAAGATGTGCAGATTCTGCGCCGGATGATCTATGGGATGGATCTCACGTGTAATCACATCTGAGAGTTACTCGCGCGAGTTTTTCAATGAACGAAAACTCGCAGGAAATCGACTCTCACGTGTAAACGCATCTGAGAGTTTCTCGCGCGAGTTTTACAATGAATCGGAATGCGCAAGTCATACAATTGGACCACGCTAATCCGAGCATCAAGTGAAATATATGATAAATGATTAGAGTCTGCGCGAGAACATCGAAAACTCTCACGTGTAAACGGTTTCTGCGACAAATCCTGAGAGTCCAACTATCGCGAGTCTTTGGCGAGTAAAATACCTCTCATTTACTCGCGCGAGTAACTCGCAAGTAAACTCTCACGTGTAGACGCACCTTTAATCTGGTCTTGCGAACATTCAATTTTCGTATGGCTTACCTATGATTTGATTGCACTGCGTGAACGGATCGCCGGTGAAACCGACGACACAGGAGCATATGGGTATGTGATTTTGGACGCGGCATTCGGCGTTGAATCCGCACGACCCTTGACACGGGTCGCGGCATTTCTCCGAGATACACGCCAAATTCGACGGGCAATCCGTGTTGACGATGCATTCCGGCCGGCAATTCGGCGGCGATCCGACGTAATTCGTCTGGCACGTGCACGTGGGATTGTCGTTCACCGCGCGGCACAACGAGTTCGGGCCGCACGGCGACGGTTCGCACGGATTCCGTTGCGGTCTCGTCTCCGGTGCGACGACCGGTTGCGGATAGCATCTGGTGAACGGATCGCCGGTGTACGACATCGGGCAGCTGCAGATCGGATTGTGATTGATCACCTCGCATTTCGCGCCGACGCCGCACGAACCGCGACACGGATCGGCACATTTGAACTTGTGGCACGCCTTATTTTGCGGACACTCCGAACTGACGACGCATTCCGCTTTGCAATTCGGCGGCTGTCCTTGATACTCGGGCAGACACGAACAAACGGCCTGCTGATTGACGTTACGGCACTGGCTGTACTGGCCGCATGGGGACGGTTGGCACGGGTCGCGGATCGTTTCTTCGGTCACAGCTGAAATTTATTTCGAAATTTTCAATAAGAACCGATACAATAGGAGTTCAGTATTAGGGAAGTTTCAAATTATGCACACAAGTCTTTCGTAGATTAACTAGTGGCTGATATGCTGATGCTTAAATTAAAGTTCGGGAAATGAAAAAGCATGAATTTGAAGAAGAACTTCGGCCGCAAAAATAATGTATAAAAAAGTCGTAGTACTAGGTATCACTTAAAGCAGTCATCTGCTGCCCATGAAGAAAAAAAAAGCTTTTCTATCAATTACTTCTGATAAAATGTATCTTCCGTCGCATATACTTTAATAATGTTTTGTAAGACTTCTGTCCTGTAAGGATTTGATTCTGCTTTTACTGAGATGTTAATTTTCAAATATTCGGCAATATTATTATTATTTCCGGAAGAATTTGTTTTTAATGCGTTGATTGAACCAAGAAAATAATTTCAATTTTCAAGATAATATTATTGCAATCTATTTGGTTTGCAGAAAAAGAAAAGCTGCGTTGAAGTGATAATGAAATTTCAGCAGGAAATATAATTGCATGAACTTAATAATGCAAAGAAAGATCAAAATTATTTTTGCGACAACTTTACCACATTTGGTTTACTAATCTTCAAGATAATATTATTGCAATCTATTTGGTTTGCAGAAAAAGAAAAGCCGCTTTGAAATGATAATGAAATTTCAGCAGGAAATATAATCGCATGCACTTAATAATGCAAAGAAAGGTCAAAATTATTTTTGCGACAACTTTACCACGTTTTGTCTACTAATTTGTTTTAAAAAATAACTAAACAATAAACTGAATGATATTGATTCGTAACTGACCTTCTGGCGGTGGTTGCGGTATACAACTGGTGAATGGATCACCAATGTAACCGATAATACAAGAGCAAGTCGGTACGTGATTGATGACCTGACATTCGGCGTTCAGGCCGCAAATGCCCGGACACGGATCGGCGCATTTGCTACGCACGCACGCCTTGTTCGTCGGACAATCCGAACTTAGCACGCACTCGGGTCGACATCCCTCGTACGGGTTTCCCTGATAGTCCGGCAAACATACGCACGATCCCGCGCCGTTACGCTCCTTACATTCGGCGTTCGCGCCGCACGGCGACGGTTCGCACGGATTCAACACTTCCTCCTTCTGCTGAATGCACTGCACGAACGCGTTCCCGACGTATCCTTGTAAACACGAGCAGGAGACCGTGTGACTGATGACGCGACATTCCGCGTTCAGACCGCAACTGCCCGGACACGGATCGACGCATTTGTTGTTGATGCAGGCGCGCGTCGCCGGACAATCCGGATTGATGACGCACTCCGGCCGACAATTGGGCGGTTGCCCGATATAATCCGGCGCGCATTGGCACGACGGCGTCTCGCCATCGATCACGTTACAGACGGCGTTCGGGCCGCACGGCGACGGTCGGCAGGGATCGCGCGGTCGTTCGACCGGTTCGATGGTTTTCGGTATTTCGCGGCACTGTTGGAACGGATCGCCCGTTTGTCCCTCCGCGCAGCTACAGATCGGACTGTGATTGATCACCTCGCAGCGCGCGTTTAGGCCGCACGAGCCCAGACACGGATCCGTGCATTTCTGATTGACGCACGCCTTCGTCGGCGCGCACTCCGAACTGACGACGCATTCGGGGCGACAGGCGGGCGGCGTGCCGACGAAGTTCCGTATGCACGAGCACACGGCGTGATCGTTGATGTTCTTGCATTGGCTGTTCGGTCCGCACGGCGACGGGTTGCAAGGGTCGCGTCTCTCGTGCACGATCGGCTCCATTACGCGGCACAGAGTGAACGGATCGCCGGTGAAGCCTTCCGGACACGAGCACGACGGGATGTGATTGATCACGTCGCAGCGCGCGTTCTGGCCGCACGTGCCCGGACACGGATCGACGCATTTGCTCCGGATGCACGCCTTGTTGCGCGGACATTCGGAGTTTAGGACGCACTCGGGTCGACACGATTCGTACGGGTTTCCGCTGTACTCCGGCAAGCAAGTGCAAACGCCGTTGCTGCACTTGGCGTTCGGGCCGCACGGCGACGGATTGCACGGGTCCAACGGTTTCGGTAGTTCTATTTAAGAAAAGTAAACGTTCGTAATGATGATTATTTAAGTGGTAAGGGGCACACGTACCTTCCGGTTTCAGGTTGCACTGCACGAACGGATCGCCGGTGTAGCCCTCCTGGCACGAACAGATCGGCACGTGATTGAGTACTTTGCAATTGGCGTTGTATCCACAAGATCCGGGACAGGGATCGCGACATTTCTGATTGATGCACGCCAATTCGCTGCCGCACTCGGTGTTGATGACGCATTCCGGTCGACATTGCGGCGGCGTGCCGATGTAGTTCGGCAGGCACGAGCACGAGGGCAGACCGCCTTTCAGTTGACATTGCGAATTGGGTCCGCACGGCGACGGATAACAGGATGGCGGTCTTTCGGTCGTGGTCGGCTCCAGTTCGATTGCTGTTAACAATTTAAAATGTGAAGAGAATTGATGCAATGGGAAGTTTAATTTTAGTTTTCCTTGCAAATTGTTTGAGATTTAAATCGGTTTCATCGGTTTGCTTTTATGGAATTTTTACAATAATGCAATGCAATCTTATGATGTAATCATGAATAAATATCTTGACTAACTGCTAACACTATCAAGGGCTTAAACGGAGATTGAATTGGGATTTAGTTTCTCTTTTTAAGTAGCAATTAATACAGCGATGTTAATCTGATACATCGGCAAAAATTGCTGGAAAGCACAAACTAATATCTCTAACAACATCGCGGTTGATCTTAAAATTGTAAAAAAAATATCTTTGATAATTCTAAGGTATTCTTTCTTTTTTCAAATGCTGTAATAGAAGTGCAAATATTAAGAGTCTTCTTAGAAAATTATGACAATTTAAAGGACAATTAACTATTTAGAAAGTGTTGTTAAAAATAAAATAACAATTATTTTTTCAAAATATCGCTACCAAGATTCAAATATCCTTAATAAAGTGTAAGTATAAATACATGTAATAAAAGTCGAAAGGACTATTTTCTTTTGAAATATCCGTAAAATATTTTAGAATGATTATTGTCCCTTCAAAACTATCCTTAACGAGGTTGTACATTACTATTTCTTATAAAAAATATTCAAATAAAATTCTGATTATACATTACGTCTTCAAATGTTCAAAAGGCCTATATTAAAAGAAAAAAATAACTATTCCTTCTTTAAATTATCCTTAACGAAATTGGAGAAAACTATTGATTTATAATAAAAAGTACTTATTTAAATCTTCAAAATCTACATAATAAATTATCAGAAGGGCTATTTTTTCTAAATAACCTTAATATACTTTTGAAGGACTATTCTTTCTTAAAAAATAATCACGTTCAAAATGATCACTTTTGCTAAGAAAAGTCCTCTTGATAAAGATAACTCATATTTTCCTTGAAAATCAGCTTAAAAAGGTCCTAAAAGAGACAATTGGCTTTTTGAAATACAGGGTGTTAAAAAGAGCGTCAAAAACTTTAAGTGGTGATAATATCTCCCAAGATAAGCAGAAAAATCATAATGAACATGGGTCCGCAAATGCAGAGTTTCAAAGATACAGAAACATATCTTCGTCTCTTTCCATTTCATTAACAAAACTTGAACTTTTGTACCGTAATTAACAGATGGTTTGCCGTACATAGAGATATTAAATCGTTAATGACAATTTTACGATTTCCTTTCCGCTTTGCCATTTTACTCTAACCCTGATGTATGGTCGTGATAATGTCCGAATCCTTCAGTTCGTATTCTCAGATAATATTTACACAGGATTTTTAAAAGAAGATGAATAGGAAGGAGCGGAACTTTATCATAGTTTGCAATAGATTTAAACCCTTTACATTTGTTTCTTTAAGGATATTTGAAGAGCTTCGTTTATGTAAAGCTACAGGAACTGAAACAACGAATAGATCAAAGATTTTCAGAAGAGTTCGAAGGTCCTTGCAGCAAAGATGTCGTGGCTGCCGTGAAATGGAAGGAGGGCACTTTGAACATCAGATTTCCATTAATTTTCCTTTGTTTTTTGTTTATAGTTTCCACTGTTCATACATACTTGCAAATAATAGAAAAGTTGCAAAATTTTCGAAACCGTTCATTTCCGGACCCATGTTCATTCAGACTTTTTTGCTTATCTTGGGCCATGTTATTGTTATTGACACTTTTTTAAAACTCCCTGTAGAGATTTACTCAAAATTTATAAGACTTTTCCTTCTTGAAAATGATCTTCATTGAATGCAAAATATTTGTAATTAAATGTCAACAAAATAACGTTCACTAAAAAAAAAAAAAAGCAAACCGCTTTCGTCAACTTACGTTGCGGATAGCATCTACTGAACGGATCGCCGGTGAATCCCGGCGGACAGGCGCATATCGGATTATGATTTTTCGTGTAGCATTGCGCGCCCAGACCGCACGTGTTCGGACACGGGTCGACGCATTTCTGATTCAAACACGCCCGATCGACCGGACACTCCGAACTGACGACGCATTCCGGGCGACACGACGGCGGCGAGCCGACGTACGACGGCAGACACGAGCAAACCGCTTGACCGTTGACACGTTTACATTGACTGTTCGGGCCGCATGGGGACGGTAGGCACGGATCTTCCGGCCGTTCCGTGACGTCTGCATCGAAGAATTATTAAATTAAATTACGATCAATTGAAAGTGAGAAAACGGATTTTTACCGATCACAGTCTGTCGACACTGGAAGAACGGATCGCCGGTGTAACCTTGTAGACACGTGCACAGCGGAATGTGATTCTCGACGCGGCACTCGGCCAAGAAGCCGCACGTGCCGGGGCACGGATCCACGCATTTGTTCGACAGGCAGGCGAGTAACGGGCTGCAGTCGCTGTTCGTTTCGCACTCGCGTCGGCAGCCTCGGTCCTTGTTGTAAGCGTCGCCTTCGTAGCCGGGATAACACTCGCACGCGCCCGCACCGTTTCGCTCTTTGCACTGTGCGTTCGGGCCGCACGGCGACGGTTGACACGGCGTCGATTCCGGCGTTCGTTCCGTACCTAAACGAAAGTCGCAATTAGTAAAATTCGAGTCGTGCGCGTGTTGGCTGCGCTATTTTTCCGTTTTCGTATCTGGCGGTTCCTTACTTGGAGTAGGTGGCAGTTGGCAAGAAGTGAGAGCGTCTCCGACATAACCGGGGATACATGTACAAATTGCGTTATGATTGACTACCGTACAAATAGCGTTAGAACCGCATAGACCCGAACAAGGATTTATGCACTTTTCGTTTTTGCATGCTAAATTATTCGGGCATTCGGGATCGGTGGTGCATTCGGGACGGCAATTGGGCGGTCTACCGACGTAATTCGGTAGACACGAGCATGCAGGTTGTGTACCGATCACTCTACATTGGGAGTTTGGCCCGCACGGTGTGGGTTCGCAAGGATTTCCAATATCCACCTCTGGTACTAAAAGAGAGAGAAAGACAGAAAAACAAAATAATACACAGTAAGAAAAGAAAAGTTTGTGAAAGAAACGAGTTTATCCGACGTCGCACGCAAAGCTCGGATTCTTACTTTCGATCACGGAGCACCGCGTGAACGGATCCCCGGTGAAACCTTGTTTGCATGTACAGATCGGATTGTGATTGATCACTTGGCACACGGCATCGATGCCGCACGTTCCGGGGCACGGATCCGTGCATTTCTGCTTGAGGCACGCCTTGTTTTGCGCACACTCCGAACTGACGACGCACTCCGGTTTGCATGTCGGCGGTGCACCGACGTAACCGGTATTGCACGAGCACACCGCGTGTCCGTTCACCTCTCTACATTGACTGTACGGTCCACAAGGGGAAGGTTGGCATGGATTAGACGGTTGTTTTTCTACGGCTAAAGAGATTCCAGTTCAGAGAAAGAAATAGCTACAAGTAATCCAAACTACGCATGCAGGATTGGACAATATTTAGATATTAAATTTAACAAATTAATTTCAAGAAAAACAACTAGAAACAGATTTATAAGTTGCGAAATGCTTAAATTGGTAAAGAAGTAAAAAATAGAATGTCGGATTGTCTAGGAGTCTTTTTCGCTTATGTAACACGGTCTAACTTTCTCTTCTCTTTTCGATAAATACAAACGACTTGTCAACGAAGTGATATCTTGTGTATTCAGCAAATTATTTTGGAGTTCCATTGGGATGACTTTCATTTTCTAATTCCCTTAATAACAAAATTTTTCCAGAAGAAAACTATTGCTTGAGAAGAATCGAGGTCAAAATAAGAATTAAGAACTTATGCATGTAGGTTGACAATATATTTTAATCGCTTTGATATTAAATTAGCGAATGTATAAAATGCTACTTTTTGAGGGAGGTCTTATTTTTGACTCGACCTGTTAATCTTTATAAATTGAATAGTTTTTGAGAGTCGTATCGATTATTCGCATCTAGGCCTCAAAAATTACGACGAAACTACTATTAAATTTGGAATTTGGGTACATATCTTCATCAGGGAGGTACTCTCTAAATTTCATTTATGTACTAGTTTGAATTGGTAATGTCAGAGGATAAATTTCTGTTTAGTACGCGAAGTTTATGGTTCTTGGACAAATAGATGACCAAAAGCTAATGGCGAATCAATTAAAATGCGGTATGTCTGAGATTTCTTGCTTTTCTTTTGTGTTCAACGGGCGCTACTTGACGAAATTCAAGCCTTTAAACTTGAGGCCAGAATTGAATATTATATTGTTTCTAGTTGCCATTTGGGACGCATCACCAGGCGAATAAAGCTTTTTCTCTTTCGTTGACTTTAGTAAATCTTCATCAATTGACGGATGAAATCGCATAAATATTGTCCATTCGTGCGTGAACGCGCACATCAAAGTTCTTACGGGTCTGTATAATTTGACAGGAAACGGTGGGGTCGCCGGTGTAGCCGGTGATGCAGCTACAAGACGGCGCGTGATTGAACACGAAACATTCGGCGTTTAGGCCGCACGTGCCCGGACACGGATCGACGCATTTGTTATTCACGCACGCCTTACTCCGCGAGCAATCGGAATTGGTGACGCATTCCGGCCGGCAGCCCGTGTACGGATCGCCGAAATACTCCGGCAAGCATACGCAAGCACCGGCACCGTTGCGCTCTTTACAGAGGGCGTTCGCGCCGCAAGGAGAAGGATTGCACGGATCTAAAGGTCCTTCCGTCGGTATCGGTACTGAAAGAGAAAATTGTTTAATACGAACGTTCGACGTGAGCGATAGCGTATGACGGATGCTCGATCGATATTGTGACGCGATGGATAATTCGATGAAATAAAAGTCGATGGTTAAGCTTACGAGATGGTATAAGCGAGCAGCCAGAGAATGGATCGCCGGTATAGCCGTGATCGCATTGGCATATCGGGGCGTGTTTAATGACTGTACAGGTGGTAAATGGGCCGCACGAGCCGGGACACGGATCGCGACATTTCTCATTCTGACAGGCCAAATTGCCGGGGCATTCGGCATTGATCGTGCACTCCGGCCGGCAATTCGGCGCGCGACCGATATAGTTCGGCGAGCACGAGCACGCGGGTTGATCGCCGACGACGCGACATTGCGAGTTCGGGCCGCAAGGTGACGGTATGCAAGGGTTTCCGCTCGGTACGTGAACTGTGGGTTCTAGAAGAGCGAAAGAAATAGAGACAGTGTAAAGATCAAGATGAAGCTAAAATAAAAAAAATAAGTGTAATAAACAGTTTGCAATAACGTAAATAGGGTCTTGTGTGGAGCAAAAAACAATTTCAAATGCGATTTTGTTTAATACACCGCAAGTGATCGAGTGACCTACAGCATCGGTCATAAGTTTGACAACTTTGGTCTTTCGTCCATAACCTTCGTTTAAATTAATGTAATTAAATTGTGTTTTCATAATCTTAATGCTTATTGAATGCACCAACTAATTTTGTAACGAACGTTCATATAAATCAAAGAGATTTTTGAAAAATAGAAGAACACTAAATTTAACACATCAAAAGTTTGATAACTTAAAAGAAACTTGTCTAATCAACAAAATATTCAACTCAATGCAACAAAACTTTTTAAATACAATCAATAACGTGTTGAAAAGCCTTTGCATTTCAAAACGTCCGCACATCTTGCTTTCATTGAATGTTCCAACTTATGAATTGCGGCCGTGTCGATTGATTCCCACTCTCGCTTCAAAATTTGAAATAATTCGTCCGCATTTTCAAAATGTTTGCCCTTTATTCGCCTGCCCAACTCATCCAAGGATGCTCTATTGGATTTAAGTCCTGCCTTTGTGACGGGCGAGCAAGGATCCAAACGTTATTGTCTTTGTCTTTGTGTTTGGGGTCATTATCTTGTCAGAAATACCATTCATCGGGCATTGTATCGGTGACAAATGGAAGTATTTGATGCTCCAGTATGTTCATATGCATCGTGGCATCCATTTTTCCACGAACCCGAAATAACGGACCAACACCCAAAGCACTGAAGCAATCACATCCATCACATTCTTAATCCCATATTGAATGCCATCGGAATTGAATAAGTTAAACTTGCTCTCGTCACTCCATAACACCGAAGACCACTTCTCCGCTGACCAGTTTCGATGTTCCATTGCTTATTCAATACGCGCCTTCTTATTCTTCTTGGTAATCAATGGTTTACCATGTCGAGAAAATTATCCTTTCTTGCGAAGCCTTCGTTGCACAGTATTTGTTGATACGTTAACGCCGTTGAAACGTTCCAAATCGGCACGAATTTCACGCGCAGATAGCTTAAGGTACCCAAGTGATAAAGTAAAAATTTATTGATCGGTGATATGATCGGTCTTTCTGGGCCGACCAGATTTATATTTTCGTTCTGCCCACTTTTCTTTGTCCATTCGTAATTTAACTCGAGTGATTGTGGTTTTGCAAAGACCAAAAGTGAGTCCCACAAAAGCATTTGCACGTCCTTCAGAGAGTAGTGCGTAAATTCGTTTCTTATCATCAGCAGTAAAAAATTTTTCATCTAGTTTAGGCATGGTTCACCTCAGCAACACTAAGTACTCGTCAACTTAGAAAAATGAACTATAGATTAGTTTAACTGATGCGAAATAATCGCGATTTTAATAGTTGTCAAACTTTTGACGCGTTAAATTTAGTTTCGAGCTATTTTTCAAAAATGTCTTTGATTTATATGAACTTTCGTCAGAAAATCAAATAGTGCATTCAAAAAGGCTTAAAATTATGAAAAGAAAATTTAATTACGTTGATTTAAACGAAAGTTATGGATAAAAAACGATAGTGCAGTTACGTTATTGCAGAAGTAAAGTGCGAAATACAGTAAATTAAAGTAAAGCTTACTCTCTTCTTGCACGCATCTGACAAACGGATCGCCAGTGTATCCGGACGGGCAACTACAAATGGGATTGTGATTGACAATGTTACACTTGGCGTTCAGGCCGCAAGTGCCGGGACACGGGTCTTTGCACTTATTATTGATACAAGACTTGTCCTGCGGACAATCGGCGCTAATCATGCATTCGGGTCGACATGCGGGAGGCGTTCCAACGTAATTTTTCGAGCACGAACAAACGGCATGGCCATTCACCACGCGACATTGACTGTACGGGCCGCAAGGCGACGGATTACAGGGTTCGGTGATCGTAGATTCTTCAATGACAGCTAGAAAGTGTAGATGGAAAAGAAAAAAAGAAAGACGATAGAAACAGTAAAACAGATTAAGCGATAGCGTCGGGTGCGCAGAGAGATCTTACTTGGCGCGATCAAGTGGCACGACGTGAGCGGATTTCCGCTGTAGCCGGGCAAGCAACTACAAGACGGCGCGTGATTGCTGACGTGGCAGTCGGCATTGATGCCGCACACGCCCGGACACGGATTCTTGCACTTGTTATTCGTGCACGCTCTGTCGCGCGGACAATCCGAGTTCGTGACGCACTCCGGCCGGCAGCTGGTGTACGGATCGCCGAAGTATTCCGGCAGGCACGTGCACGAGCCGACGCCGTTGCGCTCTTTGCAAACGGCATTCGCTCCGCACGGCGACGGATTGCAGGGATTCGCGATTTCCGGTTGTCTTACTATTATAACGGACGCGTGATAATAGGGCAGAGGGAAAAAGAAAACGTTTAGTTTCGATGTTGCCTTCTTTGCATTCGGCGAACAAAATCTTACTCTGGATGGGAACGCAACCGGCAAACGGATCGCCGGTGTAACCGTTGCGGCACATGCAAACGGAACGATGTTTGATTACGCGACAGTCGGCGTTCGCGCCGCACGATCCCGGACACGGATCGACGCAACGTTCCCTTTGACACGCCAAATCGCTCGGACACTCCGCGCTTATCGTGCACTCCGGTCGGCAATTGGGCGGTCGGCCGACGTACTGCGGCGAGCACGTGCACGCCGGCGTGTTGCCGACGACGCGACACTGCGAGTTCGGGCCGCAAGGCGACGGTAGACATGGGTTTTCGGACGGTCGAATCACGGGTTTTTCTATAAAAAAAGCGTGATATGTTGTTGGCCGCTGTCACCGCTAATTGCATGTTGTTATATCGAACGTGGCAAAACTGTTTCTACCAATGTTTTTTAAAATTTCTGTTTCGGTTTCGTCCCAATCGAATAGTAAATTTGTTAGAATTTCGTATTCGGAAAAAGGTTGTTATAGTGCAAAAACTTGTTGCCATTTTTCGTGCGCATCGACGAAACTTACGCTCCTCCTGCAAGCATCTGGTGAACGGGTCGCCGGTGAAACCGGGCAAACAACTACAGATCGGATTGTGATTGACAACGTTACAACGGGCATTGATGCCGCACGTTCCGGGGCAAGGGTCCTGGCATTTCTGATTGACGCACGCCCGGTTCAATGCGCAATCGGCGCTTATCATGCACTCGGGCCTACATGCCGGCGGCGAACCGACGTAATTCGGTTGGCAACTACACACGGCGTGACCGTTCACGACGCGACACGTGCTATACGGGCCGCAAGGCGACGGCAGACACGGATCGGTGACTTGCGGCACTTCGATGACTGATGTGAAGAAAGTGTGAAAAATAAAATAAAATAGATAGAATGTAGCTTAAGAGTTAGAGTAAATTAAAGCGAACGGTTGCGATTGCTCAAAATGTTCGGTTTCGATATTTTGAATAGTCGTTTAACCGTCGATTATAAAGTAGCGGTCTTACCCAGAAAAAAATCTTATATTTTATAAAGCCCAATAACTTTAAGATGCGTCTTTAACTTGGTTATTTCTACGTAGATACTGAAGATTTATTTTTATTTTTTCAATATAGTTTCGTTTCGGGCGTTCATAGTGGCGCGAAACTAAATTTAATTTCTGTTTTATTGAAAGCATTTTTTTCTTGAAATTACGAATCCATTCTATGCAGTTCTATTGCTAATCTCGAAAATAGCTGCTCGAGCAATAAAATTATTTCGTTAGAGTCATACGAAAATAATTAGCTATCTTTTAATCTGCACTCAATTTAAATGCTTTGCCCTTCAATCTTTACTTCTTTCGATTAGCAACGCCTTATAGCAATAGTTAAGAACAAATGAGCATTTTCTAGCATTTTAAATTTCCATCGATAAAACTAATTCTCTTTGTGAATGAATTGTCAGAGTTCCATGTGATCTGGATTTAATCAAATTTAACGAAAACACATTCAAAAGTGACAAGAAGAGGAAAATTAATTCAAAAAATTAAAATTACTTCAATGTAACAATTGAAAAAAGAGGGAAAATAAACTGGTCGCCAAAATGACACATTTCTCACCAAACTTATAGCTTTATCAGGAAATAAATTACTATCAGTACCTAAAATAATTTACTTTTTTGTCAGGGAAAGTAGGCACAGTTGCCAAATTAGCTGCATTATCTTTGAAAAGTTTCGTTAATATAGATTAATTAACCCTTTAATTCAGGTAAGTAATTCAGCTGCTTTTATACATTTTCGCATTAAGTGTAGAGTACTCCCTAGTGATGGTATATTTTTGTTTTAAAAATTTAAATAATCACAAGGCAGAGTTTGTATAATATTTAACTCTTCTTAAATGAGCAGATAATTAACACAGGAGTATTAAATTTACAATAATATTTAAATATTTTGGTGATGAGAATTTAGTGATAAATATGATGATTTTTGGACATAAATCTGATTATTTACCAAGCGATTAGACTTGATGGCGACTGTGTGAATAAATAGGTAAAAATCAGTTTCACATGTTTTGGTAAAAAAATTTCGTAAGTAATTTGTTATACTTTATGATTCGGTGATCAAAATCGCAAAAATTGGTTGACCCATTAAATACGCATCTTAAAATTGGTTTAAAACTTGTGTAATTTACTGTCATCGTTTAAACGATAGGTTTTAGCGCCGAGGAACTTCCTTTCGCAAACAAGTTATTTAAATGTTTCTAAACATTTTTTTATGAATAAGACCGGAAGAATACATACTTGGAGGTGGCGAATGACATGCAACGGTAGGATTTCCAATGTATCCGTCAATGCAATAACAAATCGGCGCGTGATTCGACACGCGACATTGGGCATTGATGCCGCACGTTCCAGGGCACGGGTCTTTGCATTTGTTATTGATACACGCCCGGTTCCGGGGACAATCGGTGTTAATGACGCATTCCGGTCGGCAGCTCGTGTACGGATCACCGAAATAGTCCGGCAGGCAAGTGCACGAGCCGGCACCGTTCAGTTCTTTGCACACGGCATTCGAACCGCACGGTGACGGATGGCAAGGGTTTCTTTGCTCTTGAACGACGGTTTCCTCGACTAAAAGGATTTCAAATTATTCTCTCTTCACAAAAACAAAGCATTCGTTCCGTCGTCTTCATACTTAGAATGAGATTGCATCCGGCGAAAGGGTCGCCGGTGTATCCGATTTCGCATTGGCATATGGGCGAATGTCGCAGTACCATACAGGTCGTATGGGCACCGCAGGAGCCGGGACACGGGTCTCTGCACTTCTCGTTTAGGCAAGCCAAATTGCCGGGGCATTCGACGTTGATCGTGCACTCCGGCCGGCAATTCGGCGCGCGACCGACGTGGTTCGGTAAACAAGAGCAAACCGGCTGATCGTTTATGACTCGGCATTGCGCGTTTGCGCCGCACGGGGACGGTAAGCACGGATTCGTGCTCGGTATCGAAATGACCGGTTCTAAAAATGCGTTTAGAGGTCAAGATCGCGGCTCTATTAACTCGTTATCGGACGTAAAACCAATAGTTCCTTTTTTATATTAGATGCCAAACTGCCAAAATCACGAAAGTAAATGCCATTTGTTTAAATATTGGACGAAAAGAGAGCAAACAGGCAATCCAATATGAAGAAACTATGAGTCACGCGGTGGTATCGGTCTTACTCTCTTCATGGAAACATCTGACAAACGGATCGCCGGTGAAGCCGCTCGAACAACTACAAATCGGATTGTGATTGATGACTTGGCAGCGTGCGTTCAGTCCGCACGTGCCGGGGCACGGGTCTTGGCATTTGTTATTGATGCACGCCCGGTTCTGCGGACACTCCGAACTGACGGTGCATTCCGGGCGACAGGATGGCGGCGCGCCGATGTAATTCTTTTCGCAGGAACATACCGCGTGCGAATTAACCACGCGGCAAACGCTATACGGACCGCAAGGTGACGGTATGCAAGGATCTAATATTGGCGGTCGTTCGATTACTAGAGAAACGTATTGTATTAAAATTTGCGCGAATTCTTAAGCGAGCTTAATTTTTCGGATGGCGACATATGTTTCGTGCAAATAACGTTTTAACGATTAAAATAGGCGAATTCATCTGCTAAAGAATTGTTGATTGTTTCCTTGAGAAGGTTCCTGTGCAATTGCTTGTGAATGTCGAGAAGTAAACGGCTACTTTTCGCAAAATGAGCAGTTTTCGTGCAATATTCAACTAAGAACTTTAGCAATTGATATTTTCTAATGTTACACTTGTATAAATTTGCTACAATTTGAATTTTAGGCGTTCAGAAAAACAACAAAAATGAAAAGTATTTCCTTCCAAGATTTTCGCATTTTTTCCTAGAAATATATATCGATTGAATGCAATGTTATTATAAGAGCAGAAATTTTGCATTCAACATTAACATTGCTTCAACAGGACTATCAGTAGATTGTTTTCGGTATTTTATGCTCGCAATTGCAAATTATTTCAGGTAGATTTCAGAAAAATATCGAAGATCTACATGCGAGCAATAACATTAAGCTATTAAAATTAATTAAATGGATTTTTTTTAGAAGAATCAAATTCAATTGTTCTTGACTTTCGTGAAGCTTTTGGGCAATGACTTGCGATTGTAATCTATCAATTTGCACGTCGATCGCAAAGCAAGGTTCTAGCTCCAGATATAGCTGTATTAGCAAAATGTAAAAACATTTGGCAAAGATTAGTTTCAGCATTCTTTGCGATCGTTGAGCTTTCAGGGAATATTCCTTTTACTATTAGACACATGCTGTATTAAACCCTAATTTTAATCGAATTTTTGCTAATCACCTGCAGCATTACGAATTTGCTAAAATTTTTGTCTCGCATTAAACCATAAAACGTTATTCGCGCAAATAATCGACGTCGAACGCCATCCGAAAACTCTCGCTATCAATAATTAATCCCTTACTGGTAGGTATCGGATGGCACGACCTCAACGGATTGCCGGTGAATTGTGGCAAACAGATACACGTGGGCACGTGATTATTGACGATGCATTCCGCATTGATGCCGCACGTGCCGGGACACGGGTTCCGGCACTTGCTACTGATGCAAGCCTTATCGCGGGCACAATCGTTATTCATCACGCATTCCGGTCGACATTCAACGTACGGATCACCATGATACTCCGCTATGCACGTGCACGATCCAATGCCATTCAGTTCTTTGCAAATGGCATTTACTCCACAAGGCGACGGATTACAGGGGTTCGTCGGCTCTTCGATAACGCGTACTATAAGAGAATGTTCGATTTAAAGGAGCCGCTCTTCCGTTTTAGGGCCCGTTTTCCTAGCTGCGTCCTGCGTCTTACAACGTGCGGAGGCCGCAGGGTACTTGTTCCAATGTAAATAAATGGGACCGTCTTCGTAAGATGCGTCTTGCGCAAGACGCGGGCGTCTTAGAAGGACTCGTCAAGCGGCGAGTCAAAACGAAGCACGCTGCGTCTTAAGAATATGTATATATTTTGATTATTTTGCGGCTGCTTTTGATTTTTTTGCCAAAATATAATGTGAATATCCCATTCTCTTGTTATATTTTTACATACTTTATATCTAACTTTTGGAAAAACCCTATTTGTCGGACCCGAAATAAAATATACAAGAATATGTTTTTGTTAAACTGTTTTCTATTGATTATCGCTGTATTAAGACTATTTTATCAAACTGAATTTGTTATTACCGGGTCATCCATTATGATTATCGTGAAAAACTTTCTGTTTCCGTTGAAAATGATCATTCCAATCGTTCGAAACTACTATTTCAAAGACCGAGGAAACTCCGATGAAAATGATATTCTGTTGAATGTTGCTGTATTATTAAAAACAGCGATCACCTTTATCCCCAAATTTACTTGATTTGTAAAAAATGTGTTAATAGTTACTCGTAACTTTTCTTTCGAACAATACGTTTCTTTCGTATTTACCTTTTTATTATTTAAAAATCATTAAAAAATACGTCTACTACCCTTCAATTTTCAAGTTCAGAAGCTGACGAATATCTCTATTCCACGATTTTTTGCAAGTACGCAGACGCTTGACGCAGTTCGTTCCGCTCTTAGGAAAACGGTTCACCGTGCGTCTTAGGCGACGTAACATGCCGCGGAGATTGCTTTTCTAGGCCGCAAGACGCAAGACGCGGTCAGGAAAACGCCGCTTGTATTAGTACCTTCGTGGCATCCGTTGAACGGATCGCCGGTGAAACCGGTAAGGCAATAGCACATCGGCACGTGATTGATCACTTTACAATCGGCGTTGTAGCCGCACGAGCCGGGACAGGGGTCGCTACATCGATGATTGAGGCACGCCTTGAACGGGGCGCATTCGGAATTGATCGAGCATTCCGGTCGGCATGCGGGCGGTGCGCCGAAATAGTTGGGCAAACACGAGCAAACCGGTCGATTGCTCCTGATCTTGCATTCGGAATTCGGACCGCACGGCGACGGTATGCAGGGATTTCGCGGTTGTTCTATGATCACGGGGCGTTCTAAAAGTACAGTTCAGGAATGATGTCTCCAGCACGTGAAAATAAATCACTATCAATCTTACTTTCTTCGATAATGCATTGTACGAACGGATCGCCGACATGATTCGGCGGGCAACTACAGATCGGATTGTGACCGATGACCTTGCATAGGGCGTTAAAGCCGCACGTGCCGGGGCACGGATCGATGCATTTCTGATTCACGCACGCTTTGTCCAGCGAGCATTCCGAATTGACCAAACACTCCGGTCGACAATTGGGCGGTGCCCCGCGGTAACCGGCATTACACGAACACACCGGTCGATTGGCTTGCACGTTGCATATGCTGTATGGGCCGCAGGGTGATGGTAAACAGGGGTTCCTTGGCGTTTCTACTACTGCTATTGTGGTTAAAGAATGGAAAAAGCAAATTTGTACTTGGTCCAAATTAAAGAGTGTATGACGGGGTATTTAACTTAAATGAGGAATTTTTATTTTGTAAAAGAACTTCTGCCATCTAATCGCTGGCATCTTTTACTATTTTTGTGGAAACTTAAACGATTTTCGCCATATGAACGAATTTATAGTCAACGTTCTTGCAACTTACATATTTTAATTGGAAAACCAAATAAATGTAAATAATAGACCACAAGATTGATGAACTCCCCGATTAATGTGTAGCCAGCATTTCTACAGAGGCGATGTTGCAGCAGAAATTCTTAGAGTGCAGACTTTCAATCTTTACAGTATAAAAATTCGCTTGACTTTCCTGCTGCATTTATCAGAATCAAATGGTACGCTTTTAAATCCAATAAACGACAATTGTTGCTAAATTCAATTAACTTCCACGCTTGTCTTTTAAACAACCGAAGCTGGAAGCTCTATCTAAAGACACTCAATAAATTGGCAAAAGGCGAACGGATAAACGTGTAAAAGGTTAGATAACTTTCCAGCGATTAGAGTGGACAGAAAATAAAAATTTCCCTCATCAACTTGAACGACCCCTCGTACACGTGGGGACAGGTTCTTACTTGGCACCCTAATTTCGTGGCACACCCTCAGAGCGTTGCCGGTGAAACCGTCGATGCACGAGCACGATGGATTGTGATTAATGACGCGACATTCGGCGTTTATGCCGCAACTGCCTGGACACGGATCGCGACACTTCTTCCCCAAACAGGCCCTATCTCTCGGACAATCGTTATTCATCACGCATTCCGGCCTACAGCCGGCATAAGGGTCACCGAAATAGTTCGGGAGGCATGTACAAGATCCGGCACCATTATACTCTTTACACACGCTATTCGGTCCGCACGGTGAAGGATTGCACGGGTTTATCGGTACGTCGATCACTGCGCGTGAGAGTGAAAGAAGAGTCATAGAAAAAAAGAGTTATTACATGTATATACATAGAGAAACTAGAAAATAAAAAGATAAAAAATAAAATACAAGTAAATGTACGCATGCGAAGTATAAGAAAGCGCTTCTATGGGACGAGGCGTAATACGAATGGTGGAATCGAATGCGAGCCACTTACCTTTCGCAGGACTACAGCCGGCAAACGGATCGCCCTCGTAGCCCGGCAAACAGATGCATTTCGGGCTGTGATCGTGCACGGTACAATCGGCGTTGTAGCCGCACGAGCCGAGACACGGACTCTTGCACTTGTTATTCGTGCAGGCGAGATGCGACGGACAATCCTGATTGATGATGCATTCCGGGCGACAGTTTGGCGGCGCGCCGAGCATTCCTTGGAGGCACGAGCACACGGGTCGATTGTCGATGACGCGGCATTCGGCGTTGGCCCCGCACGGTGATGGCACACATGGACTAGTGGGTGTCACTACGCGTTCTGCGAATGAAAAAAAAAAAAGAAGAAGAAGCGAAAATTAAGGCATGGCGTTAAGGTGATATTGCACAAACAATTCCATCATAAAGTTTACGTTGTTCGATTAATGAAATTGTGTTGTTTTCACTCTTTGCAATACGAATGTTAGAGTAGAAAGAATGAGCGGTCGATAAGATGTTAGAATAATGGTCCAAACAAACCAATGCAACAATGTTCTTGTATAAAATTACTAAACGACAATATTAAGTAGGCAGCTGAATGTGACTAACAAAGCAACTGAATTATATTTGCAATATAATGACAAAGATGCATATTTTTCATGTACTAAACACGATAATGAACTAAAAAATTACTAAATAAGTGTGTAGATTGTTGTCGCTTTACAACTCTATCATTTATATTTGTCGCAAAAATGAATAGGGATATTGGCAGTTTTCTAATATTTAGCTTCGCTGATATCTAATTTTTTTTTGTAATTACAAACTTCAATCATAATTATGGGTATAAACTGATTTTTGGCCACGGAAAAATGAGTTAAATATGTTTTGAAATAAACTAAAAAAGGAGAGTTGGACGGACCCACAATAAAAATTTATAATCAATTTGACAGGGAAAATTAGGATAGCAATAAATAATTTTAAGTACAATTTAGAAAGTAATAAATTGTAAATAATAAATTGTAAATAATAAATTGTAAAACGTAGGTAAAGGGAACATTGGCAAAGGGACAATCAGGGAATTCCAGTGAGTCTCCAACGTGATTGGCCAAGTGTCGTCACAGAAATTAAGGGAATTTCCTTAATTTCTAGTCCCTGATTGGATGCCAATGCACCCACCACCCCGTTAAAGAAAAATTTGTAAATATATATAAGATACAAAGTCAGTCAGGAAAAGAGAGTCGACCGGAAAGAACACAAGATATTTTTTCGTTTATCGTTAATCGTTGTCCTTTATCGTTGTTATTTATCGTTGTCGTTTATCGTTGTAATCTAATTTTTCGTCGTTTTTAATTTAAGCAACTAACAATCCACATTTAATAATTAAATCATCATATTTAAATAAAAAGGGTGCATTTATTCAAACCAGCACTTCACGTGCATGCGACCTGATAAAAATAAACAAATATCATCGCAAGCCCCAACAAGAGTTTCTCTTTAATTTTGCACATTGTACGGTGTACGCATTTTCCAACAAATAATCATTTGTGTAAATTCCATTATTAGGCACCACCAAGCTGCACCTTTTTGAGGCATTCATTTATGATAGTTTCAACAATTTCGTATGGAATTTCATTCCATAGACGATGTAGTGTTGCACGCACTTGCTGAACGTTAATTGGTCGTAGTGAGGCTGAGAGTCGTCTGAAAGTCGTCTTAAAGTGGCACACGATGTTAGGCCAACCTCCCATAAACGATTACGAATGGTTTGTGTGGAAATTATACTCGCGAAATCATCTTGCACTTCGTCTAATACATGGCGAGCTCTTTGAAAGGGGTTAAGCCTCGGAGGAATGACAATGTTTCAGTCCCCTTCCGAACTCCAAAGTCGTAACGCGTCGAGATTACCAGGCCTTCTATTGGCACTTCCGGTCTCTCGAAAGCGAGCTAAAGCTCGAGAGATCACGCTCTGAGAAGCACTTTAAACTCGTCAATTGCCTTTCACAATATCATACGAAATTTCGCATGATTTTTGGCCAAATAACTTAAGGGTTCGAGGGTCGATAAGTTGAAACAGCTTTCTTAAGGAGCTCTGCATCAACGTTTAATTCATTTTATGCCATAATAATATCATTTGAGGAGATATGCGTTTTAAAAATAACCAAAATTTTCACGAATTACAAATATCCCTATTCATTTTTGCGTAGTTATATTGATAAAGAGTCGTGAAAGCGATCTAGATTTCCACATTGTTCATTGTAAGTCTCAACAAATCAATGGGCCACTGTCACACCCCCTTCTTAGCCAAATGAAGTTCACTACACAAAAACTCAGTATTTATACAACCAGAATTAAAAGAAAAGCTAGTACTCGATAGTGCTCAAGATTGAGTAATAGTAAACTCAAATTAAAAACATCAAAGTTGTGAATAAAGTTTGTTCACGTTGTATAAGGCCCAAGAAAGTCCGGCCATAAAAATGTATTTATTTCTTTCTAAACGTTAAAATACTGCCTTTTAGGCTGTATCTGTTAACATTTTATTATCATTTCCAGTAATACAATCAAAATGTTCATTGCACTTGTTTCCTTTATGTGATACATTTGAAGTATTGTCTTTGTTTGTTGCTGTGTTTAATCTTATCGAACCGTCTGTGTAAGCCTGTTCATTGACACGAAATTTATGCGATCTAATTTTGTAATGTAATTTTGAATCAGTTCACAATTAGGTGGCAACGAAGAGATAGTATAACCGGCTTATTATTAGATAAACTCGCGAACACTGAACCAATAAAGGTGTCTTATATATTTCTGTAAATCGGGTATTTTTGTGCCATCTTAAAACAAACCCAAGCAAAGTTAATGTTGGGTTGTAAATAAAGTAAGTGTTAAGTTAAAGAAGCGTTCTACTTTACAACGACAAATAAGCAACGACACCCCTTGCGTACCATCGCGAGGTAACACATGGTTCGATGCAAAAAGAAGAAGAAAAAAAATTCCAAGTGCTATCATCACGATTCTTACCTTCGAGGAGGCACTTAACGAACGGATCGCCGGTGTATTCGGACGGACAGCTGCACACCGGGTTGTGATTGATCACCTGACATCTGGCGTTCACGCCGCACGTTCCCGGACACGGATCCTGACACTTCCGATGTATGCACGCCCTGGTCAAATCGCATTCGGCACTGACGACGCACTCCGGCCGACAGTTTGGCGGCGCGCCCAAATAACCCGTTTGACACGAGCAAACCGCGTGTCCGCTGCTCGGTCTACAAATACCGTTCGGTCCGCACGGCGACGGATTGCACGGATCCTCCGGCGGCAACGGTCGTTGCGGTTCCAAGCGGCACGCTTTGAACGGATCGCCGCCGTAACCGATCAGGCAAGTGCACGTCGGCACGTGATTGACGACGCTACACTCGGCGTTGATGCCGCACAGACCGGGACACGGGTCGCGACAATGTTGCGACACGCAGCCCAAATGACTGGCGCAATCCGCGTTCCGCGTGCACTCCGGCCGACAGCCGCCGCCGTACGGGTTTCCG
Source organism: Hololepta plana (assembly GCA_963695495.1). NCBI lineage: Eukaryota > Metazoa > Arthropoda > Insecta > Coleoptera > Histeridae > Hololepta > Hololepta plana. The sequence continues at coordinate 4,468,364 of OY968832.1, read as the reverse complement.
ATGTACGGCGGTATGCAAGTGCAACGCGCGCTTCCGTTCTCGATCGAGCAGCGCGAATTGCCGCCGCACGGCGACGGATTGCACGGATCGCGTTCGGCGGGCCGTATCACGATCACCTTCGTGCAGCCGATGAACGCGTCGCCCTCGAAACCGTTCGTGCACGTGCAGAACGGCGTGTGATTGATGACGTTACACTTGGCGTTCGGGCCGCAGACGTTCTCGCACGGATCGACGCATTTCTCGCGCACGCACGCCTTATCCTGCGAGCACTCCTGATTGATGACGCACTCCGGCCGACAGTACGGCGGATTCCCGACGTAGTTCGCCTGGCACGAGCAGACCGGTCGCGATTGCTTCACCTGACAGATGGAGTTGGGGCCGCACGGCGACGGCGAGCACGGATTCTCCGGCGTTTTCGGCTGATCGATGACGATCGGCGTGTAACAGCTGGCGAACGGGTCGCCCTGTTGACCCGGCGGACAGCTGCAGATCGGATTGTGATTGATGACGGTGCAGATTGCGTTCGCGCCGCACGTGCTCGGACACGGATCGACGCATCGTTTGTTAACGCACGCGCGCGTCTGCGGACATTCCGCACTGACGATACATTCCGGTTTGCACATCGGCGGCACGCCTTTGTAATTCGGTAGGCACGAGCACGTGGCGTAGCCTTGTCGCGATACCAAACATCTGCTGAACGGTCCGCACGGCGATGGATCGCACGGGTACTGGGTCATGTTGTAAATCGGCGGCGTTATCGGAGTGTGCGGGAAACAAGAGACGAAAGCGTCGCCGGTGAAGCCGGCCGGACAATAGCATATCGGCACGTGATTGATCGTGTCGCATTGAGCGTTCACGCCGCACAGATTCGCGCACGGATTCGCGCATTTGTTATTGATGCACGCTTCCGTCAGGGGGCAATCCGAGTTAATGACGCATTCGGGTCGACACGAGATCCACGGATTACCGAAGAAACCTTTCTTGCACGTGCACGAGAAGGAGTTGTCGCGTTGTTGACAGACGGCGTTCACGCCGCATCGAATGTTCTCGCACGTTTCCGGTATATCGACCGGATCTGAAAAAAAAAAACGCAGAACGTTTCTTAGTCATAGCAGAAAGGTGCTTTCCTTGAAGGAATCAAATAACTATTGCACTAAGCTAATAATTTTGTTTTTACAAAGTAGAAAATAAAAGAAAGTAATGCTATTTTGCAAATGTTACTCCATAGTATGGTATATACTATGATTCAGGAGAAAAAGAAAAAAATTGTAAGGAATCGGCCTCCTCTAAGGATCCTATTGTATTTCTTATACATGCAGCAATTAATAAAATATTAGGTTGAGGAGAAACTTCCCGCGGTTTTTAATTAATATATTTTAGTGACAACCAAATATTTGTGAAACATGTCTTCTCAAAGGTTGTCTTCGCCAATTATATTTTGCCATTTCGGAGGAAAACGTCCCTATTTCGGACCCCTAACATGGACTGCCGCAACCCAAAATTTTAATTCTTCGTCGTTTTCGAAGACGCATATGGTTCGATCCCGAGCGGAATACGTGAAAATCATTTGGTGCGAGGTCCGAAGAGTACGCTGGATGCTGCACAACGTCCCATTCGAACTCCTGTTGTGCCGCGTGCAATTCTGTGAGTTCGCGTGGCACCCAAGCTTTGAATTTCTGAATAAATCCAATTGAGTCCCCGCCCGGTCCGAACCATGTGCGACATTTAATCTTTGAGAACGAGGAGAAAAAAGTTAGCAAACAGCTTCAGCAGTTCCTCCGGCAAACTGTAAATGCCACAAATGCACGGAAGGGCTTTATCAGAGTTCCTTAATGATGGCCAAAGTCGAAATGAACGAAAAAATAAATCTTTTTTTTTTAGTGCATCAGTCCATTTTAGGGGTCCGAAATAGGGGCGATTTCCTCCGAAATGGCAAAATATAATTGGCGGGCGGGTAGAATATATATCGAAGACAACCTTTGTGAAGATATTTGGTCATAAATTGCCTGATTGTCACTGAAACATAATAATTAAAAACCGCGGGAAGTTTCTCCACAACCTAATTCTTCCTGCAAACTTGTAAACTTATATAAAATTACTGTACTTACGTGAAGCAATGGCACAATGATCGAATGGATTTCCCGTTAAACCGGCCGGGCACGTGCAGAGCGGCGAATGATCGATGACGTTACAGTTGGCGTTAACGCCGCAAGAGCCCGGACACGGATCCGCGCACGTTTGACTTATGCAGGCTTTGTCGAACGGACAATCGGAGTTCGTGAGGCATTCCGGTCGGCAGAGCGGATTGAAATAAGCATCCGAACCGGCGCACGGATTGCAAATGGCCACTTGGCCGCCATACAAATCGCATTCGTACTGGTTATCGCACGGCGATGGATAGCATGGTTGCGTTACGTTCAATTCCGGTACGATTGTCACTGGTGCTGAAATGATTATCGATTTAATTAATTTTCAGTAATAAGTACAATTAATCCAGTCAAATCAGACGAAAATTAGGATTTTTTTTAGGGTTTAGAAGCTGTGTGTTATGTGTAGTCATAAACTCATTTTAAATCAAAATTAATTTTATTTCTGCGGAAAGATAATAACGTATCAATACCTCGCTTGGAGACGCTCTTAACTTGTTCATTTCGAATTATTTTCAAAACGGTTGCTCCTACGAATAAAAGTGACAATAACTTTCTTGTAGGGGATCTTTTAATCTACGACTTTGATAACATGCTTCTTTGCTGTAACAGTGACCGTTAACGAGTTATTCACGAAAAAACACTCTCGGCCATCTTTGACACCATATAAAATCTTTAGCTCAACTCGGATCGATGGCGACTTCTGACAATTTGTCAAGAACATCATTATGAAGGTTCATGTAAAAATTTTGCTTCCCCTTACTTTTTTCCGAAGTAAAAACCTAATTTGACTGGACTAGATAGCAATTATTAATCTACTCGATTAGTCCCTACTCACGTTTTGGTATGCACTGATAGAAAGCGTCCCCGATGAATCCTTCGGGACACCTGCAAGTGGGCGTGTGATACTCGACGCTGCACAAAGCGTTAATTCCGCATAGAGCTCCCAATTGGCACGGATTCTTGCAGTGCCGTCCGAAACAGATCTTATCCAATGGACAATCGGAATTGGTCGTGCACTCCGGCTGGCAACCGATCTGCGGATCGCCGTGGAATTCCGGCAGGCACGAGCACACCGCTCGGCTACCGATCACTTGGCAAAGGGTGTTGAGTCCGCACGGATTCGGCATGCAGGGATCGTTGTCCGGCATCGGCGCCGGTATTGGATAGCATCTGACCAATGGATTTCCCGTCAATCCGTTGCCGCACGAACACACGGGATGGTGTTTCTCGCATCTGCATACGGCGTGAACGCCACACGAACCGGGGCACGGATCGGTGCAACGATGATTGATGCATGCCATTTCGTTGGCACACGCGTCGTCCGCCGTGCATTCGAAGCCGTGACAGCCGAAGTGATCGGTCGGATCGCCGCCCATTCCCGCCGGACAGCGGCACATCGATTGCCCGTCGGGCGTCAGCACGCATTCTGCGCCGGGGCCGCATGGATTCGGCACGCACGGATTCGTCGGTTGTAAACGGCATCCGGTGTACGGATCGCCGATGAATCCTTGCTTGCAATAGCACTGTTCCAAATTATCGGATATGTAGCAGTCGGCATTCAAGCCGCATGGTCCGGGATGGCATAACGATGGCGTTTTCACCGTTTCGGCGCATATTTTGTACGGATTCCCGATCGTCCCGAACGGACAGAAACAAACCGGATCACGGAGCGGATCGCACTGACCGCCCGGACCGCACGGATTCGGTTCGCACGGGTTCTTCTGCTCGACGCAACCGCGGATCGTGTTCGGACTCTCCAAATAGCCGGATAGACAGGTGCACTTTGCGAAACCGTTACTCAATATGGTGCATTGCGTGTTCGGTCCGCACGGCGACGGGTTGCACGGATTCACCGGCAGGATGCAGGGCGATTCCGGCGGACTTCCCTCGTATTCCGGTAAACAGAAGCAAACGGCTTGTTTGCCCACGACGCGACAACCGGAATTCGGACCGCACGGATTCGGCGAGCACTCGTCGCCTTCCGGAACTGTTAAAAGTATGCAAAATGAATCGACGTACAAACGTGGTTGTACGTTAACTTACTGCAATTCTTAAATGGATTTCCTGTTAGGCCTTTCGGACAGAAACAGATCGGATTGCCGTTGTCTAATTCGCACAGTGCGTTTGCACCGCACGGGTTTGGATCGCATGGATTTGTCGGTGGCTGACAGGAAACGCTCGGATCGCCATTGTAACCGTTCGGGCATTTGCAGATTGGCGTGTGATTGAATACGTCGCACACGGCATTATAACCGCATTGACACGGCGATTTACATTTCCCGTTGATACAAGCTTCGGTAGATGAACATTCCGAGTCCGATAGACATCCTTGAACTGAAAATTTCATTTAGCATTGCCGTTGCAAACGTATTATACACTCGGTACTGATTAATAAGGATAATTACCGAGCGTGCAAATAACGTAAGGGTTTCCAACGTGTCCTGGCAAACATTGACAATCCGTTCCATGATCCTTCGGTATGCATTGAGCGTTATCGCCGCACGAGTCCTCGAAACACGGATTAATGCAAATCCTGTTCAGTCGGTCGCATAGTTTGTCGGGCGGGCAATCTTCGTTGTATTGGCAAATTGGTTTGTAATCGATCACTATAATATATGCGAAGGTTATTAAAGTCGCGTGAATTACAAGCATAGGAGAAAAACGATAACGATAAATTTTGCCATACCAGGTGTACAGCCCACGTATCCGTCTCCTTGAAAACCTTCTGCACAACTGCAATCGCTGCCGTGATTTGTATTAATGCAAGCCGCATTCAAGGCACAGGGATTGTGTACATCGCAAGGTCTTTGACACGATTGACCGATACAGGCTTCGGTAATAGGACAATCGGCGTTTGATGTGCAACCAACTATATTTACAAAAGTGCAGTAATAATTACATTGAAGTAAAAAAAAGGTAATCGAAAATACTATTAAATAAACGTAAATGTATGTACATCAAGATTTGTACAAAGTTAAAAATGTATGTTACAATGAAATCTATCATGATGAGAACGATGGAAGGATGAGATTTTTTTTCTTTCTTTCCCATTACCGGGTCATGAAAAACTACAATTCGATATAAACTGTTCATTCAATCGTTCTAATAGAAGTAGAAAATAATTGTTAAGTATTATCTTACTTGTTTGTGATTTATAACATTTTATTGCAGGGTTTCCTTCGTATCCCATAGGACATGTACAAATCGGTCTGTGCATTTTCGCCTGACACTTGGCAGTGTCTGCACAAACGTTTGCAAATTCGCACGGATCTTGACATAACGATTTGAAACATGCCTCTGTATAAAGACAATCATTGTCTGATTCACATGGTTTAGTAACCTTTGGTATGCCTGGTTCTAGTAATTTATAATAAAATTAGTCAGTTAAAAAATATTATCAAAATTAATAAATTATCAAGAAATAATAATGAATGTGATTTCTAAATGTACGTTATATACAAATATGTACATTAATTTAGATTATTTAATTAAATGTTAACCAGTATATAAGTACATTAGATACGCGGGCGGTTGACGATGATGTTGTAAACTTAAATTTTGGGCTGCATATTGAGATTCTATCGCAGAAGTTACCACAAATTCCCATTAAACCAAGAAGGGTATAGCTAAAACTACGTGACTAATTGCATTTTATAGCATTATAATTACGATATTTGTGGCAACTTGAAATCTCCTATGCTTTGCCAGAAATTATACTTTATTGTATGTGTTGTATTGATGATGGATGATGATGTTGATGTGTTCTTTTTTGGGTCTATAGAATATGATTCGTAATTTGGCTTTTTTTGTTCGTGAAATGATTCATTGTACCTTGTAGACAATCCTTTTCAGGATTTCCCGAATATCCTGGTGGACACATACAAGTAACGTCGTGATTAAATATCGAACAAATTGCGTTTGTTGCGCAACGTCCTCCGATAGCGCATGGATTAATGCATTTATTAATCAGGCATGTTTCGTCATTTGCACAATCGCTATCCTTTTCGCACAAATTAGTAGCATTCAATTTAATATCATTAATAGACACGGGAACGAGTTCTGTAGGTGTCACAATTATGGGTTTTATTGTATTAGTTGCAGGTTCGTAGATAGTCGATGTGCTTGTAACCGATGTATGATCCGTCAATGATTTCGCAGTTGTTCGATTCTCTTCGAACATGGAAACAGTCGTACCCCCACCATGTTCCAAATCCTTACCAGCAACTGTAGGCTCCGTAATTGTTGTCGTATCAAAATTAACTGCCATTTCCGTCACTGAAGTAATGGCTTTCGTTGTTGTGTATTGCTCAATAAACGTTGTAATACTTGTAATTTCTGATTCTGTGGTTGAAGCACTTTGTCTTCCTTCTGCCTCAGTCGAAGATTCCAATGAGACAGTAGGAACTGGTTCAATTTTAGTAGTTTCTGTAGATTTTGGTGTAGTTGTTACCGCAAATGTTCCTCTTATGCCAGTTGTTTCCGTAACAAAATCTTCAGATAACAAAGTAGTTTCATATAATGTTCCACCGTGAGATGTTGTCAATACGATTGGTACATTAGGTATCGATGTTGTACTGTCCCCTGTTACATATTCAGATTGAGTTGTTTCTCCAATAGGTGCAGTTACACCAGCAATCTGAGACGTTGTTGTTTCTGATTTGGAAGTTAATCCTTGTTCCGTAGTCTCTTCCGGCGTAACAGCTTCAAGAGTTATGCCCGCTCTCAAGGTTGAACTTCCCTCAGTTACATATTCAGATTGAGTTGTTTCTCCAATAGGTGTAGTTACACCAGCAATCTGAGACGTTGTTGTTTCTGATTTGGAAGTTAATCCTTGTTCCGTAGTCTCTTCCGGCGTAACAGCTTCAAGAGTTATGCCCGCTCTCAAGGTTGAACTTCCCTCAGTTACATATTCAGATTGAGTTGTTTCTCCAATAGGTGTAGTTACACCAGCAATCTGAGACGTTGTTGTTTCTGATTTGGAAGTTAATCCTTGTTCCGTAGTCTCTTCCGGCGTAACAGCTTCAAGAGTTATGCCCGCTCTCAAGGTTGAACTTCCCTCAGTTACATATTCAGATTGAGTTGTTTCTCCAATAGGTGTAGTTACACCAGCAATCTGAGACGTTGTTGTTTCAGATTTGGAAGTTAATCCTTGTTCCGTAGTCTCTTCCGGCGTAACAGCTTCAAGAGTTATGCCCGCTCTCAAGGTTGAACTTCCCTCAGTTACATATTCAGATTGAGTTGTTTCTCCAATAGGTGTAGTTACACCAGCAATCTGAGACGTTGTTGTTTCAGATTTGGAAGTTAATCCTTGTTCCGTAGTCTCTTCCGGCGTAACAGCTTCAAGAGTTATGCCCGCTCTCAAGGTTGAACTTCCCTCAGTTACATATTCAGATTGAGTTGTTTCTCCAATAGGTGTAGTTACACCAGCAATCTGAGACGTTGTTGTTTCAGATTTGGAAGTTAATCCTTGTTCCGTAGTCTCTTCCGGCGTAACAGCTTCAAGAGTTATGCCCGCTCTCAAGGTTGAACTTCCCTCAGTTACATATTCAGATTGAGTTGTTTCTCCAATAGGTGTAGTTACACGAGCAATCTGAGACGTTGTTGTTTCAGATTTGGAAGTTAATCCTTGTTCCGTAGTGTCTTCCGGCGTAACAGCTTCAAGAGTTATGCCGGCTCTCAAGGTTGAACTTCCCTCAGTTACATATTCAGATTGAGTTGTTTCTCCAATAGGTGTAGTTACACCAGCAATCTGAGACGTTGTTGTTTCAGATTTGGAAGTTAATCCTTGTTCCGTAGTCTCTTCCGGCGTAACAGCTTCAAGAGTTATGCCCGCTCTCAAGGTTGAACTTCCCTCAGTTACATATTCAGATTGAGTTGTTTCTCCAATAGGTGTAGTTACACCAGCAATCTGAGACGTTGTTGTTTCAGATTTGGAAGTTAATCCTTGTTCCGTAGTCTCTTCCGGCGTAACAGCTTCAAGAGTTATGCCCGCTCTCAAGGTTGAACTTCCCTCAGTTACATATTCAGATTGAGTTGTTCCTCCAATAGGTGTAGTTACACCAGCAATCTGAGACGTTGTTGTTTCAGATTTGGAAGTTAATCCTTGTTCCGTAGTCTCTTCCGGCGTAACAGCTTCAAGAGTTATGCCCGCTCTCAAGGTTGAACTTCCCTCAGTTACATATTCAGATTGAGTTGTTTCTCCAATAGGTGTAGTTACACCAGCAATCTGAGACGTTGTTGTTTCAGATTTGGAAGTTAATCCTTGTTCCGTAGTGTCTTCCGGCGTAACAGCTTCAAGAGTTATGCCGGCTCTCAAGGTTGAACTTCCCTCAGTTACATATTCAGATTGAGTTGATTCTCCAATAGGTGTAGTTACACCAGCAATCTGAGACGTTGTTGTTTCAGATTTGGAAGTTAATCCTTGTTCCGTAGTCTCTTCCGGCGTAACAGCTTCAAGAGTTATGCCCGCTCTCAAGGTTGAACTTCCCTCAGTTACATATTCAGATTGAGTTGTTTCTCCAATAGGTGTAGTTACACCAGCAATCTGAGACGTTGTTGTTTCAGATTTGGAAGTTAATCCTTGTTCCGTAGTGTCTTCCGGCGTAACAGCTTCAAGAGTTATGCCGGCTCTCAAGGTTGAACTTCCCTCAGTTACATATTCAGATTGAGTTGTTTCTCCAATAGGTGTAGTTACACCAGCAATCTGAGACGTTGTTGTTTCAGATTTGGAAGTTAATCCTTGTTCCGTAGTCTCTTCCAGCGTAACAGCTTCAAGAGTTATGCCCGCTCTCAAGGTTGAACTCCCCTCAGTTACATATTCAGATTGAGTTGTTTCTCCAATAGGTGTAGTTACACCAGCAATCTGAGACGTTGTTGTTTCAGATTTGGAAGTTAATCCTTGTTCCGTAGTCTCTTCCGGCGTAACAGCTTCAAGAGTTATGCCCGCTCTCAAGGTTGAACTTCCCTCAGTTACATATTCAGATTGAGTTGTTTCTCCAATAGGTGTAGTTACACCAGCAATCTGAGACGTTGTTGTTTCAGATTTGGAAGTTAATCCTTGTTCCGTAGTGTCTTCCGGCGTAACAGCTTCAAGAGTTATGCCCGCTCTCAAGGTTGAACTTCCCTCAGTTACATATTCAGATTGAGTTGTTTCTCCAATAGGTGTAGTTACACCAGCAATCTGAGACGTTGTTGTTTCAGATTTGGAAGTTAATCCTTGTTCCGTAGTCTCTTCCGGCGTAACAGCTTCAAGAGTTATGCCCGCTGTCAAGGTTGAACTTCCCTCATTTACATATTCAGATTGAGTTGTTCCTCCAATAGGTGTAGTTACACCAGCAATCTGAGACGTTGTTGTTTCAGATTTGGAAGTTAATCCTTGTTCCGTAGTGTCTTCCGGCGTAACAGCTTCAAGAGTTATGCCCGCTCTCAAGGTTGAACTTCCCTCAGTTACATATTCAGATTGAGTTGTTTCTCCAATAGGTGTAGTTACACCAGCAATCTGAGACGTTGTTGTTTCAGATTTGGAAGTTAATCCTTGTTCCGTAGTCTCTTCCGGCGTAACAGCTTCAAGAGTTATGCCCGCTCTCAAGGTTGAACTTCCCTCAGTTACATATTCAGATTGAGTTGTTTCTCCAATAGGTGTAGTTACACGAGCAATCTGAGACGTTGTTGTTTCAGATTTGGAAGTTAATCCTTGTTCCGTAGTGTCTTCCGGCGTAACAGCTTCAAGAGTTATGCCGGCTCTCAAGGTTGAACTTCCCTCAGTTACATATTCAGATTGAGTTGTTTCTCCAATAGGTGTAGTTACACCAGCAATCTGAGACGTTGTTGTTTCAGATTTGGAAGTTAATCCTTGTTCCGTAGTCTCTTCCGGCGTAACAGCTTCAAGAGTTATGCCCGCTCTCAAGGTTGAACTTCCCTCAGTTACATATTCAGATTGAGTTGTTTCTCCAATAGGTGTAGTTACACCAGCAATCTGAGACGTTGTTGTTTCTGATTTGGCAGTTAATCCTTGTTCCGTAGTCTCTTCCGGCGTAACAGCTTCAAGAGTTATGCCCGCTCTTAAGGTTGAACTTCCCTCAGTTACATATTCAGATTGAGTTGTTTCTCCAATAGGTGTAGTTACACCAGCAATCTGAGACGTTGTTGTTTCTGATTTGGCAGTTAATCCTTGTTCCGTAGTCTCTTCCGGCGTAACAGCTTCAAGAGTTATGCCCGCTCTCAAGGTTGAACTTCCCTCAGTCACATATTCTGATTGAGTTGTTTCTCCAATAGGTGTAGTTACACCAGCAATCTGAGACGTTGTTGTTTCTGATTTGGCAGTTAATCCTTGTTCCGTAGTCTCTTCCGGCGTAACAGCTTCAAGAGTTATGCCCGCTCTCAAGGTTGAACTTCCCTCAGTTACATATTCAGATTGAGTTGTTTCTCCAATAGGTGTAGTTACACCAGCAATCTGAGACGTTGTTGTTTCTGATTTGGCAGTTAATCCTTGTTCCGTAGTCTCTTCCGGCGTAACAGCTTCAAGAGTTATGCCCGCTCTTAAGGTTGAACTTCCCTCAGTTACATATTCAGATTGAGTTGTTTCTCCAATAGGTGCAGTTACACCAGCAATCTGAGACGTTGTTGTTTCTGATTTTGAAGTTAATCCTTGTTCCGTAGTCTCTTCCGGCGTAACAGCTTCAAGAGTTATGCCCGCTCTCAAGGTTGAACTTCCCTCAGTTACGTATTCAGATTGAGTTGTTTCTCCAATAGGTGTAGTTACACCAGCAATCTGAGACGTTGTTGTTTCTGATTTGGAAGTTAATCCTTGTTCCGTAGTCTCTTCGGGCGTAACAGCTTCAAGAGTTATGCCCGCTCTTAAGGTTGAACTTCCCTCAGTTACATATTCAGATTGAGTTGTTTCTCCAATAGGTGTAGTTACACCAGCAATCTGAGACGTTGTTGTTTCTGATTTGGAAGTCAATCCTTGTTCCGTAGTCTCTTCTGGCGTAACAGCTTCAAGAGTTATGCCCGCTCTCAAGGTTGAACTTCCCTCAGTTACATATTCAGATTGAGTTGTTCCTCCAATAGGTGTAGTTACACCAGCAATCTGAGACGTTGTTGTTTCTGATTTGGAAGTTAATCCTTGTTCCGTAGTCTCTTCCGGCGTAACAGCTTCAAGAGTTATGCCCGCTCTGAAGGTTGAACTTCCCTCAGTTACATATTCAGATTGAGTTGTTTCTCCAATAGGTGTAGTTACACCAGCAATCTGAGACGTTGTTGTTTCTGATTTGGAAATTAATCCTTGTTCCGTAGTCTCTTCCGGCGTAACAGCTTCAAGAGTTATGCCCGCTCTCAAGGTTGAACTTCCCTCAGTTACGTATTCAGATTGAGTTGTTTCTCCAATAGGTGTAGTTACACCAGCAATCTGAGACGTTGTTGTTTCTGATTTGGAAGTTAATCCTTCTTCCGTAGTCTCTTCCGGCGTAACAGCTTCAAGAGTTATGCCCGCTCTCAAGGTTGAACTTCCCTCAGTTACGTATTCAGATTGAGTTGTTTCTCCAATAGGTGTAGTTACACCAGCAATCTGAGACGTTGTTGTTTCTGATTTGGAAATTAATCCTTGTTCCGTAGTCTCTTCCGGCGTAACAGCTTCAAGAGTTATGCCCGCTCTCAAGGTTGAACTTCCCTCAGTTACGTATTCAGATTGAGTTGTTTCTCCAATAGGTGTAGTTACACCAGCAATCTGAGACGTTGTTGTCTCTGATTTGGAAGTTAATCCTTCTTCCGTAGTCTCTTCCGGCGTAACAGCTTCAAGAGTTATGCCCGCTCTCAAGGTTGAACTTCCCTCAGTTACGTATTCAGATTGAGTTGTTTCTCCAATAGGTGTAGTTACACCAGCAATCTGAGACGTTGTTGTTTCTGATTTGGAAGTTAATTCTTCTTCCGTAGTCTCTTCCGGCGTAACAGCTTCAAGAGTTATGCCCGCTCTCAAGGTTGAACTTCCCTCAGTTACGTATTCAGATTGAGTTGTTTCTCCAATAGGTGTAGTTACACCAGCAATCTGAGACGTTGTTGTTTCTGATTTGGAAGTTAATCCTTCTTCCGTAGTCTCTTCCGGCGTAACAGCTTCAAGAGTTATGCCCGCTCTCAAGGTTGAACTTCCCTCAGTTACATATTCAGATTGAGTTGTTCCTCCAATAGGTGTAGTTACACCAGAAATATGAGACGTTGTTGTTTCTGATTTGGAAGATAATCCTTGTTCCGTAGTCTCTTCCGGCGTAACAGCTTCAAGAGTTATGCCCGCTCTCAAGGTTGAACTTCCCTCAGTTACATATTCAGATTGAGTTGTTCCTCCAATAGGTGTAGTTACACCAGAAATATGAGACGTTGTTGTTTCTGATTTGGAAGTTAATCCTTCTTCCGTAGTCTCTTCCGGCGTAACAGCTTCAAGAGTTATGCCCGCTCTCAAGGTTGAACTTCCCTCAGTTACGTATTCAGATTGAGTTGTTTCTCCAATAGGTGTAGTTACACCAGCAATCTGAGATGTTGTTGTTTCTGATTTGGAAGTTAATCCTTCTTCCGTAGTCTCTTCCGGCGTAACAGCTTCAAGAGTTATGCCCGCTCTCAAGGTTGAACTTCCCTCAGTTACGTATTCAGATTGAGTTGTTTCTCCAATAGGTGTAGTTACACCAGCAATCTGAGACGTTGTTGTTTCTGATTTGGAAGTTAATCCTTCTTCCGTAGTCTCTTCCGGCGTAACAGCTTCAAGAGTTATGCCCGCTCTCAAGGTTGAACTTCCCTCAGTTACATATTCAGATTGAGTTGTTCCTCCAATAGGTGTAGTTACACCAGAAATATGAGACGTTGTTGTTTCTGATTTGGAAGATAATCCTTGTTCCGTAGTCTCTTCCGGCGTAACAGCTTCAATAGTTATGCCAGCTCTCAGCGTTGAACTTCCTCCTATAGCATATTCAGACGGAGTTATTTCTCCAACAGCCGTAGTTATGCCAGGAGCCTTTGAAGTTGTTGTTTCTAATCTAGATGTTATTTCCTGTTCGGTTCTTTCTTCCGGTGTAACAATTTCAACAGTTACGCCGGATGTTAATTTTGAACTACCTTCTGTAGCATATTCAGACGGAGTTGTTTCTCCGGCGGCCGTAGTTATGCCAGGAGCCTTTGAAGTTGTTGTTTCTGATCTAAATGTTGTTTCCTGTTCAGTGTTTCCTTCTGGTATTACTACTTCAACAGTTACACCAGATGTTAATGTTGAACTTCCTCCTGTAGAATATTCAGACGGAGTTGTTTCTTCAGCAGCAGTAGTTACACCAGGAGTTTTTGAAGTTGTTGTTTCTGATCTAAATGTTGTTTCCTGTTCAGTGCTTCCTTCTGGTGTTACTACTTCAACAGTTACGCCGGATGTTAATGTCGAACTTCTTCCTGTAGCATATTCAGACGGAGTTGTTTCTCCAGCAGCCGTAGTTATGCCAGGAGCTTTTGAAGTTGTTGTTTCTAATCTAGATGTTGTTTCCTGTTCAGTGCTTCCTTCTGGTGTTACTACTTCAACAGTTACGCCGGATGTTAATGTCGAACTTCTTCCTGTAGCATATTCAGACGGAGTTGTTTCTCCAGCAGCCGTAGTTATGCCAGGAGCTTTTGAAGTTGTTGTTTCTAATCTAGATGTTGTTTCCTGTTCAGTGCTTCCTTCTGGTGTTACTACTTCAACAGTTACGCCGGATGTTAATGTCGAACTTCTTCCTGTAGCATATTCAGACGGAGTTGTTTCTCCAGCAGCCGTAGTTATGCCAGGAGCTTTTGAAGTTGTTGTTTCTAATCTAGATGTTGTTTCCTGTTCAGTGCTTCCTTCTGGTGTTACTACTTCAACAGTTACACCAGATGTTAATGTTGAACTTCCTCCTGTAGAATATTCAGACGGAGTTGTTTCTTCAGCAGCAGTAGTTACACCAGGAGTTTTTGAAGTTGTTGTTTCTAATCTAGATGTTGTTTCCTGTTCAGTGCTTCCTTCTGGTGTTACTACTTCAACAGTTACGCCGGATGTTAATGTCGAACTTCTTCCTGTAGCATATTCAGACGGAGTTGTTTCTCCAGCAGCCGTAGTTATGCCAGGAGCTTTTGAAGTTGTTGTTTCTAATCTAGATGTTGTTTCCTGTTCAGTGCTTCCTTCTGGTGTTACTACTTCAACAGTTACGCCGGATGTTAATGTCGAACTTCTTCCTGTAGCATATTCAGACGGAGTTGTTTCTCCAGCAGCCGTAGTTATGCCAGGAGCTTTTGAAGTTGTTGTTTCTAATCTAGATGTTGTTTCCTGTTCAGTGCTTCCTTCTGGTGTTACTACTTCAACAGTTACACCAGATGTTAATGTTGAACTTCCTCCTGTAGAATATTCAGACGGAGTTGTTTCTTCAGCAGCAGTAGTTACACCAGGAGTTTTTGAAGTTGTTGTTTCTAATCTAGATGTTGTTTCCTGTTCAGTGCTTCCTTCTGGTGTTACTACTTCAACAGTTACGCCGGATGTTAATGTCGAACTTCTTCCTGTAGCATATTCAGACGGAGTTGTTTCTCCAGCAGCCGTAGTTATGCCAGGAGCTTTTGAAGTTGTTGTTTCTAATCTAGATGTTGTTTCCTGTTCAGTGCTTCCTTCTGGTGTTACTACTTCAACAGTTACGCCGGATGTTAATGTCGAACTTCTTCCTGTAGCATATTCAGACGGAGTTGTTTCTCCAGCAGCCGTAGTTATGCCAGGAGCTTTTGAAGTTGTTGTTTCTAATCTAGATGTTGTTTCCTGTTCAGTGCTTCCTTCTGGTGTTACTACTTCAACAGTTACGCCGGATGTTAATGTCGAACTTCTTCCTGTAGCATATTCAGACGGAGTTGTTTCTCCAGCAGCCGTAGTTATGCCAGGAGCTTTTGAAGTTGTTGTTTCTAATCTAGATGTTGTTTCCTGTTCAGTGCTTCCTTCTGGTGTTACTACTTCAACAGTTACGCCGGATGTTAATGTCGAACTTCTTCCTGTAGCATATTCAGACGGAGTTGTTTCTCCAGCAGCCGTAGTTATGCCAGGAGCTTTTGAAGTTGTTGTTTCTAATCTAGATGTTGTTTCCTGTTCAGTGCTTCCTTCTGGTGTTACTACTTCAACAGTTATACCAGATGTTAATGTTGAACTTCCTCCTGTAGAATATTCAGACGGAGTTGTTTCTTCAGCAGCAGTAGTTACACCAGGAGTTTTTGAAGTTGTTGTTTCTAATCTAGATGTTGTTTCCTGTTCAGTGCTTCCTTCTGGTGTTACTACTTCAACAGTTACGCCGGATGTTAATGTCGAACTTCTTCCTGTAGCATATTCAGACGGAGTTGTTTCTCCAGCAGCCGTAGTTATGCCAGGAGCTTTTGAAGTTGTTGTTTCTAATCTAGATGTTGTTTCCTGTTCAGTGCTTCCTTCTGGTGTTACTACTTCAACAGTTACGCCGGATGTTAATGTCGAACTTCTTCCTGTAGCATATTCAGACGGAGTTGTTTCTCCAGCAGCCGTAGTTATGCCAGGAGCTTTTGAAGTTGTTGTTTCTAATCTAGATGTTGTTTCCTGTTCAGTGCTTCCTTCTGGTGTTACTACTTCAACAGTTACGCCGGATGTTAATGTCGAACTTCTTCCTGTAGCATATTCAGACGGAGTTGCTTCTCCAGCAGCCGTAGTTATGCCAGGAGCTTTTGAAGTTGTTGTTTCTAATCTAGATGTTGTTTCCTGTTCAGTGCTTCCTTCTGGTGTTACTACTTCAACAGTTACGCCGGATGTTAATGTCGAACTTCTTCCTGTAGCATATTCAGACGGAGTTGCTTCTCCAGCAGCCGTAGTTATGCCAGGAGCTTTTGAAGTTGTTGTTTCTAATCTAGATGTTGTTTCCTGTTCAGTGCTTCCTTCTGGTGTTACTACTTCAACAGTTACGCCGGATGTTAATGTCGAACTTCTTCCTGTAGCATATTCAGACGGAGTTGCTTCTCCAGCAGCCGTAGTTATGCCAGGAGCTTTTGAAGTTGTTGTTTCTAATCTAGATGTTGTTTCCTGTTCAGTGCTTCCTTCTGGTGTTACTACTTCAACAGTTACGCCGGATGTTAATGTCGAACTTCTTCCTGTAGCATATTCAGACGGAGTTGTTTCTCCAGCAGCCGTAGTTATGCCAGGAGCTTTTGAAGTTGTTGTTTCTAATCTAGATGTTGTTTCCTGTTCAGTGCTTCCTTCTGGTGTTACTACTTCAACAGTTACGCCGGATGTTAATGTCGAACTTCTTCCTGTAGCATATTCAGACGGAGTTGCTTCTCCAGCAGCCGTAGTTATGCCAGGAGCTTTTGAAGTTGTTGTTTCTAATCTAGATGTTGTTTCCTGTTCAGTGCTTCCTTCTGGTGTTACTACTTCAACAGTTACGCCGGATGTTAATGTCGAACTTCTTCCTGTAGCATATTCAGACGGAGTTGTTTCTCCAGCAGCCGTAGTTATGCCAGGAGCTTTTGAAGATGTTGTTTCTAATCTAGATGTTGTTTCCTGTTCAGTGCTTCCTTCTGGTGTTACTACTTCAACAGTTACGCCGGATGTTAATGTCGAACTTCTTCCTGTAGCATATTCAGACGGCGTTGTTTCTCCAGCAGCCGTAGTTATGCCAGGAGCCTTTGAAGTTGTTGTGTCTAATCTAGATGTTGTTTCCTGTTCAGTGCTTCCTTCTGGTGTTACTACTTCAACAGTTACGCCGGATGTTAATGTCGAACTTCTTCCTGTAGCATATTCAGACGGAGTTGTTTCTCCAGCAGCCGTAGTTATGCCAGGAGCTTTTGAAGATGTTGTTTCTAATCTAGATGTTGTTTCCTGTTCAGTGCTTCCTTCTGGTGTTACTACTTCAACAGTTACGCCGGATGTTAATGTCGAACTTCTTCCTGTAGCATATTCAGACGGAGTTGTTTCTCCAGCAGCCGTAGTTATGCCAGGAGCTTTTGAAGTTGTTGTTTCTAATCTAGATGTTGTTTCCTGTTCAGTGCTTCCTTCTGGTGTTACTACTTCAACAGTTACGCCGGATGTTAATGTCGAACTTCTTCCTGTAGCATATTCAGACGGAGTTGTTTCTCCAGCAGCCGTAGTTATGCCAGGAGCTTTTGAAGATGTTGTTTCTAATCTAGATGTTGTTTCCTGTTCAGTGCTTCCTTCTGGTGTTACTACTTCAACAGTTACGCCGGATGTTAATGTCGAACTTCTTCCTGTAGCATATTCTGACGGCGTTGTTTCTCCAGCAGCCGTAGTTATGCCAGGAGCCTTTGAAGTTGTTGTGTCTAATCTAGATGTTGTTTCCTGTTCAGTGCTTCCTTCCATTGTTACAATTGCAACAGTTACGCCTGTTTCTAAAGTTGAACCTTGTTTTGTAATATGTTCAGAGTGAGTCGTTTCTGCGGCAGGTGTAATTGCATCCGATATGAAAGTTGTTTTTTCTTGTCTAGAGGTTGAGGCTGTAATCGTAGTTATTTCTTCTTGAGAAGGTCTGAACGTGGTAGTTATATGTGAAGTACTAGTAGGTTCATTTGTAGCTTCTTTGATGGTTATTACCTCAATGGGTTCGATTTCGGTTATTACTTCTACAGGTATTTTACCATTTGGCGATAATTCTGTTGTAGTTAACACCTGCTCAGTGGCTGTAAATTGGTCCTTTTCAGTTCCTGGCACAGCTGTAACTGTAACGAGTTTTATCGTCGTACTATCAGAAATAGTTGTTGCTGTCGACGATTTTGTTGTGGTATCCATTTGGTCTTCCAGATTTGGAGGAGCCGTATAAACGGTTTCTTGTTTAGATTCAGTCGTTGTTCCTTTTATTGCCGTCACCGTTACATACGATTCCGTATTATCCGGTCCTAAATGATGTCTTGCTGTAACAGTTATCGTAGGTTCCCGTGTTATCGCTGTTTCTGTTGTTGTTACAATGTTTCTTGATTCGTTGAGAATCGATGCGTTTGTCGATTCAATTATGGAACTTGTAAAGAAAGTTATTCCCGATTCTGTCGTTGGTATGTTTCTAGTCATGCCCGACGTGAACAACGTTTCACCTGCTTTTTCAGTTTGGGTTTCTGATCCATCTGTTGATGCTGATGTAAACAATTTAGATGTTGTAAATTGATTAGATTCGATAGTTGGTGATCCTTCTGTCGTTGTACTTTGACCGATTGTTTCAGTTTGTAAATGTTTATTTGTTGTTGTTGTTGCTGTTGTTTCTTGTGTAATGTGTGTAATGTTTTCAGCATTCGTTTCAGTAATAAAGGATGTTGTTATTTGCGGTGCATCGGTAACATTGTAACTATCAGGATGTTTGCTTGTTATATATTCTTGTGTAGTAGTAGTCATATACGTCTGTGTAACAACATTTTCGTTAGTAGTTAATCTACTTGTGCTTTGTTTTGCTGTTGACTGTTCGTTATCATTAATAGTGGTTAAATAAGAACTCGTTTCTACTACAGGTGTTATTGTCATTTGTACCTCGGTTAGTGCAGCTCGCGTTGTGCCTTCATCTGTTGTTATAAAATAAATTTACTTTAAGAATGTACATCATTAAGTTAAAGTGTGGTTGTTTAATTTTTCATTTTGAGTGTTAATCTGAATTAATCATCTTTATTAATCTCATATAATATCATATTTACTAATATTTTGTATACATACATTAGAAAGCGCGTATAAGCAAATAATAGTTTAAGATCATGCAAATGACGAATGAGAAGATACACGCGAAAATAGAAATGAAGATAATGAGAATAGAAACGTATGAAATGGAAAAGACCTACTGAAGTTTACCAAATGATTCTTTATACATATGTTTATTTACAGCTATTGAATATTTAGAATTTCAAAGCTTCAATTCGCATAAAGAATCACATTACTCTCCTAACATAAAAGATCCAATAATATCGACAGAAACATATTCTATATAAACCCCTTCATACAATCGAAAAGAGACAACAAATAATAGCTAACGAAATGTTTTCAATGTCAATTTTGAAAAACATTCGTATCAGAAATAAATAAGAATACAGCAGTCTGTGCTTGCTCGCAAACAAGAACGCAGTGTATGTATACAGACTCAATTTTACAACAATTAACACTAATAAACTAATAATAGGGATATACAATTTACAATTCGCAAAGTGTTGCTATTTAATTATATATACATGTTAAATACAAGAAATGTACAGTTAATATGAGAGCCTGAAGACCGACAATTAAAAAGCTGAAAAACAAAAACACATATAACATTTACGTTAATAGCGACAAGCTGATGATGATGATGCATTAATTAATTCTCACTTGACGTTTCAGCACGATACTAATAATGCTCGATGCGATGATGATTTGCATAATGACGAACGAGGTTCTTGGAATTGTTTTTGGATAAAGGACGAACAATATAAATAAACAGCAACACATAGATTCGTGAACAATACGAACGTTGGTAACATGGAAAAGGACTTACCTTTGATGCAAGCGCCTGTTGTTGGATCACATGCCACTCCGGGAGGACAATGTTCGCATCCAGTTATTGTTGTCGGTGCTTCGACTGCAAAACATCACATTAAATCTTAATAAATTCGCATAACTCGGTTTCGGTGACTTATTTGTTAAAATCTATCACAAAAGTAAAATAGTTATGAAAGTGATCCATACTAATCTAAATACATTTTGTGCACATTTAGAACATCTGTTACGAAATTATTCAATTAGGTATGTTTAATAGTGACCGCCTGTAAGGTAAATACTTCTGTGAAATTAAACTCTAATTCTGAGTTAGTTTTGGTTTAGTATGTTCAATTATAAAGTCCTTTGAAAAATTGCTTGTACTAACACAAACTGATACAGTTACAACCATCACAAATCAGTTGTAGTGATGGACAATCGGTATGCTTTTGACATTGGCAAACTGCAAATTTTAATAATTAAACAATAATTATGTAAAACAAAACTGAAAAGTATTTCGTTAAACGTGCATAATTTGACAATAAGTCGTTTACCTTTAATGCAAACAGGTTGATGATCTTTGACCTGACAATCCTGGAAGCGATCGCATGGATTTAATGTGGCACATGGATTTTCGCATTTACCATTAATGCACGCCTGTTGCGATTGGCATTCCTGATGCGAGCGACAAGCTATGTCTATAGGAAACATCGGAAAAAAGAAAAAGAGAGATTCGTATAAGTATGTTCGTTTAAAAATTCGCTAAATTAACAAATGTTTCAATAAATGTCGACCATAAAAACAATAACATATCTACGAAGGAATACAATTCTATCTACGACAATAAGCGTATTTAAAAGCAGAAATTCCAATAAATACAAAAGCATAATAAACCCATCACCATATAATCAACAACAAATCAAACATAAAAAACCATCACCGAAAATACAAAACAAAGTACCAACGACCATAAATAAATAAAAAATAATACTGTACATATTTACAAAAGAAACTGAGATACTTGTAGAAAGTATATTTAAATTAAAATTATAGAAGAGTGATTTTCGTGTAAACGCCATGCACTCGTAGATATCCTAATTTCATTCTTGTTTTATTTGTTACAGAGATGCAGAGTAAGTATAATCATAGGAGTGTTCGAAACCATAACATCCTTTAGGTCCTAAAACTCCAAAAATAAATATCAATTAATCAATCAAGAATATACAAATGATATTATTATTAAACTTAAAATAAATATATACAACAAATTAAAAAAAAAGTACACGAGTAATTGCGTCGATGATTAAAAGCTGCTTTGCTCGGTGATTTGATTATATGAACTTAACGAATTAATTAAAAAGCATATGATGACTTCATAATGATTCGAATATTTACAACGTTGATTAAAATATTCTAAAGGATAATTTTCAGGAATATTCTCACCTCAAGATTAAATCTGAATTTTTCATACCAAATACTTTTCTTTTCGTCAACGTTCGTTGCCAAATTTATTCAACAAAGCCATTTTTTCGTCAAGACGCCATTTCTCATTGTACCGGATAATTGTGCGATTAACGATCGAGTGCAGAAAGTTTTCACAAAGAAATGTAACAACAAAATAAGAACACAAAGAAAAAAAACGACTAGACGATATTAGTAACATTCGCTAAAGTTAAACATATAAGACGTATAATAATTTTGTATTTTTGTTTTTAAGTTGTAACAGTAGTAGAAGAAGAAAAAACAAGATTTAGATGTAGAAAGAGTGGAAGAGAGAGTCGGAGAGCGAAATAGAGATGAGAGAGAGAGAGAGAGAGAGAGATTTAAAAATGTTGGGATTTTTAAATTGAACAGGCCAATTATCTGTACTTCAAGAGTATAATGCCTTTGGTAAGTAGATAACGACGGGTAGCGCAAGAAGGTTTGTAGTAAAAAATAAAAAAATATGTATATAATAATATATAATATAATGCGTAAAATATTTTCAACGAAAGCAACGTGGATCATTGTATATTGCTCGATCATTGTTTCCGTCAAGCACAAGATAGTGTGTAGTAGTGTGTACCTGTGTTAATCAATTTAATTTTACCTTTGAGACATCCGTACTTTGAATCGGATTTATATCCAGGCGGGCAAAATTTGCAGATCGGTTTATGATCTTCGACATAGCACGGCGTATTGGCGGGGCAACTAGCTGCGGCACACGGATCTTCGCATTTAAACGCTCTACACGCTTGATCAGCCGGACATCCGCTGTCCCGCAAGCATATCGACAGTACCGGATTGCAATTTCGCATGCAAATGCACACCGGCCGATGGTTCAACACCTCGCACGCCTTGTCCGGACCGCACGGCGATCTCTTCGTCGTCGCCGTGCACGGACTCTGGCAACGGCCCTCGATGCACGCCGTGTTCGACGTGCACTCGTCGTCGTGCGAGCAATCGAGGTGGTCGCTCGCGCACGATATCTCGCCGTGCTCGTTCACGACGAAACCGTTCTTGCACACGCATTTTGCCCGATGGCTGTGCACCTCGCACTTCTTGTTCTGTTTGCACCTTACGGCGGCATTCTTGCACGGATTGAAACATTCGCCGAGCGCAACGTTGCACGCCCTGTTCGACGGACAGTCGTCGTCGTCCGTGCACTTCAATTCGGCCGTCGACGGTCTCGGCTGCGTGCTGTCGCATCTCGGGTCCGGACGGCACGCGCTGTTCGCCATTCCGACGTAACATTGCGGGCAAGTGCAGCGCGGTCGGTGCAAGACGGTCTTGCAGAGGGCGTTCAATCCACAAGCGCCTCTTAACGTACACGGGTCGATGCATTTTAAATTGATACAGGCCTTTTCATTCGGACATTCTAGGTCATTGCTACATTCCGCGTCTATTGTTTTCGGTTTTTAGATTTTTGTTTGTTTGTTTGTTTTCGCAGTGGTAGTAGTAGTAGTGGTAGTAGTAGTACATCGGGGATTGGCAAGAAAAGAAAAGCTTTCGTAAGAACCGTGAAAGGAAGTATCACATCTCACATACAAAAAAATTATATTAAATTAAAAATAAATAAATTAAAATATCACATGCCATGTTTGTGATAATAATAAAAGAGTCAGAGAATGAGAGAAAAATGAAAGAGGCCATATCTCAACGAGTCCGAACAAAGCGGCAGTATTTACAAGCAAAATAAATAAAATAAAATATATAAAAATAAATAAATAAATAATAATAAACAACTTTCAGCCGAGCAAAAACATGTACACTAATAAAACAGTAAATAATATATCAACAATGTGAGAATGCTCCTTTCATAGTTCCCAATCTGACTTTTTCATTTATTTCCTTCTTTTTTTTTCAATTAAATCTTGTTTTTACTTCAGTATGTTCACTTACATAGTTTCAGGATAAGTTCGAACTTAACTTAATGATTTACGCTATCACAATTAGGAAAATAAATGCTTTAGAGGGATGTTGTTTAAGCAAAATTCAATTTCTAACAAAAGATCACGCATTATAGTAATTTAATCCGCGACGTAACTTTGTTTTAAACTATTTAATAAAGATTGGCGAAGTAATAACTAAAAGGCATTCATATGAAATTCATCGTCCAGTAAAAATAATGCTTCAATTTCGAAAGTAATTTTTTGTTAAGATCAATAAAAAGATCCGAGTTTCGTTAAAAGCCGCTTTTGCAGATCAAAAAATAATAATTTATTGTCATATTTTACTTTCTCTAACTTGATATCATGAATAGGAGTTTAACAAAGGCAAAATCATTGGTTGAGATGTGCACATTTCACCTTAAGAGAATATGTACTAGAAACGAGAAGATGATAGACTTTGTCCACTTGGAAGAATCAATCGAAGCAGCACTCATTATAGTCAGATGGTTGCAAACTAGTAGATTGGCTCATGGACGTTGGACGTCATATGTTGATGGCAATTTAAATGAAAGTTTCATTTATTTATCAGCACAATTGTACTAATATGTTATGCCAAAAATGGTGGCGCTAAATTCATCAATGGAATCCCTCTGACTTTAGTGATTAACCCTAATTTTGATGGTAGCATGAGGATGTTGATAGTATGAAGTTGATAAGTATAGCTGAATTATAACTTTTTTTGAGTTGCAACGTTCAAAGTAGTATGCTGAATGCATGGTGTATGATGACACAACATGGCAATATTAAATCTGCTCTTAATGCAAACTTTGCCAAATGCGATTTTCCGCTGAAATAATGTCAAGCCCTTATGTTTAACTTATGTTTAAGGTAAGTTTTTGCAAGAAATAAATCTACAAAACCTGCAACTGCTATGTATTTGTCACAAAGGCAATAAAGTATATTGCTTTTCAAATAGAATTCTTGTAATTTATATGAAAAATAATGCCACTGTTCCAATTTATAACTGCAAGAATTCCTCAGTGGTATAATATTCTTTTAACGAAACTCTGATCATTTTATAGATACTTATATCGATGATAATTCAGCCAAAAAATCAAACTGTTAGCTTAACTTGTACTTGGTGGTAAATGGTAATTGTTGTAAATGGGAATCTTTGGGAAATACCCGATTGAAATTTGAAATCTGTATAGGTAGTGACTATAATTTTGAAATCAAATATGTAACTTTATATAAGAAGAATCAGTGAATTTCAATTTTCTTTTTGCAAATTATCCTGTAACTATGTAAGTACTTCGATTACTACATCTACTGTTGTTTGCGTGGAATGTGTATATGAATGGAATGGTCTTAGGATTGTTGTGAAAGGCAGATTGGAACCCTGAAGTGTAACATTCCACATGAGGAAACTATTATGTGTGAACGTGTGTAATTTATATATAAAATATTTACAAATTATTTAAAAAAATTATAAATCAGTAAAAATTAATACCGATAATATATGAAAATTAAATTGAATTAATAAAAATTAAATAATATGTGTAATTAATTAACCGTTACCAAAAAAAAAAAATACTTGCTCTCATTTTTAATGTTTGTGTGTTTAATTTTTAAATTAATTCAAAATCTAACTAAATTAAAAAAAAATATGTAAGTTATATAGGTACGCAATGTAAATAAATGGATACTCGTGCGAAATATAAAAAAAATTTACAACTGTGATCGATTATGTATATGTATAAAATATGTACGAATATTAATTACTTTGAACTAATCGAATGCAATAGAGAATAATAAATGCAAAATAATGAGATGGCAGTAAGCTTATGTACTGCAAATTTATTGTTAAACGGTGTGTACGTGTGAATGTGTTCGTGTTCTCGTATATTAGCGTTAACCATTTTACACGGGCACTTACCCCTAAAGCACTCAATTTCCGGCCGACCGGAAGTTCCCGGCAAGCAGCGACAAACGAAGAACGCGTGCTCGCGCAAACATTCCGCATTCTTACCACAACCTTCGGTCCTACAATCGACGACGCCTCTCTCGGCGGTACCTGAAAACGAACGAATGCACAACGCTTACTATAAGTAATCGCTCCAATTCGACAGCATTCGTGTCACTCACACTCGATGGTCGGATCGCCGATAGGATACTCCTCGGGGCAGTAGCATTGCGCGCTTTTACCGTTGACCACGCGACAATCGGCGTTCGCGCCGCACAATTTATCCTTGCACAGATTCTCCATGGGCCCCTGACACTTGCAACTCTTGAGCGGATCGCCGACGCAACCGGGCGCGCACGAGCACATGTAACCGTTCGCCGTGTCTTTGCACTTTGCGTTCACGCCGCACGGATTCCGCGAGCACTGTTCGACCTCGACTTTCTTGCACTCGATCCGCGCGTTTCCTATGTAGCCGAGCGGACACGAGCACTGCGCCTCGCGGTCGATCACTTTACATTGCGCGTTCACGCCGCACGCGTTACTCTCCAGACATGGATTTTTGCACGCGCCATCGCTGTCGCAACGCTTATTCAGATCGCAATCGTCGTCGCGACGGCATTCGTACGGCGCGCAACCTTTCATCGGGTCGCCGCGGTATCCGTCGGGGCAGAAGCACAGTTTGCGGTGATTGGACACTTTGCAAATTGCGTTCGATCCGCATGCCGCGTCGTATTTGCACGGATCGCGGCATTGCCTATCGACGCACGTCTCGTCGATGCCGCAATCGCTGTTCGATTTGCAACCGGGCACGCACGCTCCACTCTGACAGACCTGTCCTTGCGCGCAATTACCTTTGCCGCTGCACTTCGTGCGACATTTACCGCTCACGCACGTTTCGCCGCAACCGCATTCCGCGTCCGCGTGGCAGGATTTCGTGCAGTAGCCGATTTCGTCGCACTCGCAAAATCCGTCGCATCGCGTCACCGGCTTGACGCACGAGAGCTGCGGATTGCCCAAATAGTTCGACGGGCAACTGCACTGGGCAAGATGATTGACGACCTTGCATCGGGCACACGTGCCGCACGTCACGTGGCCGTCGCACGGATTCTGGCACTTGCTATCGATGCACGCTTGTTTCGATTCGCACGACGCGTCGCTGCGACAGCCGATCTCGCAGATTCTGTTGTTGCAGATTTGGTTCGGTCCGCACTTGGAGTCGGAGTTGCAGATCGATTTGCACACGCCGCTTATGCAACGTTCGTCGGATAAACAATTGCGGTCGCTGGAAAGAACAGGATATGCAATTGTTTAATAAAAGGAAGTCTAAATAAGTCATGTACATTGCATAAAAATCTAGCTAGGTTAAAAATGTGCAAACAATCATATAAACCTATTAATTGCCATATCTTTGACTTTCCCATGACTATAAATCTTAAAGACTAAATCGTTGAAACAAATTAAGGGCGAAAATCGGGTTTTAACCCACAATCCTGCATCTTATTCACGGCGTTTAACAGGGTGCAATCATTATCTACCTCACAAAACTTCATTTAGCAATGAAAGGAAAACATTTCTATGATTTAATACCAAATCAAAGTGGTTGCATCAATTTAAATTCAGCAACCTAAAGATTATTTTAAATAGTTCTTCGATGAACTTTTTCAAACAGTGCTAATTGTTATATTGCAATCGCAGGAGCACATTTACAATCAAAACATTGTTTGGACGCAAATTAACAAACTTACAGTGTTTTTATATAAAACAAGTTATAGAACTTTTGAGACATACTTTGACTTTGGCAAACATATGGCAATGTTAACAAATGATAATGTACGTGAAAATTTTTGTCAACTATGGAATGACACATAAATATAAGACCACTACATTCTTGGGCATAACTTTTGTTGTGATTTCAATAATAGATTATATGCAATGATCCTTTTTTCAATTTTTTATAAAAAAATATTGAAATTTGCATTATATGGTAACAGAAAAAGAATTATGTGCTTTTAATAAGGTTCACCTATGAAAATCATAAGGAGCAGTTGGAAAATTTGCACAAACACGCATTAAACAAAAGAAAACTTCTTATAGAAATCAATAGTTTTCAAAATAATTAACTGGGCATAGCACTATAACAATCTGGACGTACGTAATCCCATGTTGGAAACTTGAGACAAAATGGGTCTTATTAAATACATGTCAACATTCAAAGAAGATTGCCGTGTATTTAATCGACGGTAATTAATATTGAATTTTGGCTAATAATAGGAAAATGCACATGTCTGAGAGTTGATTAATTTAAGTTGAATGCAAACTAGCTGACTTTTCTATATGAAATCTTTGATCTCCTTTGGACAAACTTTTTAAGACTTGAATAAATTTTCCCATAAGGAGATTTTGCGGATTCGCAGAGTTATACGAACCATACAACAGTTTCTCAGTTCAAGCTGAAGAACTATTGTCTTCATGGTACTTTTCAATTTTATTTTGTCAGGTACCTTATAGATGCATTTTGTGATGCTGAATCGAAAAACATCAGTTTGCTTCGATTGGTAAAGGACAACAAACTTTATACGCGAAAATGTAGTGGTTTTATATTTGCGTATCCCCCCTTATATAATTAATTAACTTCTTATTTTAACCGTTTCTTTCAGGTAAACGGTCATTTTAATGATCGTAATATTTGATGCGCGCACATGCTTCCTTACCTCCTGCAAACGTCCTGACAATACCCGCCGTAGCAAACGCGACCGTCAAGGCACTCGGTGTCCGAATAACACGGAACGATCGGATGTTGACAATATTCCAATGGGTTACCGACAAGCGGCACGGGACACGTGCACAATTTCCGATGCTCGACGACGGAACATCCGGCGTTGGTGCCGCACGCCGTAGGCGACGCGCACGGATCGACGCAACCGTTAGCGATGCATTCGTGCTGCGGCGAACAATCGGCATTGCTCCTGCATCCGATCGCGCACAATAATCCCTCGCATATTTCGCCGGCCGCACAATCGTGGTCCTTCCGACACAACGGCTTGCAAATACCGGAAGCCACGTCGCAGCGCTCGTTACTCAAACATCCGTCGTCCGACGCGCAAATGCTCTTGCACAGATTGTTCATGCATACGTTCCCGATCGGGCATTGTTTGTTCTCCGTGCACGATTCCGCCGGCGCTCGAACGCAGGCGATCTTCGCCGTCGGACTCGGCACGAAATCTTTGCCGCACGTGCACGAGGCGCGATGATTGGAGACGGTGCAATAGGCGTTCGGGCCGCACGGCGAATTCTCGCACGGGTTCGTGCACACGTTGTTCCTGCACGATTCCGTCGCGCCGCAGTCCTCGTCCTGATGGCAACCGTACGTGCACATGTTGTTCAGACAGATGTGGCCCAGGAAGCAGTCGTGGTCGAAGCGGCACGTCAGCTTGCACTTGCCGTCGATGCATTTCTCGTTCAGCGCACAATCGTTATCGACGTTACATGTCGGGCAACACACGCGGTTGCTGCACACTTCGTGCGGACTGCAATCGCTCTCCGTCGTACACGAGAGCGGAACTGAAAAAGAATAAGTTTTGAAGTGAGAAATTACGATATACCAATAGACAAATGGAAATTAAGATGATTTCTGTGGCTTTATATGGAAGCATGAAAAAGCAAGATTGTTGTTTATGTCTGAGCCAGAGTTTTGAATAAAACTCAATAAAAATACAGTTTTTAGAGTTTGGTATAAATTGTCCGTTGGTATTTCAATATAAAAGCCCGAATTACCAGGAAATATTATTATAGAAGCAAAGTAAGCAAGTGGGGTTCGGAAAATAATATTAGGTCGGTGTATAATTATCCGCCGTTTTTGAATGTTATTTTTTAAGTGGTTCGCAACAAAAATATTTATCGTAAAGACAATCAAATGTTTAATAAAGGTTCAAATTATCATCCATTTCAATTGCAGCCTTCTATTTGCTTGCTAGGTGGCCAATTCCACGTGTACAAAAGAGCTAAAAATTTGCATCTGTGAATGCCCTCACGTCGGTTACCAAGTAAATAAAATATTCGTACACTTTACCAGTTTTTCAGCGAACGATTTATATGGTGATCTGTGCGAATATTTTGATTACTTGGTAACTTGTATGGGCATGCAAAGTTGGACATTTTTAGCTCTTTTGTACACGTGGAATTGGCCAACTAGCAAGCAAATGGGAGGCTGCAATTGAAATGGATGATAATTTGGATTTTAATTAATAAGTTAATGGTGCTTACGAATATTTTTTGTGTTGCGAACTGCCTAAAAAAGAGCGTTCAAAAACGGTGGATAATTAAACACCCACCTAATAATTCGCAAAGAAATGTGAATATCTTAGATTGATAAAAGTCTAAATTAAAAAGAAACGAGCATTAAAGGACTTCGAATGGTAAGTACCACAAAATCGTTTTTGAATTAACAGTAAGTTTAGCCTTGAGTGAATATAAACTGATTTAAAGTACATTAATTGTCTGTATTTTCAAAAAAGCTACAAGTTAATGTAAGTAATATTGAAGAAAGAAACAGAAACATAATCCGGTGATTAGAAAACTTTAATAACGAAATATCAGCAAATCGATATTATTCATTAAGAAATCTGGTGATTCCAATAATGAAGTAATAAAAATGTTTATGTTGCTTAAAATTTCAGCTAAAGATTGGGATTCATTACATTCTAAATAAGCTATTCCAAACGGCAGAAGCTAGTCCTAATTTAACAAAATTAAGTGTAATAATAAGTTGCAAGATCATTTGAATTTGATTGAATTTTTCAAATTCCAGCAGAATCCACTCATTTTATAAGTGTTATCAAAAAAAGTTGCAAAAATGTCATGTAAATTATAATTACAAAACAATGATTCAAACTCATTTCGCTTTTATGTTTATAACAAGAAATTAATGAGAAATCGCAAATTAAAAAAAAAAAAAAACAATAAAGTCACTTACTTCTCATACACTCAGTTGCTGAATCGCCGGTGAATCCTTCCGGACACTGACACGATTTGATATGATTCAATACGACGCATTGAGCGTTCAATCCGCAAGACGATTTCAATTCGCACGGATTCAAGCATTGTCCTTCCACGCATTGTTCGTTCAGGCCGCAATCGTCGTTCGACAAGCACGTTGCTGCAAAATTAAAACGCACTCATAAGCAATCATTATTCCAAAAAAAAAAGAAAGAAAGAAAAAAAAAGCATTCTTACGTCTGCAAACGTCGCCGTAACAGTAAGTGTTCGACGGGCAATCGATGCTCGACCGACACGCGATCGTTTTCGGCCGGCAGCCGATCGACGCGTCCGCGGCGTTACCCTCGTAACCGCTTCGACACGTGCAATGACCGACGTGATCGACGGCCACGCATTCGGCGTTCGGACCGCATCGCGTGTATTGACAAACGTCGCGGCACTTCGGCGCGCCGCCACTCGTCACGCACTCCGTCGTGATCGGGCAATCGTCGTTCGTGTGACATTCGCCGGGCAATCGACATCCGGCGTTGTACGGATCGCCAATGTATCCGGCCGCGCAGTAACATTTGAACGAGCCGCGCGCGTTCTCGCACTTGGCCGACGGGCCGCACGGCGAGTCCGCACAGAAATCCATCATCGTGCAATCGGAGAGCGGATCGCCGGTGAAACCCGGCTGACAGTAGCAGATTTGCGTGTGCCGTTCCGCCGAGCAGAGGGCGTTCTTGCCGCACGGATTGTTCACCAAACAGGCAATTTTACACGTGTTCTTATCGCATAATTTATCGTTCGTACACTCGTCGTCCGTCTCGCATTCCGTCCGCTTGCATCCTTGTTTCTCGTCGTACGGATTGCCTTTGTAGCCCGACTTGCACGCGCAACTGTACCGATGATCGCTTGCGGTACATTCGGCGTTACGGCCGCAGCTCGCGCCGCTGCAGACGTCCACGCAGTCGGTTTGACCGACGGAGTTCTTCAAGCATTTCTCGTTAGGATCGCAATCGTCGTCCACCAGGCACTTGTACTCTTGCATGCAGATGTTGTTGTGACAGAACTGAAAGTCCGGGCACGTGCTGTTCGACTTGCAGGTCGGTTGGCAAACGTCCTGAATGCACAATTGCTCGCCGATGCAGTCTCGCGCAGTTAGGCACACGGCTGAAATAATGAATAAACGATTATAATGTTTCGATTAATAAGGCCCGTTTTCCTGGCTGCGTCTTGCGTCTTACAACGTGCGGAGTCCGCAGGGTACTTGCGTCTTGCGCGGGACGCGTGCTTCTTAGGACTCACTCGCCAAGCGACGAGTCAAAACGAAGCACGCTGCGTCTTAAGAATATATGCGTAGAATGCTGAAACATCTTGTTATATTTTGATTTTCTTGCGACTGCTTTTGATTTTTTTTTTGCTAAAATATAATGTGAATATCTCAGTATCTTGTTATATTTTACCCTATTTTTCGGACCCGAAATAAAATATACAAGAATTTGTTTTTATTAAAAAGTTTTCTATTGATAAAACTATTTTGTCATACTGAATTTGTTATTACCGGGTCATCCCTTATGATTATCGCTGAAAACTCTCTGTTTCCGTTGAAAAGCATCATTCTAATCATTCGAAAATAGTATTTCAAAGACCGCGGAAACCCCGATGAAAATGATATTCTATCGAATATTGCTGTATCATTAAAAACAACGATCACTCATATTTGTAAAAAAATGTTAATAATTAGTCGTAACTTTTCTTTCGAGCAATACGTTTCTTTCGTATTTACCTTTTTATTAGTTAGAAATCATTAAAAAATATGTCTACTAGTCTTCAATTTTCAAATTCAGAAGATGAAAAATAACTCTACTCCTCGACTGTTTGTAAGTACGCAGGCGCTTGACGCACTTCGTTCCGCTCTTAGGAAAACGGGTGATTGTGCGTCTCATGCTGCGTAACGTGCTGCGGAGTTTGCTTTTCTAAGCCGCAAGACGCAAGACGCGAGTAGGAAAACGCCGCTTTTGATAAATCGGTTTGTTAACTTACAATTGCAAACGCCGTAAACGCACTTCGTTCCGGACGGACACTGATTGTCGGCGGCGCAGTATTGCAGCGCGACGCAACCCAATTGAGCGTCGCCGGTGTAACCGGCTTTGCACGTGCATATTCCCACGTGATTGGTGACCGTGCAGTCGGCGTTCGTGCCGCAAGCATTGACGATCGTGCACGGATTCGCGCACTTCGCATCGATGCAGATCTTATCGGACGAGCAATCGTTATTGTCGTTGCATTCGATCGGTTGGCATTCGACCAGGGCGTCGCCTTTCGTCTTCGCCGGGCATCTGCACGTCAGCTCGTGATTGACGATCAAACATTCCGCATTGCGGCCGCAACTGTTGAGATTCTCGCACGGGTTCCTACAGCGATTATCCGCACAAACGGCCGACGATGGACAATCGGAATCGGCGAAACAGTCGCCCGGTTTTCGGCAACCGCCGCGTATCGGGTCGCCGATTAATCCTTCCGGACACGCGCATTGATAACTACCCGGTAAGTTTTGACATCTAAAACAGAAAAACAAGACGTTTTATGAATATGTTTTGAAATTAAAATGTACAGTAGGGTCCTGCCAGAGCAAATCTCTCATAAGGGACTTACTTTTAAGTAGGAAAAGGTATAAAATCAACTTTAAATTAAATTTTCTTCTTTTGTCCCTCACGAAATTGAATTTGCTTGAAATAATGCTCCAAATCGAACACTAATGTACTTTGAAATCACCAAAGATTCTAAAGATAACTTACATTGCCGTGGCATGACACGGATTGCTGTTGCACTCGTCGATGTCTTCGCAAACGTTGTTAACAATTTGATAACCCTCGAAGCAGGAGCAAAGCGGCAAATGATCTTTGACCAAGCACGAACCTTTACCGCAATCGACTACATCGCACGGATCTGAAAACAGAATCATGCCAATCAAATGTCTCTCATTTCAATTCAATCGAGACCGTTCGCTGCTATTCAGCGACGATCCGGATCACTTACTGATGCACTTGTTGGCATCGATGTGACAAACTTTGTCCACCGGGCAATCGTCGTTGGTCGTGCACTCGACTTTGAAGCATCCCAGTTCCGCGTCGTTAGCGTCGCCCAAATAACCGTTGTGACACGTACACGTCGCACGGTGATCGTAATTGCTGCACACGGCGTTCGGGCCGCAAGTCTTCGTCAGACACTCGTCCAAGCATTTGCCATTGTGACAGGCCAAATGGTCGGCGCAGTCGCGATTCGAATTGCACCGGTCGGGCGGCACGCAACCGGGCTCGACGAACGGATCGCCGACGGTCCCTCGCGGACAGACGCAACGGTACGAGCCGGGCACGTTGGCGCATCGCGCCGTCGGATGACACGGCCGCTCCTCGCACTCGTCTATGTCGAGGCAACCGTGCGGACTGCCGATGTAACCGTTCGCGCATCGGCACTTGTTGCGCACGCAAACTTGAGCGTTCTGGCAATCGGCGTCGATCGTACAACCTTGCTGACACAATCCGTTCGTGCATATCTCGCCCGGCAAGCAATTGCTGTCGCCCAGACAGACTTTCGTGCAAATGTTATCGTTGCACCGTTCGCCCAGCGCGCAAATCGTATTGTCCGCACACGGCAAACTGCACTTGTTCGCGATGCACATGTGCGCCGACGGGCATTCGTTGGTCGATACGCACGCGGTCGGATGCCGGACGCAACCCTCTTCCGGCGTCGGGTTCGCCTCGAAGCCGGCCGGGCAATCGCAAATCGCGCGGTGTTCGACGACCGAGCAGAGGGCGTTCGCGCCGCACACTTCCTTGTTGTTGCACGGCGACTGACACGTGTTGTTCACGCAGGCGTGATTTAAATTGCACTCTTTGTTACTCCTGCAGCCGATCACGCAAATCCCGTTCACGCACGCCTGATCGTTGCGACACTGGCTGTGATCCGCGCACGGCACCATGCACATGCTCTGCAAACATTTCTCGCCGGCGACGCAATCGTCGCTCGTGCGACACACCGGTTTGCATTGCCCGTTGAAACACGCCTCGTTCTCGCAATCGACGTCGCCCGCGCAACTGACGGACACGCGTAAACATCCCTGTCCGCCCGGCGACGGAATGAACCGTTGCGGACACGTGCACACCGCTTTGCGATTCTCCACCGAGCACAAAGCGTTCGGGCCGCATTTGATGCGGTCGCACGGATTGACGCATTTCCCTGCCTGACACACCGACTGAACGGGACAGTCCCGGTCGCCGTTCGGACAGTTTCCTTCCGGTCGGCATCCGCTCGCGTACGGATCGCCGATGTGATTCGGCGGGCACTTGCAAGCGTAGCCGGTCGATGTCGCCTCGCAGACGGCCGACGTGTGGCACGGATTCGGATTGCACGATTCCGTTCGCACGCATTCCACTTCGGGTATCGGATTCGGCTTGAAACCGACCGGACACTGGCAGATCGACTTGTGATCGTCGCCGATACAAACGGCGTTCGCGCCGCACGAGTCCTCTTCGCACACGTCCGCGCAAGTGTGCGTCAACCGGTTGCACAATTGCGACGGCGGGCAGTCGATGTTGTAAACGCACGGCACTTGCTGGCAGCCTTTGTCCATGTCGGTTGGGTTTCCTACGTAAGAGCCGGGCGGACATTGGCACTGCGGCACGTGATTGTTCACGATGCAAACGGCATGCAAACCGCACGTGATCGCGTCGCACGCGTTCTGACACTTCATCACGCCGCTTTTCTGATCGCGTCTACAAGTTTCCTGCTCGGTGCATTGCACGTCCGTCGTGCATTCGTCTCTGAATATTGGCCCGCAACCGTAACGATCGTTCGGATTACCCGTAAAACCGGCCAGACATTGACAACCGGCCTTGTGATCGATAGCGACGCATGCGGCGCTATGCGGACACGTGAACCCATCGCAAGCCGGCACGCACTTGAACACGCCCAACGGATCCGGCAGGCACGCGGCCGTCGACGAACACTCGGCGTCGTCGGTGCAATCGGGTATCGACGGTTTCTCGCACGCGGACGTA
Source organism: Hololepta plana (assembly GCA_963695495.1). Taxonomy (NCBI): domain Eukaryota; kingdom Metazoa; phylum Arthropoda; class Insecta; order Coleoptera; family Histeridae; genus Hololepta; species Hololepta plana. Next base: position 4,433,376 of record OY968832.1, on the reverse strand, counting down.
ACCGGATTCCACAAGTAATCCGATTTGCATATGCAAACCGGCCGGTGTCTGCTGTCCAATTTGCACGTTTCGTGCAAGCCGCAAGCGATCGCCTCGCAAGCGTGCACGCACTTATGGTAACCGTCGTCCGCAACCGCGCAGATGTCGCCCTCCTTGCAGTCCTGATCGCTCGTGCAGCCCCTATTGACGCGCTCTTCCGGCTGACAGCCGACGTTCAAGTTGCCCGGATTTCCGTGGTATCCGGTCGCGCAAATGCACGACGATCGGTGATTCTCGACGACGCATAACGCGTTCGGGCCGCATTGTACTTTACTGCACGCGTCCACGCATTTCCTCAGTCCTTTGGCGAATTGGAAGCAAATGTCCGTGTCCTTGCAATCGCCGTCGTTCACGCAGTGGCCGCTCAGCGTGCAACCGACGCGCGGGTCGCTCGCGTCGCCGACGTATCCGGGCGGACAGACGCATCCGCCTCGGTCGCACGTCGCTCGCGGACCGCACTTCGTGTGCTCGCACAAGTTCTCGCAGCGTCCGTCGTTGCACGAGTAACCGTCCGGGCACAAGACGTTGCTGTTGCACGCGCAGGATTCCGCGTCGAGACAGATGCCGCCGTGCACGGAGGCGCACACGATGAACGGATTGCCGGCGTAGCCGTCCTTACACCTGCAATCGTAGCTGCCCACCGTGTTGATGCAAACGGCGTTCTCGCCGCAAGCGTTCCCGTTACTGCACTCGTCGACGTCGCGGCATTCGACGTACGGGTTGCCCGCGTGGCCGCCCGAACACACGCAATCCACCGCGTTGTAACTCTCCCTGCATCGCGCACCTTTTCCGCACGTCGTCGTACTGCACGACTTCCGCTCGATCGCGTTGCAAGCCTTGTACGGATTGCCGATCGTTCCCGGATTGCACGCGCACTGGTTCGTGATGCCGTATTCGCAGTGCGCGTTCGTGCCGCACGATGGATTACAGTCGGGCGCGATGATCGCTGCGTCACGAATAGAAAACGGTTAATTACGAGTGGATTAGTTTATGAACGCAATCGAGCACTTACGTGGCATGCAAATCAGTTCGGGGTTGCCGATGAAAAAGTCGTCGCACACGCATTTGTTCGTGCTTCGGTCGCAGTGCGCGCCCACGCCGCAGACGACGTTCTCGCATCGTTCCTTGCACCGGCCGCTGATGCAGACCTGCGGCGCCGCGCACGGATTCGATTGCGAGCAGAGATCGGTCAGGCACTGGCCGCCGGCGAACGGGTTCCCGATGAAGCCTTCCAAGCATTTACACGTCGGTCCCTCGTTTGTTACGATGCATTGGGCGTTTGAGCCGCACATGAAACCGTCGCAAACTGTAACAATTAACATTAGTAATTATTAGGCTATTGTTATTGTTTATTGTAATTTTGGAAAATGTTGAATGGAACTTGAGCGTATAAAATCAAAAATGTGGCTAAGGCAGTGCAATTTTTTATGATCATGATTTGATGTTGATTCACCAAATATAAGTCGCTATGTCAATTCGAAGTTCAATGGGGATCTAAAGATTCAATAAATAATAAATGAAACATATCGTAAAGCAGCTAATGAATTAAAAACGTTTTAAATATTGATCCCCCCCCCCCCCATAAGAATCTGAATTTAATTGCAATTTATATTCTTTAATTTACTCGGACAAGAACAGCATTAATGTGACATTAACAAATTAATATAATAATGCTTGCGGTAAACACTTCCGAATAAAATCGGGCATCCAAAGGGGTAGACCTTAAAAATTTGACGAACATAAATATTTCGAGGTAATGACTGCTTCTGATAGAAAATTTTCCGCCCTTTGCGATGGTGCCATTCACACTTTGCTGATGATTATAATTAACGAGATGTAAGGGAAAACCTGAGGATAATAATGTGCATAAATCGATGGAATTATCAATGAATCCAAGTAAATGACTGAAAGTAGAAAGACATCGATGCGAATAATTATTTTGCGTCATATCTTACGAAAACATTTTATTGAATATTTCGCTCGGAATTATTAGAAGTGATGCACTTTTGTTTCAAATAATTCATTCATACATTGAATTTGGGTAAACAGTTCACAACTATTGTATCCATTAATTACCAATTATTTCTGTTATTTAAAATAAAGATCTATTCATTTAAATTTTAAAAAGCGGCATTTAAAAAAGTAATTTACAGTCTTCCGTTTGTTTTAACATTTTGTATTGAAGATATTCCGCCTTTTGTAATGGTACCACTCAAACTTCAGTGGATGATAAGAATAATGAAGTTATTAGGAATGAAAGCAACGATTAAGTTCGATTGAAATTGATGGAATTGTCAATGAAATTTGGAAAAGAAGTTCATGCAATAATCGCTTTTTTCTAAAATGCCAATCATATGTATACAATTGGAAAACTAATAAAAATAATGCAAACGATTGAGGCACAAATCGATTTTTTTTAATTCATAAAGGAACGTGGTAATTTTTTTTATTGTTGTAAATGTTGGTTCCTGTTGCAGAGGCCATATGAGATGGCAGAAGGACTCTACACGAAGGGTGCAAAATGCGAATATACGCATAAATTTCAATCAATATCAATGCTAATTATCAATTATTTGAGCAATAACTTTAAGGATTAGCGAAAACCAATTCAGACAATTATGCCGGGCTTCTGAATTGCATCATTTCTCAAGATTCACAAAAAAGAAATGCGTATAATTGTAAAACGAGGTTGATCACGAAACAAAGATTCATGCAAAAATGCGAACTTTTGCCACGCCAACTTTATCTAAATAAATCTTAAATTGGAATTCGAACACGGATCAAATTGCGGGCAATAATTTCAAAATAAGCGCGCAACATAAATTTTACTCACTCGACACGCATTTCCCATTCGAATTCTCCCTGTATCCAACGATGCACTTGCACCAGGCCGCGTGGTTTTCCGGCTCGCAAACCGCATGTTGGCCGCACGGCGCCAACGAAGCGCACGGACTCACGCACGTGCCGGCCGAGCACATCAACGTGTCCGCACAGTCGTCGTTATCGGCGCATTCCGATTTGACCGTTCCCTGTGTGTCCAATATGCAACCGCCTTTGTACGGATCGCCGACCATACCATTCGGGCACACGCACTTGTAGCCGCCCTTCTCGTTCAAGCAACGCGCGCCGTACGCACACGGCAGGTCGACGCATTCGTCGATGTCGGTGCATCCGAGCAACGGATCGCCCTTGAATCCCGTCTCGCACATGCACTTCGGCGGATCGCTCGGCGTGCACCTCGCGTTGATGCCGCAAGCGAACCGCTCGCACGGGTTCTTGCAACTGTTGCCGTCCAACGGGTCCGTGTAGAACGGCGGCGGGCAGACGCATTCGCCCGGCTGCACGCACCTCTCGTTCGGCGAGCACTCGTGATCGTTGACGCACCGCTTCTGCGCCGGCGAGCACATGCCGTTGTACGGATCGCCGCCGTAGCCGTGCGGGCAATGGCACTCGTACGTGCCCGGCTTGTTCAAGCACTCGGCGCCGTAGCCGCAGATCCGCCGATTCTCCCCGCACTCGTCGACGTCCTCGCACTTGCCGTCGTACAAGCTGCGATAGCCTTTCGGGCACGCGCAATAACTGACGCCGCCGGTGATCGTGATGCATTCCGCGCCATCGGGGCATTTGCCGTCCGTCGAGCAGCCGGAGAGGACGCAATTGCCGTCGACCAGTTTGTACGGCGGCTGGCAACGGCACTCGGGACTGTTGCACTCGATGCACTCCATGAACGGGTTGCCGTTGAAGCCGGGCGGACACTGGCACTCGTAGCTTCCGGGCAGATTCTTGCAGACGGCGTTCACGCCACACGCCGGCTTATCCCGCGTCTCCGTGCACTCGTCGACGTCCCGGCACTTGCCGGTGTCGCGATCGCGGACGTAGCCTTGCACGCAGATGCACACGTTGTCGCCGTTGAAGTCGTCGGCGATGCACTGCTCGCCGGACGGGCACGGTTGCGTCGCGGAGCACACGAACGGTATCGACGTTTTCGTGCATCCGGTGCGGTACGGGTCGCCGGACGTTCCGCCCGGGCACTGGCAACTGAAGCTGCCCGGCTCGTTTTTGCAAATCGCGCCGTTCTGACACGGATTATTGCCCGCGCACTCGTCGATGTCGATGCAACCCGTGTGGCTGCCGGTGAATCCGGGCCGACATATGCATTTGGCGTCTTGATTGATCAACATGCATTGCTCGTTCGGGCCGCAATTGATCGATTCGCACGGATCTAATCGTGATTAAGAGCATTATTTTCCAACGTAAGTATATTAGATCATTGACTTGTAGTCCAATCAAATTAGACTTTTACTTCGGAAATATTAAGGGGCAGCTGAATTTTTGCATGAACCTTCATAATGCTGTCCTTGACAAAATGCCAAAAGTCCCCATCGATCCTAGTTGAGCTTAAGATTTTATATGGTGTCAAAGAGGGCCAAGAGTGGCTTTGCGTGAATAACTCGTTAACGGTCACTTTTACAGCAAAGACTCACCGAATCAAAGTTGTAGATTAAGAAATTCTCTACAAAAAAGTTAGTGTCACTTTTATTCGTAGGAGCCACCGCTTTGAAAATAATTCGAAATGAAGAGCTTAACAGCATCTCCAAGCGAGATATTCATAGGTTACATACTGTTTTGCACACGTGGTTTTCAACTATAGATTTCGCTGTCCCCTAGATTTATACAAAGCGCCAATAGTAGAAATATGTATTGACACTCACAGATATTTAACATTCCTCAAAGCTACACAGCTTAAAAAACACCTTGAATTATCGATTCTTCCGCCAACATCTAGTACTAATCGGCAACATTTCTATCGTGTAAATTACCAACTTCAAATATGGCTAGGCAACGAGCTTACTCCCACAGAACGGGGATGGACCTTAAGGGGTAACATTGTAGATGTAGAAAAGTTGGTTTATATTGTTCGCCAGTTTCTGGTAATTGCCATGGTCAGTGTTGCTTAAACGTATCCCCAGGCACAAATGATGATAAAGATGTAGACCCATCGGAATTTTTGGCAGAATCAATGGAAATAGAGGAGGCAGTAGAAGAAATAGTGTGTGAATAATAATTATTGAAAGAAATGAGGCCTAATCCGCCTTTGGTTTTGTCTGAAAAATGCTTTTTAACATGATTTTGAATTTGGTCATTAATTAATTTCTTGTGCCAACCAAAGTTAACTTTACTTCTGTGGAAAGATAATAATGTATCAATGTCTCGCCTGGAGACGCTGTTAACTCGTTCATTTCGAATTATTTTCCAAACGGTTGCTCCTACGAATAAAAGTAGCAATAACATTTTTGTAGGGAATTTTTTAATCTACAACTTTGACACCGTGTCTCTTTCCTGTAACAGTGTCCGTTAACGAGTTATTCGCGAAAAAACACTCTTGCACATCTTTGACATCATATGAAATCTTTAGCTCAACTCGGATCGATGGGGAGTTTTTACATTTTGTCATGGACATCGTTATGCAGGTCCATGCAAAAATTCAGCTTTCCCTTAATTCTCCCGAAGCTAGGCCTAATTTTCGTCTCATTTGTCTGGACTATTGTACTTACGTCGACAATCGTTTCCAACGTTCGGTTCCGGGCAGATGCATCTCTTCTGGTGGTCGCACAGCGCGTTCCCGGGACAATCGTTATCGCTCTGACAGGTGACGATCTCGTTGCACTTGGTGTAGGCGTCCGGATCGGCGACGAAGCCGTCCGGGCACTCGCACGCGTGACGGCCGGGCAGATTGCGGCATATCGCGCCGGTGCCGCACGCGTCCGGCCGCGAGCACTCGTCGATGTCGGTGCAAACTTGCGCCGGATTGCCGGTGTAACCTGTGGGGCATTCGCACTGGAAGCCGCCCTCCGTGTTCGTGCAGAGCGCATTTTGACCGCAACGGCCGTTCGGACCGTTCGATTCGTCGCACTCGTTAATGTCTGCAAATAATCGATTCGATGTTAATTTTCGGATGCAAATTGTGCTTTAATTTAATTTCGATTAGATCCAAACGTCAAAAGTAAGTTATAGTCGAGTCAAATTAGACAAAAATTAGCCCTAACTTCGGAAAAATTAAGAAAAGAAAAGAATTTTTGCATGAAGCTTCATAATGATGCACTTGACAAAATGTAAAAAGTCCCCATCGATCCGAGTTGAGCTAAAGATTTAATATGGTGTCAAAGATGGCCGCGAGTGTTTTTTTTCGTGAATAACTCGTTAACGGTCACTTTTGCAGCAAACATACACGGTATCAAAGTTGTAGACTAGGAAATTCCCTAAAAGAAAGCTATTGTCACTTTTATTCGTAGGAGCAACCGTTTTGAAAATAATTCGAAATGAAAAAGTTAACAGCGTCTCCAAGCGAGATATTGATACGTTGTTATCTTTCCACAGAAATAAAATTAATTTTCATTTGAAATGAGTTTATGACTATACATAATACACTCATAGTTCAAAGTACGTTTCGCGGCGACTTTGTGCATAGCTTCTAAATCCTAAGAAACGAGATTTTTTTGGTCTACAAATCACAAGATTTCAACATCTCGCTTGGAGACGCTGTTAGCTTGTTCATTTCGAATTATTTTCAAAATGGTTGCTCCTACGAATAAAAGTGACAATAACTTTTTTGTAGGGAATTTCTTAATCTACAACATTTATAACGTGTGTGTTTTTTGTGAAAGTGACCGTTAACGAGTTATTCACGAAAAACCATTCTTGCCCATCTTTGACGCCATTTAAAATCCTTAGCTCAACTCTGATCTATGGGGACTTTTCACGTTTGGTCAAGGACATCATTATGAAGGTTCATGCAAAAAATCAGCTTCCCCTTAATTCTCCCGAAGTACAAACCTAATTTGACTGGACTAATTAATCTAGTACCGAAAAAAAAAACAGATGGAAAATCTTACCGATACATCCTAGCGATATGTCCCGCGGATTAAAGGTCCATCCGTCTTCGCAATAGCAATAGGCTTCTTGCTCGCCCGCTTTGCAGTAAGCGTGTTTGCCGCATTTCACGTCCGCGCACGGTTCTTTGCATGGTACGCGAGGTGGCGTACCGACGTAACCGCTCTGGCACTTGCATTGATAACTGCCGACCGTGTCGACGCATACCGCATACGGACCACACGGCTGTTGTCCTTGTTGTGCCGCTTGGCATTCGTCGGCGTTCACGCAGATGGCACCTTGAGGCACGAAACCTTTCTGACAGAAGCACTGATTCTCGACGCATTCGGCATTGTTCGTGCAATCGAAGTTCGTCTCGCACAGGATGTTGACGTCGATCTGAAAATGTTCGTGGTAGTTGTGATGTTTTCGATTATGTTTGGATTAGAAAGTAGAGGAAAGTGGCCAAATCTGGAATGCCGGTGATTGAATAGATTGCAGATTCGCGTCTTACAATTAGTTGGGCGTAGTTTCAATGGATTTGAACAAAAAGTGTTCCTAAATGTATTTCTAAAGTTTTTACAAAAATTGTTATGCCAAGAATTGCATTTTTTTGCCAGCAATTGCGGTTTTTATGCACGGCCTTCTTATGGCGAGAATCGAATTCTTGATTTTTGAATTTTGAAAAAAATATCCCCTGTTCAAAAACATCTTCAAGGAACATAATTTATGTTTCAAACAATATTATTATGGATAAGTTTGTATAAAAAAGTTGCTTTAGTTGTTTATATTATAAACTAAACGCAGACTCAAATTAATAAAATTCAATTGTCTTCAACAGTTGATATTTACTTCTTCCGTTCATTGGTAGTATTGCAATGAATTGATCATCTTACTGTGTTTAAGATAAATTAAACAAAAAACATGGACATTCGATAAGGACATTTTTGCCTTGCTTTGTTTTATTTCTGCCGAAAAGGAAGGAACGCTGTGCAAACTTGCAAAAAGTTGCCAAAACTTTAACAAAGTCTTAAAAAATAACGCATGTCCAATATTGGTTTTGTGCTTTATGCTGGAATTTACTTTTTGCGCCATTAATTTTTTGTTAATTTACAATAACATTAAAAATTCGACAACATATACAACAACAATGCATATCAAAATGATATTCCATAATTGGCTGTTTGCCTTTACTTTTAAACCCAGAAAATCCCTTTGTTGGGCTTCCTCCAGCATAGAAAATTGTAAATAAGAAAGAGTATTTCTGAAAATTCCAAACTTACTTGTTCGCAAGCGATCTGTGGCGTCGGATTGGCACGGTACCCTTGGGGGCAGACGCAATTATATCCGGGCACGGCGTTTTCGCAAGTGGCATGCGAACCGCACGGTTTCTCCAACGTTTTGCACTCGTCGATATCGACGCAGCCCCTATACGGATCCCCGTGATAATCGTCTTTACACGTGCACGTGTAACTGCCAATTGTGTCCTTACAAATGGCATTTTCGCCGCACGGATTTGTTTCGCATTCATTTACATCTAAGAAAATTGTCATACAATTCGTATACAACATGTTTCGCTCTAGAATCTAATGGATTAGTGCGTGTATGTGTACAAACAACAAAACTTAATAGCAGAAGACTGAAAGAAATAGGATACAGTAAAGTACAAGAGTTTTTTTTTTGTATATATAAAATAGCAGAGCTAAACGAGCGAAAAACAAACGTCGCATAAAAGTAACAAACAAACTGGAGAATTCGTTAACTGCTGTAAAAGGAAATAATTTCTATTCTTTTTTTTTGTTTATGTTCTGATAAAACAGTACCTGTACAAAAACATATATATAAATTATTTTGAATTAGTCGTTTAAATTAATAAAATTAAGTCACTAATAAGAACAGAAAATCGTTAATGTAATAATATTAAGAAAATATTAAAATAAATAAAGCGTTTAAATGTTAATAATAAATAAGAGTATGAAAAGCGTGTGAGAAAACCACGACCAACTTCATCGATATATAAGTTAACGTTTGAATTTGCAAATTTGTTTTGTTGCAAAAATTGATTCTTGCGTTTACAATTCGCACGTCAACTAACGTCACCTTTAAATTTCAGAAATTCTCTAATGTTGTTCAATCAATTTGAAAGTCACTTGAAATTTCGAAAAAGGATTTTCCACAAATTAAACATCTGCGAACAATCTTTAAACTAAACTTTTGAGGTTAACACTTCGTTTGTCCTTGAGTGGTAGAGGGCGCTAGTTACCGCACTATGAGAGGCAGCGCCATTTTCAAATCGAAACAAAGAGCGATAGCGATGAAGTTGGCAGTGATGTGACGATGGTGTGTTAATTGAATTAAGTGATAAACGTTAAATCGACTAACTTTCGCAGTACAAATGGCCCTGTCCGGCGAAACCTTGCGGACAGATACATTTGTACGATCCGGGCAGGTTAATGCATTTCGCGTTTATACCGCAAGCAACCGCGCGACGTGCGACGCATTCGTCGACGTCTAAGCATTCGACCAGAGCGTTTCCCGCGTATCCGTCCGGACACGAGCACGCGAAGCTGCCGTTCGTATTGACGCATCTCGCGTCCACCGCACACGGACTCGATTCGCATTCGTTAATATCTGATGGTTGGGCATTAGTCACACAAAACATTAAAAAAAAACACACACATGGAGCATTTCATATGAATAATATATGTACAATATCGAACAAAAAATTAAGCAATCAATCACACCTGTTCTGTGAAGAATGATTTTCTTTCCGGTTCCTTTCTGTTAAGCTTCTACTGATCATCTTTTGATTGTTAATTGCACGTTAAGGAATTTCAAATGCGGCATCGCGAACGATCCGACAGAAAAGGATCAGAATCAAATCCCATAACTAGAATTCTGATTCAACCCCTTTAAGGCCAGCAATATAAATAATCTTTCGTTTAAGTGGATTGATATAAAAATAAACTGTTTTTCTCATCATATAATCCTTTGTATAACCTCGATTTTTAGATAGGTTATGTTAGGTTCAATGGCGAACAATCAGCCAACTAGCTGCAAATTTGAGCATAACGACTTAAGGCGCTACATACACCTAGCGGTAGTAAAACACGACAAATTTCAAGATTTTTTTCCCACCTTTTGGATTGAGTTATCGCTAAAATTACTAAACATATGTGTATTTACGCAGCTTTCATTGCGTTAATACATAATTTGAAAAAAAATAATTGAAAATGCAGCCTGTGGACGTAATTTTCTGGCGGCATTTCGTAGAGAACGGCTTCCACGGTACCCATCATAGCTCCTTGGTTCATCATCCGAATTTTACAAATTTGGCATCCGCTTAAAGCAGACAAAAGAACGAAGCTTTTCTCGTAACCGTTTCGTTGATTTGTTCTTAGCTTGCAAACGGCAGCTGTTTGAATTTGGACGTGTGGTTTTCGAGAACAATTTCGATGCTTCATTATTTTTTTTTTGCTTGAACTGATTATGACATCAAAAAAATCCTGCGATACGTGCTAGACATTTGTACAGTGAAGCTCTGTGCAAAATTTGCAACAACCTAGGCGAATGTAGCCACTTAACTCGAAGCAAACGGCGTAAAACGGAAATCAATTACTGATTGATATCGCCGCCACATTCACACCGCTAATTTGGCGCCTTAACTTTTTTGCCGCCACCGTGCGTCTCGGTTTGCGAACGATTTCGATGAACGCAGAAAATTTCGCGAGCTCAAAACGTAAAACTTGCAAAATTTGAAATTCCTTTCGCGTGCAGTTTGAAAACAACAGAATTAATAACCAAACAATTTTAGTCGATCTACGAAATACGTTCTTGTACACGTTCGATTTAAGAAAATCAGTCTTCGCCAAGTCGCCGAACGCGACCGTTCGCCGGATAGTTTTACCTGCGCATTGGACGTGCGGATCGCCGACGGAACCGGGCGGACAAACGCAACGGAACGTTCCCTCCAAGTTCGTGCACAGCGCTCCTTTGCCGCACGGCGTTCGCGCGCATTCGTCCGCGTCCGAACAGCCCGTGCCGTACGGATCGCCCTCGTAGCCCGGCGGACACGAGCACTGTTTACCGCCGACGACGTTCGTGCACAGAGCTCCGGGTCCGCATGCGTTCGGTCGCTCGCATTCGTCCACGTCGATGCACTGCTCGTTTGGCGTTGATGATGGAGTGTGAGAGAAGAAAGGATTCGATGTAATAAAATTGCTACGCGCGATTACAACTGAATAAATGTAATTTATATAGTACGTACGCCATCGTATGGATTCCCAACGTAACCTTGCGGGCAGACACACGTGTAATTTCCGGGCGCGTTGAAACATAAAGCGTTAGTACCGCAAGCGTTAGGTCTTTGGCATTCGTCGATATCTGTTGCGGGGAGAAAGACGAAAGGGAGATTGTGAGCGAAAATAATTTTGTATTACAAACGCGAAACGTATATTTTGCATAAACTCACTCGCCGTACGTTTATACTATTATAACGAGTTTATCGTGAGCGGCGAATGGGATTGAATTGCAATGCGATTACTTACCTGTACATTGTACCTCGCCGTCTCCTTCGAATCCGGGCAGGCATTTGCAGAGAAAGTGCGCCGGTAAATTGCAGCACTCGGCGTTCGGCACGCAGCGCGCGGCTATCGCGGGGTCGTCGCATTCGTTTATATCTTGAAATCGAATCGAATTAGTTGACCGATGGAATCGACATTGTTATCGTTTTGGAAATCATTATGGATATTATTAGAATTCAAAACGTTTACTTTGTCTTCTGATAGAAAGCGATTCGTGATTGGAAACGTAATCAGTTAACGATCGCTTATTTAGCAATAATTTACTAAAGATGTTGGTAGGAGAACAAACCGTAAATGAATGGGCGAAAGCCACAAAATTTTATTATTGATTGATATCAAACTAGCAAAAGCAGAGTTTATCTATTTGTTTTCTATTACTTTTTGGTAACAAACAATGAACGATTGAAGTCCACCGACAACTGCTATGTGTCTGTAATCTATTGTGGCTTATTCTCTATAAGTTGGCAACAATGTACATGTTAGCATACCTGCTCAAATTCAAATTCACAGAATTCAACTAAACAGACAAAAGATCAAAAAGATTTGATGCGAACATAATTTTAACGTTAGTGTTACCAAAACTATATTTAAGAAGTGTTGCCAACCTATGTTAAATAAGCATAATTATTTGTTCAAATACTAGACTATATGTCTGTAATTGATTATGACTTTTGCTCTATAATTTGGCAGCCTTTTTGGTATTATTATAATAAACAATGAACGATTGAAACATACCGACAACTGCTATGTCTCTGTGTTTAATCTATTGTGTTTTTTTTTTTCTCTCTATAAGTTGGCAATAGTGTACATGTTAGCATGCCTGCTAGAGCTGAAGTTCTCAGAGGCACAGTTTTCAAATTAAATGACTAATGAACAAAAGGATTTTATGCGAAAGTAACTTTAACGTCAGTGTTACCAAAACGCTATCTAAGAAGTGTTAAATAAGCACAATCATTTGTTGAAATATTGGATTATGTATCTGTAATTGATTGTGACTTTTTCTCTACAATTTGGCATTTTTTTGATAATAAGCAATGATCGATTGAAGCCCACCGACAACTGCTACGTCTGTAATCTATTGTGGCTTTTCTCTATTAGTTGACAAATTCACAGATGCACAGTTTTCAAATAAAATGATGTTGCAAAAATAATTTTAACGTCAGTGTTACCAAAACGTTATTTAAGAAGTGTTGCCAACGTACGAAAGCATTTGTTGGTATGTATATTGGACCACGTGTGTGTAATTGATTGTGACTTTCCGTTTATAATTTGGGGTGTTTTTTGGTAACAACCAATAAACAATTGAAACGCACCGACAACTACTATGTCTCTGTGTAATCTATTGTGGCTTTTTCTCTATAAGTTGGCAACAATGGACATGTTAGCAACGAAAAATTGGACAACGTATGTGTAATTGATTGTGACTTTCCCTTTATAATTTCATAATAGGGGGCATTGGTATATCTGCTCAAATTCGATTGTAGTTCAAACAAAAATGACAAAAATGCAAAGGGATTAGATTAGAAGAAAATCTTAATAACCATTGATAATCAAGCAATATTTGAGAACTCTTGCCAACTTATGCCAAATGAAAAATTTATCTATAGACGAGGTTACCACATTTATAATGCATAATAAAATACAAAATTGATTTTAATTGAAGAATTAATGAATTTACGATAAATTAAGTTCAAATGTTTATCACTTCTTTTCCAAACTTTAAAATCCCTTTAAAAATAATTATAAGGATTCTCTTATTATGAACAGAGTTTTATTGATAACTGCTGCAGCTACCAGAAATTTAAAGTATTCTGCTAATCATGAGAGCTTGGATTGAAGTTTCTTGACATTATTCTACCTATCCTATAAGTATGAACTGATTAACTTCACGAAAACGTTTATCTATGTTTGCTTAAGGTTTAATGAAATTTGCTTGAATGCATCTGATAGCGTAATTCTCATTTAAATATTAAGACTCAAGTTTAATTGGCGCTAGAGTGTGGGACTTTGTTGCCTCGACCTTCTCACTCGCACTGGTTCACATTTTCTAGTTATTATGTGATGTACTATAACAAGTGAATTAAAAATGAACCGTTGGCTCGTAGACCGGTTGTTCTTTTGAAATTTCCCTCGAACATGTTAATAAATTAAGAACATTTTCTCGCTTACCCTCGCAATGAAATCCGTCGCCTTGATACCCTGGGAAACACGTACACGAAAAACTGCCGAGCGTGTTCGTACAATGTGCAAATACGTCGCATGGCCTATATTTACATTCATTTTCGTCTGAAAAATATCAGAAAATTATTGAAAACATTTGTATTAAATTTCGGTCGGGTGCTCTCGGAGATTCCGATTAATTATTTACCTGGTACTTCGCAACTGCAACCGCCGAAGCCGTCATTACAATGGCACTGATTATCTAGGCAAGCACCATTCTGACATTCGGTACCGTCCTCTTTATGGCAGTCACCTGAGGAAGAATTGAGATTGAATTTATTTCTGTTTAATATTTAAATAAATAAACAAACGGTTTCATTAATAATCATTTTCAAATTCCATTGGTTAATTTCTTTGTCGACGTTCAAATATATTTGTTTCTTCTGTTAAATCGATAACGTGGAGGAATTAGGAAGAGGAATGAATGCAGAAATTGAAAATGGCACCATTTACAACAACTACAATGGCTACTCACGATTTAAAATCGTGAATAGTGTATACTTTGGCGTTCTACGAACCTAGACCTTAGATGACCTTAGTACTTCGCAACTATTTTTTGCTTTGTTTTATTCTTCGTTAACGATGATCCAAACGTTTTTCCGCGTTTTTCCAATTCAATTACATTTCGCTGGAGGAATTCGTAATGGTAAAACATCAAGAAATCTTTAATTAACCTTATGCGATTCCATTTGGAAAGATTCATTTCTTTACAGTGACACGAATTACCGAACGCAGAACTTCCAACAACAAGCAATTACATCCGCTTCATTTAATCAACAGCAATACTAGGTAAAATTGACGATGTTGTACTCAAAGCATGAACGAATCTTTAAAAATGCGATAACAAGCATGAAGTGGCGAGTAACTGTTTGTACTTTTCGGTCCGAACTATATTGGTGATAAAAAAAATATGCAAAGTCAAATCCTCTATTTGATCGGATAATCATTAAAGGAATTAAATCCGCATAAAAAAATTGATTCTACGAGCGGAAACAACGTTCTTCTTCTCCTCCTAATACACACTAGTGCTTTTTTATCTAAGCATTTCTTTCAACTTTCAACAGGGCGAGCAATGTAAAAACTCCGGTTGATTTTTGATCCATGTATAAATCAAAATACATTTATTTGTAAAAATCAAAGTGAATTTAATACATTAAAAGAAACACGACGAAAGGAAGAAATGTTTTGCTTGAAACACACTAGATACGGTGAAAGGGTAATTTACAGGCATTGAAGTATACAGGGCGTGAAGAAATCTGTCACAAACTTTAAGAGGCAATAATATGGCCCAAGATATGCAGAAAAGTCTTAATGAAGATGGGGCCGGAAATGGACCATTTCGAATTTTGTCACATTTCTTTGCTTATATCCTGTTTCATTCACAAAACTTGATTATTCGTGTTGGACTGAACAGATCTTTTGTGATACATACAATTTGTAGCTGTTATTGAGTGGTTAGTGACAATTTGCCTCTTTACTCTAATTCTGAATTAGGCAAGATGCATTTCATCTATTTTCGTGCTAATGGGAAATGAGAGAAAATGCTCGACATTTATGTTGAAGCTTATACCAGATCAGATTCCTTCCTCCTTTCAGGAAACATTTACATATAATTTTTAAAGGAAGATGCTTAGAAGGAAGTGAATTTGTATGGTAATATGCAAGATCGCCAGATTTAAACTCTCTAGATTTCTTTCTTAGGGGAGATTTGAAGAGTTTAGTTTAATGCTGCATTTGTCAATTGGTTTAATATTGGGAATATTGGGCGACAAATTAAAAAAAAAAAGAAAACTATACTAGCTATTTAGTTTTCTTCCTAGTTATGGCATTATTCTCTGGTTTGTAATTCAAATGTGTTGTAATTACAAATTATTCATAAATTAATCCTTTTAAAGTCCTGGAAGAAATTTAAAATGTCGATTATCGACATGTTAATAATAATTTCTATAAATATGAACCTATTTATTTTGAATTTTGCGACAATTCTTTAGCGCAAACTATCAATTAAATTTTACTGACATAACCTATTTAACTTAACTAATTTAACCCTAAGCTAATCCCATTAATTTTCATTCATTCTTTGGAATTTCTTAATACGTATTTCTAATTAACAGCACAAACTTTCCAGTTGCGTGACCGCTTTCTGCGTCTTCTTGAACTAGATTGAGGTGAATTCTAGTTTCTATTGTTGCTCCAGCTATTGTTTCTTGTATTTTAAATGTATTAAGAAGCAAGAAAAAAAATTAATGAAGATTATTGCGTACGTGTGCGTATAAATTCAATCTGTTGCCGCCATAATAAAATTATGCATCGACATAAATTCAATCCATTGTATTATTCTCTCTTCTTATATGTTCACACACACAATCGTAAATAGATGTGCCACAATCGAAGGTATAACTATTGAATTTTAACAAACAAACACTGGTACAACTATTATTATTGTTAACGTATAATAAATAAAACGAGAAAGAGCAAACGAAATTGGGGGAAAAGACAAAGGCGCAGAACGAGAAAAAGGATCAACAGTAAGAGAATAATAGGATTTAAATCAAGCGTCTATAAAAATAATCACGTTTATTTTATATTTTCGAAATTGTTAAAATTTTTCCATGATTTTCATTCGCCTCTAACTTATTATCTCATTTCTTTCATATATTGTCCATCCTTACGAACACATTTTTAAACAGGATTAAATTTCGAATTCGTCTCTCTCGCAAAGCTGCATTCGATAACGGCTAATGTGTATAAATGTTGAATCTGCGTTTATTTAACGATCCTACGGTTCGTGCTCTCCATCTTCCATCTATTGCAATGTGCATACGAAGGCAAAGAGACGAACAAGATCGTAAAACATGCCTGCGTTTGTGCAAATGACGCTCGTAAATATGAAAAGTTAACGTTATCTACTAACACGGAACACGCGGTTCAGAACTCTCGCGCTGACTGATTACGGGGCGAAAGAAACGGCAGAAGCGGAGAGACGTTTTATTTATTCAAATTATTTCGACGTTATTATTTATGCCGCAATCTTAATCGTCTTATAATAAATCCGAACGGTCCGGTTCTATGTAATAATAACGAAATAAAAGCACGTTATCTCGGGACGGATTTCCGCGTCGGATGACAAATTACGCTTCGATAATATATAAATTTATATTTTGTCTTTCGAAAGAGAATATGAGGTATAATATGGTGGTCATACGTGGGGTATTTCAAAAGAAAAGAAAAGAGCAATTGGTAACGTTAATTCGATGCAACGGGGTGGCAGGTGCTGATTATTTCAAATTTTGAAAGCTTGTTTCGGGGTATGAATAATGCTTGAAACAAAATTTAGATTTAGAAACAACAACTTTCAATATACATACGTACTTTCATCAAAAGTAACGAAAATCGTTTTTTACTTGTACTGTTTGTTAATAATAAATCTCGCACTGCAAGCTTTATTGGAAATTTACATTGTATCTCAATAAAAGATAAATCATTTTGTACATTCTACGTTTATTTTGACAATGACAAAAGTTTTAATTAAAGCTTTAGTGTAAAGTATGAATTAATTCTATTATTGCAAGTTAATTCATTAAAAAATAGTTAAGTGTACAAGCTGTCATTTATTTTCACAGTACATTGAAAATCTCAGATTGTAGATGTTATAAAGTAAAAATTGTATAATAATCGCCATGTTTGACAGCGTTTGCGGCTATTCCATATCTTTTACCTTTTTATCGCTCTGTACATAATTCTCACGTCATAACGAATCAAATTTCAAAATTGTCTGCAGTCCAGTTTACATTCATAAACATTGCTATTTCGTTTGTTTTTCACACTTTTGAAATGCACCCGGTAGAAATGGAGTCGGAAAAACTGCGAATAATTACGTATTTGTTATAAATAGAAAACGTAGTACTGTTTACGACGATCTATTTATAACCGTAAAAGGTTAAAGTAATTTTTTAAATCGCTTATAATATTATTGGTATTACCGTAATTTGTGGAATATTTAATAAATAAATGCACGTTACAATTATAAATTGTTCGTATCCAAACGTTTTACGAGAGCAATCGCTAATCCGTTCCAAATTTGGTCAACGGTTCAGTTATGTAAACGGCAAATTTCCACTCACAAACAAAATAAAATTTAAACCAGAAATCCTTAACTAACGATAGACGTGTAATCGGAACGTTGCATAACTGAAAACGTATGATTAAGGATGAATGAAAGTTTTATTTTCGCCACAAACGGAAACGAATTTTTTATTAAGTTTGTGCAAATCTCGTAGACCACTGTCACTTGGTAACAGGAGACGCATCGCACTCATCGAATTCCTCTATGTAAGAGGATCATAGAGAGAATATTAATGAAGATGAAGAAGATCCTTTGATTCTTTCAACTATGGTTCTTTTATTTTCGCATTTTAGTATTCCATTTATGTCACACGATGCACTTTATCATTAACTGAATGGAATATAATCCCACATGCATTATTCATGTCAAAATAAAAAGTAATAAAACCGAACAAAATAAATCTTTTATGGAGATTTTTCCAACGACTTATTCGTCAAAAGGTGGTAATTTTCCCTCAAAGTAATTTTTCTAACTTCCGGTGAAGCCGGGTGTCGCTTGCTTGGGAAAAGGAAGCATCAAATCTGGAACGTGAGGTTAGAATTTGACTATTGCTAATCTCGTTGCTGTTGCTGGCTAATGCGAACATAGTCATTAAATTGATTTCTGACATTGTTACCACCTAAAATCGTTAAAATCAACCGAAAATTATTCTTGTTCTATGTGGAGGAACAAAGGAGACGAACTAAGTTGAAAAATCCCACGTTTGACATTGGCGTTACACTAACATAAATTAGTTCGAAGGCGATCGGGTTTTCGCAATCGATCCTTTCGCAAAAAAGGAAAACTTATAATCTCTAACAAACAAACCGATTGCTTGTAATAAGAATACCGAGAAAGATCACTCGGTTACATAAATCATTTATAGTCTTCCCATTAGTGTCTCAAAGTTTTTGTTTCTAATTGGATTAACGAAGCTAAGAAGAATTCTCTGCAAGGCTGCAGCTTTTCACTTGTCTTCTGTTCGTTCGCTTCCTTTGTCTTCAAGTTTTTCTAGTCCCTCTATAAATATCTCCTTAACCAATAACGAAACCGTTCATTAACCATCTCGTTTGCGAACCTTTTTTTTTGGCGTTTGTCTCTTTTTTTTTTGCTTAGAAATTCCATTAAAACCAATTTCAATCATCAGCATTAACGACGATCAAAAGCGATCGCTTAATTGGTTAATTTTGTTTGTTGTTATAAATTATTTATCGACCGAAATCGATTTTATCGTTAATTATACCCGCAGCCATCGTTTAAACTGCATAATTATTCGTATAAATGAACTGGAAAGATGCGTTTCCTTTCGCCAAGAACATTTTTCTTTATTCTAAAATGCAACGAGAGCTTTAATGAATTTCTTTTTGCAAACAAGAAGAATTTGGATCAAACTTTATCTCGTATTGAATATCTAATCGGAAGGTAAATGATGCAGTAAAGAATCGATTTAAATTTATTTGTATTTGCATCTTTATATGATATAGAAAGGGGGCAATGAAATTGCGGTCTTCACCATAAGCTCGCATTATTATGATTATATTCGTATTTAAGTGGGAATTAATGCTATTTGGACAAGAAGAAGACGTAATAAAAATCATCGGTTCCGATAATGAATCTTAACAACGCACGTACGTAGCAAATTTTTAATGGCCCATTATCATAATTTAAAATATTTCGCATTGAACAACAACAACAACAAGATGATAACGAATAGAGGATTGATAGTAATGGGAAATCCAAACGCGAATTGATCTAATTTAAACTCGTTACAAGAACAACATTCCATATAAAGGATTATTACTGTGCGATCAGCACACAAAAAAAACCCTTTCCAAAGACATTCAAGGACATACAGAAGAATATGACAACTTTATACACATGTTGATGTAAAATATGGTAGATTTGACAGAACCGTTATAAATTCCTTGGATTTTTCAAGTTCTCTTTTTTTTCTACAATCGAGTTGGAAATAATTGCATGAATTACTCTACTTACTTGTGCATTTCAGTTCTGTGGCCAATTCGTCGGATCCTAGGAAGCAGTGCGGAGTACCGTCGCATAATTTCGATAATTCGAACAATTGCAATACATCCGTGGATTCGTTTACTTGGCATCCAAAGTAACCGTCTTCTAAGTTAAGAAAAAATATCTCTCGTTTTATACCGAAACCAATCCCTCCGAAGGACTGGGCAGTCTGTAAAGAAAAAGAAAACAAAAAATTAGAGATCACATTTGGACGCAGATCAAACGTTTTGAAAGCGTCTGTGTGGTTCAATCGAAATTATTATAAAAAATTATTGTGCACGAGTTATATAATAACAGCATATTGCGTTTTATTTATATACTTCTTTGCTTCTTTTCTTGCTTACTATTATGCAGTAATCGTACAAAAAAACTATTGCTGCCTTATAAAATAAAAACAATTAAGGTCTGTGAAATTTCTATAAGAGACTGCACGTAACCAAACAATATTTTCTAGCGTTAAAATAATTATTTGTAGTTGTTTGGTTCGTTTTATTTTTGATTCATTTACTTGCGTATTGAAAATGAAACGCAAAATTTACTTTTAACTGAAATTGTTTGTTAAATAACAATCACTTTAAAGAGGACACAACACTGCCACAATTCGAAGACCATTAAAAAAATCTGATTCGGAGCAGTTTTTGGTCTCACTGTAAAGCCATTCATTGATAAAGGAATTTCGAGATAGCAGAACATACGAGTTGATAGTAAAAACAATCACTTCGTAGGCTTTGTTCGTGCAGTTGAATGATCGAAAGAAACCGTTAAGAATTATTAATTGTCGGTAAAATTTTATAAGTAAAATGTTATGAAATAGTTGTATTTATTGAAAAATCGATTTAATTGTTTTCAAAACTTCTGAACAGTGCAAATAAATTCATTTTAAACAAATTCGACGTAATTTTACATTATGTGGTCCTTCTAAAAGGGCAAAACTCCAAGAAATCTGAGATTAACAAAATTAATTAATTAATCGAATACTACAAAATATTACAGTTAATAAATAAATAAGATCATAGTTTTGTTGGTTACGTAATTCGATGTTAAATCGAATTTCCGTTAAGTGAAATCAAGTGCTTTGAATAATTAAGAGGAACAACGATTAATTGCATTAATTAAGAAATAATTAGTTGAAATGAAACAGTTGAAGGAAACGCTCATAAATAATGATAAGAGTACAAAAGTCGCAATTTTCGTTAATTAACTCATTCATAGAGTGAGATGGATCGTTAGAGAAAAAAATATAAATTAATTGTGAATGATAATAATTAAAAAAAGCGTATGCATAAACATGCACACAAATGTGAAGGAGACTAAATGGCAAAATAAATAAATATGAATCATCGTAATGTACATTTCCACTTTTTCATTTCATTTTAATTATCGATTTCTCAATTACAGCGTATCCCTCTAAAACGTCGTTAAAATCGTAATATTTAGTAGTAACGTAGTATTTCTTATTATGTACCGTAATAACGATAATAATACAACTTCTTTAAATAATTACGTTTGTTTAAATATAAACGTGATGTCCTTTTTTATTATACCAACAACGACGACGAACCGTTTCGTTATTTCGCTACGTCTCGTTGTTATTTAATAATAATAAGCCACACAATTTACTGCGAAAAAAGAAATCAACAAAGTTTTGCAAATATGGAAACCTTGATATTATCCTTGACTCTCTAATGAAACAACCGCTTACGTATAGTACAACGGACAGAAAAAGATGGAGAAAATTATAATTTAATTATTAAGGATACCTGTTGTAAAATATAATAGTTACACTAAACGTTTCGTTTAAAAATGAAAAGTAAGAGTGAAAATTAATAATATACGTGCACGCAAATTACCATTTCTTTCTTAAAAGTCATTGAATTTACTGGCGTTTAAAGTTTTTCTTCTTCGAAGAAAATTGGGTTTAAAGAAGTTTAAGTTAAGCCATTTTTATTTTATTTATTTGCAAGCTTCGTCCTATTTTAGCAATAAATGAAAAAATAGCAAATTGACAAGAATTGCATCCGAGGCAACGTGAAGATAATTTTTTTTGCAAGAAATTTGCTTCCCTTGAACATTGTCAAAATGATATGATATTGCAAAAATTGGTTTAATATCCCATGTAAATTCGGCAAATCATTGTTAATACATATAATAAAATTGCATATACGAAAATATAATGTTCAAAACAATTAATTTCACAAAAACGTCAATAAAAACGCGCTGAGTTAAATGTGCAGCTTGAAATTGCTATTGTGATAAAAATGAAACATATGTTAAACAAGACATGGATCATTTTCTCAAATTTTAATTTGTCTGTGAAAATTTCAACTAAATTTCCATTCACACACAGAAATCAATGAAATTAGCAATGAGGACTACAACAGATTAACTTTAATTTCTGTAAGTATACAGAATCGAGTTAAATCGCGATAAAAAATTTCTTATATTGTCTAAATAAATAAATATAAAATAAAAGAGTTCAATTTACACTTTTAATTCTTTGCCCTTTTTAACAACTTTACCCTTTTTAACAACATTTTCTATAAAACGTTCATTAATTACTTTGAGCAGATGAATTATATATGATTATTTAATAGAGTGAGAAAACCACTAAACATATTTAAATCTGCATCTCTTATTAACTACAGAGCAATCAAAAAGTAAAAAAATTGGGGTCTAAATTGGTAAGCATTTTGATCGCTCTGTACTTCCTTTCAGTAACATTAAAAACTGCAACTGTATTCACGTATGCATACATGTGAAATGTAATAAATAATTCTTGCAAAATGCAAACTATAATTAAATCTCATTCCCTGATCAATTGGCATGTAAACTATAACTAATCTATACGAATGAATAGTGTTTGTGAGTGAAACGTCCGGCGCTTTTAAAATCGTTCCAATTTAAATTTGCATACTCACAATTACAACAACAGAAAGTAATAGCAAAACAAAATTAGTAAGGCATTTCCTGCTTGCTGATGCGCACAAAAGAATTGCAAAAATTTCGCTTCCTCATGCCTCAATGTTTGTCATAACCAATAACATAATCTGGATAAATGATTTTTATTTATGTTGCAATTGAAATGGCTTTCATTGTTCGGATTAAAGAAATTCGATAATGTTGATTCTTATACAGTTTGACAATATGTTACTGACACTTTGTTAAATGACAGCAATCTTTTTTTCACTTTTAAAGGAAAAATTAGTAATTAACAATAAGATTTTCAGTTCCAGTTGTACGATTTCTGCACAATGGTCCTTTTTTTAATCAATTTAAAATATAATAAAATCCGCTCCTTCTTGATCGCACTGTATGTGTAATATAATAGATTTCCGTCTAATCGGAAACCTCTCCATTAATTATTGCAAACAATTTGCGAATTGGCTATTAAAATGCGTACAAGTTGGGAGTGAAAGCAAACCATAAATTCGATTATAACGCCAAAGTGGAATAATAATAATAATCGTCGAAGATGTTTAAGCAAATTTGTATGAATATAGTAACGTTTAATGTCAATAGGAGATTATTGTTAGTCAATAACCAGATGAAATTATCATATGCCAGCAGTAAGGCGACGTATGTTAAAAGAGAAGCAACTTGGAGAGTGCGTCTCATTCTTGCACCATCATCATTTATACGCGTGTTTCGTCCTCCTTTTCCCACATCTTCACATCATTTTTTTTTTCACTTCTTCGCATAGACAAGCCTCTTTATCACCTCGAGTCACTTCTTGACAATTATTACCATACACAAGTTTGTTTAATCGTGTTAAAAGGCGACACAAGAACGACAACAACGAAGACATTTCCACTTGTCACTTACTGTAAAATGTAACGTAAAGCAGATTATCAAATTGATAAAAATTTTATTTGCGAGAAAAAATGAGCGTCTTCTTTACCTTTTGTTACATTTATTTTTGGATAAAATTTATACGACAAAGCCAAATAAATCGCATATTTATTATGCGAGTGTTAATAACGGAAGTGGTACCGTATAACGGGACCGACACCAAATTCGGATAAATTATTGTCGCACGTAATTTTCTTTTAATTAATCGTTATGCAAATAATAATGGCGAATCAATAATTATTTCATTTAAATCATGCAGTCGTATATATTTCTTGCTCGACCAGTATTTTGGTTAATACATTCGGATTAAGTCGTTAAAGAGGAACTGGATTTTCTGTGGAGAATTTCGCACAGCGAAAATCCGCTTGCATAATAACTAATTGCGAGACGCAATTTTAAATGAAGTCTTCGTGAAATGAGATTGAAAAAGCGAATTATTCATGCAAATAATTATAAAAGAGTTTCTCATTGTTGATAGTCAGTGAATCATGTCACTTTTTTGCTTACTTTTCTCTTCGATTTCTTGCTTCATTTGAACAATTACATACAAGTCTCGCATAACACGGTTTCGTCTTAATGCTATCAGAAATTTGTAAAATCAATGCGAATTTCTTAGCCGCAACAAAAAGCTTGATCATCGTAACAAGACGGTTTCATAGAATCTATAGTGTTATAGGAGGTTTAATCTCTGTTTGTTTCAGAGTGACGAATTAATAAAATCCTCTAATGCCAACGAATTAACGTTACAAACTGTGAGAGTCGTTTCCAAATGATATTTAACAGTTAAGTGCGACCGCATGAATGAAATGTTTGTGAAATGAACTGGGTAACGTTATAAGTATCGCCCTCGGGAAAGTTGATTTAAAAATCAATTTCGACGTTAATTCTGTGCGATGTTTAATTGAAAAATTTAATTTGACGAGACCGGTAATGACGGTAATAATAACGAACTAAACATGACCCGGAGGTAACGAATGAACGTTTCTTCGTACGATTGTTAACGTCGTAAATGAGATTAAATAAAATTTAATTTTTTTTTGGTCGATCCGTTGTGAAATTAATTAAAACGGCCGTTCGTCAGTTAGAAATGATTTACCACGAATTCGTACGGTCTTTCTCATGGCACGATGACCATTTATCTATGACTCGACCGTAACGTACTTGCTGATGATGATGATGAGGATGATGAAGAATTAAACGAATTCCACGAGGATGTAATTAGTTTTCCTCGTTTCTTTATTTCATTATGCTTCTTTTGTTTTTTTGGTGTCCATTCTACCTCTTTGTCTACGAAGCAGCGTTAATAAATAAGCGCGTTAATGAAACAACATGAAACTATTATTACTATCAACCCATCGTACGCGATGAATTATAGTCATATTTATATAAATATTTCATTATTATTATCATCATATGACTGCAGTTTATTCCTGGCCATAGACCTCATTCTGTTCATTGTCATTTAATCCGTTTTTATTAAAAGATACCATTAAAGTCCTCCCACAATGTGTGTTTGTTATATGCATGTCTCAGATGAGAGTCGAAGACGCTCTCTATACGTCGGTATTTCGAACCGACATTGCTTTCGTTTTTTTTTCTTTCCAAGTCCTAACCGCAAATTATTGAACGGCAGTGAAAACTAAAAAGAATGGAATATACGTGGGGTGTTCGATTTATAACCGGAATTTTGATTTTTTTTTGGGTAAAAGAGACCGATACAGTTACAAGCTGCCCTTTTATTCCTCGTTCGTTGCAATGTTCGTAATGAAAATTGTACTCGAATCATCGAAGTTTTGTCCTAACGCACAAGAAGTCGTGGAAAAAATTTGTTATCCATTGTACAAGCAAAGGTACGAGCTTTTGTTACACGTGGAAACGGATTAATTATTACTCTCGAGGGAAAATATTATTTACCACCTACAAATTTAGGTCTATTATCAAAATAACAAATATTAAACAACAGGAATTTTTAACAAACTAATAAGAAACTGCCCAAGTTACCTACGGTTTGGAATTTGCATTTAAGAAACAGCAAAAACGCACAGATATTAGAATGAATTAGTGCCTAAGATTCGATTTATGATTTGTAATGGGTCATAAGGCTCATTGGAAGTGATTCTGCCAGCTTTTTCATTACGTTGAATGCAGCTTTAGCCCATTATCGTTTGGAGATAAGTATTTCACGTAGTTTTTTTTTTCAACTGATTTCTGGGCTCTGCGACGCCCTTTCAATGAATTTTTGTGCAGTTGTATATTAATCAAAGACGTACCTTCAGTTTTATGTTTGGCTCGTTATCTTATTATAAAAATCGAAATGTGTTTTAATGCCACATTTTCCAATCAAATTTTGGAAATTTTCTTTTAGTATTTTAAAGTACATATTCTGGCTAATCTTTTTTGTCAGTTTGAAAGAGTGAGACCTTATTTTTAACAACGCATATGACATTTTGCTAGTTAGTATTCCAGTGTTTTTATTTTTATTTTTGCTAATTCCTTTCTGCGAAAAGTGCTGAATGTTGTTGTGGGTATATAAAAAAAATGATGATGTTATGCAAAACCTTAATAAAAGTGAATATTATCCTTCGCTAAAAATTTTTGTCGAGTTAATTCACCTTAAATATACAGGAAGGTATTAAGCTTAATTGCAGACGTTTACAAGTTAATTAAAAGAATTAATGAGGCGTCGTTAAGAAATATTAGCGAAAACTGTGTGACCATAAAATGTAGTAAGCAAGAAGAAGATGGATGAAAATGAGAAGAAGAGATCAATGTTTTTCGAGGTAAACCAGATATTACCAAATTTCGGTAAAAATGATGCGATTTTATTCAAGTAAATTGCACAATCTTACAAAAACAAAAACGAAAATTTAACTTAAAATAGCTATTAGATCACGAAGACAAAAAAAAATCATCAAATTCCAAACGTGCAAATTATAATTAATCGTCATCCATCTTTTAAAATTTTATTTGTTTGTTTTCGCTTTTAACGAAATAAAAATCACGACAAATTATTCATCAACGATGTTAAACGTGCAATAATAATAATAGTAGCCACTTGTGTTATGCACATTATTCAATCGGCCTTGATGATGATTATTATATGGAAGTGATCGATCTATGGAAGCGACTTTGGCGTTGTTGAGGACGGACGATCAGTCGAACGTAACGAAGAAAAAGGAGGCCATCGAATTTATGTAATAAACATAACATTGACTTTATCTGGTCGATGATTATCTCTTCGAGGGTTATAATTTTTCTTTTTCGTTAATTTGAAGAAAATGCATTGAATTTATTAATTTTCTATAATGCAAAGATGAAAAATGTGAACGTTTCACAAATATAAAAAAAAAGAGTACATAATTTAAAGAGTTTGCTAAAGAAGTTTACGATATTCTATGTTTATAGAGAAAATATCTGTTTCCCATTATTTGACTTGTCGTTATCGAATTCATAAACAAACCTGAATTCGATCAATGTTTGTATGTTGCGACGTTCAAATATTGAATAATGCAAAACTCAGTGTGCAAATGTTTAAGTTTAAACAGCATTAAAATTGGTCTGCTGTTAAAAGTGTTCACGAATAATTAACACATAATGAAAATGATGTTTTCATTTTGCAAAATACTACTTAGTAAACTTTCACACGTGCAAAAAAATGCTGCAATAAAACCCTTTCAAGTCTCTTAATCAAGATTTGCTTAATCAGTGAGAGAAATCCACAGATCCAGTTTTAATATTGTAACCTAATTAATATCCATCATTTGACTTGTAATAATGCCTGTGGATAATCGCTGATTCTCCCTTTTTTTGCTTTATGCAACCCAACTCGTTTTGCCAACTTGTTTTAGTTTGCTATTTGCCTTTTATTTCTCTCATCTAGTTCTTCACGTACATTTAAACGCCAAGTAATTTAATAACGTTAAAAAACTATGTAGGTAAAATCGTATATAAGAGATCGAATGTACATTGTAACATGCAGATTCCCATCCATATATTTTGCTTTATTATTACCATCATCATCATCAGTTGCCTCTCACATCTAGTTTACGATCGAATTAATAAATGAACCGAGAGAGGCGTACAAGAACTAACTATTAACGATTCCCATTTCCAAACGTCGGAATCGTATAAATTTTACTTGTAATCGGCTTCTATTAACAATCATTATTAATATTATCGTTTATTATTTCCTTCTGGAAAATGAAATTCTATTAAATATAATGGTGTTGTTATTATTAAAATAGTATTGTTAAATGATTACTGTCTTTTTTTAAGTGTAAAGATAAAATTAGAAACAGTTAATCTGGATGAAATGTGAATCAAATCGGCGATCGTTTGAAAACGATTTATTTCATTACCATCATCATTTGGTGAAAATATAAATCCGCTGCTTCAACGTTTGTTTTCGTCTTCTTTACCCTATTTTCAACATTGAATATGGATTTAAAACCAAGAAGCTGCTATTTACAAAACTTATTAGAGTCCTGAAATTTTACGCATTAAATCAGCTAGCAAAATTATGGTTTAGGTTTAATCTAATTTTGGTAATTAAATTACAGTTACTTCAGTTCTGCCATAAAAGCAATTATTTTCATAAATTTTACCTCCCTTGTATAATTCGATTTTTAACAAAATTTATCAACTAAAAATCTATTTTTACATCTGTAGAAAACTAAGGTCCTTTGCGAGGACATCCTGTATATTCATAAAATATTCTTACACTCATACATTATCATCGGTTCTTATTTTGTTTTCATTGTTTAGTTTAAAAAGGGGAAAAGTAGTAAAAATAAGATTTTATTTCGCAAATTAGCAGCCACATGAGTGCAAAAAACGAGACGACAATTTCCCACCATCGTATTCTTTACCGTCCATCCGACCATAAAGATTAATTCGTGTTGAAATGATATTATTGTGGGCATGTAAAAGGCATAAAAGAAGATTTACGCGCGGTAAATCTTTTGTGAACCGCTGCATACATACGTGCCAGAAAGATATAAGGTAACGACAATAATTTAAGAACGAAGGATAGAGACAAAAAGGATGAGAAAGATAGCATTCGAATGGCCGAGAATTTTCTCAAATGAAATAAAATCAATTTCGAGAAATAAAAAAGTGAAACACAAAGAATTTGTATTATAAAACATTTGGTGACGTCGTACACCTAATGTGTTCCTTTTGCAGATTCCTTTTTTAGGCATCTCGCTATTGCGAATTGCAAAGAAAACGAAGAACAAGAAGGTGGCAAAAGACTTCGAAGGCCATTTTCATACGACGGCCTACACACATTAAATGCAATAATAATAACAATAACACTTACATACATATAATATAACGTGTGTTATTAAAATTGTTGTAAGTGTAGTAAAAATAATAATAAAAAAAAAACTGTATGGTAACCGATGGGAGAATAATGGGAATACGATAGCCATTTTTGTGCGAAAATAAGCAAAAACTGCACGGGCTACAAGACCAATGGCAGCAATTGAAAATTATGGCCTTGATCCTTCTACAGTGACAATAAGAAAGAATAATTATATTTCACGTAATTCGATCGTTGTTGTTTTATTTGTGTTACGAAAAACAAGAATTTCGTTAAAACACGTGGCAATTAAAATTACATCAGCTGCTTGTAATTAATTGCTAAGTTCATATTAATCATCTCATTACATTGCATTTTCAAGTTTAATAACTTAATGCGATTGTGTCCAATGATTTTTTGTTTAGAATATACAAATTCAAGTCTTAACTACATACAATGAAAACATTCTAAAATATATCGAACTTTTATTTATGCAATAAGCTGCCTGACATTCAGGTTGTTTTATTTCAGAACGAACTTGTCCATCGTGTTAAAAATGCGAATCGAGTTGCGTTTTGATGTAGTGTTAATTACTAAATTACACCAAATAAATAAATCCTCAAGAAAAAGTTGAAGTGTGAAATGGTTTCCATCAAAGATATTTCTTACAAAAACTTTAGAAAAAATTCCTTTAGGTCGTTCTAGGTGCTATTTTTATTATTTAAAATTAACCGCAACTGAGTATGTATTGTGTATACATCTCTAATATGTAGCATGAGTCAATAAATTATTATTTTTTTATTTAAGTTGGCAATACGCATTTTTGCATATCTTCTGAAATTCATTAGTTGACAGTTAGGTTAGGTTAAAATAAAATTACTATCCTTAATTATTAAACCACTTGCTACGTATTAAAAGTCGTTTTTACAACCGTCTTCTTTTTCCAACATGACATATCTGTTAAAACTTGATTTAGCGGGCAAACTGATTTAATTCAAAAGCAATAGAAACAGCAAAGCAATATTGAAGGAGCGTTACCAACTTGTACGAAGAAACTAGAAGCATTTGTTGACTCATGGTAAGGCATTTAGCTCAAATAAGGCCCAGCACATAATAGGGCCCACCTTCATAAACTCGACGGTGAACGATAATTTATAAAAGCACCATGAAGATAAGACTTTTTTAGGTTGAGTTGTAAAACTTGTGTATGGTTTGTACAATTCTGCGAACTCCAAAAACCTCATTATGGAGTAATTTATTCAAGCGCTAAGCACATTTTGAACTATTTAAAATTTTGTCCAAAGTAAATCAAAGTTTCAACTTAAATGAATCAACTCTCAGATATGTTCACTTTCCTATCATTAGCCAAGATTCAATATTCTTTGAAAGTTAACACGTATATTTAATAAGTCCCACTTCGGATAAAGGGTGATCCATTTTTTTGCGATGCTGTTTTCATTTAATTACTCTAAAGATACTTGTTTTATATAGGAAGTTTTCTTTTGTCTAAGTCATATTCGTACAATTTTCCAAGCGATTCTTATGATTTTTACAGGTGGACCTTATTAAAATCACGTGATCAAAATAAGGCCCAGCGCAGAGGTCTTTTAAATACTTTTTTCTCTTGTACTTCTAAACAACTGATTTTGTCACTGGATACACATTACATGAACAATGTAATAAACTTTCAATAAGCGATGTCTGTCAAAATTTTAGGAATCTCAATTAATTGTGATAAGTATGTAGAATAATGGTGGACCATATTTGGGTCAGTTACCTTGCATATTAAAATACTTTAACAGTTTGAATTTAGGCATACATTGTTGTATAATATAAATAAAAAAGACTCACTGTTTTCAAAAAATCGTATTTTTTTGACACCCTGTGTATAGTTTGCGTGGTTGCTTCCGTTTAAAAATCCATTTCTCCGGTACATATTTGGTGCCTAGGTTATCCATTACGACGTCTATTAACATTATACCAAGGTTAACATAACGACCAGATTTTCATAATTACTCATTGGAAATGATAAATAAATAATTTAAATAAATGAAAGTAAATCCACACGGCAACAAATAATCGGCCTGTCGCTTTTACAAAATTAAAGTACACGTACGTCGATAATTACTACGAGGAAGTAATAATGTAACGTACGAACTAATTAGAACGTTATTAAAACGTCTTCGTTAAAATGATGGTGGTACGGGAGAAGAATAACTTTTCTTATTTGTTTTGCTCGTTTCACGAAGCCGAACCGTTAAGGCACAAAATGTGATTACCGCATGAGCGACGGATCACAATTAAACCGGAGGATATATGTGGAGTCTTAAGATGCCTAATGGAAACCGTTCACTAACCTATTGCAAGATTACCTAATTATGCTAATTTCGTCGTATCAAATGGTTTCACTATGTCATTAAGAGCTATTCCAAATCTACCTCTTCGTTTGTTATTGTTATTACACATTACCATTTGGCTTCTTGTTATTTAAGCAAACATCCGCATTCGCAAATTCTTTTGTCGACGACATTCCTTCTGTTCCGATTAATCATCATTACTATTTTAAGGTAAGCATAATTGAAACACGTTTATCATTTGAAATTAAGTGGCAAGATAAGGAAAAAAACTGTTCGCTATTACGTAAACCCCCCTCATAGTTTCATCTTCAAATTAACATCGAACGACCTCATTATTTCGACGTTAATTTGTTTATTTCGCGCATTAAAATTAGCATAGCGTAAATTATAATAAATTTGCAAACGATTATATAACGTTAGAATTGGCAAAAGAAAAATCGATTCTAACTTTAAAAGGTCCGCATAACAAGAGTTGAACAATGATGATGAAATGCTTCTAATAGAAACTATTTGTTTTATGTAACTGATATGAATTGCAAAAAGGACGAAAGAAGTGCATGTTTTTTACTTTATTACCATACGTCCCGTTTATAAACTAAAAAACTCAACTCAAGAATGGCATTTTGAGCATTCAATTATTAATTGATTCTTGATATAGCAAAACCCATTTTGTGCAAGTTTTGATTGCCAACTTAAAAACAAAACAAATATGTCCCACTATAACCATTCTTGGTGGATGTTGCAAACGTTATTATTATATCATTGAAGCTGTACATTTGTTGTAATCTTGCAAATAAAGTAACTCATTTCCATTATTTTATTTGTTTCTGTTTTACGAAACACTTTGCTTCTTATTACGTAAGAACGAAGATAATCTTGCCACTACCTACTTAGACCATTAAAATACTCAACGTAGGATTTACGGAAACCGTATAAATGCAGAGAAAAAGATGTGAAAGCAAGAGGAAATAATGTAAGAGAACGAAGATGTATTTAGCATAAAGTAGCAATAATGATTTTCTAGTAGCACAAGTTGATGCGGCTGCTGCATAAAGGAGGATCGGCTGGTTTAGTTATAGTAGAGGCAAGGTTTTGTGGTGCACGTCATTCTACTGCTCTACACAATTCCATCCAGAAAGACTAAATTGATTAATTTTTTCATAAACAGAAATAATTTAAAATTATCTATTTGTTTCACTTTGGAAATTATGACATAAACATGGTTTAGAAGCACTGATCAATTAAAATTTTGCGTTGATGTACCTGAAGTCCAATTGAAAATCGAGATAATAAGCTGGCCCTAAAAATTTCATGGTTATTATTTGACTCTCCTTTCTTAAAAAGCACATTATATAAAAAATAATAATTAAGACACTGTGTGTGCGAAAGTAATTGATTTTTTTTAAAGCTCAAATTGAACAGTTAAAAAGTGTAAAACGTTTTATTATTTTTGCTGGTTACAGTAACAGTTTGTATGTATTGTGCCCTAACAAGTTTGCCTCTACTATAATTCGTGCAGGCACTTTTTTCTTAAATCCAACGATGTGGGAATGTGGATATGAAGACCGAACCCAAAAAGAAGCGACCAGTGAAAAAAAGAAAAAAAGAAAAGGAAGGAAGGACATCTGCATATACCGACACCTTTATCATAATAATGCAATTTGCTTTAGTTAATTAGACGAAGGCTGTATGCAAATGATGGTTGGCCAATTATTCATCCGTGTATATAACTTGTATTGCAATTTTTTTTGTAAGCTTGTTATGCAAGAATTTTCCTTAAGTAATTTTAATGAATTAATTAAAACATGCGCCTGGTAAACGTATGGAATCCTATGCATATGGTCATTCCAGAAAACGATGGGAAAGCTTTCGAGCTTTTACAAGTTGTTGAAATCTGCGAATGGTGAAACGGATTGTAATTGAGTAAGAAGCGGTCGTATATTATTAATGTGGAAGTTGGCACTTGTTCTTTAACACTTTATGCATTAATGCCCTTGAAATTGTCAGTGAAAGTTAACAAAAGCAGAAATACGTTGTTCTCGTTTAATTTAGTTTAAATTGCACTTTCTGCTAATTACTTTTATTGGCGAACGTACATGTGTTTTTGCACGCTTGATATGCCAGAACTTGCAGATCGTAATTTTGTTTCGAGTTTTCACAAGGCCGCATCTTAATGAAAAACTTGACACTTGTTCTTTAACGTTTTATGCATTAATGTTACTCAAATTTTCAGTGAAAGGAATCCAAACGAATTTAATTTAGATTCTAGCTAAATATTGTAATTTGCGAAGAAAATTGAAAAAAATAATTGTTTAACATTCAGTACATGTAATTTAAGATAGGCATCTATTAGAGGTCGTCTTTGCGAGGAATCCATCCGCATCATTAAATAACAATTAAAGACGCTTAATAGACACACTCGGCGTTTATAATGAATTTTTAAAATATATCATTAACTGTTATGGAATGCTAACTGTATGCAATAACAACCACGTACGGATATTACGTATGTTTGCAAAAGAAAAAGATGGTATGCAATTTAAATTTTCGCGATGTTCGGTAGGTCTCCCAGTAAATCCAGATCTTTATTATCATTGCCAATCATAATCATCACCGATAAAAAATGAATGTGCGTGTTGGCAATCCATACTTCCTCATTATACATGCAGTAATCGACTTTAATGTTCCTTTGTGCAAGGAATTGAAATCTGCAAGCAAATCTTGGCTATAGGTTTTTTCCAATCGATGTTAAAGTTTCCCATTCCGTATAGATGAAGTGCAAGGCTATTATATACAAAAAACAAGCCCACGTGGTCGGTTTTCAAAGCTACTACGGTTATGCACGTGTTGTTGTTGCTGTTGTAATGGTAGGTGGCTGATTTTATTCTTACCTGTCGTTTATTATTTTTCCTCCTATAATAATAAACTTTGTTCTAAAATAGGTGTAAGTGAGCGAATTGCATTTTCCTTTTTCATTTTCTTTTTCATTTGCTTTATTATAAGTTCTACCGTACAACGCCTTCGATAATTGCTCGACGTATTGTTGCGTTTTTGCAACTGTTAAAAGGAAGTCAATTGTAAACAATAATAAGAGTTGTTGCTTTTTTCATTAATGACGTGATCTCATTCATTCTGATTTTTTTCTATTTTTATTTCGATTTAAATGGGAAGATACGAAAACGATTATTATTTTATTACGTAACGTGCTTATGTAATAATTAATCTATTCGAGTTGCAAATTACTGACTGATTGTTTAAGTATTGCACGTGTTAAATGGTGGCGTTTACTAAAAGAAAAATCAGCAATTTCTTTGTGACAATTTTTATCCGGATAAAACATATTGCTTAAGAAACAACAGCACAGCATTCGCTGAGTGTAATAATTCATTGTTTTAGATGGCTATTATTGCAAATTTTATTTTAATCAATTTCCCGATACCAGTCATTAACACTTGTTCCTTTTTCATCATCTTCTGCGGTAATAACGATGATGATCGCCACAATCAATTATTAATATCTCCATGAAGAGCAATAATAATAATAATAATATCTAGAGGCTGAACAAGAACAGATTTCTTTATTGAAATACTTTATAAAGTATGGTTGATAAGACAGAAAGAAAATTACAATTATTAAAATAAAAAATAATATATTTGACGTGTTTCGTTTTACACTAAATTATATAGACACAGATTTTTTGTTGTAGTTGTTGTTGTTTGCTGGCTGTAATATTCACGTTTTTAATACTCAACAACATTGTGTGCCAAGTTGAAACGTTTAATCTAAATATGTATAAAATATGTTCTCGTGAGTCCCGATATACCTCCAGCTAAAAGAACATTATTTTATTATCGCAAACCACAAGGATACATCTTATTTTTAACTTTTAAATCAGAATTCGTTGAGAAAAAATTAATTCTTTTGGATTTAAGCTATAAGAAAGTCGCTTAGTACCATTTCATTTGACAAATTTTAAAGCTCGAATGCTTTTTTTTTTTTCGCTTTAATGTCAAGGTCACAAGTGAGTGACAAAAAGGAGATTGAATTTCAGGCAATTTTAAACTTTCAAATATCACTCAAGATATTTGTGATGGATTTACAAATTTTACAAATTTAAAATTTATTTGAAAAAAAGCCTTCCGATTTAAATTCTAATCACAAAAATCCAAAAGTCCTTAAGCACAGATTTCAAATTTGCAATAAATAAGTAAGACAAGAAAAAGTAATTATATTCGCAATTTTTCGCACTTTTTGCGAAACAAACATGTACGTTTATAAATCCTCGTCTAATTATGCCATTAAAGTAACTTTTTCTCTTAATAGAACCCGGAAACTTTTAGCAATAATTAAAAGTAAATCACGTAAAAGTGATTCTATTCAAACATGTTCGCTCGTGTAGTTCAACAAGTGCTTAATGGCAAAGATACCTTCTTTACGCTTTACTTTGTAAAACCGTTTATTTAGTTAAGCTGCTACTACGTGTAAGATTTTTTAGTCAGAACCTTTAAATTAATTTTTGTATCAATTAAATTCCTGCATATTTTATAATAGTCCGTATCATTATTTCGATATCAGCTGCGTGAAGAATAAGTGAGAATAAGAAAAATGAGAGAAAAAAAATTATTGAAATTCCTCAACTAACCGAAAGATTTCATCGTTGAAGCGATTTAATTAGTCAGAAACTAACGATAATATTACTTGACATGTAAATTACCAAACCATCCCATTTCATATTTAATTATTATTAATGTGAATTAATAAATTGATTTTATTAACAAAAAAAGCTCCTCGTCATCATCATCATCATTATAATCATCACAGAGCGATATTAATGGTATCGAGAGGAACGAACCGAAAAAAGAAAGAAGTAGAGTGTCAAGTCATTTCTTCCATCACCTCCTCCTCCTGGCCATTTAAAAGCATCTCTAACTGTCTTAAGTATAATTTATCATCGCCAGGGCAAAACTGTACAACTCATATGTAATTAACGCCTTAAAGATTGTCGTGTATGTAAAT
Source organism: Hololepta plana (assembly GCA_963695495.1). Taxonomy (NCBI): domain Eukaryota; kingdom Metazoa; phylum Arthropoda; class Insecta; order Coleoptera; family Histeridae; genus Hololepta; species Hololepta plana. Next base: position 4,397,010 of record OY968832.1, on the reverse strand, counting down.
TTTATTGAATATTAATGCCCCCGATGCGCTGCTAAAGGATTATTAATACAGTTATAAATCTATTTAGCCTTTTCACTCGCAACGTAGTTAATCTGCTCGAAATTAAATCTCTGTTTATATTTCCTACATCTTATAAGTATTAACTACCTATCAATTATTATGCATATTTCGTGTGAGCTGAAGCATTAAAATATCATTTTTTTGGGGTGATTGCGAAAACGAAATAAGAGGAATAATTTGCTTGTTGCACTTGAAACCTATAATTAATTGTCTTCAATTCATTGTGATTATTCCACAAAAACAAATAAAATAACTTGCATGCTGAATTTTAACTAAACTTTTCTTTACTTTAAAAAAGCTTTAATTTCTTGTTTTGTTTTTCCTTTTAAATTGCAAATTTTATACGTTTTGACAGTTGTGACAAATTGCAAACGGATTTACTTCTCGACATTTATATATAAGTAATTTCAAACGTTCAATTTATATAGATATAAATAAAACTGTTAAGATTTTCGAATGCGATAGCGAAAGTTGGCTTTAAATACAACAATAAATATTATGCGAGCATGCAAAAACATTCCTATGTCGTCATAAAATTATTTCCTAACATAAAATAGGCAACGAAAGAAAGACAAAAAATGGGTATTTCTCTATTAATCAGTCTACATCTAATTCATTCGGTTAATTAATATTCATTTAAAAAAGTTGACAATATCTAATTAAGGAAAATAAAAAGCGATCATTCTTTTTTCGCCAATTCTAATTTACTCTGGAGCCGCATCATTTACAAGCGGGATTACAATATCCTGTGCGGATGATTAAGGACGACAAAATAATTAATCACTTTAATCCTGTGCGCTAATTATTTATTCTTATTTGAATAATACTTAATTGAACATCATTTTTAGCTATGCAACAAGCGACGTTAAAATAAATTTAATTATGGCCTAATGGGTATTAGCGTAGAATCAAAATGAAATTTTCTTGGCATTAATGGCACTTTCTTAAAAATTGTTTATGAAGCTTTAGTTCTGCAATAGATTCTTATTCGAAAAGCAACAAAACAAAGCAAAATCAATTAATTGTCGTTTGAAAGAAGCTTAAATGGATTGAAACAATTTGTGCCCAAACTATATTAATTAATATTAATTTAGTGTGCTTAATTAACTTATTAAGCAATTTGTTTCATTTGCTTGCAATTAATTTCATAATTCCTTCCCAAAAATCGGAGTTAATTAAAATTCGATTCGAAATAAATGAATATATTTACAAGGATAATTACAATTAACATCATTGGCATTGAAATTTGTCTTAATTGGATACCAATTAATCCGCATTTGATGAATCTTCGCATATGGTGTAATAATAAAAAAGTGATACACGCCAAATGAAAAAAAAAGAAGAAAGTGAAATGTTCCATGTGGCATTCAACTTATTGAGGAATTCTGCAAATGCTTTTTAGACAAGTTACAACATCTTTAATTAACATCCGTTTGATAAATGGCCTATCAGACAAAAGCCAAATTTCAAGATTTCGTGTTTGTGCTCTACAGTCCGAAATAAATTTTGCGTTATAAATTTGACCATTCGCATGCTCGTCACGTGTGGCAGGCAACTTAATCCCTGAAATGTGCCGTTAGATAATTAAAGTTAATAAACGAATTTTGCCTTTTTATTATTCAGGCTCCGTGCAGAAAAAAAGAGATGGCAACTTCTTTCGACCGCAAGACGAAATGATATATCATTTAATGAATTGGTGTAATTTACTATTCCTCACTTTGAGAAAAGGAAAACTGGATAATAATAATCATATTTTTAATGTAACTCGCGTTATTTAAAAAAAAATGAAAATTGCTTTCTTCGTGCGAATTATCGTAATTACGACATAATTTTACAGAAATCCGCGTCATTACTACCAACCTTTTCTTCTTTCGCTTCTTATCTCTTTCTTTCTACTGCTTTTGTAGTGGCAATAGAAATACATAGCTGCCGTGTTATTGTTGAAATGGTGCTTAAGACGAAACAAAACAACTGGCCATCTCTATCAAATGGTGTAATCTCTCCTCACGCGTGCCATAACAGTTTAAGGAGTATTGCGTAATGATTTTGAAGAAAGAAAGAGATGGAAAATGATGGTAAGGAAAAAAAAAGAGTTCGTCTCTTCTTCGTTTTTTGCGTAAGAAATTACACAAAGAAGAGTCCGTAAAGTGTAGAAGAATGTCGCAGACCAGAAAGTTTGTTGACCGATCAAGTTATACCGTTTGTCTTAGTTATTTTTATTATTGTTTCGCCTATCTTGTCAATTTATTTTTTTAGGCCGTTATCGTTTCGGTTCCATACCAGAAATTATCAACATTTCGAATCTAATTTATTCAAACGAAATATTTTTAAAAAATAATAATACCAAATAATCATGCACATCTATCTGTCATTCTTGAAATATTACAACAACAAAGGCTACCACTGTTGTGATTACGTAGAATAATGTAATTCATTTGAATTTTGTACCAGTTGCATCCAATAAAAAATGTTTGTTTCCTTCTTCACGCGATTCTATAGGTGCTACCAACATAAAATTGGCAGTAACTTGAAAATGTTGATTAAAATTCAAATAAGTCGATTATTGCCTAAATTCGTTTTCAGTTCCCTTCCTGCCGCATTTCTATAAGTGATACCAACATTAAACTATATTTGTTTTAATTACTGGATATAATTTAAATAGCTCGTTATAGGTTCCATTATGTGTAACTACTGTAAATGGCAGCAACTTAGAACTACAAAGCTTTCTGAAAAATTAATTTTTCTTCTTTAATAAACTATTTCTACTATTAATAATGCTAAATATTTGATTTACGTTCAATTTTTTTCGTACCCATCTTCAATGTACTAAAACCAAACGAACCTTCAAATAGCTACAAAGCTACAATAATCCACTCAATTCAACGAATTAACTGTAATTTCCTTTGATTAATTGCTTAAATTTGAAATCACAATCAAATTCAAATAATTTAAATAAAGATAAAAAGCAATTCTTGCGAAGGAAAATTATCTGCTGCCAATAAATTTTGTTGTAAATCATTATTTGCCTCAAAAGTGAGAGATATAGTTACATTGGCCTTTCGTCGTACACAACCAAAAGCGTTTAAAACTAATTAAAAGCCCCAGTCACGATTTTATTTTTATTTTCATGTAATGATAAATGCCATTTATTTACTTATAATTTATTAATATGTGAATTACAACCGTAACTTTTTTTAACGTTCTCTAGATAAATGGCGAAAACAGCGCAAAGTGAATGGGAAATATGATGTTGTTACGAATGTACCATGCATTGGCAAAAGTATAATTTGCAAAATTATTGTGTATTTATTTTCCCGTGCGACTACTTTCTGTTATTCTCCATTTAATGGGCGTTATTAGAAGATGTTTTGATTGCTAAAATTACAAACATTAATTATCCCTATTATATTAGCAAGATAAATTCTTTTTATCTTTGTTACGTAACCTGGCTGCTAGTGGTTCTTTGTTTTTTGCAGGAGAAGATCGTGCAGAAATTGTAATTCATTGAAGGCAATTACGTACTATTACAAATGCAAACAACGTAATACAATAGAAAAGAATTGGGGACAGTTTGAATTTCGCGCCGTATGTGGCGGTAAATTCAAAGTGTTTTCAATCACGATGGATTATACTGTATATTAAAGAGGGCATGTTAACTATAATTTGGAAGGATTTTTGCACTTCTATTAAAATAACAAATCGAAAAATTAATGTTTTTAAAATATTAATGCTTAATTTGGACATTCATAAATAAAGTTAATCCCTTGAAAATTACCGAAAATAAATTAGATTAAGATAGAAATGAAACGATTAGACAGATAAATCGCTAGTAATGAAACGAATTAATCTTTGTCAGTGATTTCATTCAGATCCAATTAGTTGAGTGACTTCCTTTTCACGTTCGAAAATTAACAAATCGATTGGTACCATTATTAGTCAAACATTTCGACTTAATAAAAGTTTCTATAATAATACGAAATAGAAAAAAAATAGATAACGACCACACTAAAAATTTTATTTTAAGCCTTTAATCGTCGGTCCTCGTTAATAGACATAAATACCTCTTTTTTATGAAGATGATTAAGTGTTATGAAATAATTTCCAAACGGTCGTGTATCTTCATCAAAAACTTTTCGGCCGTAGATAGACACGTTCGTGATTCAGAATGAAAAAAACAGATATTTCGACGTCGTAAACGTTTAACGTTTTATTTGATCCATCATCTTGTGTATGTGTGTACGGCAGAAAGATGAAGAAGAATCCAGCTTTTTTTTTTACAGTTTGTAGTTGTTTGCTGTTGCGCTGTCTCGAAGCCACAAAAATGTTCATTCATCATAGTTAAGATACATTATGAAAATGTTTCGCTCGATTCCTGTCTTCGGTAGTTGTTTGTATGGAAACGATTCGTAATAAATATAATTAAACTCTCTCCGTGTGTACGTTTAGCGACTTTCTGCCCGATCAAATCATATTTTCCCTGTCAGTGAGCTGCATTGTTGTACTAATTATCAATGAAAACAAGAATATTAAATAAGAGCGACCGTTTTTCTACGAAAGATTTTGATTTATGATCCATTTTTTCATCCATTGTGTTCGCTTGCTTTATTATTAACCAACCATCTAATAAGTTGATATACAATACTAATAATAATAAAGTAAAATTACGTTTGTTATGATAAATCTATGTTAAACGATCATTGGTAATAATTTATTGCTCATTCAGTTTCTATAACAATTGTATCAAGTTTTCGAGTAGCAATCAGTTCAACGTACTAAGCAAACAGTTGTTAATGGCCGAAGAAGAAGTTCGCCAGAGAGTAAACTCAAAAACCGAAGACAAAAGCAAAAAAAAACTGTTATAAATCACAAATGAAGACATTTTTCATCGCGCCGCTTCTTCGGGTTTCTTCTCTAATTTGAATGAAGAAAACGTCTTAGAAATGGTTCCATGATAAATAATTTATTACCACTAAAAGAAAACTCCTAAGTAAGAACAACGCCATCAACAACGGCAACGTGTATTTAACACTTTATATTTGCTTTTGCAATAAAATTATGAACGCGATAACTGAACATCATCCGTTATGCACGGTTAGATTTTCAGTTCCCGTACGATATAAAAGTTTATCTCACACAAACAAACGCAACTTTTCCCTTCCTCTTCTTCTTCCTCCTCATCTTAGACATTCGTTGAATTACGGACTCTTTAACCGTAATCTCGTCGTGTGTGTGTGCGAAGAAAAAATCTTTTCATACGAGATTATTATTAAATAAAAATGTTGGATGGCAAAAAGAATGATTCTAGCACGCGTTCGAGTGATAACAAGTAAAATAAAATAACAAACGATGGTTGAACGAGGAAGTCGTAAGATCGAAACTGAAGCAGTTACGCGCTAACCAACGGGTCAAGTTCAATCGTCTATGCTGGGTGAAAACAAAGCAAAATGATTCTCTTTGAGACGTTCCAATCGGATTCTCTTGCTAAAAAATCGCAAATAAAAGGATAAACATTATCTCCGAACTTGCCATTTCGATTTCACCTTCTCCACGAGGATTTATTATCGTTCGATGCAAACGAAGCTTTTCATTGTTTATCCTTGAACTTTCCACTCTACTCATCCGCGATGTTATTATAATACGAGAGGCGGCATTTACCTTGCACAAGTATTATAAAACAGAAATAAATTATTATTGCTGCTTCTACAACATTTTTCAATACGTTTCTCTTCTCCCTTCTTTTTTTTTCCTCTGCTTCTCTTCTGCTCCATTCTCTAACATCTGTTGTCTACTCGACGCAAAAGGATACTACTTAACGAACGATAAGTATTGTAACATTTTTCATAAGTTGGCACGAGAAAAAAGAAGAGGTTGGAATGTGAAATAATGTTGGCCGTACTGGCGGCTTGCGAGAGCGAGCAACAGACGTTCGCGTGTTATTTTTTAAAGCACAAGTAAACTTTGAAATTCGAATTAATGACGGGCAGTGTTACCAAATGATTTAAGCACGCAACATAATTATGAGCATCCCTTACGCGTTATGGTGATTTATTCGTCGGCATAAATTGCTTGCGAATGAAGAAGGAATCGAAACGGCATAATCAGATGGTAATTTGTTTTCGTTTTTACTGCAAAAGTATACTGAAATGAATAATGTGAAAAGTGAATGCAAAGTAATCGTTGTCTTTAAACGTAGTTAAGACGTCGTTGCCTATTACTTGGAATACTGCACGTCAACGACATGAAAATGACATGACTTAACCGGAAGCACGTGATTTTATAACCGGATGGTCGCAGAATCGACAGCATGCTATTATATTAAATATTTCATTCGAGGAACACAATAAGACGAGAAGAAGATACTTTTTTTCTTATGTCTTTCTTGTACATTAAACTATTTTGAAAATTAAATAAAAGCTTTTAACTAACCACTAATAAGTAGAATCGGTATGCGAGGCATTTACTAAGTAGTTTTCGTTATCCTAGCGAACACGATCGCCAATTACTGGAGCATTGAAATAATTTAACAAATTCAGCAGCGTTAAAAAGAGGATCAACAATAACAAGAAACGGGTAAAGATTACACTAGTCACCGTGTTTAAATTGGAATTAATTGAAAAACAGTTTAATGAAGGTTCCTTTTAACATTTTCCTTTCGTTGCCAACTGGCAACAGGAACTACGATTTAAAAAAGGGAAAATAGAATCGCCTTCCTTTTAATAAGACACACTGCGAACGTGTACGGATTTAATGGAAAAAAAATGAATCATTTTATGGTTAGACTGGCGGAAAATAAAAATACTCTCATTTTTTATTTTCGTATAGAATTGAAGAGGAAGTCGAACAATTAAAAAATGCGAAAACCGTTAGAGAAAGAAATTAAAAGTAATAACGAAATTAAAAGCGTGTAATTACGATGGAAATTACTGAAAAAGAAATTAGCGGTTTGCGAATAATAATCAAAATTTTCGCAAGCGCAATTTTCCTTTATGACTTAAAATAACTTTCTTCGATTTAAGAAGATTAAAATATTCTTCTTTTGTAAATTGAATACAGCTGATTAATTAGACTGTCATTGGAACAAAAAAACTTAACTCGAATAAGTTTTACAGGGCATTCTTGAAATTTTGCCAAGTTAGTGACTGTTGTAGATTGAAAATGACTTTAATGGAACAAATTACACAGGGGATCTTCTTTATCTATGCCAAATTAGTGACTGTTTTAGATAAAAATCACTTGCATGCAAATTGTGGTGTTTATGTTAGAATAACAAACAATTAAGTGATTTCAAACAGAAATGGTGTCAATAGATTGCGGGATGTAAATCGAAGCAACTTAATTCGACTTAAGTCCAGGATATTAGCTTCACATAAAGAAGATAGTTGATGCCTCTTCATTATAATTTTTTTGAATAATTGTGTGAATTTGAGTTTCGTTTGTTAAAGCCGCTCGACAATCATTCAATTTTCCACGACTGTACAATGATGCATAATTCCGATGTGAATAATAATAATAATAATCTTGCAATAAGGCGAATTCATCAGCAAGGAAAACGTACAAGATATAAATAAAAACTCCCGCAACGTTTGAGTAACGATCCGTAAAGTGTTGTTGTTGTTGTTCGATACGCGCGGATCGTAAACTGCAAACACCATCAGCAACAACAACAACAACTGCGAAGAAAAAATTTAAACTTTACTACTACCAATCCTCTGCCACACATGGTAGGTATAATTTAAAAAAATTAAATTAAAAAAAAAAACAAAGTAACAAACAGAAAGGAAAAAGATATTTTTTTTTTCATTCGCAGTCTCGTTATACTTTCATGTCCGATAATAGTTATTATTGCAAAATATGTTTTTTGCTCCATATTTCCCTTCTACTCTTAAACAATTATTGGTCATTATTAGTAAATCAAATACAACAATATGCCCGGGAATTAATCGTAATTATCTCTACGCAGAATTATCACGAAACTTTGAAGAAATTCCTTTTGGTTTTTTTCTTCGCTCCCTTTCTCTGTCTTTCTCAACTCACCGCAAGAAATTGTATGTAAACGAAGAGAGAAAAATTGCAGCCCATACGCGACTGTTGTAAATCAAAGATAATATATATTGCACATAATAAATTTTAGTACAAAATGCGAATAATTTTGCGGTGCAAAACTGCAAACGTTTTACTTTTACGAGAACAAACGCGTGTAGTACGATAAATTAGTCGAAGGAATATTAAAATGGCAACAAAAAGTAAACCATTAATTATCTATTGAACTGTTGTATCTAAACTAATGGTCTTTTTACTTAAAAATGTGCAATTTTGTTTCGGGTTTCTAATTTAAAAGATCTATTTTATATCTATTTGTTATTGACGATTTGCAATTTGGAAAACATTCGTCTGCACATGGATATTTACATACTTCAAATTGAGTTCGTTTTTATTGTAACATCCCCAGTGCTTGATTGGAGTTTGATTATCGCGCCATATGTTTTAGTGTATTTCAGGTTCTTCGTGTGGTACTGTCATAACCTAAAATTTTGCAAATTTTTAGCTATTCAATCGGCAGAATCACCTAATTAATTATTTTCTTATATTTATTATTCCTACGATTTCGACAATGATGTACTCGTAGTAATTGCCATTTTACTTATTAGCATCGTATCACATGATAATTCCTTTTTCCCCATCTGACATCTGAATGGTAGTACCAACTGCACACGCACACACAATTGGATACGTGTATGAATGTAATTGAAGAGCAGCGGCAACAGCAGCAATGGATTGCGTGAAGATGTTATCGTTGTTCTAACGCGAGGTGGATGTCTCAAGTTCAAATGGCGGAAAATACGATCGATTCAATTTTATGTAGATGCAATGTGTTGGAGAAAGACGAAAATAAAATAGGAAATAGAGCGCTTTTATAAAAACAAAAAAGGAGACTGGCGAATATGCGAGGGAGAGAAAGATGTTGGCGAATGATACTTTCTATTTATCGAATATTTTTCCCAATTCCATCTTTTATCTCTCAAATCCACACACACACACAGTATACGTGGAAGAACCATATAAAGGTATAAGTAACAAACTGTAGATTTTGTGCTTTCTGCAGATAATACCACATAAATCTCTTGTCGAGACGAGAGAAATGGGATTTATAAGAATACGAATTCTATAACTGAGGATTTATGGTTGTACCACGTTTAGATGTGAGTTTTCTTTTGTTTTTTCTTATTTAGTAGGTGTATAAGCTAGAGATATATACACACACACACACACACACACAAACTTGTACGTGTATATGACTTATTCATTTCATTGACATCCTGTATCAAGTCTCTCTCACTCAATATTGTTTTCTTTGAATGAGAGAATCAATAAGAAACGCATCGACTTATTGTTATAAAACAATCAAGTGCAGTGTATACACCATAGATTATTGTACGAGGGCAATTTAGAAAGAAATCTAGCCAGGAAAGAATTGACAATTTCTTTGCTGTCTGAAATTAGTAACGTCCAAAAGAACTAAACCACCTACTAGAAGTAGACCTAGATGTTTGAGAGTATGTGAGACAAGCTGGAAATCAGATTGTCTTATTGCCTCTTGAGGTAGTTTTTCCAAAGTGTTTGGAGGATTAGACAATCGGCGTTATCTTCGTCTTTACATCTCCCAAACACGTTCAATGGAGTTTAATGCAGGAGATCTTGGCGGCCAAGGCAAACAACTGATATTATATCGACCGAGGAACTCTTTCCGTTTCCGTGGAAGTGTGAAGTCGCGCATTGTCTTTCTGCCTCCCCCAGATAGCTTCTAAGTTTCTTTTTTGCCACGCCATCCAAATTCGTCATATGTTAAACCGCTCTCGTGCATTTCGATAATTCGGTTCAAAAGGCGTAAATTGATGTCTTCGAACTTACGGCATTATTTATGAGAGCAATAATTGCATAATGTTTACACAAAGTATAAACAAATGCAAAAATTTGTAAATAAAACTCAAGATTCACTAGTTTTAACAGAGTATAACTTCTTTTTTGAATGACGGATATACTTAAAACATTAATCATTTGGTTGTCTCAAGGCATCAGTTGTTTTAACTTAATTTCAAACGTCTAGGTCTACTCCTTCTGGGTGGTTCAATTTTTTTGGGACAGTTTATTTGTTGGATTCAACAACTAAGTATTCTCTATGAAGTATTAGCAATGTAATATTAAAAATTTGTTTTTGCACAGACAATTGCAAGGTTCACAAAGGCTAAAGTAATTTCTTTGTGATTGTACTCGATTTACGTTGTATAACATATATATCGATATTTATTTTAAATATTTTTGTCAGGTCAATTATTTTGCTGGCTTTCCACAAACAAATCTTTTACAGAAATGTTGGAAAAAGTATTGGAGAGTATTGAAAAAATAAGGCGAGATTCTTCTGTTACTAGATAAATTGCTTTTCGAATTACCCTCGTATAATTATAACATATGGTGTCATTGACAGTGAAAGAAATCTAACAAATTAAATTGTGAATGAAAAGATTAGTAACTGATGAAAAAGCTTCGATACCGTTGATTTGTGCGGAATCGAACATCGATTGCGTTTTCCTTAATGAGTTATAGATTAATATTCGCGAATGACTCGATGAGTAGCTTATAAAGTTAATTATTGATCAAAGAGGAAACGGACACAATAGATTGTAGCAATACGGTTTTATCACTGGATTCATTCCATTAATCTAATGCAAAAAAGAAATGATAACGGAAATCGAGTATCCAAATGAAAATTTCCAAACAGGATTTACTTTATTACGACCTGGAATTATAATCGATTCCCATTTTCGAATGCTCTACCATCGAACGCAGTCGATTTGCTTTATTCGACCATTAATCATTGAATCTTTTAGTGCGATTAAAAAGTAAAAATAAAAGAACACGATAATAAAACGCAGGAAATTGTTTATTTGTTACAGTTAGAGAGCAATAATTAAGAATGATTAGCAGCGATCGCGGTTGATGGGAAGACGAGGCGAAATTATGTAATGGCACATTATACAAGGGACGGCCGGCAAGTTACTCATCTCTGTCTCGCTGCGTGAAGGTTATAAATACGACTTCCTCTCAGTTTCCGTACCTTTTTCTTTCGCGAATTAACTCGATTTACATTTTGATCGAATCTCCGTTATTATACAATTAATAACAATAGATTGTAATAATAGTGACTTAAATAAGTGAAAAATGATAATTTACCATCATTTCAGTCATTAATTAATAACGCGAGGCGGAAAATTAATAAAATTTTTAATAAATTTTTCGTACGTGTCTTCACAATTAATTACTTTACACGCGTGTGTGTGTTTATATTACCATTATTATTATTATTATTATCGCTATTCCCGTACATTTTAATAACAATTTATATTGTTTATTGTTGTAATTAACGTAAATAATGATAATTTGAGAAGCGAATTGAATGAAATAAATTAAACTGTTATGTAGTACGAACGTGATCGTGCATTCGATGCGATTGTATCGGTCTTCCGTTTTTCGCAAACGGTTCATTTTAATCCCAAAATTAGTTTTCCTTTTATTTCCAGCAACGAATGAGGTTTATGATTCATTCAAAATAACGCACGAGTTAATTATAAACAAACGTTAGAATTCTCCGAACGATTATCGAACTATTATTCGGATTTGATAACGGACTATGAGACAAAGTACAGTAGAGGCAGGTTATATCTGTCATCAACCAAATTTCACGTTCCTGTACCAAAAAGTTTGCTCACCTTATATTATATAATCTTTAATACAAAGTCAAGATTCTTTCACAAATTCAAAATCCTTATTCAAGGTTACCAAGCAAAATTGTTCGATTTGATTATTATTGAATAAAAGTACTATGTCTTTGTATTTCAGATACAGGGTGATTCAAAGTAACAACGGCATCACATTGCGATTTTGAAACAGCTCTTTGACGGTCGATATATCGAAGACCAAGCATTTTCGGACCATAGTTCATATGGAATTTTTGGTTTATTTGAACGAGAGATCGCTCGTTAAGCGTTGTCGGTGCTATTTTAAATCCATGTATGTATATTATTTATTCAAAAGCTTGCTTCGTTTGGATGAAAATTTAGTTAATAATAAATTATATTGCTGTTATAATATACCTATAAATGAGTTCGCTGTAGCTTGACTCTACTATATTATCAAGCGAGTGGACGAATTACAAACAGGGAATCGTTAAATTTTAATTCAATTAACCTTGAATTGGTAACAAAAAGAATAAGAATGGCAACGAGCATTAATTTCGTGCATTAATTAATTGAATTATAAACGTTTTCTGTCGTAATTATTGCAAATTTTACACCTAACAGATGGCATGTTATTATGTTTTGGCTCAATTAAATTAGCAATATAATTATCGTAACGAAGCGTCGAATTAAGAATGATTGATACCAATTAAGGCGGTGAATGATATTTGAAAATTCAGTTCTTAGCCAGTAATATTATGGATTCGGGAGTGTTGTTCAGTTTGGTACAAATTTAGATTTTTTATTCGAAATTTTCTTGGTTTCGATGCTAGCAAAATATCCGGGAAACAACAACTACGAAGATTGCCATCATACAAAACATCTGTGCAGAAAACGATTGGTTGCACTTTTCTTTTTACTTTTTCGTTTTGCAAAAATTTCTAATTGCAATTGAATCATCTGACCTTAATAAATCAAACGTAGATATCATCGTTAGGAAATATCGTTGCCAACGTAGAAATAAAAGAAAAATGTGCAGTGAAATAGAAATTGCAATAATACAGAACGAATTTGGTATTTCACTTAATTGGATCTTATATATGGTAAGCGAGCCGTATTAGATCACCTTTTCATTTCATTATTCCTATTATATTATTATTATTATTATTTATATTACAACATTCATAATACGATTGTCTCGTTCCATTTAACCATCTCGCATAATTCTTTTCTCTATTAACCATACACGATTCAAATAATAAATAGAATTGACCGCATAAAATAACAATAACAACAATTAATTTTTTGTACAACAATGAAAAATTGCACCGTGCTCTCGTGATTATGATAAAAATGGTGCTATTGACTCCACCTACGTGCAATTAACGTGTTCTTAACATCGAGTCATCGAAAGAGTTGAGCAATTTTGAACGAGATGAATATGGCAAGAGAATAACGCGAAACTGGAACAGGATCGAAAAGAAATACATTAAAAAAAAAAAACCGAACAGAAAAAAGAAAGTGCTTCTTGTACTTGAGATAAGAACCGTCATCATCTGCATATGCGAACGTACAAATGCGACACGACAACACTTTGTATTGTATTGTTGGTATTATTGAGTTGGTCAGTCTGTTGACCCACTTTTTTCAGGCGATATTTCTTCTCCGCAACATTCATGCTCGCTCGATTGTTATTGTTTAAATGCTCGTTTTTTATTTATACGATTCGTGACATTTCAACGGTTTTTGCGTTTATCCAATTTTACCATTCTTAGCGGTTATTATTGAATGAAGCAAATCGCAAAACTGAGAGAGGAAAAAACTGTTCTTTTTTACTCACCGTTGTTGTATGGAGCCATAACCAAACGACTAGCGGAAGAATTAACTTCAATTTTGCTGAAACAAAATAATATAAAAGTTAATATTACCACAATTGCACAAATTATGAACAAAATTTGTTTAGTTACATGTCGATGGAGGAGTTTCGGAAGGTTAAAGTTGGAATATTGTTATGATCACACGGTAGTTTGATTATTGTTTTATTGTTCTCTATTTTTAATGGAGCACAAATAAAATATGCACATAAATGCAAGACTAGCCGATTGTCTCTTTTCTTTGCTAAATTAAGAACCAGCTGTAATTATGCCCGGAGGAAATGAAAACTATTTTAATATTATGACTTTTTTTGCAGTTTGCATAATAATTATTCTAATTGCAATTAAACTGTTGCGAGAGTGTTTGCTGTTGTGTACCAGTCGTTGTTGCTGTTCATCTTTCTCTTTTTTCTTTCTATTAAAAACAATAACATAAAATATTTTGCGTTTAACAACCCAATAAAGTAGGATGATGATGATGAAGAGGAAGAAGACCTATACATGTGTACGTAATAAAAGGATGACGATGATGAATAATAATTATTCAAATATTTAAATTAATGTTAATTTCTATTACAAAGAGGCAATAGTGCAATTATTGTCATTAGCTAGTTACTTTTTATTTGCACACAAACGCACGAAAACTTATATTTTGACAGATACTAGTTTGCATAGACAACAAGTTTGCACAATTTAAATAAAATGCAATGTACAGTGCGAGCAAAAATGATCGTCACACCGCAGTTTAGCAACTGATATTTATTCACTCAATCGATGATTGTTTTTTTTTCAAATTACATCAACGCTTTCCACATATTAAATTGGTAACACTGATGTCTAAACTAGTTTCAAATCGAATACAAGCGCCCGCTAAATGTTATATTGGCAAACATTAATTAATAAATTGCATATTTAAGAGTGAAAAATACTTTTAGAATCGATTACTACATTTGTTGCATTCAGTGATAGCTATCGACTAATTTGAGTCTGAACAGGTATGCCAATTTATATGAGAAGAAAATCGTTAACTGACACACGGTGTTATTATGATTATTTTATTCGATTTGAATTTAGTAACGTATCATTAAAAGTGTGGTAGTAGCTGTAGTCAGGTACGGTTATTAATAATTGTTATGAGCTTAGCCAAAGGGTTTTTGATGAATCACGAAAGATGTTTACATTCGTTCAAGGTTTCCCATTAAAATGCTGTTGCTGAAGAACGTCTAAGGGAAGATACAACCTACTCGGCAAGAGAAACAAAATCGTATCAAGCACAAAAGCAGAAAAGAAGGTCCATAAATCCAGATTTCTCGTTGCACTTCTTTTTTTTTCGGTTGAATAAAAATAATTTTTACACCTCATAATCATATAGTCGCGAATTAAATTCCGTTTCAATCGATAAATTCAATTTATATCAAGTATATATTGAAAAATTGCTTTGAAATGTTTATTATAATCCACGCTTTTGATATAATTAGCAGGTTTTATATGCGCTCGTCCTCGTTCCATCGCCGTTGTTTATAAATGCATTATAATTGTAGAGCAAGTGTGCACTCGGACTTTAAACATTTTTCTGCTAATATTTTAATGCCTACAGCCTTAATGATAGTTATTTAAAATGAAATACTTATCATTATACGATCGCCGAACGTTTAATTCTACCAACGCCAAAATAGTATCATCGCGCCGACCATTCAGTCTTATCGGCTTCGTTAAAACTAATAATTGCAACTTGGCGTAGCTGCGATGTTTATGCGTTTCCATTTTATTGGTTTTACGGTAGAAGAGGGTAAAACATTGGCAAAAGAAAAAAGAGGAATAAAAAATATCGAGACAGATTTATAACAACAAACAACAGAAGAAAATTGCAAAAGGGAATAAAAATCCGCAAGATTTTTGTATTTATTGCAAAATTCTCTCGGACGTTTTCTCCCCCTATCTACTTACAACACATTGTAGATGTAACAACAACAACGACCAACTAAGAAAATCAAAAAGTTTTAAAGCACGTTTCTTGTAAATCGTGGCCGTTCATCGATATCATTTTATATATTAGTAGAAAAGTTATGTATCACATAAATATACCAAGAAAGTCGGTTTTTTCAATACATTTTTTGTTTGTTTTCGTTCCTAGATTCTTGCCTCTTCTTTTAGGTCTAGTTGTTGTGTGCATTCAATTCAAATTTCTCATCTCTTTCGTAAATTTGCAATTACAATTCGGTACGTTTAAATAGAGCCGAGAAAAGGAAAACCAGTATTTTATGGAAGAGTTGAGTTTAGACAATTGCAGAGTTTAGTGGAATGGAAACAGAAATAATAAACAATCGTTAGAATATACGAAAATATCGAATTAATGGTTTACGGAGCCAGTTTTGGATTTATTGAAATTACGAAATATTGGTCACTCAATAAGTATATAGAATATGGTTATGTAACGATTAAAATTAATTAAATGTAGTAATTCAAGATTTTTGGAGTGGTAAATATAACGGAAGCTCGAGGGTGGGAGAAACAACTCTTAAATTTACATTAGAAAGTTGCTGTTCGTAAGCAGTTAGCTTTGCGAAAATGACATAACAATTTTATGTTTGCGAAAATCAGTGAAGGAGGAGAATAATTCGACTGCAAATAATCTCATAAAGTTCCATGAAATGATTACACGTATTCATTAGAACAAAAACAGTTAGCGATTTGATTATCTTCTTGTGCTATGGTATTGTTAAAATAATGTTGTTGTAAGAGCATTAATTATCTAGATAAAATTATCTCGCAATTCCTCTTTCTTTCTTCGCGTTATCTTTCTCTCCATATGGTAATGCATGGTAAAGATTGCAGTTTTGTTTCTCTTTTGCGAAAATAACATACTGTCAACAATATCACACGGCAATGTTAAGGAATACGTTGACCTTTCCCTGTACCATCTTGTTGTTGTTGATGTTGTTATTATTCTAAATATGCGATAGACGTACGAATTGAAAACGTATCATTATTACGTTTCCCTTTTGCTTTTTATAACATGAAATCGACGATTATAATTAAAAGAAAACGAATTTTCCATGCGTTCATCAGCAAATTAACGTTTTCTTTGCTGGCGTTTGTGCGTCGTCGATGAAGGAAGAAAAAAGAACTTTTCACATGACAGTTACTACTAGAAATTAATTTTATATTCCGGCGTTGTGCGCGTTTCCCGTATTTTCTTCGTGAGTAAAAACTCCACTCACATGAGAATCGCGAGGCCATTTGCTTATTAATACTTTTCCTGCTAAGAAACTTATTATTAACAAAAATTTACCCTTCGGAAACGACGAATTCTATTTTTAACAAAATTATAGTTGGGGCAAGAAGCATGGTGCACGTAGCATAAGTGATGTAACCTATAAATACGATGCTTTTTCAAAACTATTTTCACTCTCTCCAATTAATATTGTTCGTTTTTCTTCAAGGTTTTATACATTTTTCAATCAAATTTTCATATTCAAAGCGTCGAAATTAGTTCTTATGTAACTATAATCTTTGTGTTTTTTTTTGCAATTTCTCGCGGAAACTTGATGAAACTGTGATTAATTTTCAAAAGTAAAACACTGGTTCGATTTTTCATGCTTTTTGCTACTATTAAATCGATTTACAAAAATTGATATAGTGCACGTAGTTTGCCTTTACTACACAAAATAGCGGTCTTGAATGAAATGTTTTGATTCTAAATCCTAAACCCATTTCACTTGCATAATAACCTCAACAATACAACTTCGTGATTTCCCTTTTTTTCTGCGTGTCTTAATCCTTCATTCTTCTTTCAATCTTTTCGGTAACAATGAAAGCGAAAAAAACAAAATCGTTCGGCAAAATGTTGTTATTGTGACAAGTTGACTGGCGTTTCTTTGACGGCGAACGAACTCCAACTCGAAATAATAATGTTTTTCATTATATTTCTTTTTGCTGCTTGAGTCGCTTCTTTCATTAATTCCTCTGCTCCTTTCACTCATCGCTACCAACAGATTTATTCTTAATGTAAAGCAACTTTGACATGTTATTAGGAATTTTAGTGTACTAATAGTGGTAATATTCACTCTCACTTTGGTTCGATACTTTTTTGCGTGCACTGTAGCTTATAAGAGAAGTTTATTAGATCCTGTTTGAATCCTATTTATTGGATGACACTAGGTATCTAACATTTCTCATTTTTTATTGTAGTGCAACAAATAAATATTTTATGGTTACGAATCTCTTGTTTCTTTTTCCTTCGACGATGTCGTTAATTTGTTACATAATTGTATCCTGCCGCGTTAAGGCCGTACGATTAATTTTATCTATTATCGTTTTCTATGCATAGAAGATGGACCTTCTCTGCTTTTTTTGGTTTTCTCTTAATATCGTTTAGCTCCTTCGTCTTCCACTTACAAAGTGGTGCGGCATAAGAAGCAGCAACTGGTCTATCGTATATAAGTACTATAATTTATCATTCGACGGCGACACTTTGACATTAAATTTATTTGCATTAAATGATGATTAATAATAACAAAAAAAAACTAATAATGTCGTGTAGCTTCTGTATTAAACAATCGTTTAAAATAGATTTCTTTGAAATGGAACGTACAGAGTGCGATCAAAATTTATTCGCAGCTTAAGTTGACAACCTAAGTTGCAGTGGTTTTTACAAATTTGTAGATTATATCCTACAATTTCGTAACGTTAGCGTAAAACGTACAGAATTAAGTTTTGCTTTTTGTGCGTCTTGTAAAATCATTATACAAGGAGGTTAAAGTAAAAGTTGAGGAATGCAAAATTTAAATTGGCAAATTGACGTTCATAACAATTGGGAGATAAATATTTCATAATAAGTACGAGAGTAAATATGCAAATGTGCAATTTTGTAAACTTTGAAATAATATAGGGTTGGTGTTGAGTTTGAAAATACTTCCGTACCCATATACAGGTATTAGCGAAAGAATTTGACCTTCCAGTGCAAACTATTTATGCATGGTTAACGCACACAATCTAATATTTAATAATATACACAGTGTTACTATTCATTATGTTTTATGGAAGTTTTACGACGACGACACTGCAAAAAATCATTGTGGTCGCTCAAAGATATGAAAAGTGAAGAAGAGTCTTGCGTTGAAAGCCCCCTTCTGTAACAGCAATCTGGTTCAAATATTAAGGTATTCTTTCGAAACTAAAATTATAAGAGGGTTAGAAAATGACCGTCTGAAGAAGGAGCTCTTCACCTCCACTTATTCTTTGAACTCTTTCTACGTTAAAATTGTTTTCTCTTCGCCTAAACAAACCCAAGTCAGAAAGTAAAATAGACCGAGGAAAAGTCTTTGACTCGCAAATATTAACTTTCCATCTTTACACACTTTTTACCACTATTTGTAAAGAAACCGAGAGTTATCCGTTAAAACTTTTATAAACGAGCACGAGAGAACAGAAGAGAGAGAGAGAGAGAGAGAGAGAGAGAGAGAGAGAAATGCAAGTTCAATCGCCAATTAGTTCCGGTAAAATGCTTTCACTCGTGTGCTAAATAGAAAAAAAGGAACTCCATTTACACCTTGCAATTTATAATTGAATTTCGCGGAAAACCAATTCAGTTTGTTGCTAATTATTTATGTAACAATTGGAATTGGCGAGAGTGAACAATAACGTTAATTTAATTAATGATTGGTGTCGGTGCAGTTTAGGAATAAGGCGATTGTAATAATAATAATAGCAGATTGGCCTCGATTAAATAATCGACCTTTTTTGCATTATGTCTCATTTTCGTCGTTTACGTAATTCGCTTTTTTTAATTATCGGATGACCTTTACGACAGGTTAATTATTCATTTCTCAAAGTTAAATCGAAATCTCTAAAATTAAAAATAAACATGTCAATGCGCATTTTTTTAATGCTAATATGCGAAATAATTAATTAACAGCACCAACTTGTTTATTGTACGTTCAATTCACAATTTATTCGTACGAATTGGTTCTACTTCTTAATTTTTAAATTAATGTTTTACTGGTTTAATTTAAATTTCTAACTGCAATCGACTCCCACTAAATTTTAATTTCACGCTTTTCACAACAAATCTGTAGCTGCAACTATTATCTTAAATATTATCAACACTATTACTACAACTTTACACAATTTAAGCGTGTACACGTAATAAATTGTCCATTTAAATGTTGGCAGTAGTTGCATTCGAATAAGTGAAGAGAAAAATCGTTTCCAGGTTAATTGCATCGCAATAACAAATTATACATTTGTTAGTTAAATATAAATCATAATAATAATTTAGTTTGTTTGTTACTTATTACACCTTTAACGGTAAACGAAATACTTTTTCTTTAGTTTATCAGCAATTTCCTTCAATGGAATTTCATCTTTAGCGAAATATGGCGAGAGAGAAAGAGAGAGAGAGAAGTAAAACGATCGTTGATGATGAACAGTTAGCAAAAAGCAACAACAACATTGCTTCGCGTTAATTCATAACGCAAACGAAATAATTTCCTTTCATTCGCAGAATGGATGTTAAATTATTCATTACGGATGCCGGATTTTCTTTTTTCTGGGAGAAACTTAACCCAAAAAAAGTTACGTTGCGAATTGGGAAATAAACGAGCGAAATTTTGCATTCTTACAAATCGTTCCTATGTAATTAAGCAATATCAATAATGAGCTGGAGTGCGAGCTTATTTAGATTTAAAATCAAAATATGGCAAGCATCTGCTTTGTGTTTTATATAAAATGTCTTTTATTTCTATCCTTTTAATGGCAGTATTTTATTTTGAAATGTTATTTTCTGGCGCCCACCGAAAGAACGGGGAAAATTATCGACTAATGATCCTGTGCACGATTACAAATAACGAAAGCTTTCGCAGCATCTTCAAGTAAATTACGATCGATAAAAGTTTCTTTCGTTTACCCAAATGCGCAGTTCTTCAGAACGAAGGTGTGAATCAATTAAATTTAACATTTGGGTAATGGTGTTTAAATTTGTAGTATGCGTTTGGATTTCAAAGCCCCAAAGAATGAAAAAGCGCAAACGAATACTGCACATCGATGTTAATTTTTAGGGATCTGTTAGTCATAAACTTTAAGGAACTTTTCGAAAGTCTACAGTAAAATATGAAAAAATCTGCTTGTTGATTAACCATTTAAAATAACCCTTTACCCAGGGCGCGATATGTTACTTTGGTGGTTGACTATGACGAATATTCGAATCCAAATCTTGAATGTTTCGATGTTGAAATGAATCTAAGGAACATCTTCATTTCCAATTTCATTGAAATGTGGGAACTAATTTGCGACAGAGGGACTTAAAAACGTATCGAGACAAAAACGTATACTCGGAATTATTAAACGTATCGCATGTTGTTGTTAGAGTGATTTTTTTCCTTTTACAAGATCGCGTTCGAGAACTTGGCACACCACGTAGCAGTCCGCGGAGTGAGAAAGATTTCCATTTTTCATTCCTCTTGCTAAATGCCCAAAGGGGACACATAACGACCGTGCAACAAACTAAACGAAACACCCGACCGACCGATCGACCGACCGTTATGATACACATCGTATTCGCAACGATTTTACCTTCTCCTTTCACCGTAAAGCCTACTACTATAACGTTTTAGAGCTTGATCTTGCATATCCGCAATTATATTAAACCTACCGTTTTGCGAGCCAACCGCACCGCAAGGCCGTTCTCTTATTTCAGAAAAAGGAACATATCGAAACCGTCATCATCGTTCCTCTGATCGTTTCCATGCACTTATTATTCCTTCGTTGCAAAATCGTCGGTTGCGTTTCCAACCGTTGTTTGTTAATTTAGTTATTAAAGTCTCTACGGATTACCGTACAACGATTCGTTTTTTATTTTTCCTCGCCGGATAATAAGTAAAATAAACAAGGTTCTTTAATAATGGGAGGAGTAGTAGTGGTTAGTTAGCAGAAGAAAGTTCAGCAACCTCCTTCTTCGTCATATGTTTCTTTCACTTCACGTACGATCATAATTAGCATCTGAAATAGTTGCAAATTTATGCTCGATTTTCGTTACCGACGAATTTTGTTAAATTTTCGTTTATATCGCGTTATTGGCTTTCGCTTAATTTTTTATTCCATTCCAATCGACCTTCAGAAAATCTCGTTAATCGAACGTTACTTTCATATTTCTGTTCATCGTTCGAAAAATTTAGTTATTCCAAAGCCAAAAGAAACAGTTATCGAATTTTCTAATATTCAAATAAATTGGCAGAGAAAAAAGTCATGCAATATTTATGAAGACACTTTAAAGATGTTTTATTCGCATAATCAAAATTAACTTTTCTTTGTGTCCGATCACTTTCGAAACAACACTGTAGTTGTATGAATGGTAAATAACTAAAAATGGTAGAAATAATCATTAAAGGCATCATGTTCCATCATCATCTTCATTATTATTTGCATTTTCTTTGCGGTTTTAATGTGCGTCAAATACACACACATCTGTTGTTATACCTTAAAAGGGCCCGCTTTTAGAAAACTGGTTAACAACAGGTGGTAAGTATTATGACAGCACCCTGCTGTCAATTTTTTTTTCAATTCTCCCTTTTTTATTTCTTTTCTTCTTAGAGTTGCAGAAAGTATTATCAAGGGTGTGGAAGTTAGTTTCAGAGAATTTTCTAGAGTTGCCAAAATCTAAGATTTGAAAAACTATACGATATCGATCAGTAATTAATTGAAAAGAAAAATTCAATTTTATTTGAATCTTTGATTGTTATAATAGCGTCTAATATTACCCAGAAAAGCATTGACTACTTGGAGAGAAACTAAACAAAAACAAAACCCCAGGAAATCAGAAGCTATTTGAAACACTCATCCCCAAAGGAATCATAAAATTTCATTCGAGGTTAGGAAAAGTTGATCGAATGACTGCCAAAGCAGACGTTTGCTGGTATTACAAAGCATAAAGGAATATCTAGTTCAAAATCTAATGCAAGTATTGACAATAGTCCAATACAATCCAAAGCATCATTTATAAAATATATCATTGTATTACTTAGGTTAGAAATATGTTTTCAACAACTTAGCCTATGTTCATCAATCATCACCAATCATCATTCACGAAATACGATTTGAATTAGTGAATTAAACAAACCTCGAAAATAAAACGTCCAAAATATTTTTCTCTCAAAAGTTATTCAGTTAATTATTCGTGGCAGCTTTTGCAGAAAAACTTTAAATTAAACTGCCACTTATTTTGCACGTACGCGCACTTCGTATCTTTGAAATTTAATTATGCTGCACATGTTGGTGCGATATTGTTGCATCATTGTAATTGCACAACAGTTTTCCCATTACATTGCATCGATTCATCAATTGGCAAATTAAATTTCTCACTCTTTCCTCTATTTCTTGCTCGTGATTGGTGACAATTTTAAATTTAAAAATTACTTAACAATGAGTCACTAAGAGTTATTGATTTTGAAAATTGCGAACGTTGGCAATAAATTATTTCGCAAAACGTTTTATATATTGCTCTTCGTCATCGTGGATGGCAAAAAAATTTGCAGTTCGTTTTTCCAATATGATAAACGACGACACTCTTCACTTTTATTTCAGTTTCCTTTTCGATTCTTCCTCATCGGATCCAATATTCAATTATAATCTATGCAGTAATAATATTTTGACATTTTTATTAATATTACATTTCCCGTGAACTTTTTTCGATTTAAGGCAAGAAACGTTGCGGGAAATGCATATGTTTGATGGGCTAAAAGGGAATTTAAATGCTTTCGGTTATCTTATTTTATGGAGATTTAATCGCATCGAGTATTTATGTGTGTGATAATAAAGTACGGACGTTGAATCGCTTTAACTCTCACTGGCTGGATGAATAGCCAAAAGAAGAAAAAAGCGAATAACTCATACTTATTGAAGATAAGAAAGTAAGAGTAAGATTGTTGTTTGTTGCAATGGGTATTAGTTTCAGTTAAAGCTATTATTATTATACTTTTTATTTCTAATTAATAATTATCTATATAAATGGCATTGAAATCTTAATTTATTTCCAAACGACAAATAAATATCGTGTACGTGGGCACTGTGTAATTGCCCAGGCACAAAAAAATTAATAAATTTTGAAATTTATGTTGTTGATAATCTACGGGGCGCACGATTTCTATTATTCGGTATAGAAACTCATTTTATTTTAGATCGATTTGGTCTCCTTTCGAAAATAGTGTGAAATTGGGAAACAAAAAATATTGATATTATTTAGTTTCACGGTCGTTTATCATCCTCTTTTTAGAGAATCACGTTTCTCTCCGGAACCCAACTTCATTATCAATAGTTTTAATGTAAAAGCCATAAAAGATTCACGACGTTGGTAAAACGTAATTTGAATGAATATAAACGGTGTAAAACATTCCAATTGCAATAATAATAATATATTTTGTTATGATGCAAATTAAATAAACAACGTATTATACTATTATGAATAAAAGTTGTTCCCACGAGAAGACCCGTTATAATAACGATGCTGATGAACTATTTTAATAATCGATCCCGCCGCAAACGAATGGTAGATAAACGAAAATAAAATATATTATATTCTATGGCGAAATTGCAAAAATTGAAAAGAAACAGGAACAGCAACTTCTATCGTAAACCAAAGAAAGAACCAAGACAGTTGCGTCTTTCGAATTAATAAAATAATTTGAATATTAGAATACGTAATGGCAATACTTAGAGATTATTATTGTTTATTATTCTCCCGGTTCAACGACAACGGAATAAGAGAGGAAATTGATGAAAAAAGGCAGATACGCAAGTCAACTATTATCATCATCATTATTATCGTACACGTTTTCATGAAACTGGCTTTGTTCCGTTCGTGTATAATGAACGAGGCCGAGCAGAAATAGTAAGAAGTGGAGGAACGAGAAAAATTAAAATGCATTAAAACTAATTGAATGTGATTTTATGCTATAGATATAATCGTGTAGAGAGAGAGAGAGAGTGAGTCAACCAGCAAGTAATATGTATTATGTGGTAGTAGTTGGTAGAGAAGGCATTCTCGAGTAGCTCAAGATTATGATATAAAATCGTACACTTAACATGCGGACATAATAAAAGAAAATCGATATACAAATCGATTATTATTTGTATTTCGCTTTCACAATTTCGAATCGAAATTAGATCCAAACGAAAAGCAATAGAGATTTAATAATAATACACGTCCATCCTCAGAACGTAAATAAATTAATTTCTTAACCATGAAATGATTCGTTTTTTTTTTCTTTCTAACGTCTATTCCTCATCTTCTCACCAAAAGACGAGAGAAAATTGACCCATCATCAGCTCCACCATTACTACCACACTCACTATTATTAGTGCGCGTTATGCAATAATACAGAGCGATTTAAAATAATATGCGGTTATATTTTATAATTTACCTCCATTCGGATTATGTGAGAGAGGAATAACGAAACGAAAGAAATTGTCGTCGAACGCGGCTCATAATAGAAAAAAAAAGCAGGAAATCCTCTCACTTATTTGACGTGATTAGAATAGCATTTCTTTATTATTATGTATATTGTCTCTCTGTTCATTTCTTTTTCCTTCTCATTCTTCTTACCTTTTCCTTATATCATTAACAAGCATAACCCAAAAGGCCGACTTTCTTTAAACATGCCAGACGTATAATTATTAATATAGCTTTGGTAAAAATCGAATGCGCAAATAACGTAAAAGAGATACACAGAGAGAAATATTTTTATTATTAATATTTATCTCAACAATTCAAAAGACTTTCATTTATATTAGTTGCACTGGAGAAATGGACAGCAAACAAGTAATTGAAATTGTGAAATTCGAAATTGAACACAATCCGAGAGAACTTATAAAGTTTAATCGATTAATATAGAGGTTCAGCGAGAATTACGTTTGCAGTATTTATCTAATTACTGTCAACCACTGATAAGTCTGTTATATTAACTGATTATTAAGCAGCATCAACAAACAATTTCCATGCTCTCTAGCATTGAAGTCTACTACTTTCATTGAGTACTACGCAGACACGAGAGAAATAATTTTTGAGGTTACTTTAGGAATGTTTAGTCGTTTATTTTAACCGGTTTACGTGTCTAACAAAACAGTATTTATTTGATTTTTATTGCGCTTTAATACAGAGCGAAGTTTCCTAATTTGTCGAATTGCCGCAGAAACAAAACAAGGGAAATTGCTTTTGAGGTTACTTTAATAAATCAATTTTAACCTAACAAAAATATATTTAAATGCGTTTTGTTGACCTTTAATACAAGCGAAGTCTCCTACTGTGATAAATTACCACGCAATTCTAAAAAGAAGTTGCTTTTGAGGTTACTTTAAGATGTTATTAAGTCTCTTCTTTTAGGTGATTGTTCGAACAAAAAATTGCGTGCAGATTTTAGCTCTCTGATAATGCCGAGTCCGTTTCATTTAACTTTTAAACAATAAAAAAGTGAACTGTTCATTAAACTCCCTTCATTAAACCTCTATATCTGCTACAATAAATATAAATTATTACGGACAAGTGAAATGCGTTTAAAACCACGCCTCGCTGTCGATCGACAACATTTTCACTTGCCGATTAATTGCAGATAATTAGGAAAATATGCGAATCGATCGGTTGTTATTTGTCTCAAATCGAGGCCACGTGTAGACCCGAAGAGATACTCGCGAGACGCGGAAAAAGAAGAGACCGAACAAGAGAAAAGAGCACACACAAAAAAAATCGAACAGAGAAAGTGTGTGGATTAACGACTTTAACGAACGCACACCTCAAACGTATTTGGATTTGCGGAACGACGACGAATTTCTCCATCGGCAACTCTCTCGTACAAAATTAACCGAATAAAATTCAATTTTATTCGCTTAATTTCACCTGTTTACGGAGCGAGCATCTCGTTCGATTCGTGTCAATATGCTCGGAATGATTTACTTGGAATAATTTAAACGGACGTTTAACGAGCCACAGGAAAATCTCTCCGTACGAGTGGAGTAAATATACACAAACATACGCCGGCACCGTTGGAGGTCAATACCTACAAATAATAGGTTGTTGTTGTTGGTCGGTTGGTCGGTCGGTCGGTTGGAATGAAAATATTTAAGAAGGAAAAAAATTGAAAAGTAAACGCACCGCATCGTTTACTTGTAAGTGTACATAACACACATGTAAGAAACATGATGATGATGATGATCGAGAATAAGAAGAGGTCAATGGAAAAACTTGCTTTGTTGTCGTGGTTGTAGAGTACTTCGACGTGATTTTCTCATTATTATTTTCAGCGGTTTGGTTTTCTTTGCTTCTTTTTTTAACTCTTGCTGCCGCAATAATGAAGAACGCACGTGTAATTAAATATCCTTGTAGATCCTAAACAAAAATTAATGACAACGATATGTTTGCTAAAGTGGGAAGAGAGGACTTTTAATGAAAGTTGTGTTCTGTTTGCACTAATTGTAAGTGGTGTAGAGCAGAGCAAAAGAACTATTAAATTGGAACAAGCGTAGTGCGGTTCAAGCAAATTCAAATTGCTTAATTTTGTTGCTGATGTTGGCAATACATCTTAAAACTACTGTGCCCATGAGAAAAACTAGCAATTATGCACCATATATCAAATGATGACTATCGAAACATCATTTGTTTTATTATTCTACCTGTTTGATGCTAATGAGATATAGAAAAAAATGTTTATTTCTTCATTGAAAAACAAATTTGGATCAAAGGATCAACTTTCTGTATTCTATAATAGTAAATCGTCGATAATGAAATATTTGTCTGAAACTCGTCTCTCGAAAGTATGAGCAGCAACTTCTTGATTACACTCTGTATAATATTAAAAAGAAATTCAATTAAATCTCAAATGACGTCCTATAATTGAATCTCGCGTTAATTGTTTTTAATTAAAAGAGCGAGAAGGATGGACGCAAGGATGACATTTTATCGATATTATTTACAGGTGAAGCTGTTCGCCGAACAACCAAAACGACAACAACAAAGTCGTATGCATAAAATTGATTAATAAGCAAAACTTTATAACCCATTATAACGCATGGGTGTCCTCTCTCGTTCGGAATTATGTTTTTTTAGTTAATTTAAAAGCCAATTAGTCTTACATTGTGAGCGCGTTGTAAAAGACTCGCACGGACAAAGTTTATGGCGATAGACGTTTAGTGTTGAAAGTCATCTAAACGGGCAGCGACCATCAAATAAAGTTTCATAATAATTTATAATCGGTTAAGTTTTTGAAGAGGAAAAATTAACCATAATTGTTTTGAAGCTGTTTAGCATTTATGTGGATTGCAAAAAGAAAGAGATGATAAGGCGGTTGCAAAAAAAAACAATAATAATATTTTTTAAAGCGTAAATGTCATCAACATTCGATACTACATTCTTTTTTCTACTTTAAATGTCAGAAAGAAACGGCGATTATCGATTATAAAATGAAATTCGCGTTATTTTAAGTGGCCCCAATCGAATTATCGACAGAAACTTTGCATCGCCCTATGCACGTAAGAAGATGGACAAATAAACTAAAACAACCCTAATGTGAGCTTTAAAAAGTTTCATAAACCACGAGGGAAATATCAACAATAATAATCGAGGACCAAACTTTTGTCTGATAATCAATCAAACTTCATGTTATAAAAAAGGTCTAAAGTCAAGTGTTATTAATAGCTCGCGCATATTCACGAATACACCTGTGTTAAATGTGTCTCATGAATAGGATGCGACATCATCAAGAAGAAACCAGGTAAAAGATTTCACGCCCAGCACAGGGTTTTTTTTGTTTTCACAATTTATACAGGTAAGCCATTTAAGATGACTTATTGTAAGTTATGAAAGAAGGAAAGAAAAAAGTGAAGAGGAACTGGGTACCGTTAAAGAAGATTCCACAGAAAATAACGTATTATAATAACAAGAAGATCACATAATAATAATCGTAATGTAAAAGAAGGAAGCTTCAGAATAAAGAATAAAAAACGAAACGGTTGAAATAAAATTCTTTTAAAGGTAACTCTATCCTTTAAGTTCCCTCGACGGATCGCTGCGTCGGCGATAAATAAAATAAATAATAGTAGAAATTGTACGGGAGAATTAAATATTACTTTTAATTTTATCGATAAAGTAATATCAATTAAACGTTAAACGTAATACATAATTAAGAAATTACAGCCATATGCCGTCTGCCATCGGTTTATACATATACGAATGGATTCTATTTTTTCTTCTCATTTTTCTCTCACTCTTACTGTTAAAATCGAATAAAAATAATTTACCCGATTATGAGGATCGGCTAATAAAATTAAATCTCTCCCCCTCTCTCTCTCTCTCTCTCTCTTCCAAGTGCTATTACGTCTCCTTTAATCTCGGCGTAATTTGAATAACGGTCTAACGTATAGAGAAATAAATAAAAGTTTTATATTTTAATGGAAGAATTCTAATTGCGGTCGCTCGAGTAAAAAGTGTC
This sequence comes from Hololepta plana, assembly GCA_963695495.1. NCBI lineage: Eukaryota > Metazoa > Arthropoda > Insecta > Coleoptera > Histeridae > Hololepta > Hololepta plana. The sequence goes on along the minus strand of OY968832.1, from coordinate 4,367,874 downwards.
ATCTGAAATACAAAAAAGCGAATCGATAAAAGAAAAGTGCAACGCGATGTACCGCAAGTTCAAGTAAAAGTCGTCGAACAATCTCCGCAAGCTGACAACAATGATTGCGGCATTAATATTATGAAGATGATGATGGTGATGATGATGCCAGCAACAACTGTGACAATGTTTATTTATTTCTGCGATAACGTACGTTAATTAAATAGCCGTTATTTGCCTATTAATCATCTACCATTAATAACAAGCACACCGGCTACCTGTTGAAGTTTCTTTTCGTTTCGAATGGAAAAATCTAATTTTATCAATCCATTCCTCAAATGCCATTTACTCTAACGTACGAAAGGTTTGAGAATCTACTTTATTACTTTGGACACCGGTGCAGTCAGTAGCCGAAGCCGTTAAGATTATTTATGCGTAACATTCAAACTGGATCAATTTCCCCCCATTGCTTTCGTTTCCTTTCATCGATTCCTTATTCCTTTCTTCGTTCTTCAATCGAGAAAAATCTCAATCATTTTAATTGTGCTTATTATGAAAATCGTAAATAGCATACATTCTCCTGATATACGCAGGTAGCACCGAAAGTTTCTACTATTCTACTATTTTTATACTAAAACTAGCTTTGCAAGCAATATTCCTTTTATTGTTATCGAAATACTCTCTTTTCAATTCATCACATTTATGCCTGCGTTAAAGACAATCGTTAAAAAGAGAAATCCATGCTTCTTGAGGTATTTGAAATATGGAGCTTTTGAAAGCTTCATTGGCTTCATTTGCATCAGTAAATCGCAAAATGCGCAATTTATCCTTTAATCTAGGAAAGAGGAAGAAATCGCGAGATGTCAGGTCTTGGATTGTATGACGTGTGCTCTAATAATTCCACTTGTGACGCCTTTAAATCGGCCTTAGTTTGCGTAGCAATATGCGGAGGAGACGTTGTCATTGAACTTTTTCAAAAACTTTTCGCAAGCCACAGAAAATGAAATCTAACCATGACTGTCAAAGTCTATAACGATGTACTTTTGTTTTGTGATGATTTTTTTTTTCATAGCCACATTGATTATATTAGTTTGCAGAAACTTTCGGTGCTACCCACGTATAAATTTAACATCTCATTATTTCTATGTGATTATGTACTATCATGTTACTAGACGGGGAAAGCATTTGCAAATCGATGATGTGAAAAGGATGAATTATACATAGCTAAAGAATCGTTTGCAAAAAGGTTCGCTAACAGAGATGAAATAAATAATTAATAGAAAGAATTTATTTCATGATTAAATTCTGGATTAAATTATTGGCCAATACGGAATTAATCGATTCCATAAAAAAAGTTAATTAAACAGGTGATTAGCATATGGAAATATTAATTTCATAATTACGTCTCGTCCGAAGTGATAACGATAGCGTGGATTTTCCATAAATTGTTGGAATAGCGAAAGAGTAACTTAAGAAACCGTATAAGGAAATTGAAATGTTCATCATCAGACAGATATTACAGGCATCGTGAATTAATTATTATCGGTGCCAAGGAATATTAACGGATCGATTACATCAGAGCGATATGGTGACTTTATTAGAAATTGAAAGGTTTCCTGAGAACTTTATTGCAGAAGCTAAAAGAATTTGGGACATATCTTTTGACAACTTTGCTTCAAAAACAAACAATGAAAAACTGATAATCATTTAATCAAGAAATAATTTTTTTCTTAGCAAAAAAAAAGAATATCACAAGGTACATATTTTCTTTGAAGATTCTTAAATGCAAAAGCAAAGGGATTTTCCTTTTGAAAATTGGGTACAACATCATAAAAATACTATAGAACAAATAAGGGAACAGTGTTAAAGAAATATTTAATAACAATAATATTGAGTTATTTCTCCTAAAAGATATTTCCTGGGTAAATGAAAATCTTGTTTATATTAAATGCCCGGAAAAGAGTAAATTTGCTATCAACTTTAATACTAAAGCAAAAGTATATGATTTTCTTTCAGCTTCATGGGAAATTATAGCGTATAAAAGCAAAGCATGGAAACTAAATGCATAAGCAAGGAAATAATACCTACATTTTATTCAAAAACATCTTGAGGAAAATTATTGGTATTGACTTGCTAGTCACGCCAACCAATAGAAGATTCAGAGAAGAAACTTTTAATTGACTAAGTTTGAAAATAAATCATAATTGAATCATATTAGTTTTACAACTTTCTTTGTTCCATAAAAAGATATACAAAAGCAATTCAGGAAAATTAAATAATCCTGTAACAGCGATTGAATAGGAAATACTTTTCATCAAAATCAATCATATTGAGAATCATTTCCTTCGAACGTTAAAAAAAAGGTAAATATTACACAAAATAATGGAAAAATACAAACAATAAAAGTTATTATTTACTAGAGCAAAAAAACATGTTTTGTTTTTGGCAATCTTCCTTCGTGTTCATGGAAAGCCATATTACAAGCAAATGGAAATTAAGAGCAACCAGTAAAAATTTATCTTTACTCAGACATTTGAAGAGAGGAAGATTTTATTTAAATTGAATGGCACGAAGAAAGTTAATTGCCACATACCGCCATCCATCGAGGACAATGTATGATGACGCAATTTTTCCACGAAACCAAAACCATTTGATTAAAACAGTACCTCGTTCGTTTTGCTTTTCGTGTGCAATGTGAAAGAATTTTTTGCCTTTTGGTTCGTTCCTAACATCGCACCCAACGTGATTACATTTCCATTACAATTGAATTAAATCGTAAGAGAATAAGAATGTGACAGCAAAACTGTTGTACATTATGCAGACAATCAAGTAAAAGAATTTAAAAAAAGTAACAAGAAATTCCAAATATCGTTATTGAAATTCTGCCTATGGTCTTCGAACATTGTTGTTATTTAAAAAAAGGTTTTAGAATTGTTATTACATAAGAGAACATGGTCTACCTTATGGTCCATTAGAAATTGTTATTAATCGAAGACCGACGATGATTCATTGGATTTTGAACAAATGGCCCAACATTTTCTCGCATCTCATCGCTTTTTCATCCTTAGATCAGATAAGTAATACACAAAACGTTTGATATCAATTTCGAAACATTGTTTCGCATCTTTATGGAAGTCGAAGGTTAAATTAATGCGAATTATTTCGCAAGGCGATTACGTAAAAGTTCAATATAATAATATTATATTCGCATCGAGCCATCACCGACACATTATTATAACCGTGTTGCATCCTTGACTTTAAAATGAATTACAAAAGAAAAATTGAAAAGGAGAAATGCAAAATTAATATATTTTTTTTTCTGTGCTGAACACGATAAAATAAACCGTCCAATGAGTAAAGGATTCCGACGAGATTGAAAGTGAAATATGTTCTTTAAAAGAATAAACGTTTTAACTTTGCAAAATGATGTTGTTGTTGCTGCTGCTGCTTGCTGTTATTATTAGGTTGATGTAACAAGTGACCTTTCGAGAGAACGAAACGGAATTAATTGAATCGAACCAGCGAGAATCGATTTCTTTTTCACTCCAAACGACCTAATCAATCTAAAACGCATCTGCCTTTCATATTCATCTTAATCATCGACAGTATCATCAATTAAATTTGCAATTTTCCTCACATTGATCCAGTGATTTCTGGTTACTTTCCTTGATTGACACCGTATTTTGCTCTCTTGTCAGAAACCTTCATTTACGCAAGTAATCTAATTGATAATAATTTAATAAGAAAGAAAAATGATCGAGAGTAGGCAGTAAAACGTGGGCTTATTTTTTAAACTAGAGAGAGCTTGCAAAATATCGATTATTATGTGTATTAACCGGTTGACCTCGCGAAATCGAACAGATTCTGACTCATATTGGCGCAATCATTTTGGTCTCTTTTATGCCTTTTCATTTCGTTCTCTTAAAAAGATACTTGAAATAACGATACCAAGCTGTTAGATAAAGGATAGAATGATTGGTGGACATGAGAAGAATTGCAATTGAACGGCATAAGGAAATAATATGGAACATGTTGCATTATTGCAAAAATTGTTTATAAGCGCAACAAAGTCGATTATAGATTGCGATTGGATAAAAGAAATTGCAAAAAAGAAAACTGAAACAGAAAACTTGGAATTGTTATTTGATGCTTTATTGAAATTTGAGCGTTGTATGGCCGGAAACAGGAACTAAATTTAGCAAACGGCATTGATCGCATTATTGCTAACAAGGTCACTTTTTCCTTTCGCAGAATCAGCAATCATTCCGAATGGCGCGCTGTAAGCTCCAATTTACAATAAAACAATTGGTGCAGCTTCGATTAATTGACGTTCTTGAAATTATTTTATTATGATAACGATAAATGGTAGAAACGCCTCGAAGCATTTCGTTTATTATAATTTTTCACTTATAAATTCCATAGAGCATAATCATCATCTCGCAGGAGACACACCCTGGGGCATATTTTTATTTATTAAATTAATATTTATAGACACACGTACGTATAAATTCTACGGGGCCAACCACAAACGCTTATGAACGTCGCGAATTCTTATAAGAAAATGATTTAATTCAATGTGTTTGAAATGGATTTTCTTTAAATGCTCGAGTTTTATTGTTGTATATAAGGAATGAGGCGTGTGAATGTGTGCGAATAAATTGTTGAAATAAAATTATAAAAAAATGAATTATAAATCGAAAAGGCTAGAAACTCTATGTGTTTGCAATAATAATAATATTATTGTAAACGATTACGACACTTTTTCTTCTGGTTAATTATTGCCAATTTCCATAAACATAGTTACGCACACATACAGTACGTTGCATAATCGATTTGCAAAATAAAGTTTCTTGTTTTAGCGAATAGTCATCAAGGAATTCATCATCGTCGTCGTCGTCGTGAATTCCGCTCGACACTGTTAAGGTAACGTTAGCACCATAAAAATCCCACGTCCGTACGAAAATAGCCAAACGGAAAAATTTTACTTTTACATTAATAAAAAGCTTATCCAACAGCAACCCAAAAAAATTAATATATTATTATTAATAACAAATCGAAAGTGAGTTTTATAATAATAATAAATGGAGTGTGGGTTCTAAAAAGTAGCCTTTTATATATTTTCATACACACACACGAAAAAAAAAGAAACCTTTAACATTTTATTTGGCGACAAGGACATTGCAAATGTTAGGAAGAAAATGTTATTAGAGAAACGTTCACAACAACCGTATGAATTCATAAAGATAAAAAATTGGCAAATGAGTGAATGCATCTCGATGTAAATAATAAAGATTTTATGTACAAAACGTATTTTTCCTTTCCACAATTAAGATGATGACGCGATAGAAAGATAGCAAGGAGGAATGTTATTTCAAGATAGAAATTAAAATTTTAATTTTTTTAATAACTTTTCAATGAGACTAAAGGAAAAGCAGCAGAAAAACGTTGAAGAGGGAATCATTATCATCGATAATATGGCAGGATATTGTTAACGGTATTCGCTTTTATAAAATGAGTTTTCTTAATCAAAAAAGAAAAATCTGGAATTGAAAGAGAGGAAAACGAATGTTGCGAAAATAAATTGTTAGAATTTTACCAAAAATTAACAAATTTAAAACAAAACCAATAAAGAAGTTTCGCTAGATGAATGGCTACAAAATACCAATAATCAAGGTTCTTGTATTAATCGAAAGAATCTTGTAACATCCATAACCATTAATCGACTGCATCTAACCTCTAAAATTAGCAGCAATTTAATGTCAATGCCAAAACGAAAAATTCAATTGCCAACATCGAAGTGCAACGTCTTGTGTTATTTAACGTAACGTTAATGAGAATCTGGTCGGAAACGAAGGCTAAAACGTCTAAACTATTGTTTGCCCGAGAAGAAAGAAATGAAAAACTTCTAAAGATAAACAGATTATAACCTACATGTTAGATTTTACGTACGGGTCTCGAAACTGTACATGCAGAATCTAGAATAGAATATGTATCTCATCATCATCATCAACATCTTCAATGTAGCCACGATAATAATTATTGTTCATTCTTCTCCATTTTTTTCCATACACTTCTTTTTTACACATATTCTTTTGAATATTTCTGTAAAATAAAATTTTCATTCCTCTCCGTCTCCGCCATTCATTCATTGTTCTTACGTAACAAAAGGACGCGGGATATATGGTATATAACGCGCATAATGTCTTCATATAACTGTTAACGTTATTATTATTGTATTATAAACACAAAAGGAGCAATGTGATTGCACTTTGAGTTTGTTTTTATTTATTGTTATGTTTTTCTTTTTGGTTAAGATACTCGATGAATACCAACTAAATTGTGTTTCGTTTCTTCTTTCCAAACCGGCCAGAATTTAAATTATTCCAATACACGCGTCTTAAGAAAGAAAGAAGCCTCTATCGACACAAAAGCACGCGCGTGCCCAAATTTAATTGATTCGCTGCCTTGTTAACCTCATGAAGAAACAAAATTCTGCTTCATACTGGGAATACCAAAAATTCAACGGTTTTAAGGTTAAACTCGTATTTTCTACAGCTTACAACATTTCTACAATGATACTCTTTGAGCTTTTTTAATTGATCTGATTTAGCAAAAGTGTCAATTGCAATAAACGAGTTGATAAAGCAATATTTTATAAGAAGGGAATATCAACATTTGCTAATTTTTTAGGTTCGACTTCACTTTATTTTGTAATTTAACTGCTTCTGGTCTTTAACACTTTGATCAGTTGCTCATTTGAATAATACGTGTCATTCGTCTTTATGACGTAACAAGCAAATATGTGTGGTAAGAGGGAAATATAAAAGTAAAACTTTTTTTAGGTTAAATTTTATACTTTCATGAAATGAATTTGTGTTATAGTGTTTGGTTTATTTGTTGATTTAAGCAGTTTAACAAGCTGTCAATGTAAATAGCGTATTGCTATCTCCTTATTTAAGCTTATCACTAAGCTAAGCTATGTTATATAAGGGGGAATTTAGACATTTCGGACTTTTTTAGGTTAAACTATATTGTATTGAAATTGAATTGCTTCTACTCTTTAGCAGTTTGGTGCATTTGTTTATTTTTATAATTATTAGTATTTTTCCATAAACCCATGAGCAAATAAATTTGTTCGACAATAGGGGAATACCAAATGTGAAATGTTTTTAAGGTTAAATTCGACATTTTCTTGCAATTATCGATTTATAGTGCTAAAAAGTGCGGTTCATTTGTTAATTTGCTGAATTTCCAAAGTTGCTAATCTCAAGAAACATTTATCTAACCAGTAAGCAAATATATGTCTTATATGCACTAAATTGGGAATCTGAACAGTTCAGTACATTTTGAGGTTAGGTTTAAATTTTTCGTCATCTATTCATTCCTACTCATTCATAGTTTATTAATTTTTTTACTATAATGGTTATTATGATTTTTGGTAACCTTATGATGAAATAAAGTGCGTTTTATAAGAGGGGAATTCCAAAAGCTAATGATTATTAAGGTCAACTTTATTCCTTCTTGAATTATTGCTATACCTTAATCGTATGACGCGTTTGTTCATTGGAGCAACTTATTAATCCTATAATCTGAGATTTATTAGGGAATTCGATTGTTTGATTTTTCCTTTGTAAACTAAATGGATGTTACGACTTACAACATTAAAAAGGAACGATAAAAATCGGATTAAATTGGGCGATTTCGCCGGTTTTATTTTAATAGCCGCGACTTTATTCTCGCGTGTAGTTGTTTTATTTTTTTAATTTGAATAATAAAATCCTCAATCTATTTCAGTTTAATTTATACACTTTCCTATTCCCATTTACGATGCTCTTTCAAGTATTATTACATTCTCTACATTAGAATACGTTATGGATATTGCTCCGTAATAACAATATGACCTAAATAAGCTCGTTCAGCATGTAATAATACATTTAATAACAATCGAGAATTTGTTGTTTTAATTACGACCGATACCTTTACACATTTTTTATTGTTGCTTGAAGTAGTTAAAGCACACGGAATTGAACGAAACGAATAATACGAATCGCTTTCTAAACGATTTTTATGAACGTAAACATTTTTCTATTCGAAACCGTTGAATATTAACATTATTTAACAACCTTTTGGCTAACCATGTGTCAATAACAAATTCCCCCTCACAACGAGATGTGAGAGAGTAAAATGTAATTTTGTGGCTAAATATGAAGTCTAGAGAAACGTCATCATCATCATCGTCACTTTCACCACAACGTGGGCGAATTCCTTTTATTTGAAAATTCGCTTATTCAATATCGAACCGCATATGGTCAGAAAATTGTCGCAATTTCACGCTCGACCATCCATTTAAAAGCGACGATTTTTCGCAACGTGCAAAGTGACAGTGAATAGAATCACGTAGATTATCAATTCGTATGGTTATCGTAATTGTTGTGGGTGTTTTTGGTTAATGTAAAAGTGGAAGAACGTCCATATGGAAAATCATGCAACAACAACAACAACAAATGGCACGATATATGTCTATAAGAGAAAAAGCAAAAAGAAGACGAGGAAAAAATTTATGTTGCTGAAAGAGAACGAAAACAAGTTTCCATAAAAGATGAGGAGGACGCTATTATTAACAATCTTTTATTTCTGCTGTCATTCTTTTTATCCTCTTTCCTTCGGAATCGTTGGCTATTTTAAGCTAACTAACTGACATCGATCGGCGAAGAAGAATGTCTGATTGGAGATTTTCATTTCGTTAATTTTATGCGACCGTAATTTGAATAATTCCGCCTAACGTTTCTCGAAAAAAGAATAAATAAACAGAAATTCAGAAAATCAAATAAAGAATATAAGCAATAAAAACCGAATTCTTTTACGTAGTCGGCCTTTAACCAAAATGGGAAAATTAACATACGAGTACATTATCATCGTACAAACGTGTACGAGCGGCGCAAAACGAGCAGATAATTTTCAGCTAAATTATTTGTTAGAATGCAGACGGAAGAATCGTGAGATAGATCCATTATAATGGAGAAAGAAACATTCGCAGAAATACTCCTTCATTATTATTATGGGCTCATTATTATCATTATGATTATATGTAAATTATGAGAAATTTTCAACTCGGAAACTTTGTAACTGTTCAAGTGACGGTTGTATCAATTTTCAAAAAACAAAAAAAAAACGGATTTCCTTTATGATCATTAGCAAATCATCAATGTTTCTAATGGTTTATAGCAGCAGCTTTTTACAAGGACCTTGTACTTTAAGAATAAAAAAAAACAACTCGAATCATAATAAATTTCTTTCACTAATTTGTGGAAAAACTTGGTTGCACAATTCCTGAAATTATTCTGTTCAACGATTGAATTTTATCTCGCTTTTTTAATCATCATCAAAAACTAATTAATAAAGGCAAAATAAAAAATAATTTTAATCACATGCTATTAATTGATGGCGTTTATCATTATTTCTAATTGGTCATCGGCCAATTTCAGACGTATAGCGAATATGCAAACGTCACAAGCGTTAGTCATTAAAGATAATGTTATATGGAAAATTTGCCAGCAATAATTTAAATACGAGTACCGTTATAATGAGTCGCGCGCACAAAAAAAGAATTAATGGCAAATAGCAATATTAATATCAATTTTTTTGGACAATTAAACGATGATGGAATCCGTCAAAACAGAGAGAAGGAAAGAATTCGGCAAAAAGAAGTTGAAAATCCTATTGACAATCTTCAACGACAACACAATAATCGTAAATTTTATACAGTTGTCCTTCTACAATACATTTTAATTAGCAGAACGGTTCAACTGGTTTATAATCTTTTTCTTTGCCCGACCGAAGAAGAGGAGACAAGCAAATGCCAATTAAACGTTCAATAAGAAATAGAAATGAAATTTAAAAATAGCAAAATCGACCTTATTATTTTGATGGCACAATACATTTGAATAGCGTTTGAATTGTATCAATTTAAGAAATATGATGGCATTTTACGAGGTTAATTATCTATTTTTGAATTTATATATTAAGTAAACGCAATTTTCTGTTATAAAGATGATTCTGTTTTGTTGCCAACTTTCGTTGAAGAATGATCGTCTTTGCGCGCCCTGTACGTGGCACGTAGATTTTATGAGTTTATAACGTTGGCAATAAAGTTTACTGCTCATTTAATTCCCTTTTAATAGCAGTTTTTTGTTCCTCTCGTAACTTAAATCTAACAGAGACAAAAATTACAAGAACGAGGATACGTGGCGGCAAAAAAACAAAACGAATTATTATAAAACGTACCGCGACATGTGACATTTAAATTAAGAGAATTTTCGTTAGTAAAGGACGTAAACGTGAATGTCGACGACGAAAGGAAAGAGGAGGATGGTGAAATGGGGATTTTATGGGTTCCATAGAAGATTTTATTTCACGACGAACGGTGATTTTAATTGTCCGTCCACGGTTAAAATACCGAAACGTTCAATTTACACAGGACTTTATTTCGTCGTTTATTTTTGGCTTCTTTCTCCCTCGTGTCTGTTAACTTAACGAGAATAAGTTGAAATTATTATCACTCGCAGGCACAATTTAATTACCCATCCGGCCATCCTAGTTTTTACTCTTCGTGCCTATTCTTTTGCGATGCATTTTATTTAAAATCGCTTTTAATAAACTGCATTAATGATCTTTTCTGAATCGTATTCGTCTCTTTCTGTCACCCTCATCCTTCGTTTTGCAAATACCTGGGCATAAGATGTAATAAAGTCTTATTGACGTCACTCTCGTTCGTTTTCCACTTCTTAAGCCAATAATTTATGCATGTATGTTAAAGGCGTAGGTGTTAAACGCCTTTTTTGCTTCTCCTTCGGTCCTTTTTTGTTTATACAAAATCCTTAATTTTCGTTTCTTATTTCTCTCCTTCATTGCGTGGCTCTTAACAGGACGTCATCGTAAAAGGATTAAAGTCTCCTTTCTCTCTTTTACGCCGCTTCTATTATTAATTAATAAACGTAAAGTAATAAAAGGAGACGAGGAGAAACGTTTAAAAATCTGGGTTCGGTTTCTCTCTAGATCGGCGGGTCCATTCGTTTGCGTAACTCTATGGTGAAACTCTCTCTTTACAATTCCAATCCGTTTCATTCCTTTTTTCTTTTCTTTTCTTTTAACGTATCCTTTCTTGTGATATTGGCAACAAAAACGTATGAGAGAGTAACAGCTGGCATACATTTTTGTTTCGTTGTTTCCGTACGACTCTTGTGGGAACTTTGGAATTCGTATACGCGACTCCAATTGGATTTTGCTTAAGATTCTTCATCTCGCGTAGCTTTTTGTTCGCTGCGTCGAAACATTTTTTACTTTCGTAGCACTTGTTTCCTTTTTCTCTTTCGGCCTTTACGCACAAGATATTAATTTCTTCTTTCATTTGTTTTACATTGTAGCACATTGAGAGTTAGTCGAACAATGCTCATACCGGATGTTGTCCTATTCTTGCACCTGACTTCGTCGTTTATTTCATTCGTCCCTTGTATATATCTATTTTTTTGATACGTAATTATTTTCAAATGAGAAATTGTCTGAAACGTTTCGCATGCGGATTATGGCGAAGAACCAGTTGTAGCACTGCACAATTGTTATTAAAAGTCCTTCTGGTCGTACGTACAATTGAATGAAATTTCGTTTCGAATTTATAACACCGCCGAGTGTTCGAATGTCGTAACACTAGTATATGGTAAGTAGGTAAATGTATAAGTGAAAGGAGAGGCATTCTTTTTTTTTCCATTAAATTTTACGTTCGGGTTCTTTTTTGCTGTTTAATTAAACGAAATTGCAAACGTTTGAACTTAAATTCGAAAATAAAAGATCGTGGAGTTGGACGATGATGTGAATTAATTTGTGTTAACGAAGAAAAAAATCGGAAACTCACCAGTCGCCATGGCCTATATTCGCCAGGGCTATTTGCGCCCCAAAAACTCTCCACTTTGTATTCGAACAATTGGCACCAAAAATAATCTACTCACTCAAAAGTCTTCTACTAGACTGACGATTCTAAGAGTTTCAACGTCTTAGCAGAGTAACCGGCCGTGAGTGGAGCTCGCGGATTGGCTAATATATTTTACTCGCCGTCGTTTCTCGTGCTGCTGCTGCTGCTTACCGCCGAAGTCACTCACTTTTGCTTTATACATAAAAGTAACGTTGTTAAGTTGGCTCCGGCCAAGTTTATTTTCATTCTCTTGCCTTTTGTTTTTCTTTTCTCTCGTTCCTTTTCTCTTTCGCTTAAAAAACGGAATTTTTTTTCATTTACACTCGTACGCAACGAGCTACAGAACGTTCCAGTTAATTGTAGAAAATTATTGCGTATCTTTTTGGCTAATTAATCAGCAACAAGCGACAAAATTGAACGTTATTCGTTCTAGACGCTATGGGCAAAAGACTTTAATGCACGCATAGAACGGGAACCCAGCACTCGCGCTTGCAATTCCAATTGGAATTTCTAACACAGACGTTCGTTTATTGAAACGTTTATTAAATACGTAATATAAAAGAGATTCCATCTCACTATTTAGCTTAAATTTTATTAACAAAAACAGAAAGAGTTTGTCAGTTTCGTAACAATCGAATTGTTGCAGATTATTCTTAATTTTCGGCTAATTATTGAAGAAATCGCATGTTATTTTTCATAAAGAAGAGACTCTAATGAACATATAGAGCGCAAACAAAGTAATACTATAGTTCTTATATTCTATAGAAAAGTATCGCTCAGATAAAAATTAATCAAGATTATAAAACATTAAGGCGACAGAAAATGATAAATTAGGTTAAATTTTATTTGCACCAGCAAACAGGAACTAATAGAACATTATTTACTGTTTGGCACGACTAAATTGAATATTGTTCCTTCAAAACAACAACGAAAAATTAAAGACTTGAATGCACGCAATAAACAGTAACCCGCATTCGTTCATGCAATTCCAATTGGAATTTCTAACACATACCTTCTTTTCGTTTCTTAACAAGTTAATATCAATAGAAGTGATGACCTTTGAATATTTGGATTTAATCTTGCTGGCAATAACAGAAAATGTTATACTTTTCCGAATTGTTTGCTAATTAATCTATAACGAGAAGAAGGAAAGCATAATTATTCTTAAAAAAAGAGACTTTAACGCATGTAAAGAGCGGAAACCAAGTGTTTGTTCTTGCAATTCCAATTACAATTTCCAGATAAGATGTGCCCTCTATGTTAATATTCATTAACATTATAATGTATTATACAAGCGATAGACTATGACAAAACAATATAAAGGTTGTTGACAATTTATTTATTAAATTTTATTTCTACCAACAGACACAACGTTTCACGCTTCAAGCAATCGACTATTGCTTACTTTTTAGCAAACGAATCAATAGCAAACGGATAAAATCAATGTTATCACTGCTGGGCACTATTAAACACAAAACTTCTATGCAAGGTTAGAACGGGAACCTGACACTCGTTCCTGCAATTTCAATTGGATTTTATGGAATAGATTTCTTGTTTGTACAAAAATTAATTGGAAAAAGACAAAATAGGAAGATTTTCACGATCTTGATTTCATTTGAATCAAGAGAAATAATGTTCCAGTCTTCGAATCGTCAAATTGCTGCAGATTAATATCTATTTTTTTTTAATTAAAAAAATCAATAAAAAGCATGTAAACTTATTGTTGTTGCTTGTAGATAGTATCAAACAAAATATTCTAACGCAGGCTCTGCACAGGAACCAGAAGTTAGTTCTTGCAATTTCAATTAGAGTTTATGCAAACAATTACTAAAAGAGACAAATAAGTTTGAACTATTTTGTTTAAATTTGGTTTCCACCAACCGACAAACAAATTCTAACCATCACATTGTTACTTATTTCTTGCCAAACGGATAAATTGAATGTTGCTCCTGCTAGGTACGAAGCATTAAAAAGAAGACTTTAACGCAGGATTAGAACGGGAACCCAAAACTCGTTGTGGCAATCCCGGTTAGAATTTCTTCGGTTTGTGCAAAAAAATCATTACGGATGTAACAATAATAGCGATAGATTTTGACTTTGGCTAAATTTGCTTTTGGAAAAGCAATAATAACAGAAATGTAGCATTGAACCGACGAAACTTTTCGAATTAATGGAGTGAAAGATAATGAATTATTAAACAATTTTATTTGTTCGCCGAATCGAAGGCCAAATTCAATTCGTATATCTGTTCTTGTTATTACTATTAATAATATTAATGCAAGATGTGTAGGTTTCTGTAATGCGAATACATTTGCCAATGTCTATTACATTGTAGTACTTGATATTAATTAAACAATTTGTCATTTGGCAGTGCCTTAAACCTATTAAATATTTATGAATATCAAAGAAGGATAAATAAAATATTTCGAATGGAAAAATAATTTTATTCGAGAAGTCCTTCTAGCTAGAGAAAAAGGAAATAGGCGAATATCCGACCAATAAGTTTCTCGAATAATAATCAAACGATGAAGATGATGCAATCTATAAATGTTCTGGAAATTAAATTTGCTTCGATTTGGTTCGTGGTTTGGGAATATGGCTAAATTCTTGCTTTCAGTTAGCTTATTTTGCTGTTGCAATTAATCTCGTATCATCATCCTTCCGGTTATTTCGCTTATCTTGATTCGTTTTGTAGCGGCGCATGGGAATATTTGAAAGAATCGCAATATACCACAATAACATCTCATGGGGAGATTATTTTAATCGATTAGATTGCATACCAAAACGTTCTCTTGGATTATTTGTACAGTTAATCACTATCACCGGATTTGGTTGCTACCATCGACGATCCCCAACTAATTTTTAACTCATTTACAGAATGTTTGCTTGATTTATACAGTGTGTCCAAGTTGCAATGTTGATTTAAAAAAAAATTTCGACAAAAATCTAATTTTACGTGATGGATGGATAACAAGAATATTTTCAAAGACGTCAGACTTCCGGATACATCGGAAACCGATATTTCTTATTTTAAATACAAATACAACATATCTTCTCAACATATCAGCTCGCTAAGAAATACCGTATCCCTAAATGTACTTTGGAGTGATTTCCAATTTTTTTGTGAAAAACACAGTGTGAGAAATAAGTTTTGAGACTGTGGCTATAAAGCAGAATTGAAATAAAATTTCTTAGTCGGCATAATTACATTAGATCAAGGGACGTTTCTGATGTATTTTGATTTTGATGTATCTTTATTGCAAGCACTGGAGAGATCATCTTTCGTTAATTTTTGACTGTGATGTCTCTACATTGTCTCAATTGCAAATTAAGTCAAAATTGTCCTTTCTGATTAGATTTCAACGATCGAAACAGTTCCGACGCATCTATAAAATAAGATCAAAAGGGCATTAGAATCGCTTTTTGATTTCAACAAAAAACGTATCGAGACTGGAGAAGTCAATCGAATTAATAAACTGATGCAGTTTAAAAACTTATTTGTTACACTGTGTGATACTTGGAAGGTTGCTGAAAATCTCACACATCTGCTGATCATAATATGATCGAAACTGCCACAATATACGAAAGAGCGTTTTGATTTTAGGAATTTTCGCTCTGCCTTTTTACTCTAATTCTGGTTTAGCCGACATGCATTTCATTTATCGTCGTGCTAATGGGAAATGCTCCATGTTTTCATGCCGAAGCATATTCCAATCGCCAGATTATTTCAGTTCGTCCTTTTAGAGATCATTTACAGAAAATTCTTAAAGGAAGATGGGGAGCAAAGAGCGGATCTGTATCCTGAAGTGCAAGATCGCCAGATTTAAACCCTCTAGATTTCTTGTTCACATTGAGATTTCAAAACTTTCGTTTATGCTATGCTTGTAAATGACCTCCAGGAGCTGAAGCAACGAATAGATAGCTACCGAATTTAAGCCGATGCTTGATTGCCAATGATTTTCGAAAGAGTTCGGAGGTCATTGGGGCAAAGATGTCATGGCTGCCGTAAAATGGAAATAAGATCCTTTGAACATCTGACTTTAGTTATTTTTCCTTTGGTTTTTGTTCATAGTTTGCATTGTTTGTGCGTAATTGTAAATAACATAGAAGTTACCAAATGTTTCCTATTTCCGAAACCGTCCATTTCCGGACCCGTTTGCTCATTGAGGCTGTTCTACTTATCTTTGGTCCATACTATCACCCCTTAAAGTTTGTGACACTTTTTTTAAATGCCCTGTATATGCCAAACATTAATTTTTTAAAGCTACAAAATCTTTCATTTTATAAATTGCTGAATCAGTTGTAGGTTAAATTTGGTTATTATACTGAAATCTGCAATTAATGCTTATACAAATTCAGTCCCTTAGGCGTTATTTTATTGTGACATATTGTATAGAGTTTAATTATTTCTTTCTATCTACCATTAAAATTCGATTGTGATGAATCTAAAAAGTGTCACTGTATTCTAAATGTAAAAATTTCGAAATAGAAAGAACACTTATTCATTCGTAATGGCTAACCTTTGTTTTAAATCGTTTTATGGCCCTTTGTTTAAGTTTAATTTTCGCGGTCACTCGCTTTTCTTCGTCGAAACATTTTGCATTACATTGCTAATTATATTCCATTCGAAACGCATACCACATTCATTGTCGGGGCAAATAAATATTTAGAGTAATACAACCAAACGAACGTTATTCGAAATCAATAATAATTCTTGGTATTTGATATAAATAAAATCAAATTAAATTAAATAGAAATATGTGTGGGGAACGTTAGAAATCCCCGTTTGTTCTTCGAAATCGTCTTAATTAAACGTGTGTATAGAGATGGTAGGACGCGGAGTGAAAGAAGAAGGAGCACAGAAAAAATATTAATCAAATAAAAATTTAAATTGCGCTTACATTTCATAAAGAATGAAAGAAGAAGAAAAAAACACAACTAATAATTGCATAATTGAATTGATTTATTAATTAAATAATCTCGACGTAGCTTTTTTTATTTGTGAAAATATAATTAAACCAATTTATAACCTCTTTATGATTATTATTATTACCATTCCGCTTTCGATCGATTCCTTTTTGCTCGTTCGGATTTTCGTTCGACAATTATATTAATTATAACGGCAAATTATTTATTAATAATGATTTGTTTATTATGATTTTTTGTACCATTTGAAAAGAAATTGATATGATTCATTAATGTTGGATTAATGATATTCGGTACAGTGCAAAAAAAGAGGAAATTGAACTCAAAAAAGAAGGTTCATTAAAATGATGCCCATTTGTATGTTATGGACATTGGAAAAAGTTCATTATTAAGTATCGAACAAAAAAAGAAATTGAAGTAAATGAAAAGCAAATAGGAGAGAAGCAAAGCTGAAAAACAGTTAATTCTAATTTTCTCGAAGCTATCCATCCATCCATCCATCCATATTCTTAGGTGAATGTAATTTATTGCGATTTTTCTTTATATCTTTCTTCTGTACGTCACTTCCTTTTCCTCATCATCATTCCTTTTTCTCGAATTCTCAACAATAGACAATGGCCTCCTGATAATTAATTGCATCTGATAATGAATGATTTAAATTGAATTAGATTCGATTAAAACGCGAGTAAACATTAAACGCCTTTAAAAGTCTCGTTAATTAAAGTTCGAAACGATTGTTACGAAACTTCCAGTTACCGCATAACCGTAAAGAGTAATCCCGCGGGACCTCACTACGGTTGTTGGATTATCAGATAACCCTCGTATTAAATCGACAACTATTAGACCGTTTCATTCAAAGTCAATACGAAGTTTGTTGAAATCTTTCTCCGGTAACCAAACTGTACCTTCTCTTCATCTACAGCTACAATAGATTGAGTCTATATAGACTCTTGAGTATAAAGGCAGACTGCAGAAAGAGAAACATGGATATAAAGAGTTAGATTTATACTTTAGGTTCATTTGCCCTAATAGGGAGAGACTAGGTTTCCTTTTCTTCGTCTTCCCTTTTTTTGCTTCGCCTTATATATATTCACCTTTCTTTTTGTTGGTCTATGTGCTACTGTTAAGACGGTTAACAGCAAGAAAATGGGTTTCTTTTTATTTTAAGAAAATCGAATATAAGCGAAATAAATTTTAATGGGAAAAGGATCAACGGCGGAATCGAAATTAAAAGACAAACATCTCGTGTTTGTGTCACATACAAATGTCTTATGCAACCGGTTAATTAAATTTGATAAATATATATTTACCATTTCGATAACTGACAATAATCACGTTTGCATATTCACGTCGATGAACATGATTTATTTGAACGACAACAAACGAGTAGAAGAACCTAATCAATATGATCAACGTAAAAAAAAGGAGAATCGACTTTGATTGATTTAATTAAAGAAACCTTCGATGTAATTAGTAGGAGAACAACAACAAGCCCAAAGAAATCTTTGTTTCGTTCAATCAATTATCAACTGATGGAATCCAAAGATCGGTGTTAAATCAATACGTAATTTAGTCAATGACCTCTGTATTGAGCAATATTTATCAAAGAAGAGGAAGGAGCATTTGTGCAAAGTACGAATTATTGGCCTTCATGGATTATTGCGTGAAATTAATGTTTGTTCGTGTTCTCTCTAATGCAGATTTTAAATTAACAAGAAGTAGGTTCGTCATTTGTTTTTACAAAACACTCAATTTCTCTCTTACAGTTCTTCATTAACTCCCACTTAAAAATTATGGTTTACGAATTTTGTCCAATTATTATTTTGCAATTCTCATTCCCTTTTACAATTCTTCATGTAAACGACGTGTTAAGATATGTGCAAATTGTTCTTTCAAAAACAAATTACAAATATTATATTCTGCGTAACACCTTATGCTGTTCTTGTTTCATTTTTTTGCGGTATGGAAATCTTCTAAAAATAAAATAAACCTGTCCCATTCGTTGCCCTTAATGTTGTTTGGCGATCTCAAGAAGAAACAACAATAAGAATGAAATTGTAATCGTCAGACAATGACACGACTGACCTCATTACGCTTGTACAAAATTTTCCAAACCGGAAATCATTAATCAGCCGCTGCACGAATAATAATCATTATAATATAGCAATCTCGTCTTCGTTCCATTGTAGTAGACATTCTTTTCCAGTTATTCTTTTTTATCAGATGGCAAGAAATTATTTGCGAAAAGAAACCGAAAAATTATTATCAGTAAGTTATAAAATTGGAATTCAGTGTGCGAAACTACTACTTTCAGTTTCAAATAAAATGTCTTTATCCAATACCTTGCCATTTATGCACGATTATATATATTTTTTATTTTTAACCAGATATGAGGAAAGTATTTGTGAAAGAAACTGAAAAATTACTGTCAATAATAAAATTGCCACTCTGAATGAAGTAAACATTGATTTGGCATTAATATTTATTATTGCTTTCTTTAATGAGATGCGAAAGAATTAGGTGTGAAGAGAAAACTAAAAAACCATTATCAGTAATGATATTGAAATTTCAGTTGCACCTGATTCCTTTTTCTTTTCTTATTCTTATAATAATTCGTGAGTATAACCTGAAAAATAGTTGTCGACAATAGAATTAAAACTCAATATCTGAAACATTACTAGTTCCTGTTTCATCAGATTTCTTTTTAGGTAATGCCTTGCTATTTTGAGTGAAGTAGACTGTTTTGGAATAATTGTCGTAACCAAAGGGGAAAGGATTAACTGTGCAAAGAAACTGAGAATCTATTATCAATAATAAAGTTAAAATTCAAAATTTGAAGCATTATCACTTTCAGTCACATGCGAAAAGATTCCTTAAATATAAATTGTTCTTTTACATCAAATTATATTTGGATTTTCCCCAAACCATAACAAATTATGAGCCTTAAAACAACAATTAACCAAAGAAGGAAACATTAACGGATGCAACTACATGTTTACAAAATTAACCATAATTATTTATTACGTCTAATTAGGTGTGTGACCTTAAACGAAATAAGTGTACAAATAACAGAGAAATCATCTTCATAGAACTAATGTTAAATTAGCCAAATAGCGAAGACGACTACAAAGGTAGAAATAGTAGCAAAAAAAAGTTGGAATAATTGCATTTGGTGTGTTCTTTTTTGCGCTGCTCAGAAGAAACCGAAGGTCGTCTTAATAAATTTGCATGTAAAATGTAGTGGATAGTGGATTAAATAAATGAGAATTAAGCGATGGCGAAAGAGAGATGACGAAGGAAATGGTAAAATAGAGGAAATTATTATTAAATGTAGTCTGATAATCATTATTATTTACTTTTGCTAAATAAATATTCACCCTTGAATTTAGCGGCGATTGTCACACTTGGCGGATTCTCTTTATTGCGCTACACGCACAGGATGAGCGCAAAAGGAAGGTTCAACATATGCATTAGACGTTGACGTTTGATTAATTGGCAACACTAATCACCGAAGGCAATTAGCTGGACTAGAACTCTATCAATTTCTAATTTCATTTTATTTCTGCCCACAAAATACCTCATTCATCATTTATTACGTGTCTATTAGCATGGAGAAAAGGTTCTTTAATAAACTTCGCGGTCACTCTATATTTTTACGTTTATTAATGTAATTTAACTCCAGTGTTGTACCGCACTGTCAGGTGAATACCAAGAAACGAGCAGCAAAAAGCTAAAAGAAAACGAAAAAAAAAGAAGGAAAATGGACAGCAACAACAACAATAACTACATAAAAATATTTATTATTCCATGTAACAATGACTGGTGGAAATTAGACGGTTACGAAGATGAAATGGCGTCAAGAAAAAACCGAATATGAAACTTATATGTATAAGAAAGCGAGCAACAATAATGACCAACAGCAGCAGCAGCAGCAAGAAAATAATAATAATAATAGGAAAAAATAATTAAATCTCCAGTCAACGATGCATAATGGCGTTTTCATTCTAAATAGGCGAAAAAGAATAAAGTTGAATGATATAGACTAGTTCGCTTATGGTTGGTTATTGAACCGTAAGTAAATGCAAACAAGAGCGACTTTTTTTATCGTTACCATTATATAAAATAACGAAAGAAAGATGCTAAAACAAAAAGTGAATGGCTTCATTTTGCCAACTGAATTGTTTTATAACAGTAAATGGTCTCGCGGTAAGCGCATTTCAATATTAAAAGGACTACCAACCGTCCACATTATTTCTCTGCCTCGGCATTATTACAGTCCTCTCAAGAGAAAAATGCCTATAATGATAACTGTACGATCGAGCAATATTGCAATCTATAAACCTTCTTAAGTGCTGCCATCATTTAGTTTTTATTTTCCACCAAATTAATATCAATACAAAGAACGTTTCATTATTACACCTGTTCTTATTAAGAAGAATGCTCGTACGCAAAAACAAAACCCTGCTCCGTAATAAAGAGCCAACGAACAGAAAACGAAAATATTAAACGAGATATGATTACGGTTATTATCGCGGATTATTGAAGAAAATGCGTTACCTCGCAAAGTCGCTTTTTCCTCATATTTCTCTTTTAAGAGCGCTGCATAAATGGTCGCTTTGGAGCGTAGGCGTCGAACGAACAGTTCGCTGGTTTTATAACAGTTTTCTTGCAAAAAAAAAGAATGGAAAGAAAGAAACGAACGTTTTATTATATTTGTATGCATGATTTCATCTTTCTTATGATAATCGTTTCCTGTTCGAGCTTTAAGTGCACTCCGAAAAAAAGGGAGGCGTTTATGATGTCACAATATGATAATTTAAGAAAAAAATGCTTCTCGCCAATTATGCAGTAATTGAAACGTTATTATCATTTAAATACGGGGCAATGTAAAATGAAAAACCAAAAGATACCAAAAAACGTTATTAAAATGGCAACAATTTTGAAAGACTGACAGTTAATAATAGTAAGTCCACAGGAACTGGGAGTACAACAATAGAAAGGAAAATTTCCAACGATTGACAAGTTTGAACTTCCCGCCGTATTACTAGTAAATTAGTGTGGCACTATTGAAGTTTATTGCTAAATTCACAACGCCAACCCAATTCTTAATTTCGAACCTTGTTCTGCTTTGTTGTGCCAACTTCTCATTGCCTTTATTTGTTTTTTTTCAATTCCAGGATTTGCTTGATTATGAAATTATATGTGCTGCCAACCTGACATAATTGTTTGGATCCTGTCGTCGGTCTTTCTGAATCACTCTGTATTAAAGAATTTCATAATAGTCGCCGTTCAAGTTTACTATTGTATTTAGAAACAAGTTTCGGATTCCCGATTACCAACTTTCTGACCGACATTCCGACAAGCAGTTCCAAAACTGTCAAACGCAACGCGTTCGTTTCTCATAAACTTTGGATAAATCGTATTCATTTAATTCTACCTTGTATGCAACGAATCTAACGACTATATACCAATAGAATTAATTTAATCTATCATCGTTGCAGTTGTTGTTTTTCGGTGTTGCATAATTTAAAATAAAATTGTCCTATCGTAACTCTCGTCTCTGGAACCGCGAGTTTTTGTTCGTTTAATTTCAAATTGATGGATTCGCTGAAAGAAAGAAATATAACTTCAATCTGATGGCTCGAATGCAAATCGTTAATTATTTGAAAACTGGTAATAATAATAGTAATCGTTAATTCTGCAACTTTTTAATGGATCGATTTGCACGTACAAAAAAAAATAAATCCGTATGTATGAAAGATAAGGAATGGAATTTATTTATTTTAGAGCCATTTGACGGATTTAATTTTAATCCAAAAAAGTGAATAATGATAAAATCTCTCTCTCCCTTTCTCTCCCTTTCTCTCTCTCTCTCTCTATATATATATTTATATTAAATTATTCAACTTTTTTAAAGACAATAAATGGTCGCTTTAGGAAAATGAAATCAACTTTATTCGTTTCATTTGATAATCCTATTAGATGTTTTTTCCTTTCGCTGATAACGCTTTGAATAATTGGAGGCCACTCATTTGATATACCTAAAGAAGAATGCATTCCGGTCTTATCCTAGACTTTTTCTAATATGAAATTGTCCTATTTTCTTTTATTGCGCCTCATTATTCTAGAGCAAGTCTCGAATAGGCTCGAGACATTCATTAAACCAATCTAAAAGTAATTTTGCGACATTAAAATCTTATAAAACAACTTTTTATGAAATACAAACTTAACGTCCATGATGAATAGATGCAGAGAAATTTAGCATAAATTCCAAAAGCGTTTCCTACCAAGATTCATAACATGATAACCCGCAAGGTCAAACGATTTTCGCGTGAAAGATTTCTCTCTCCTTACACAATCAATTCGAAGAATGTTTGATATTTAATTTTGGTTTTTATTTTTTAAAGGGACCTACATCTTTTAGCTAAACTTTCATCGTCAACATTTAATTATTACATAAGATATTATAAGATGCAAAATTAATTTCATATTTTTTGCAACATTCTCATTATAAACTTTTTCCTCTTTGAATGGATAGAAATAATGAGATTCTTATAAGTCATAAGGTCGTTGTTATTAATTTCGGATTGCCGCTCGTTCGTCAAATGGATTGAGGAGAAAATCGAAAGTTTATGTTGATTTTCTGTTTATTATTATTTTTTGTATAGTAGGTAATAATATCCTGGTGAATTATAAAATATGATTCCATCTAATAAATTTGCATATTACAGATGCCTACGTGTACAGGATGACCGAATAGTGAACACATTAAACAAAAGTGTTTTAAACAAAATAATTCTCTGGGACAGGATTACAGCCAAAAAATATTTTCCAACATGGTGCACTTCCGGGTGCACCGGAAACTGAATTTTAAATGAAATGGTATATCTGTATTGCATTTTTGAATTCCCCATCGAATTTTACGTGTGGTTTATTAGAAGTATCCTGTGACTAAAATGTGCCGTCTTGCCAAGAAAATGTCTCTTCAAAGATCGTGGAAATTCATTTATCCCCGGAACTGTTGGAGATACAGAGATAAACTTTTAATTGCTTCAAGCATAAAATGACGAATATTTTAACCTGCTGACATTGAATGAAAAGTATTTCAAACTGCTGTGGCCTGTTAAACTTTGGCATTTTTAAATCTGCATCACTTCATTTCTTTAACTGCTGCTTTTTTTATTGTGGCGTCAGATGCTGAACATTATTTTATTATCGTCACTTGATTTTTGATTGATTTTTTTAAATATGATTCTTCAGAGTCTTCTAATAAATTACAGCATTATTGTGACACTCTGTATATTTTATATTGTGCATCGTAACGTGCTCATTCGAACCAACGCAATCGTCCAACGTTGAAGAGAAAAATAAAAGTCAGTTTTAACAACCTGTGAACACAACTATGAAGATTAATTTTATAAATTAAAAGTTAAATACGTTTATATTAAATTAACCACAAGAAGTGGAAGATAATATTGTATTAATTAATAAGTAAAAATATGTATATATTAGATAAATTACAGGAAATTATATATCCACATAGCAATCTATAGGGTATACATATGATATTGGTAATTATTTTATATTATTAAATTAAATTGATTGATTTATGTGTGAAATTGAACAAATTGTTTTCGTTTATTTATTGTTGTTGTTCAAATAAATTAATGTAGTCCTTAATAAGACGTGTAACGTTTTATAATTTTTACGGCTTCGAGAAACGAATCGAAGAAGGAACGACAGAGACCGTCGAGAAAGTGCGAGAAAGAGAGAGAGAGAGAGAGAGAGAGAGAACCAATTAAATTTATTAGCAGCCTCTATCTATCGTGTGCAAATTCATTTAAAATTTATAATCGTCGTTCCATTATTAATCTGCAATATAATATTCTTTTGGCAAGTTTCTTTTACGAAATCTTAAAGAGGCGTTCTAATGGGAATGATACACCCGAATGTAGGCGATTTAGCACATAAAAAGATCATTAAAACACTTTTTTTTAAATAGAAAAATTTGCATAATTCTTTAGCAATTCAATAATCGTAAATTCAGCCATTTCTTGGCAAGTTTAGGTTTATCCTGTTAAATAAATATACCAGGCGATCAAATTATTTAATACATTTTATTTTTATTTTTCGAACCTGTTTGAGAGAATTTTAACATCAATTCAGTGTTAGCAATCGCCCACTACCACAAGAGTAATATCAAAAAATTAATTAATTTTCCTAAATTTGGTCGACGTAATTTCGAAAATTATGGCAATTTGTTTCTAATCGATTGATGCAAATGAATTCTTTTATTCGTAATTATTGTAACAATTTGAGCAGCAGTAGGTGGTAGATATAGGTGATTGTCTATTGTAAGAACCTTGACGGAAGAGAACCGAAACAATTAGCGTTAACTTTCTCTCGCTTTATTATAATTATAAAATCTGGCCTAGTAACATTGATTTATGTTGTTTTCGTTTATTTCTAGAGAATCTCGCTCAATCAACACACATTCCATCCCCGAACAAACACTTAACATTTATTTTCTAATTGGTGATGTTACAACATGCGAGAGTCATTTCTTATTTTCCACTTAATTGCAACTGGTGTCATAATACCAATAACTTTCAGCAATTAATTTTTCTGGAATTTAACCATACGTCCGGTTAATTACGATTTACGTATTTTAAATGTACGAGGGTAATTTTAAAAAGAAATTTGCCACTGATGGAATGGAATTTAACACTGATAATCTTTTTTCAAAGTATTGTACAAGTGCGTCATTCTGAAAAGTAAAATATTATTCAACAGTTGCAAAATAATTGCCAACGTTACACAATCTGAATTACAATTTCCCTCCTTCCTTCATTTTATCAACAAAAACTTTTATTCACTTAATATTTCGGCAGCATTGCATTACATAGTAGCAAATATCATAGTCGACTCAGTCAGCTGACGAATTTCAAAAGTTTCTAACAATAAAAAACTCTTCATCCTACGTCTTTTGTTTTGTTTTCTTCAATCGACCTGTACATAATTTAGTAGAATTTCACAATTATTGCATATAAAGCTGTCAAAAGCCACATATTAATACTTGACAGAATTGGTCATCATTGCAATAGCATTGAATGATATTGTGAATGTAGTTTTACGTTTAAGTTAGCTAATTTGGTAGCATTTGTTTTATATTGTTGGTAAATTACCCGACGCACCTCGTATCACTGTCTTTCTTTCTGCCTTCTGCTTCCATAAATCTCTACAAAGTATGAACAGTTTTCTGTAATTAAACCAATTAGTAGCGGTTGTTGACAAATTTTGATTGTATTTATTGAAATTTAAGCTAACAAGAGAAAATCAATTCTTCATGCAAACGGATCAATTACTGGTTTGGCGGATAAAAGATGTACCAGTAACGGAGAGATTTTAATATAAATCATTATAACTAATTAACGTATCTCGTTGACGTTAAATTAGTACCGATGATGATGTATGGAAGCTCTAATGAAACAAAAGCAAATGGAAACCGGACGGCCGACGAAGTATTTATTCCATAAATAATAAGTATAATCTATTGGCTGGTACGTTATGGCCATTTCTTCTTTCGCTTCTTCTTTTGTACGTACAATCAACTTATTAATAATATCATTAATTAAGTGGTGGATTAATCTAGAAATGTCCAAATATAGAAGTGGTCGCCTATCGAAGAAACGAAATTCCACCGCGTCAAAGTAAGTATTTAATTCTATTATTAGAAAATGATGCAAAAAGAAAGGAAAGCGATGTCCATTGAATCTCTTTTATGGTTATTAACGGAAGCCATCGTGAAAAATAAATCCAGCAATGGAACCGTTGGGACTTGTTGCTGCGAGTACACATATTCGAAGTGAGTTTCAGGTATTTGTCGCACCTTTACACCTTTAATTAAAAGTCGAAGATCTGCTAAAAATGGTCACATTAAACAGATTGATGGCCGCACTAAAGACGCTACTTGAACAATGCCACCGCATAGTTGTCGGACGTGCCTATTTTTAAACCACAATTAAGCCTCAAGTTTCCCTTTAATTATAGCTCCTTGTCAACCAAATCTTTAGTTTAAAAGAAGAAATGGGCAGTCGATTAATTAAGGATTAATTTATTCCTGTTCTAGATTAATAAAAACTATTAATTTATAAATGCGATTTGTTTCAGCTTTTTATTGGATCCATTTTCCCAATTAAAATTTGTATTGCAATTAATTTATTTCGAACGAGTTCGTCGATTTGTTCGTTCGAAAAATAATAAACTTTACAGTTCTTATTAAAATGTGTGCAAGGAGTCAAAATATATGCAAGATTATCGGAATATTTCGATAAGCAACGCATTTTTCTGATCTTTTTAACATTTTAAAAACCTGATTGCTACTCGTCGCCTCTTTAGTTTCCATTTTTAATTTAAACTTAATTTCCTGCGATAGTAAATAGTGGATGACCGAAGGATAAATAATAAAAACGAATGTAAAATAATTACAAGATCGAAATCTCCGTGTAATGATAATTTAACATCATGCGAAGACGACGACGATGATTTAGTTTATTTGCTTTGACTAATTCTTTCTTGTTTTTTTTTACTTTTTATTTCAGTATTTAATTTATTTATTTTCTCATTATTATACACTACACTACTGCTACCTTTCGTTTAATGCTTTACATACAAACAAGTCCAATAATTTTCTTAACTTGGACATGATCTCATAACTGTTTCTTTTCTCTCTCATATTCTTCTTCATATTTCTTTTTTATTTCCTTGCTGATCCTGTTGCTGCTGTTGTGATAGTTTTTGTTCTTGTTGTTGTCGGTGTTGAGTTTGTGATTACATTAATAAAAAAAATCTCTCGGAATATTGAAGAATGTTTAATGGTACAAATTATAAAACAAGTACACGGACGACAAATAACTTCTGACTTCTTTGCTTTGACGCGGCGCATTTAATATTTATAGAATATTGTAAAATATTCAAATTAATTAAACGATTTGTTTCTATAAATTAGTAAAATAATTAGGAGTTTGGGTCTATATTAATTAATTAATTTCCATCATTAGAAGCGACTCTTATAAAATATTGTTAATATAATAATAAGTTTCGATTCTAGATTGTAATAATAGTAAAATGCTGATGGCGATTAGAAAAAATCCCTGAAATTATTATGGTAAACAATTCCAAACTGAACTGTTAGGAATAATGCTGTTGGGGATTTATTATTAATTAAAAATCGATCCTTCTGAGAAAATCGAAAGGTATTCGTGGATTCTTCTTTTTCATTTCATTTTTTCTTTCCGTGAAGAAATAATTTACCGATCCACAAATTATGAGCTTTAAAAATATTAACGACGCGGTCACTATCACCATCCACCATCTCATCATCGTAACCGTCTAACATTAGCAATGTAATCAGGTAGATGGAGAACGATGAGAAAATAAAATGGTTTACTAGAACGCATTCGCACTAATATGAAGATGAGAGGAAGTAGTAAATCAAAAAACTTCTTTTTATATGAAAATCGATTTCAAAAAATGTCTGTATGTGTGGTAGAGTCAGGTTATGAAGGATGCGAATAGCTTGAACTTGAAATATTCACACCCTGTTAAACATTATTAAAAAGATTAAATCATTTAAAAATAAATACTTATGATTAATAACTTCAAGTGAAAAACTCTTTAAAGTGAGGGCATTGAAAACCCAATTTTCAGCATAAACCAAAATACATTTCAAAGCAAAATATCTATTCAGTTCTTTCAATAGAACAGCGAAATTGAAGCACTGATTAACCAATGTGCAATGGCTAGTGGAAGATGTTAACTAATGGTATTGTGTCCAGCTTCATTTGACTCTACTATACCTTCAGCGAGATATCGCCATCTACTTACGATTTCTGTCTCTCTTTTCTAGTCGCTTTGTTTTCACACACTTCTTGTGACCTTCGAAGAGGCGAATCTTCCTCATCATTTAACATCGAAAAGATATATTAATAAGTAAATACAACTTTTTTATAATTTGTGAAAAAGAAGCTACAAATCGATTATAAATATAGCGGGATTCGTTTTTTTTTTTATTATTATTAATTTCCTAGCGTTTCTTTCTTAATTAGTTTCTGCCATTTCAATTTGACGACTCAACTAATTTGTGACTGTTGAATTATGACTTTTTATTATGTCTAAATACATTTTTCATGGGTTTGTATTAATCGATTTGTTGAGTAATTAAGTGGAAACGATGCATTCGAAGATGATGTACAACAATAATAAAGATAATTAAAATGTAATAACTAAAAATAGCAATTTGAGTTTAGAGCGTAATGAAATGATTTACATCACGATCGTTTTAGCAAAAAAAAACGGACAATGATGAAATATCAGGCAATGATATCATACCGGATGCTTGAAGACATAAAAAACAGAGGAGCTTAATTTAGACTAATTGTTACTCTTTTTTCTTTGCTTCACAGACGTAGATTAATAGCCCATGAAATAAGAAAAATTGCACGGAAAATTCGTTTCATTGCCGCCTAATTGCTTAACTTAAATTGAAAATTGTAGCAAATTTAGAAATTTATCTTGTGCAAATTTGTCATTGGACTTTTTCTCAATTGAAGATGTTTCAGAGAAATCATTAAATTAACCAATTGAAGTGTTTTTCCTTGCATAGAGAAACAGTATGAAAACATAAATTACAGCCAAATGAAACGAATTAGTATTACAAAAGGAAAGAAAGAAAGAGATTGGTAAAATGCGAGAGAAAATGATGATGATGAATCGATTTCAATTTGTTTAATCTTAAATTAACTGCTACTAACACTAACTGTTACATTGTATAATTAAAATATAATCGAACGTTTTCGTAATCAATCAAAATTAAAAATCAATTTCTTCGTCTTCATTTGTTTTTTGTTCTCCAGTTTTTCTCCTTTTGGCTTATTGTTGTTGTTCCTCATCCTCCACGCTCTTCTGTAGACAAATAAATCTCAAACCAGAGGAAAAAAAGTTATAAATAAATTACTTATAAGTTGTAATAAATCTTTATTTATAGTTGGGAAACTGTTCCTATTCTTCTTCTTTCTTTCCTCTCCATCTTCACTGCCATTCCTTTATTATTGTATTATATACCTGTTGCCAATTATAGCTGGCGATCAATTTTATTATTATCATTACTGTTATTATTCTATTCTATTTTATGAATAACAGTGGCAATAAATATACATTTCGTGAAATGGCATTGGCAGGGCACAAGGTCGTTTCGTACCATACAACCAATATTATCATTACTATTACATGCAATAATTTTCGCAATTGTTTATCAACGTCTTTGCTATCTATCTTGATACAACATAAGAAGGTAAGTTAGTGCCAAACAACAAGAACGTACCACTGGTTAGAATTGTGTGGCAATATTTTATATTCCACATCCCGTACTAATAAATTAACTAATAATAACAACAACCCAGCCAAACAGATCCAACCGTAGATATAAATGCATAAATTTCTATGGTAGTCCTCAGAGAGAGAGAGAGAGAAAAGGAGAGAGTGAGCCACCGT
Source organism: Hololepta plana (assembly GCA_963695495.1). Classification (NCBI taxonomy): domain Eukaryota; kingdom Metazoa; phylum Arthropoda; class Insecta; order Coleoptera; family Histeridae; genus Hololepta; species Hololepta plana. The sequence goes on along the minus strand of OY968832.1, from coordinate 4,337,453 downwards.
GCATCATTCCCATTTTTTATTTTATTCTTTTCATTAGTTTGAAATGATAATGTAAAGTCAGCGAAGCGTCAATTTTCCTCCTGAGATTTCTTTTTCAAGTTTTGCTCGGTCTTCAACAAAGAACGACAGAAAGATGCACAAAAAAAATAGAGCAAAAAAGGGAAAGCAGAATAAAGGAGTCGATTATCTATAGATGATTGTCCGTTGCTTTTTGTGCGGCCTCTTCAATGCATTTAGCAACATACTTCACGTCAATTGGATGGTTTAATTTCGAGTAATAAATGCTTGAAATATCAATCGACCGTTCATCAGATCGATACCACTGTATTAAATAAATTAATCGTCCTCTTACATTTCAAATGCAACTCACATTTACACCATCAATACAAAAATTATTAGTGGCGCCACCTATCATTGTGTCTTCCTTCATTTTCCGAAAGGAACCCCTTTGTTTGTATTTTACTAAACTTTCGTTCACTTTGCTCCATTACAATCGAAGTCATAACAAGATGATTCTCAATCAAAATGTCATTGAGTTTAAGTTGTTACTAGTCAAAATAAAGATTTTAGGAAGTATGTTTTAGAATTACCTATGTGATCAAAGATTGTGAGCAACTTTTAAATGGTGGTGAGACTTCTGTGAACTAGGTAATGTTGGCAGAATTCATTCAAATTTGTGCTTAATATAAGAGCCCGGTTTCTATCAAAGCATTAATAATATTGTCTTGGATACATAGATCATGATTTAGGCATATGAGAATTAGCGTCTTAGAATATTTTCACAACAAATTTGCACTTATTTACACACCATTTGCAATATGTTGTAACCCAAGGTAACTGTTGATGCAAAATGTGTATTGAATTTCGCACTGTCAGAGTTTTGATAAAAGTGCCTGCGAAGGTCCAAAATTTCTTAAAACGAATTATGGTATTGATTTTTCTGAATCTGACCAAATTTGCTTGTCAAAAAATAATGCGATATAATAGAAAGAGCATGTTCAATTCGCAATGCTGACCATTGATCTATCTCATTAAACAACATCTCTCAAGAAAGAATATAAAATCTGGATAATTACTTGGTCATGCCCATTACCTTGTGTACCCAAAACTACAGAAAAAATTTAACTAAATTAATATGTTTCCAAAGTATTATTGTTGGGTTGCCCTCTGTTCGATATCAAAAGCATAGTTTCCTTTGACAATTTTGATGCAAGATGTTTTCACATAACATTTGTAATCAGAATTTTACTAAAATGCCCGTGAGGATCCAAAATTTCTTAAAACTTTGGTATTGATTTTTCTGAATCTGATCAAATTTGCCTCTCAAAATGTAATGCGATAATCATATCACCTAACTATCAAGTTAGGAGCATTTTCAATTTGCAATACTGACCATTGATCTACCTCATTCAACAACATCTCTAAGGAAAGAATATAAAAACTGGGTAATTACTTGGTCATGCCAAATACTGTATCCAAAACTCTAAGAAGAATTAAATTAAGTAAATTAACGTGTAAGAGTAATATTATTGGATTGCACTCTAGTTTATATCAAATGGATAGTTTCGTATAACATCTGTAGTCGTGGCTTCTTCAGGACGAAATTAAGTTTTGAATTCAAAATGTACAAAGTGAATCTAAATAACGAAATTTCCAATGTTTATCAAAATTAAAAAAAAAATATTGTAAATGTTTGTTGAGTATTAATTGAAGCTCTAAGGCCTCCTTCTGTATAAATGCACAATTTCCACAATGAAGCATTCGTATCAATAAATAAATGTCTCTTCGTTTCGACTCGAGCAATCTACGCTATATTTCACGTGTTAGGTGAAGAGGAAAAATTGATAAACAGTAAATTGTCGAGAATGGTAAATCAAATTGAAGACCGTCGTCGTATGATTAATTGTTGCTTTGATAATGCTCATCGAATGTCGCTGTCGTCTGCGTAATCATGATGATAATAATAATATTTACCGATATACAGCGTTATGTGTCTAGCATAAATTGCAAATTTAATCGAATAGAAATAAAGTAACGTTAAAATAGTAACAGTAATACATAATAAACGGGAAGGTTAACTAACTGACTTATTTTAATGGCTTCGTAATGGGAATTAGTCAAGATTTACAATCATCTCTTTTCATTTACTTTTGTTTTTACTTTCTTTCCTCTCCTCTTCTTTGTTGAATGCATTAACTTATTGACAAGCAAATTGGCAATAATTTTATTGCGGCCGAATGATTTATTATGATCGCGAATCGTTTTAACCAACTCCTTGTTCTTCTTGTTCCCCTTCGAAAATGTCTTCAGGGGGTTGAAACATAAACCAAGCAATCATCATTGAAATAATTCTTCTTTTCATCGGCTCGAAGCTAGAATGTTGAATGAAAGTAATAGAGTACTAAACAAAATAAAATAAAGACAAAGAGTAAAAGCATTAAGCTCTAGTAATAGCTACCGAGCAATTTAGCTTTTAACTGCAGATTAGGTTTAATAATGAAAAACCGAAACCGATTTGTGTAGAAGAAGGTAAAACGAGAGAATCTTCTGATATTGCTGCTGCTGTTGCGGCTATTATTGCTACCATTATGTAAGTGAGTGCATCACGTTTTATCCGGAAGAATCTTGATGCAATTCTTTTAAACAGGATGCAAACTAGTCTTGCTGATTATACCAACAACATATATGCACATATAAGACAACGATATGGGTAGTGAAAAACGTAGATAGGCAATAGGTTCTGATCGAAGATTAGATTAAAATCAAATATAAACTACTTTGGATACTCCAGGTTAAAGTACATCAATAACAATGGGCGAACGAAGAGAAGTAGCAAATGAAGTTCAAAAAATAAAGAAGAAAAATAAGTAGTTTTCTGCAACAAATTTGCGTTACAACGTAAGACAAGATAGGAGTGTTTATGGTGTGTATTAAATTGCAGAATAAAAGGAAAATAAAACAGGATAATGTGTGTAAATAATTTTTTTATGAATAATCGCTGTAAAGTAACGGCAAACGAATTACCAGTCTGGAATCGATTAAGTTTCAAATTCATTCGAGAAGAATGAGAGGAAAAAAGACAAGTGAATATTAAAGCGAAGGAGATGGTTTAAAAATCAATTTAGTTTTATTATTCTGCATGAAATAAAATAAAAATGAACTAATAAAACGATTATATTAATGTTTACACCGGTGCAGGGAAGAGAAGATAAAAGTAGGTGCAAGCGAATGAACGATTTATGGTTTAATATAAAAGCCCTACGGATCGCCTTTTTTGGCGTTTAATATCTCTACGTGTTATAGTGAAGGCAAGTTTTATTAATTTTCATTCGTTTTCATCTTATTTTTATTACAAGGGGAATTTCGAAAGTAACGCTCGAGATTGACTCTAAACCAGCAACAAAGTCTTAAGAAATATTTTATTCCAGAAAACGCGTGCATGGGTTATATTTTTACGTTTCCGAAATGAATTTTTCCCATTCTCTTCTTCAAATTCTCTTATAAATGATACTTTCTGCGCTGCAGCCAATTCACTAATGAATGAACCGTAACAAAATCACTTGCGTCAATAACCCTATGCAACCAGTTATTAATATTGAACTGCACCTCGTATAAATGAACCCATTAAACACGAGAAGCGAGTAATCGATTTAATATCATCATCAGACGAATCGTTAAAATTCTTTCAAACCTTATTAAATGATCTTTCCACATTATTGGAATGGACGCTTCTTTCCCACTATTTTCTTGTCTGTTGTTCTAATTTAATAACTGAACTCAAAATACATTAGGGTATAATAAGTAACACCATTAGCACTTTCGTCCATTCATATCTTCGTGAAGATCTTTAAAAGATTCCATCGCTTCTGATCCAAATACGGCATGATTCCGTGTCATTAAAATAATGAGGATTTCAGTGTTTGTAGCTATTGGAAATGCTGACTCGACATATTTTGTAGCTCATCAATATCTGTAGCAGTTCCTGCAAGTGCAATCGCATTCTCAACAATGATATTATAAAGAACAACTTTAACAAAGAAATGAAGTAGAAAAATCATTTAATTGTATCATTAGTGGAACAACAAAGTAATTGTTGAAAATTCTTGCATTTTATTGCTTTCACCAGGCTCAATGGTCTAGAGGTATGATTCTCGCTTCGGGTGCGAGAGGCCCCGGGTTCAATTCCCGGTTGAGCCCGTTTCTTTTACCTCAATCTATTGATTTCTTCGATTAGTGGAACAAGAAAGTAATTGTTGAAAATTCTTGCATTTTAGTGCTTTCACCAGGCTCAATGGTCTAGAGGTATGATTCTCGCTTCGGGTGCGAGAGGCCCCGGGTTCAATTCCCGGTTGAGCCCCTTTCTTTTGCCTCAATCTATTGACTTCTTCGATTAGTGGAACAAGAAAGTAATTGTTGAAAATTCTTGCATTTCAGTGCTTTCACCAGGCTCAATGGTCTAGAGGTATGATTCTCGCTTCGGGTGCGAGAGGCCCCGGGTTCAATTCCCGGTTGAGCCCGTTTCTTTTGCCTCAATCTATTGATTTCTTCGATTAGTGGAACAAAAAAGTAATTGTTGAAAATTCTTGCATTTCAGTGCTTTCACCAGGCTCAATGGTCTAGAGGTATGATTCTCGCTTCGGGTGCGAGAGGCCCCGGGTTCAATTCCCGGTTGAGCCCGTCTCTTTTGCCTCAATCTATTGACTTCTTCGATTAGTGGAACAAGAAAGTAATTGTTGAAAATTCTTGCATTTCAGTGCTTTCACCAGGCTCAATGGTCTAGAGGTATGATTCTCGCTTCGGGTGCGAGAGGCCCCGGGTTCAATTCCCGGTTGAGCCCGTCTCTTTTGGCTCAATCTATTGACTTCTTCGATTAATGGAACAAGAAAGTAATTGTTGAAAATTCTTGCATTTCAGTGCTTTCACCAGGCTCAATGGTCTAGAGGTATGATTCTCGCTTCGGGTGCGAGAGGCCCCGGGTTCAATTCCCGGTTGAGCCCGTCTCTTTTGCCTCAATCTATTGACTTCTTCGATTAGTGGAACAAGAAAGTAATTGTTGAAAATTCTTGCATTTCAGTGCTTTCACCAGGCTCAATGGTCTAGAGGTATGATTCTCGCTTCGGGTGCGAGAGGCCCCGGGTTCAATTCCCGGTTGAGCCCGTCTCTTTTGCCTCAATCTATTGACTTCTTCGATTAGTGGAACAAGAAAGTAATTGTTGAAAATTCTTGCATTTCAGTGCTTTCACCAGGCTCAATGGTCTAGAGGTATGATTCTCGCTTCGGGTGCGAGAGGCCCCGGGTTCAATTCCCGGTTGAGCCCGTCTCTTTTGGCTCAATCTATTGACTTCTTCGATTAATGGAACAAGAAAGTAATTGTTGAAAATTCTTGCATTTTAGTGCTTTCACCAGGCTCAATGGTCTAGAGGTATGATTCTCGCTTCGGGTGCGAGAGGCCCCGGGTTCAATTCCCGGTTGAGCCCGTCTCTTTTGGCTCAATCTATTGACTTCTTCGATTAATGGAACAAGAAAGTAATTGTTGAAAATTCTTGCAATTTATTGCTTTCACCAGGCTCAATGGTCTAGAGGTATGATTCTCGCTTCGGGTGAGAGAGGCCCCGGGTTCAATTCCCGGTTGAGCCCGTTTCTTTTGCCTCAATCTATTGACTTCTTCGATTAGTGGAACAAGAAAGTAATTGTTGAAAATTCTTGCATTTTATTGCTTTCACCAGGCTCAATGGTCTAGAGGTATGATTCTCGCTTCGGGTGCGAGAGGCCCCGGGTTCAATTCCCGGTTGAGCCCGTTTCTTTTGCCTCAATCTATTGACTTCTTCGATTAGTGGAACAAGAAAGTAATTGTTGAAAATTCTTGCATTTCAGTGCTTTCACCAGGCTCAATGGTCTAGAGGTATGATTCTCGCTTCGGGTGCGAGAGGCCCCGGGTTCAATTCCCGGTTGAGCCCGTCTCTTTTGGCTCAATCTATTGACTTCTTCGATTAGTGGAACAAGAAAGTAATTGTTGAAAATTCTTGCATTTCAGTGCTTTCACCAGGCTCAATGGTCTAGAGGTATGATTCTCGCTTCGGGTGCGAGAGGCCCCGGGTTCAATTCCCGGTTGAGCCCGTTTCTTTTGGCTCAATCTATTGACTTCTACGATTAGTGGAACAAGAAGGTAATTGTTGAAAATTCTTGCATTTCAGTGCTTTCACCAGGCTCAATGGTCTAGAGGTATGATTCTCGCTTCGGGTGCGAGAGGCCCCGGGTTCAATTCCCGGTTGAGCCCGTCTCTTTTGGCTCAATCTATTGACTTCTTCGATTAGTGGAACAAGAAAGTAATTGTTGAAAATTCTTGCATTTCAGTGCTTTCACCAGGCTCAATGGTCTAGAGGTATGATTCTCGCTTCGGGTGCGAGAGGCCCCGGGTTCAATTCCCGGTTGAGCCCGTTTCTTTTGGCTCAATCTATTGACTTCTTCGATTAGTGGAATAAGAAAGTAATTGTTGAAGATTCTTGCAATTTATTGCTTTCACCAGGCTCAATGGTCTAGAGGTATGATTCTCGCTTCGGGTGCGAGAGGCCCCGGGTTCAATTCCCGGTTGAGCCCGTTTCTTTTGCCTCAATCTATTGACTTATTCGATTAGTGGAACAAGAAAGTAATTGTTGAAAATTCTTGCATTTTAGTGCTTTCACCAGGCTCAATGGTCTAGAGGTATGATTCTCGCTTCGGGTGCGAGAGGCCCCGGGTTCAATTCCCGGTTGAGCCCGTTTCTTTTGCCTCAATCTATTGACTTCATCGATTAGTGGAACAAGAAAGTAATTGTTGAAAATTCTTGCATTTCAGTGCTTTTACCAGGCTCAATGGTCTAGAGGTATGATTCTCGCTTCGGGTGCGAGAGGCCCCGGGTTCAATTCCCGGTTGAGCCCGTTTCTTTTGGCTCAATCTATTGACTTCTTCGATTAGTGGAATAAGAAAGTAATTGTTGAAAATTCTTGCAATTTATTGCTTTCACCAGGCTCAATGGTCTAGAGGTATGATTCTCGCTTCGGGTGCGAGAGGCCCCGGGTTCAATTCCCGGTTGAGCCCGTTTCTTTTGCCTCAATCTATTGACTTATTCGATTAGTGGAACAAGAAAGTAATTGTTGAAAATTCTTGCATTTTAGTGCTTTCACCAGGCTCAATGGTCTAGAGGTATGATTCTCGCTTCGGGTGCGAGAGGCCCCGGGTTCAATTCCCGGTTGAGCCCGTTTCTTTTGCCTCAATCTATTGACTTCATCGATTAGTGGAACAAGAAAGTAATTGTTGAAAATTCTTGCATTTCAGTGCTTTTACCAGGCTCAATGGTCTAGAGGTATGATTCTCGCTTCGGGTGCGAGAGGCCCCGGGTTCAATTCCCGGTTGAGCCCGTTTCTTTTGCCTCAATCTATTGACTTCTTCGATTAGTGGAACAAGAAAGTAATTGTTGAAAATTCTTGCATTTCAGTGCTTTCACCAGGCTCAATGGTCTAGAGGTATGATTCTCGCTTCGGGTGCGAGAGGCCCCGGGTTCAATTTCCGGTTGAGCCCGTCTCTTTTGCCTCAATCTATTGACTTCTTCGATTAGTGGAACAAGAAAGTAATTGTTGAAAATTCTTGCATTTCAGTGCTTTCACCAGGCTCAATGGTCTAGAGGTATGATTCTCGCTTCGGGTGCGAGAGGCCCCGGGTTCAATTCCCGGTTGAGCCCGTCTCTTTTGGCTCAATCTATTGACTTCTTCGATTAATGGAACAAGAAAGTAATTGTTGAAAATTCTTGCATTTCAGTGCTTTCACCAGGCTCAATGGTCTAGAGGTATGATTCTCGCTTCGGGTGCGAGAGGCCCCGGGTTCAATTCCCGGTTGAGCCCGTCTCTTTTGCCTCAATCTATTGACTTCTTCGATTAGTGGAACAAGAAAGTAATTGTTGAAAATTCTTGCATTTCAGTGCTTTCACCAGGCTCAATGGTCTAGAGGTATGATTCTCGCTTCGGGTGCGAGAGGCCCCGGGTTCAATTCCCGGTTGAGCCCGTCTCTTTTGCCTCAATCTATTGACTTCTTCGATTAGTGGAACAAGAAAGTAATTGTTGAAAATTCTTGCATTTCAGTGCTTTCACCAGGCTCAATGGTCTAGAGGTATGATTCTCGCTTCGGGTGCGAGAGGCCCCGGGTTCAATTCCCGGTTGAGCCCGTCTCTTTTGGCTCAATCTATTGACTTCTTCGATTAATGGAACAAGAAAGTAATTGTTGAAAATTCTTGCATTTTAGTGCTTTCACCAGGCTCAATGGTCTAGAGGTATGATTCTCGCTTCGGGTGCGAGAGGCCCCGGGTTCAATTCCCGGTTGAGCCCGTCTCTTTTGGCTCAATCTATTGACTTCTTCGATTAATGGAACAAGAAAGTAATTGTTGAAAATTCTTGCAATTTATTGCTTTCACCAGGCTCAATGGTCTAGAGGTATGATTCTCGCTTCGGGTGAGAGAGGCCCCGGGTTCAATTCCCGGTTGAGCCCGTTTCTTTTGCCTCAATCTATTGACTTCTTCGATTAGTGGAACAAGAAAGTAATTGTTGAAAATTCTTGCATTTTATTGCTTTCACCAGGCTCAATGGTCTAGAGGTATGATTCTCGCTTCGGGTGCGAGAGGCCCCGGGTTCAATTCCCGGTTGAGCCCGTTTCTTTTGCCTCAATCTATTGACTTCTTCGATTAGTGGAACAAGAAAGTAATTGTTGAAAATTCTTGCATTTCAGTGCTTTCACCAGGCTCAATGGTCTAGAGGTATGATTCTCGCTTCGGGTGCGAGAGGCCCCGGGTTCAATTCCCGGTTGAGCCCGTCTCTTTTGGCTCAATCTATTGACTTCTTCGATTAGTGGAACAAGAAAGTAATTGTTGAAAATTCTTGCAATTTATTGCTTTCACCAGGCTCAATGGTCTAGAGGTATGATTCTCGCTTCGGGTGCGAGAGGCCCCGGGTTCAATTCCCGGTTGAGCCCGTTTCTTTTGGCTCAATCTATTGACTTCTACGATTAGTGGAACAAGAAGGTAATTGTTGAAAATTCTTGCATTTCAGTGCTTTCACCAGGCTCAATGGTCTAGAGGTATGATTCTCGCTTCGGGTGCGAGAGGCCCCGGGTTCAATTCCCGGTTGAGCCCGTCTCTTTTGGCTCAATCTATTGACTTCTTCGATTAGTGGAACAAGAAAGTAATTGTTGAAAATTCTTGCATTTCAGTGCTTTCACCAGGCTCAATGGTCTAGAGGTATGATTCTCGCTTCGGGTGCGAGAGGCCCCGGGTTCAATTCCCGGTTGAGCCCGTTTCTTTTGGCTCAATCTATTGACTTCTTCGATTAGTGGAATAAGAAAGTAATTGTTGAAAATTCTTGCAATTTATTGCTTTCACCAGGCTCAATGGTCTAGAGGTATGATTCTCGCTTCGGGTGCGAGAGGCCCCGGGTTCAATTCCCGGTTGAGCCCGTTTCTTTTGCCTCAATCTATTGACTTATTCGATTAGTGGAACAAGAAAGTAATTGTTGAAAATTCTTGCATTTTAGTGCTTTCACCAGGCTCAATGGTCTAGAGGTATGATTCTCGCTTCGGGTGCGAGAGGCCCCGGGTTCAATTCCCGGTTGAGCCCGTTTCTTTTGCCTCAATCTATTGACTTCATCGATTAGTGGAACAAGAAAGTAATTGTTGAAAATTCTTGCATTTCAGTGCTTTTACCAGGCTCAATGGTCTAGAGGTATGATTCTCGCTTCGGGTGCGAGAGGCCCCGGGTTCAATTCCCGGTTGAGCCCGTTTCTTTTGCCTCAATCTATTGACTTCTTCGATTAGTGGAACAAGAAAGTAATTGTTGAAAATTCTTGCATTTCAGTGCTTTCACCAGGCTCAATGGTCTAGAGGTATGATTCTCGCTTCGGGTGCGAGAGGCCCCGGGTTCAATTCCCGGTTGAGCCCGTTTCTTTTGCCTCAATCTATTGACTTCTTCGATTAGTGGAACAAGAAAGTAATTGTTGAAAATTCTTGCATTTCAGTGCTGTCACCAGGCTCAATGGTATGGTTTGGGATGTGAGAAACCCGGAATTCAATTGAGCCCAACTTTTGCTTCAAGTCCTTTATTTATAATGATATGCGATAAGCTTGAACGTACCCTGTATAATCTACTTTCCTTTTGCCCTCTTTGCAGTTTACTGGTAATGCAGCTCATGTGGTCGCGGATCGGTTACTGATACTGGAATGTTTATTGAAATCTGCCATTGCGGCGCTACTATTATTACTACCAATCGATGATGAATGAATATTTTATTCACGTTTTAACCCGAGTTTATCAGGTTCTTCCAGTATGACTGTGGTACATGGTAGAAAATCACATTATGGCATTCTCTTAACGGAAAACACTTCCTATTTCACATCATAATAATTCACCGCACAACATTTATCAAATCTCGCTGTTTCTCGTACAGTTTATAAGTGCTGCCGATGTAAGCATATGTGTGTCATGCACGTTTGTTTACTTTTTCTTATTTACCCTAATCGAGTGCAATGAGTGAGTAAAATATTTATGATGCAGCCTCTTGACAGACTAACATTTACGCTCGTAATGTTATCGATTGATTGTGCAGATTATCTACGCTCTATAGTATATACGTGATAAGCTATAAGCTTTTGTAATATAGTAAACTTTTAAACTTGCTTTGTCGGATTATGGGCCTTTGACAAAATAACACACTAACACTGCATTTACAAATGTATCATGCGCTTTGAGGGATATGTAGATTTGTTTCAAATAAAAATTGATAAATGATTTTGTTTTTATTTTTTATTGCAATTTATATTGTTTGACTTATAACTTTTCGGCACTAATTACTGTCTGTGTGTATAATCATTTACATGTATAGTAAATTTAAGGACTTTGTTAGAAAATGCTTACAGTACTAAATAAGGCTCACTTCATTCATGAATCTAAATTCAATACAGTTTAATGCTTCAATGAAATTGTGTGACGTTAATTGTAGAAATATTACAATTCGAATAAATCTTACCAACAAAGGATAATAATTAATATAACATAAGGAGAACTTTACAGATTCATTTGAAAATATATTGAAAGCTTACAATGTAAGAAGCAAAAACATAATCAAGGTGGGTGTTCGTCATTTCATGCTTAATAAAACCGTGCAAATCGCAGATTTTTATCTCGTCCGGTAGAGAACGTATGGCCAATTGTTTCCAATCGCGATAAAACAAACTTTCATTCCATGGAAAATTAAGAAACAATTTCAAACCCAGGCATCCTCATATGCAAAATAATAAACATATTGTAGTTTTCAATGTAGCACGAAATTGATCAAAACAATGTAGTTTGCCTAACATTAATTCGACATATATATAATATTTCCTAACTTAGCAATTAAAAGAGTTTCTTAATGGCGCAGTCGTACATATTTAAACAGGAAACGCCGTTTTCTTCAATATATCAAAAACCCAGTCAATCAATTTTACTTTTCTCTAATTCTAGTAACGCCAACTTTTGAACCAATGGTTATAACTAAAAAGCAAATCGATTTCTTCGGTGATTTACTACAATTATTCCGTAGTCTTAAGAGCGAAGATAATTAAAATGTAAAAAGAATGTGAACATCAATCTTTGGAAAGCAAAAGCAATAAGAATTCCGTTTTGTTTTTTCCCTTTCTTCATGTAGCTTAAATGATTTTTTGTTTCAAGCCATGCATTAATTACAAGTCTAAAAATAAGTTTATTTTTAATTTCGTTTTCCTTTCTTTCTCCATCAATGCATCTTACATAAACAGCAATTAAAATAAATTACTTTACGCTAAACCATAAATTTCGTTTTCAACGATATACATATGTTTCTTTGTTCGCATTTTAATGCAAAAATATCTTTATTATCTCTCATATAACGATGATGTATTTTATTGTCTTTGGATTTTAAAGTTTTTATTGACGTTCGAAATGAGAAAGCAGAAAACGTTGAAAACAAATTTGTGTCTCCTTTTTATTTCAATTTCGCCATCCTTTGGGAATAAAAAAATATCGAACAGAATCAAATAAAAATTTATTCAATACGTTTCAAGGTTTACGGGTTTTTAAAAGAACAATTCCGCGAATACCACGACAGTTTTTGTTTTTCTTGTACGACATTTTTTTGTTGCCTATATCATCATCATCATCATCATCATTGAGGTCCTTCTTCTCATCATTATCATTGGGCATTAAATTTTATTGCAAAGGATAACAATTTTTATCAGCAACAACCTACCGACAGCATCGTCCCAACACACATTAATTATCGACGGTCTAACGAATTTCATTAATTTATTAACCGTAATTAATATCTAACAATGCAACCAGTCACCTTCATTGACTTGTTGATTGGGCGGTAAAGCTAATTTTTATTGTAGACTCATCAAATTAATTTATGAAAATTGTTATTTCATCTTTATTGTATTCCATCGTCGTAATCCGACAAACAGTTTGATTATGAATTGTTAGATTATTGTTAATTATTTGCCTGAGTTGCCATTGGAACGTTCACGAAACCGACAATGAATACCTACATGAAGATCTAATCTTTGAATTTACCAAATGAAAAAGAATGATTGATTCGTGCGAGCGAAGATTTTGATCGAAATTGTTATCTCTAAGATTAAAAGACATTAATGTCATGTTTTTTTTTCCAGATGCAAAATAAATTTGAGCATCGGATTTGAATAACGTTCAATTTAATATCGTTTAAATGCCGTGACGAATCTAATAACTGTAAAATAAATTATCATCGTTATGTTATAATTACTCTCGTATTAAATAGTTATTATGAAGATAAACTAAATTAATTGTCATACAATGTTTCATATTGCATAATGTTCGATTATTTTATAAATATTAGATGCAAATTTTAATCGAACAGAACAATAAATTTGCTTCTCTGTATTTTCTTCGTCTTCAAACAAAAATTGTTATTCAAATTTCCTTTTTTGATTGCCATGATGTAGCAATTAACTTGCAATTGTCCTATAATAAATAATAATCGTGGCAATTAAAATTGCCTGAAGTCTTCTTTATTTTCTACTAGTGTTACTGAATGTAATTATCAGTTTAATTTTTTTATTGTATTATTATTATTATCTACGCCACACAATTTATTATTATTCTCCCTCATTTTTGTCTCTCTTTTTTTTTGTATTTATTTATTACAGTAGAGAAATTACGACGATGGAAGCGCAACAGCTATAACAAGTTATCAAAGCTTAGATAATCATCAGCAAATTAAATTGCAAAAGAAAAATATAAAAAATTGATTTATATTTATAATATCTGTCGTCGTTTAGTAGTTGTAATGGGAAAAAGTGTAGACAATAATTCGATGGAGTTTTTCGACAATAAAACAATCTCATTTGTATACGATAATTTATTTAATTTATTCAAATGGCGGTTTAACAGTTAATTTCTTTTTTTAATCTGCAATTTGTGCTGACAAAATAAATGGAGGAAAAGCAGATTATTGGATTTATTTGGAAGAAAATTATTAGTAAGAAAGAATCTTCGAGAGGTGAATGATGAATATATACATACTTATATAGGAAACGGAAATGAAGTAATTAAATGAAAATCGTTTATGGTTTTACAGTATTAATGAGTAATAATTACATACTTACGAGGGTGGATTCACGAAATAACTTACGACAGACAACAACTTCGGTTTTATCGATTATTTAATTTTGCAATCCAGTCCTCTTGTTGTCCAAAACACTTGTGCCAACGTTGCTTCTTTTGTAGATGTGGATATCTTGAACGACCTCAAAATACTCAGTTACGCTCTGTATCACCTATTACTTTGAAACAAATCTCTTTCGGCTAGTAATATTTGGAGTTTCGTGAACAGATAATGCTTTAAGCCTATGCTGGATCATTTTCTGCAGCGAAATACGCCTGAAATCTACCGGTGTTGTTTTTGCACTGGGATAAAGAAATGTGAATCTTGTCATTCACAAAGGCTTTTCGTGTGCAATTTATTTTGCAATATCAAATAAACTCGTTGATTGTAGATTCTCGTGTCCAATGCTCAATGTCAGTCGTCAATTTGGTCAAAATTGTTGACTTCAAACTTGACTGCTATTTTTGAATCTCTAATACAAGATGCATTTACAAGCATCGGTTTTAAACTCTATAAAGATAAACGTTTTCATAAGAACATGAGTCACTCAAAGTGGACAAAAGTCATTTATGGATTCAATCGCTGTTACCCTTCTCCAAAAAGGCAGAATTCAATAACAATTCGATTTCCAATGTTATCTTTTTTGTTTCTCACTCGAAACGCACAAATTGAAATGAACTTTTAAGCGACTTACTATTGCCAGAATTACTTACAAAATTAAATTTTTCATTTAAAAAGATGAAATTTTACGATTACATCGACATCTTTTCTTATCCTCTACTATAACTATATGAAACAAGTTATATATCAAACCGCCCTCGTATTTAATAGGATTTTTAATTTTCGCTTTAACAACGACAACAGAAGACTTTTTCAAACATTTTCTGACTTTGTAATAATAAATACGTTTAAAGCGAAACTTTGCACAACGTTAGAGTTTCCTTGTTTGTAACTGCGCAGGAGAAAAACAAACGAAACGGAAATGGAATAATCCGTAAATGAAAAGCAAATCATATATCCTATTACTGCCATCGTAATATTAATCAATAATAATTGGCAACATTACTCGTAGGGTTTTCGATTTCGTTCTTTTTGCGCTACACATTAGCAGTGTAAAAGCGGTTTTTCTTTCTAAAATATCATATATAACAGTAAAACAAGTGTTTATATTATACACTTCGATCAATAACCCAAGTTAATTGAACCAGTTCTATCTATCTCGCTCACTTCACGATTCGGTGACCGCTCAAAGTTCAAACAACACACAAACACACGTACACAACGTACAGCTTAGATTAAGTACAATGATGGGTTATTCTGTGTGCATGTGTGTGTAGGTATGGTCATTATTATTATTATCATTAGTGCATGAGCATATAATATAATATGCAAGGACACTTTGCAGCCTTGTACGTTTCGCTCATTTCCCATCCATCTCATTCTAGCTCCTATAATAACTTATTTAAACTTTTAGTTACAAACTCGAAACCGTGGCAAACTATATGCAAAACGACGATTGCGAAATCTAATACATCGTATTGATTTACAATTTCAACCACTTTTTCCATCGCTCTTTCAACCCTATTTGCTTTCTGAAGCTATAAATTCGCTTTTAATTTCATTTTCGTACCGCAAATAAAAAATGTTGAAAGAAAAGTTTGAGTTTAACACACGCTGCTTTTGTGGTTGGCTGTTGTTGATACAGCATATTGTTCGTTGCATGTTTTTAAAGTTTAATCTAAAATTAAGCTTATTTTTCCCTTTTGATCTCTCGCACACAATATGATTAATCTAATTTGATCGCATTGCGATGATGAAAAAGAAAGAAGAAAGTACACGTGCAGATATTTTAATCACTTCCTGCATAATTACCATTATTATCATATTATTATTTATTAATAAGCTTGGATAAATTCATAAAATCAACAAATAGAAGGCATTTGCGAATAAATTATTACTATTATTATCGTAGACACGAAACTAACTTAAGTGTTCCCTCTTGCTTTTAGTTTTCTTTCCTGCAATAGTTTAATAGGAGTAAATATGTTTCTACTTTGCATTCGACTTTAAATCAAGTCCCCCTTTTTCATGCCTCCTCCTCCTTCTTCTTCTTCACTTTATGCTTCTTCGCTTTCGTACATTTCCACTTAAAATGTTCTGCAATATTAAAACATCTTCGCATACATACCATAAATTGCTACGTTCAGGAAATGCGTGCAATAAGGAGGATGTTCATTCATTAAAATTCTTCGTGTGGATAAAAGAAAACATGATGAAATCGTTTTAAATTTTACCAAAAAAAGCGAGGTACTAATTGGAGGAATTCAGAATTTACACTATTCGAATCAATCCTACAAATTAATTAAATTTATTTTGCCTAACTAGCTTTAAACTTCTGTTTTCGAACATTCCCAAACATTATTTTTACTAACAACAATTAGGATCAATATATTATAACAACGGCAATGATATAGAAAATTTGATCTACGGAACAAAACTCTCGAAAGAGTCTTCTGATCCTCATTAAATCTTCTTTTTGGGAAATATCACTTCGAACGATACAGTTCATTTACTTGCTAAATTCTTAGAATAAGCTGTCGACTAATTCCATAAAAAGGCTGGAAAATCCAATTTGCTTTTGATTTGAAGCTTAGATTTGATTTTCATAAACGGTTTTTAAGACGGTTAATGTTATTTACTTTTCTTTGAAGACGTACGTAATATTTGTCTCGTTATTTGTTGAAATCGTTATTGGTTAACTGATCCGGATTATTGGAGCTGGTATTGTATTTGGAAATTTCATGAAGCCAACATAAAAACAATGATTTATCAAATTCAGCATTTGCATTAATTTAATCTCGTCCTCAGCTTGTTGTAAATCTAAGATTAATTAAATTAATTTTTTGCATAACAAGCATGAAGTCGTTGCATTTAAACTTTCGCCAACGTTATTATTAATACTCATAATTATTACATAAAAAGGAATATTATAACTAAATTAAATAAAACACATGCAGTCACACTTGTTGTATCAATTATAGAAACAGGAAGTTTTGTATGTTGTATTTGAGAGAAAAGAAAAATAAATTATATATATTTTGTTTTTCCTTCTTTCTTTTCGATACCAATTATAGTGGTTAATGATGTGATCATACCTATACCTGTATAGACTGCAAGAGATGGTACTGCTGCTGCTGCTGCAACCTTCTTCTTCTTCTAATGCCATCAAGTTCTTCTTACTCGCATTTTGCAGCTGCTGCAGCACTTGATCTATAAATGTCCATACGTACTATTTAATTATCATTAATATTATTTTATATGTATTAATAATAATGCTGGAATGAAAAAAGAAAAGTAATTCCGAGATAAAGAGAAAAACGTTTTGCATGTAATTTAATATAATGCAAATCTGTTTATGTATATAGTGGCACAAGAAAAATTTAAAATAAAATCATTAGCTTGCCTCTTGAAAAATCTTAATCGTCAAACGTGCATAGAGAATTGATATCGATGACTGTTATTGTATAACCAGCAATTTTTTTTTTGTTTCTCTTTCGCCATATTTTGCATTAAGATGCTTCCGTTCGTTTTCTCTAATTAGATAATTAAAAAGATTGGACCGTTAATATTTTAATATACGTTGTTGGTCAATTAATAGAAATGCATGGAACGAAATAACGTTTAAACAGTTTCCATTAAATAAATTTTCAGGAAACTTAAAGTCATTACAACAAAACAATATCTATAAGTAAAATAAATAGGAACACGCTAGGCTTTTATGCTATTCGAGCCACGTGGGAGGTCTCTTTACGTATAAACGCAACCGCATTATCATGCAAATGTGTAGCATTTATTATAATAATAAAAGTAGCAAATTTGTGCGGATTGTATGTCAATAAATTTTGACGAAAAATTGCCATTTCCTCGCAAACTTCACGCAAATGGTAAACCACACGGAGATGTGAATGACTTTAATGCGAAATCGATTTTATTTTTGTAAAGCCAACAAAAACATATGTATATAACTTGAGACTGTGAGGAATACGTAAATGGCGAAGGCGGTTTTTAAAGAGTTCTCTTAGACATTATCGTGAACCGTATATTATCGAAAACGATTTGCATGCGAAAAGGTCAAGAAGAGTGGGCACATTCGCGAATGTGAGTGTGTGTGTGTGTGTGTGCGGACCCTCGTCAACGGATCGACTCGCTAGAGAAACAAGACAACCAACTTAACCAACCGGCCAAAGTACCATCATCATCTTTTATCTCGTAACAAAGTTCAATGTAACAATGAAAAGAAATGGCTTTCGTAGAAGAAAAGAAAAAATCAAACAAATAGTTGAAGCGACCGAAGCAAACAACGGCCAGCGAAGAGCATTTGCAAAGTGCCAGAACAGAAACAAAAAATTCGTATTACAAACGTACATATGGAAATTAATTCAAAGAATATGGCGAGGCATTAATCAACAACAAAAAAAGAGACGCGTTGCCGTTTTACCAATCTTCTTCCTCATTCTAATAATCGTCCTCATAATCACCACCATCATCGTTATTATTAAAATAGATTTCTGTTTGATTAACCATTTTAAAATCTCATTAAGTCGTACGCCTTCTTTTTCTTATATTTGTCTTTTTTTTCTACCGTCCAAATCCAATTTAAAATAGATTTACTTGAACGCAAGACGATGTCCGCTTAAATAATAAGTCCAAGGTAAGATTTTCATTGAGCTTCCATGGAAATTTATTCATAGCTTGGATAAGAAGAGAAAAGGAAGATTAAACAAATCGGTAGGAACTGTTAGGATTATAATATATACAAGAAAAAAAAAGCATATCGCGAAGACGTTCAAACATTTTCGCCATAATTATTTGCGCATATTAAAACTGATTTCATTAGAAGATATAATTAATTACAATACACTGAGTCCGTACAATTTGAACAGCAACTGATGTACGATTCAAATAAGTTTAAATAAAAAAATGCAAAGCTCCTGGCTCTAAGTATATTTCTCTATATACGTTTGTGTAAACGAATAACAAACGGATTTTTAATTAGACCAAGAAACATGTTCGAAATCGACTAATTTGCGGAAATTGCGAACAAAGAGGATCGCGGATTAAAGTATTTCGCGTTCACTTTCGATTCGTTTAACGTGAATTAACATTTGGCTAATTTTAATTGAATGTTTTCGCTAATAACGTAATTACCATAAATGGTGTCTAACCGGTAACAAACAAGACAAAACGAAGAAGAAATAGGTTACAACGCAGGATAAAAATTGAATTCGGTCAATAATTTTCAAACATAAGTGGCGCAATAAAGAAATATGCAATACATCAAATATATTTTATACGCGGGATCATCCAAATTACGGCAACTTATGGTGCGTGAAAGTTTACATGCGAGTTACTCTCGCGAAGACCTAGACACGTGAGAGTTCTCGCACGTTTTCGCGCAGACTCTCATCATTTGTCCGTATTTTATTTTCGATGTGCGACTACTCGCGCGAGTAACTCTCAGATGATTTTTCACACGTGAGAGTAGATTTAATGAGAGTTTTGGTGCGTTAAACTACTCGCGCGAGTAACTCTCAGAGGCTTTTTCACGCGTGAGAGTAGATTTCATGAGAGTTTTGGTTCGTTAAAGTACTCGTGCGAATAACTCTCAGAGACTTTTTCACACGTGAGAGTAGATTTAATGAGAGTTTTGGTGCGTTAAACTACTTGCGCGAGTAACTCTCAGAGACTTTTTCACACGTGAGAGTAGATTTCATGAGAGTTTTGGTTCGTTTAAGTACTCGTGCGAATAACTCTCAGAGACTTTTTCACATGTGAGAGTAGATTTAATGCGAGTTTTGGTGTGTTAAACTACTTGCGCGAGTAACTCTCAGAGACTTTTTCACACGTGAGAGTAGATTTCATGAGAGTTTTGGTTCGTTAAAGTACTCGTGCGAATAACTCTCAGAGACTTTTTCACACGTGAGAGTAGATTTAATGCGAGTTTTGGTGTGTTAAACTACTTGCGCGAGTAACTCTCAGAGACTTTTTCACACGTGAGAGTAGATTTCATGAGAGGTTTGGTTCGTTAAAGTACTCGTGCGAGTAACTCTCAGAGACTTTTTCACACGTGAGAGTAGATTTCATGAGAGTTTTGGTTCGTTAAAGTACTCGTGCGAGTAACTCTCAGAGACTTTTTCACATGTGAGAGTAGATTTAATGCGAGTTTTGGTGTGTTAAACTACTTGCGCGAGTAACTCTCAGAGACTTTTTCACACGTGAGAGTAGATTTCATGAGAGTTTTGGTTCGTTAAAGTACTCGTGCGAATAACTCTCAGAGACTTTTTCACACGTGAGAGTAGATTTAATGCGAGTTTTGGTGTGTTAAACTACTTGCGCGAGTAACTCTCAGAGACTTTTTCACACGTGAGAGTAGATTTCATGAGAGGTTTGGTTCGTTAAAGTACTCGTGCGAGTAACTCTCAGAGACTTTTTCACACGTGAGAGTAGATTTCATGAGAGTTTTGGTTCGTTAAAGTACTCGTGCGAGTAACTCTCAGAGACTTTTTCACACGTGAGAGTAGATTTAATGCGAGTTTTGGTGTGTTAAACTACTTGCGCGAGTAACTCTCAGAGACTTTTTCACACGTGAGAGTAGATTTCATGAGAGGTTTGGTTCGTTAAACTACTTGCGCGAGTAACTCTCAGAGACTTTTTCACACGTGAGAGTAGATTTCATGAGAGTTTTGGTTCGTTAAAGTACTCGTGCGAATAACTCTCAGAGACTTTTTCACACGTGAGAGTAGATTTAATGCGAGTTTTGGTGTGTTAAACTACTTGCGCGAGTAACTCTCAGAGACTTTTTCACACGTGAGAGTAGATTTCATGAGAGGTTTGGTTCGTTAAACTACTTGCGCGAGTAACTCTCAGAGACTTTTTCACACGTGAGAGTAGATTTCATGAGAGTTTTGGTTCGTTAAAGTACTCGTGCGAGTAACTCTCAGAGACTTTTTCACACGTGAGAGTAGATTTAATGCGAGTTTTGGTGCGTTAAACTACTTGCGCGAGTAACTCTTAGAGAGTCGAGGACGTGTTTGAGAGACGAGAAAAGTAAACTCTCAGTGGGAAAAACTAAAGTCACGTGAGTATTTTGCTCTCCGAGAGCAAACTCGCGCGAGAAACTCTCACGTGCAAACGCACCATTAGACCGTGGACAAATCGAGTAATTTCATACAGCATAGCAGTAAAGGGGAGAGCGATTCAATAAACCAACAAGCGGCGTAAAACGAAAATTCTGTCAACAAAATTATGGCTGCAAAACGGAACGATTCAACTCGATGATCCTTATGTACGAGGGGCTGTCCAAAAGGAACGAGATTTATTCTCTGTTGCGTCAAGTGGGTTCAAGCTGCTTTGCTACGTTTGCTTGACGCTCTCCCTGACCAGTTTGTCAAGTGGCGTTCATGGAAAGTTACTTCTTAAAAGAAAAACCCATTTTACATTGGCGATTTAACGATCGTGAATCTTAAGTAGCAACGCGCAAAGAGAAACAGATTTTGGCCTAAAATAGTATCCTTAGGTCTCTTGCTCGCCTGAGCTAGCTACCTACGACTTCATATTCCCGAGAATGAAGGAAAATCTAAAGAGAAATCGTTTACAGAACGTAGAAAAAGTTAAGACAAAATAATTCAGAAGCGTATAAAATGTGTCTGACAGTGGAAAACCCGCTGTGACAAATGCACAATATAATGGGGAGTATTTTTAAGGGAGATTAATGTTCTAAAGATGTTTCCGCGAATTTTAAACATTAAAGCAACAATTCTCGTTTCTTTTGGGTAGCTCTTCGTATATGTATTATTTGGTGCATCCAACAATCTGTTCAAAAACGTAGTGGTACTTTGGCGATATCGAATTGAACAGGTGACACTGTTTGCCAAAGTGCGATTAGATTTTATTGTAATCGTACTTGCTACCGTTTGTAATGGACGTAGGAAGTACAGTTTCATTGGAGACGAGAATCTGATAATTTTATATCATTTCAAACAAGGAAAATGAATATTTTATATGATTGAAGTAGTTCGAAACAAACGTTTTTACAACCGTTTCATACTTATTCATCGTTTCCCTTGCATTCAGTTCTATAATGCTAACAAAAGTTATTTCAATAAATAATCAATAAAACGAATTGTTAAAACAAATACTTATTATGGCAAAATATTTTTCTTTTAATATACAAATTTCTTCAGCCACGACATCTTTGTCCAAAGGACCTTCGAACTCTTTCGAAAATCATTGGCAATCAAGTATTGGCTTAAATTCAGTGGCATCTTTCAACTAATCGTTGTTTCAGTTTCTGGAGGTCATTTGCAAGCGTAGCACAAACTGAGCTTTTCCAATCTCCCGAGAGAAATAAATCTGGAGGGTTTAAATCTGGCGATTTTGCAAATCATGATACAGATCCACTTCTTCCTATCCAATCTTCCTTTAAAAATTCCGCGGAAGAAGACGACCTGAAGGAATCTGACGAATGGGATAAGCTTTAACTTAAATACATAACGCTTCTCTGCCATTTTGCATCAGCATGACCATAAATGAAATGCATGTCGGCTAATTCAAAATTAGAGTAAAAAAGCATTAGAGGAAATTCGTAAAATAGTCACCAACGACTTAATATCAACTGCAAACTCTACGTATCACCAAACAGCTGTTAATTGCGATATGTGAATGAAAGTTTTGTGAATGAAAAATCGAAATCCGAAGATATGCTACAAAAAAGTTGAATCCTCCGTAACTTCGAAAGGGTCCATTTCCGGCTCCATGTTCATTAAGACTTTTCTGCGTATCTTGGGCCATATTATCACCGCTTAACGATAGTAGGCGCCAAAGAGTGTATCGAAAACGAGGAATGCGAACAATGCCACAGTTTATGACCCATACAATGCAGCTTGGAGGAGGCAGTCTAATGGTCTGGGACGGAATCTATTCAGGAGGACGAACTTCACTTCATGTTATCGATGGAAGCCTCACTGCGGTTCGTTATGTCGAGGAAATAATTGAGGAGAATAAAGAGAAAATCTTTTTTTTTTTTTAGTTTATCGTAGAAACACATTTTTCGATGGCCAAAAATCAGTTTATTCCCATAATTACGATTGAAGTTTGTAATTATAAAAGAATTAAGTTATTAGTGAAGCTGAACATTCCAAATCTGACAATATCCCTATTCATTTTTGCGTAGTTGTATATAATAATATGAGAAAGGTGTTGATGAGTTTTGTCCGGAGTTTTTATCTGCAGGTGGCATTTCTCTGCCGCTTAACCGCTTCAGCCATCTTTCCTCTAAAGCGCTTTTCTCTCTTTCATCCGCGCTACTGCTGGCAACCGGCTGCGAAACGTCGACGAAAAATGGAGGCGGACGATGGCGCTTTTATCGCCTCGAGAGACGTGCGGCGATTTCAGGTGGTGCTATTGCACCCTCGGCGAAGGTCGTAGCGATAGTTCCAGCGATATCGATTTTATGCCACAGCCCTACGTTATCTTATGTAATGCACGCGGAAACGGAAAACTGATCATCAGCTGCGATTTTATTTTGTGACACCAAGCATCGTCTTGACAATCCGTTCGATGCTCCATGATGACTTCCATCTTGTGAACGTTATTCCTTTGTCTTTACGTTTAACGAACGCAATTCCGTTTCCCGTTCATTTGTTCGCCGTTTGATTTGAAACGCCATCCATCCATAGTTCGAACAAATATAATTATTCCTGTTCCACGCGAATTTTTTTTTTTTCCCGAAAATTATTGAATTAGTGCCTAAAGAAAGTCCGAAAGTCAGTTCACTTTTACGAAAAATTTTGGAAAAGAACGAATATTATTGGTTGCGCCAGGAAACGGTAATCAATTGTTTTATCATGGCTGAGTTTGATTAAATGTCGTTGGAGACGCGACCACTTGGGTTGACGTTCACTGGTTCATCATCGGTTACAGATTCCGTCAATTTCTGTCATAGCTACGAACCCGCCCTTTTTTAAAATTCCCATCCATAAAATAGTCCAGTCAAATTAGACAAAAATTAGGCCTAACTTCGGAAAAATTCCGGGAAAGCTGAATTTTTGCATGAACCTTCATAATTATGTCTTTGACAAAATGTGAAAAGTCCCCATCGATCCGAGTTGAGCTAAAGGTTTTATGTGGTGTAAAAGATGGCCAAGACTGGTATTTCGTGAATAACTCGTTAACGGTCACTTTTGCAGCAAATATACACGTTATCAAAGTTGTAGATTAGGAAATTCCCTACAGAAAAGTTATTATCACTTTTATTCGTGGGAGTAACCGTTTTGAAAATAATTCCAAATAAAGAGTCGTAACCTCTATACTTCTTATGAAATATGTACTTTGACTGGACTATACTATGTAAGAAACTCGTTTTAAAATTCGTTAAGGATCGAAAATATGCATTCAATATTATATCATTCTCTTTAAAATGTCTGTTTCGAGTATACCCGGAAGTCAGCCATCTTGGAGAACATTTTCAGGTTATAGTTTTCTTTCAAGGAAATCTTTTTTATTTGAAACAATTTCTTGCCAGTTTAAGTCTTTGGTCATAACATTGGAATATTCTGCTAGAGTTTAGATTAATAACTAAGAGTAATAATGTAATGTTTTTTATGTTCAAAGAAGTGAATACTTCTATTTCAATTTTTTTATAAACTGAGCTGAAAATGATATCTATTTAAAGAGCTATTTTCTAGCTCTTTAAACAAATTAATTTTACCTCACTCATTCGACTAAGACCTAAAAGAAAGCAGAAATCTAGTCGATTACAAATAAGTTATTAAGCTAATTAAAATTTGCGTGTAGCATCAACTTTAACTAAGATGCAAGAAACCTTTTCCACTTCAATTGGCCATACATTACTAACAATCATCAAGAAACTAAAGCTTTCTTCAACTCCTTTTCACATTCTCTCGCAAAGTGTTAATCGTTAAATTATTTTGTATAACGGAAACGTGGAAACAAATACATAAAACGATTTTTTTATGTGAAATAACTTGACATAACATAAATTTCGACGAGAGGCAAAATGAAAAGGAAGAGAATGGGTAAAGGTGTGACGCAATAAAATAATACACTTAACGTAAGTCTAAATTAAAAAAATAATGCGGTACGGACATAGTTGACAGTGAATTTCCTTCATCTTAACGGTTTGTAACGTTTCATGTTATTACATAAACAATCTTTTAGATCATTCCACTGCGACCGAGTGACTAGCAGCGGCATGCATCGCAAGCTCTTATTACCCGTAGAATTATAGAGCGACCGTTCTCCTATTTCCCTCTTGTCACAGCAAAATAATTACTTAACTTATGTATCAACAGAAATATTAGATGTGGAAAACTTGATGGAAAACTTCCTAGTGTTATTAACCCACCTATGTTTCTTTAAGCTCTTTGAAATCGTCAACAGTTCAACGGATACTTATCGTTCGAACGATCGGAATCAGACAATCGGTTCGTAAATATAATAAGTAATTATTATCGTTCCACAGTTTCGAGAAGAAATGGTTAAACCCAAATTTGTTAATAACAATTGTACGAATGTGAAAAAAACAAAGAATTGTATGAAAGACAATAATCCTATGTTCATTTCAAACAATTGTGACAAATTCACGCCTACAACGAAGACAATGAGTCAATGAGACGTTTGAAGTCACAGTTATACAGTCTGTCCCAAAACATATACGGTAAAGCGGCACAGCTTCCAATTTTATATTGCCCCAATATTTTCTTCAAACATTTTATGGGAATTTTGCTAATTTTGTTCGACTGACTGACGGTGACAAAAAATGCACTGCGAATTTATGAATAAGTTTTTGCCAAATATTTTTAATTAATTTTCAATAAATGCGTTCTTTTTTTTTAATTGGATGAAACAGTATGGTTGTCCAGTCAAATTAGACAAAAGTTTGGCCAAACTTCGGTAAAAATCCCGGAGTGTGAGAATAACTTTTTTGTAGGGAATTTCGTAATCTACAACTTTGATAACGTGTATGTTTGCTGTAAAAGTGACCTCTGAGGAGATATTCACGAGAAACCACTCTTGGTCATCTTTGACACCATATAAAATCTTTAGCTCAACTCGGATCGATGGGGGGCTTTTGAAGTTTTGTCGAGGACATCATTATGAAGGTTCATGCAAAAATTCAGCTTTCCCGGAATTATTTTCCGAAGTAAAAGCCTAATTTTACTTGACTATGGCGCGTATTGGCAAGAAATTAGGAAATTAGCATTTGCCAACAAATTACAAATTATCTGATGCCACTTTGCAAAACCATTTCCATTTACGCTTTGAACGATCTGTCTATCATAAACATACTGATTTATGCACTTTTTCAAAAATAAAAGAGAACTTAGGATTAGTGGAACAAATACTTTTGGGACACACTGTAGAATGGAATGCGAAATAAAATGTGGTTATTTTTATTGTTGTCGCTGTTGTAATTCTAATTCTTTGCCATTTCTTTTTATTCTACAACATTTTGATGAAACGTTAATAATAATCGTTAGTAGGAAGGTTCTTTTTTTTTTCATTTGTAGGCGTACCAACTACCTTGAAATAATAACTGCAAAAAATATATATTTGTCATTTTCGTCGTAGGACCTTCACATATAACATTATTATTTGTAACTAGTTCCGACTAAGTCGTACGTACGCCCATGCATTTTATGTTTTCCATTATGCAAAGTCGTTCATACAATTATTTATTATTAATAACAATAATTATAATTTACGTAAGTGTTTACCTAAAAACAGCCGTTTGCTTCTATTGTACAAATTAATTTATAATTGGTTAATTGATCAACTTTGAGTCAAAAATGATTGAGATTAATGTAAGAAGGATGTACGATTTGAATATCCTTCTTTATTTTTTTCTTATTTAATAAGCAAACGTAATTAATGGCGGAGATAAGCAATAACAATAATAAAATCTTGAACGGCCGGAAAAGAGAGTTTACGAGCAGTTATACAATTAATTATAGAATTATACGCACTAAACGTGATTGTAATTAGATAGACTTTAAGATGAAAGCAGCTCCTTAAGTTAACGAGAAATTGGCAAGCGCACAATTGGCAATGAGAAAACGCGAGATATATAATTTGGTAAATCCTGTTTCCATAATTCCATTATAAAGACGCCATTAAAATACGTACAGGTGTACTCGAAGAATGAACAAACAAAAAGAGGAAATAAATGAAACAATCAACTGTTTCAAAAACCTCTTTCTTGTCGGCTCCCAAAGCGAATCGTTGCCTCTTTGACACTCAGTGGAAGCGTTTATGCATTCCAAAGGACCTTACACGGCAAATCAATAAGAAACCTATTATTAAATATAATGCAAAGCGAGATGGGGAATAGTAACAATAAAGACAAAGGAAAAAGGTTTCAATTTAACTCATTTAATCAATTTGTACTTCGGAATCCAGTTTTTCCTCTTTCTCGTGGCAGAAGAAGAAGTAATAAAGTGAAAATGAAAAATATAAATTTTACAACAGTTTTATTAAAGAGCAACTAGTTCGACTTTTTAAGTGCATTCGTAATAATAACCGCTCGCTACCAATAATTTACTTCGGACTTTTATGTTATAAAATGAAGAAACTAAATGGCTTATACTTAATACCGACGTTTAATCGTAAGTTACCATTAAAATATTGCTTAAAATGATGACGAAAGAGATGGGTGTAGAAGAGCGAATTGATGGAGAACAAATGATTCGATGGAACATACA
The DNA here is from genome assembly GCA_963695495.1 of Hololepta plana. NCBI lineage: Eukaryota > Metazoa > Arthropoda > Insecta > Coleoptera > Histeridae > Hololepta > Hololepta plana. The sequence continues at coordinate 4,309,996 of OY968832.1, read as the reverse complement.
GTAGAGGGAAGCTATAACGAACACTTTTTTTAACATTCAGTTATACCAAGTCAACCAGTTAACCAACCGAGGCAGTTTCCCCTTTCTTAACGATCTAAGAAATAAATAAAAAATGATTCCTCAATATTACAGCGTGAATATGAACATTGCAACGATCGGATAACCATAACCTAACATTCAAAGAAATTAAAGTTTTTTCATTGCCAATGATGATTTGCAATGTGTTTCCAAGAATGGTTAAAAAAAAGAGTTTTGGGCAGTTTAATGACGATTAAATTTGACTATTTTACAAGGTGATACCTGGGATTCTCTGGTAAAATTTCGTGCATGTTAATTTTTTAAAAATTGGGATTAATTATGTGTCAAATGATGATCGTCAACTTTCTTAATGATTTCTACAAAATCATTACAAGAAAATGCTGCAATATGTTCACCTTCTTAACAAACATTACACTAAATTTAATTTTAACGAGTTCTTGGTTTTTTGACAAAAGAAGACAGAAGAAGTTGTGATCATAAATCAAATTTATGCTACGATGAAATCAATCATTATTAATTAATCGAATAATTTTGCCAATCATCTCCGGACTCTACTATAATTTCGGTAATTCCCTTTGGAATATTGTAATTCAGTGCCAACCAGTACATTCAAATGGTATAATTGAAACGGCCTCTTGTAACCGTTCTAATTGATGTCCTTTTTAAGAATTCATACCAGCAGAATGAAAATTACAAAAAGCTAATTCGAAATCCTTTCGTTTTCCCTCTATTTCTTGCCTCTCTTCGCCTCATTCTGTCCTCTTACTGCAGGCCACAAGAATGATTGTAAGTGATGTGCAAGAATTGAAATTAGTTAAATTGCGAAAGAGGAGCCCCGCGATAAGATGGATGAAATCATTAGAATAAACACGCCGTACGAACGTGTAGGAAATAAACAACCGACAGCTTCGTGAGAGGCCATCTCTAAACACTGTTTACGGAACAAGAAGATAAAAAGTAGCAATCGATCGTTTATTTCGTTTCAAGCGATTGCCATACAATCGAAATAAATTCGAATCGAAGTTGTCGATACTTAAAGCATGCAAAACTTTTCTCTCGTTCGTTATTTCATTAAATTTACGCGTTCTCAAAAATAGCATTAACCGCACGAATTTAATCTAGATTAATTAGAAGTGGCTCAATTCTGATTTTAGAAACATTCGGACGACTGGCTCAATAATAAATATAACAAATATTATACACTTTTTCAAAGAAAGATAAATTAGATTAAAAGTTTTAGGCTGATTCTCAAAAATGTTGAAATGAAACGCAAAATTTATTTTGCAGCATTTTTTACATCATGAGGCGACGCTTTAACCTAAAAATTGTGAAATATTAACACCGCACTTCAGAGTGATATTCTTAAGAACCTCTGCATCTTTTTTAAGATGAAATGTGGACCAGAAAGTTTGTTCGTTAAGACATCTAGGCGAAAGTTATCGAATTTTGGTCCATGGCTTGAAAAATAAAAGTGTAATTGCCCAACTAACAACATATCATAACCATCAAGCAATTAGTTTGATGAAATGGTTTGTTTATTATTTTTCGTTATTTCTCGAATTATCGATAACCATTAAATTCTTGTAAAAGATTTTCTTTTTCAGCAGGAGTTAAATTTAAAATCCTTTTATACGCTAATCTATTCATGAAACTCAAGACATTCGTAATCAAATAAATAGCAATCGTTCTTGTTTCGATACGTCTTTAATTTTCCCTTGGATTTTTGTAGTTCTTAGTTTGGTAAAGGGAAGGACCGACAAAAAGATTTAAAAAACTGCGAATTTTCTAATTAATTATAAATCCCTATTGCCACCTCTTTGAACGTCCTTTTTAATCAATTATGTGGTATCACAACGACAAGAGGTATTTTATAATAAATACGCGAAATAAATGGTAGGTGTGCGTGTGCATTTATTTAATTACACGTGGGTAGGTTTCTATAATGACGCGTTTTCAACAATAACAACGACAGCGAAACCGAATGGGATTCGAAACCGGCGATAGAAGCGAGATAAAAATGGAATATAAAGGACGGAGATGAACGAAAAGAAGAAAAATAATGCCTGATTGTGAGGTTCTATTAACGTACTTTACAACACCTGTAACGAACTTGTGTTTTCAGACTTTTTATAATACTTTTCCCTTTCTTCTTCGTTTCTCTTTCGCAATATAATATCCAAAGAAAGGTAATAATGATGACGTTTAAGAGAGAGAGAGAGAAGGATAAAATAAAATAAATAAGCGAGAGGTGCAGTGGGATTGATAATTATAATAATTATTTAGTTGGTGTAACCAACACGAAAAGGCATAAACTGCCACGTTGGTCGTGAATGAAGGAGGTTGGATTCGGGTGAAATTTAACAGTTCTAGCAACACTTTGATACGAGTCAAATGGCTAATAACCACCCAGTCAGACGATATGCTAAATGGAGTTTAGACTCCTAAGTTGGGTTGGGATTGATTCATTATTTCTTTTCTTTTTCGGGAATTCTCAAAATAGAATGTTTCATGATGAAATTTGTACACTGGGAAGCGTAGAAATCAAATAATTTCGGCTTAACACTATCAGGAATATATTAAATCGCCATATTTACTACAACCCTGTAGCTATTGTTTTAATACGTATACACAGCGATAAAAAAAAATCACTTGCAATAGCCATGCGGTTTTGACATTTGACAACGTCGGAGTCAAACATGAATCATTTCATTTGCTCTGTACATATATTAAAATTTATTGCGGGATCACTGCCACTTTTGTGTTGTAAGATATTCTAATTCATTTTGCTAGAAACGGTTTATATTTGCTTTTAACTTTATCTTTTGGAAAATTAAACTTAAAAAAAAGTTTATTAGAAAAACAATTTTGGATCATCACGTGAGATGGGAAATTGTTACAAGACCCAGCTTTTACTTCTAAGCGTTGAAAAAACAATTAAGAATCGTGGAGACTTTGCAAAAGGATGTGGAATTTCGATTACATTTCCTTTATTAATATGTATGAAAAATTGTACATTTTAGTTTTATGGCGAATATGCCACAAACATTCGTGTTTTCATTTTGGTCGCAAGTCGCAGACGCTCGCAGGATTGTTCTTCTGTTTCATCCGTTCGTCTCCAAACGCTCTTTTTGCGCATCAACATTTTTCGCATAATTGAAACGTGACCTAGAAGAAAACGAAAAAGTTGAAAATGTTTATGTAATAATAACGACGAAGGAAAACTGCACACAACATAACGGATGTTCGGCGAGGAAAAGAAAAACGAAACAGTTCGAAAAGGAAAAGATAGAAGCAAAACATGTCGATTTCATCGTGCGATGATGTTTTTAGTGTAGAAAAAAGAAGCAACTAAATTAAAAACTCTCGTACAAAGTCGTCAAACGGCGAATAATAATTTGCATAATACGTATTATCGTTAACCATCGTTCGTCTACCTGTAATAAATATTATTTTCGCTTAAATTCAACGTTTATTAGAATTCGTAATATTCGCAATTTATTGTACGGATCCTTTGGCAAATAATTTAATTCCATTCGCATACATTTTGTTAGTTACGCTAGACGATTAGAAGAAATATTATTTCCGATTTTTTTCGTTATCGTAGCAAATGAAGAAAAATTATTTAGCTACCATCGCTCGACACTCAAGCTGTTGAGTAACGAACGGTGCAAAAATCTCGCCGGTCACTGATAGGCGCCGCAAACTTAATTAACAACAACAAAGTTGTTATTATCATCTGCACGTTTTAATTGAAAAACAAACTGAAATGAAAGACAGGAAAAACAGAGGATAGAGAAGAAACGTTATTTGCATAAAAGTACCGTAAAAATAGTTTAATAAACTTTACTTTTCAATAATCGTCAAAATTTCCCCGTTAAAGGGAACCCGCAATGTTAATAAGCCTAATCTATTTGCATTACTTGAGTTTTTTTGCTCTTCAATAAGCAGTTACTCATTGTCTTATGAAGATATTCACATGAAAGATATGAAGTATATATCATGTTCGATAATCAACGAGAATCTCGTAGTAAATTATACACAGGGTGTTTAAAAAAATGTGTCACACACTCCGAAGCTTCAAAAATAAAGAGGATTATTCCTTTTTGTAGACAATTTTCGTATCATAGTTAACAGATGTTTTGTCATACGTACAGTTTGTGGTTGATATTAAGTCGTTTGTGAGAATTTTACGAATTTTACATTTGCCTTTTTACTCTAATTCTGAATTAGCCCACAAGCATTTCAGTTATGGTCGTACTAATGGGAAATGTCAGAAATGCAATGATTTTTATGTTGAAGCTTATCCCAATCACCAGATTCCTTCAGGTCGTCCTCTTAGAGAATATTGACAGAGATCTTTTAAAGGAAGATGATTAGAAACAAATGGATCTGTAGCATGATTTGCTAATTCGCCAGATATAAACTCTCTACATTTCTTTGGCGATATTTGAAAAGCTTAGCTTATGCTAAGCTTTTAAATTACCTCAAGGTAATGCTTGATTGCCAATGATTTTCGAAAGAGTTCGAAGGTCCTTGCGATAAAGCTGTTGTGGCTGTTGCGTAATGGAGGGAGGGCACTTTAGACAATCTTATTTGAATTATTTTTCCTTTGTTGTTTTGTTCATAGTTTGCAGTGTTTGTGCATAATTGTAAATACCAATATCAAAGTTGCAAAATGTTTCGTATCTCCGAAACCGTCCATTTCCGGCCCCATGTTCATTAAGACTTTTCTGCTTATCTTGGGCTATACCCCTTAAACTTTGTGACACTTTCTTAAACATCCTGTATAGTAAACCGACCGAAATCCCAATCAGAAGAAGTGATTTACAACATGAAATATTTCTTTTAATTAAACAAAAAAATAATTTAAATGTTAACAGCAATTTTTTTAATTTTCAACCGACTGATCCTTACTTTTAAGAAACCACTCGTAGAACAAAAATAAATAATACATTAACAATTTCTGCACGTGCAGATTATAACGAGATTCCTTTTTGTGTGCGCATTAATTCCTAGCAATCGTTTTTCTTTTTCTTATTCCTTCAACCAAATTCTTTTCAATTCAACCTCCAGGAACGTTCTGCAAACATATATATATATTTAATTCGCAAACAAAAACAGGCGAAAGAGCACTCTTCTCTCTCTGGCGAATTCCTTAGTCGTGTTCGGAAAATTAAGCAAAATACCTTGAATTGCACTAGCCGAGGAGCCTTTAATTATAACAATGTAATGCAATTAATTCGCATTTCTTAGATGAAATGCTTCCCATTTTTTCTTATTTTCCTTTTGTTTTATTGACAATAGTAAAACAAATAAACCTTATAAACCAAAAAACACCATTATTATTATCATTTACATAAGATAAGGAATTAACGAAGCGAAGAGAAAAGGATATGAAGGAAATGTGCAGTTTATTTTAGTTAGAGTAAAACGAAGAATCCTATTCTGCCAACAGAAGGCACAAACAAGTGACTAACGCATATACGTGCAGAGGAGGTCATTTAATGGTAATGAAGAGTCTATTTTAATTAACGATAAAATCTAAACAATAATTATTAAATTAAAACAACAAGAACGAGAATGAGATTGAGAAAAAGAACGAAGATAAAATAAACTACAAAATTTACAAAACTTTTATTTATAAGCTAAATTGCTAATATGCATAATGTTAGTTAAACAAGAAAATCGTATGCAGTTTGCATCGGAGCTTAACGAACATTAAAGCCAATTAATTAAATCGGTTGCAATTAGGTCACGATATAATTAAAGTGAAATGAACTAAAGTCGCCTAATCAAGCTTAATCGGCGATGCATCGATGGGTTTAGTACAATTCGCCAGGAAATTACCTAATTTCGTACGTATAGTGCAACTATTTGCAAAAGAAATTAATTAATTATCTACGTATACACTTTCAATGTAAACCTTGATTATGAAATTTAATTATAAATTGTGGTATTAAAAGGAAGATTTTTGAAATTACTCCAATTTAAAATTAACTGTGCTTATAATGCAAAAGGATGACCTCAACTTGTTGCATCAATCGATTTTTATGCAAGTAAGTTTGCAATTTAATTCTAAACATTACAATTGGAAAAAAATGGATTTGTTGTGCAAATTAAACCACCTGCCTTTAGAACAATACCCACTATTTATTGCTCTATTGGTCATTGTTCAATTATAATCGTGATTATGCAATTGGATTGGCATTGTTTCGCGTTTCAATCGGTCATCGAGGAGAAAATAAAAATGATTTTAATGATCGTCGAAGTATGCGCCATGTAATCCTTCCAGACACAAAAAATGTATATGTACTTATTTAAAAACGTGCGAGAGAAGCAAATACTGTAAAATCATGCTCCTTAATTGCACTACATCGATAAAATGCTTGGAATTTAAACAAAATTTAATGCAGAAGCGAGATTTATGTGTAATTGATTTAGCAAGGAATGGAGTTCAAATCCGATTGGCAAAAAAATCATTTGAAATGTCTAATGAATAAAAAAAAAACTCAGAAATATGTTTCGTTATAGTATTCTGGATATAAATGTTTTTAATTTTCTCGCATTAGTTGGTAGCACTTGTAAATAATACTTTTTTTTGATACGGTGATGGTGGCCTTCTGTTTAGTGACAGACAGCCAAAATAATACTTTGGTTTTTCAAGTAATACGCTGCATAAACAAAAATGTCACTTTTTCTGATAAAGCTTAAAGGGTAAAAATTGTGTGAATTGAATCTTTTGTATTGTCGTTTAGAGAGCAGCATCTCGCTGAAGATTTTTTGTCGTTATTGATGAATCCGCGCACTCTCTCAATGCTATTTGCGCCACTCGTGTTTTTAGTCTTCTCCACCGATGATCATCATTAATGCCTTCACGGTCGTTCTTCAAAGGATTGTACCAAGCGTAAGTTACTTGTACGAGAAGAATGATCATCAACCATGAACGTGTTTCATTATTTGTAATTATCATGCTAAAGGTGTTTCCAAGTTTAAAGCAGCATTTAATATGGCACTATAATTTTGTTTGCAAATAATCGCAACTTCACGCAATTTTGTTAGAGCAGCAACAAATTTATTAGACGTGCACAACTCAACAGAATGCAAGCGAAATTGGGGAGAAAATATTTCCCATTGGTCAATAGAAAGTGCGCATTTCTGCAGTAAGACAACGTCAAAATCGCACACCGCTAGGCAAACGAAGCAAAAATTGAAAGAATTCGACACGACCGAACTTATTCCTCATTTAGCTTACAGCCCTGAGTTTTACAACATCGGATTGCCATCCTTTCTGATCAATGGCGCACTTCCTTCGGGAACGTAATTTCCGACGAACTTTTTCTTGATGGTACAAAACTTTCGATAAATCAAAGCTACAATTCATGGTGGCTTAAACCTTCATAGTTGCAAAAAAGCATGATGTAGATTTTCCTCGTAATGAGCTCTTTGGGCAAGTAGAAACGCTTAGCAACTTAACGAGAATTTGTTTGCAAAATTGCCATTTCTTACGACTTGCCAACTTTTTATTTACCAGGTGGAGGCATTCGATTCGAAAACAATTTAATCTATCACAGTAAAAGTATGCCTCGTTAAATGATTGTAACGAATGAAGTTGGTAAAGTTTCTTAAATCTTCAGAACTTTGGTAACGCTGATCTTTAAACGATTTTTTGGCAGCATTGACGTTTAACTTTTTTGTTCAACGTTAAAAGTTAAGCCAAAATGCTGCCAAAATGATACGCCTCACTAGATGCATTTTATTTTTCGCATAAGTTGGCAACGCTTCTTAAATAATACTCTAACGAAAACTAAACTATTATTTGGCAAGCAAACGAATTCAATTTGAAAATAGTTTACATATCAGTGCTACCAAAATCCTATTCGGCAAGTTTTGTCAAGTAATGCGACAAAATCACAATGATTAATTGACACGTTGGATTTAATCGGCCTTTATTGCTCGACAATTTTCAATGTCATTAGATAAATTTACAAAGCTAATTTAAAACCTCAGAATGAAGTGAAAGTAAACGAAGTGAATCATAAACTTTTTAGCGAAACCGCTTCTGCAAAAACTGTCCATACTAGAATCGTTTGCTCATCCGTCGAATCGAAAAATTAATTGACTCGAGGCTGCCGGTATCTGCTTGAAAAAGAGGAGTCGCGACGAAGAAAAAAGGAGGATGCGGTCGAACTTGAGAGAGAGATTGAGTAAAGGAAAGGACAGTTGGCAAAAAATATGAGTGTAAAATAAATTTCGCAACGGCAATAAAAAAACACCCACAAAATAACCATAGCGAATACCTGTGACGAATACGCGTGGGATTCATGAGATAAAAAAAAAGAACCGAAAGCTTAAAGCATAACAGAATATTAAAAAAAACATTTCGCATTATTCCATCACTTTTTCTTCTTCGTCTTTTATTTCGCACAATTTACCTGTAATAAACTTTATATAAAAATCCGTTAGTTAAAAGGTAATTTCCCTCGGTGCGTTTTTAGCTTCTCGAATTCATCTTACGTAAATTATAATTGCACAATAAAATTCAATTGCAACTAATAAACAAATAACACGAAAGGAAGACAGATGCGAAACGATTCTGTTTTATGTGGATCAAAGAGAATCTCGTTGTTGTTGGTCATAGATAAAATGGCAACCATGTAATTTGTTCCGGTCAAAGAAACTCTCGCTAGAAGTTTCTCATTATTATTATTACTACCCACCATCATTATTACCATTATCATTATTAGGTGGATGGCTGATTATACGGACTCGAAAGGAAGAAAAGAAGGACGACGACGAGAAGGGAGAAATTAAAAAGAAATAGGTTATAATGATTAGCCTTTTTGCGTTACCGCACATAACCTTATTAAACTAATGACGTACACGCATTCGAAGGTTACCCCATTGTTCTAACCTATAATTCGGTTTTAATTAAGACCAATCGAGCCGATACGAATTCAATTTCGATCACCAACTGAAGCCGATATCAGATTGTATGAGAGAAAATTGATTTTAAATTGTACCACAGAGACAAGGATTTTATTAGAATCGCATAACTACGCCATAGATTATTCTTTTTTTGTAATACTTGGCTTGCGATTGAAACACAAACAATAAGGAGCAAAAATAAAATTCCCTACTAGATGAATCCTCATGAATAATGTACGAGCGAACTCTAATTAATGCGTTAAATAATAATGATGTAGATTGTAGGGGAACGAGTTGTCGAAAAGTCACCTGTCTTCCATTATTGTGATGTTAAACTCGAATGGCATCACGAATAGTCGGTAATTACTAGGATACGTTTCGCCCTTTAACGATTCCACGTTAGGGCGTTTGGAGTTTTAGCTAAAACGTTTAGTGCAAAAAAAGGGAGATTGCAACTACAACAACAAAGAACGCGTTTCAAGATGAAACTTTTTCTCTCTAATCTTATTATTAGTATTTTCGTTGTATTCTACATTATAAATATATACAAAACCCCGGAAGCGTTTCATTTAACAGTCAATCAACGTTACGATTTAGGTATTCATAACACCTTCTTCGTCCTCGTCCCGCCCTCTTTAGTCCTGCATCCATCCTATATAATAGCTCTTTTCATCTCGTTACTGTTTAAGACAAAGCGATGGAAACAGTGAAAGCAATAACAGCAACAAAAAACTTATTGCAGATAGAGGTTTAAAAGGCGGACATTATCCACTATTAAAAGACAATCGTTGTTGTTACCATCTTCGTCGAATCCACGTAAAAGACTGTTGTTTATCAATAGAAATGGAAAATAATCTCTCTAACGACCGCGAATCAGATGGCGCAGATCGTTTACCCATATCGAATGTACAGGGACAGTGAAATGGAACGACGTGGAAGTTTGTTAAGAAAGTCCAGAAGAAAACAAATAAAACATTAATATCTATTACACTTTTTGCTAATTATTAAACCTTGCATCAAGAATCAGATTGCAAACATTATTCTTTTCTTACGAAGAATACAAGTGGACCAAAAAGAACAATTTAACGAATGAGCAAGAAAATTTAATAGATTCCAGTAGTAATTAACTGTTCGCACTTTTTTTAATTTTTATTAATTCTGGCGTAATGAATTCTAGATTTTGATCGTCCTGTATATATGAAAAGCCCACGGATCCTTTCTCTTTCGCATTACCACGATGATAATTCAGGCTTTGCGAGGGAGTTGGATGGAATTGACCATGACCTCATCACCGTTCCTTTTCTCTTTCATGAGGGAATCTAACCAAACAAGAAATTAAAAAAAAAGAAGCTATGAATAAAGAAATAATAAAGAAGAAAAAGAATAGAATTCAAGTTCTAAGCCATTGATTTCCAGTTTAATGTACTTTTAATGAATAGCGACGATTACACGTGAAACGTGCCAAAAGAAGTAGAAGAAGAAGAGGCTAACGAGAAAAAGGATGTTCAAGAAAGTAAAAATAGAGGATAGACTCCTCATTGTCTTTTTGTTCTAATGGAATTGGGATTCAACCTTGCCATTTTAACGTTAACCTACACGTTGGTTATGTGTATTTGGTCAAAAGGCAAGACCATTCGCTCATTAAGTGTTTCCTTTCTTTTAATAGAAACTCCGTGTGTGAATAATCTATTAATCATGTTTTTTTTAAATCACACCTCCATTCCACACTCGCCAACCGAAAAGAAATTAAAAAAGTACATTATGAGCATACGATTAATTATCATACGTCTTAAAAATGTGTAATACGTTATAAGTGGTATAACGACAAATCGATTCGATAAAGATGCATTTAGATGCGAAATATGAAAGGATCCTTTAATTCACCTATTTAGAATAGTCGCTGTCAATAACGTATGTGTCCTGCTCAAGAATGCCATGGCAAATATATTCTTTATTAACTTGCATGTCTTAGCTAGCAGCATTAATCCCCTATACTTGTTATTTTCGCTTACCCTTAAGTTACACTTAGTCACGCCTATATCTGAGACGTACGTTTAGTAAATAAATGTTTTTCCACTGCACTATTGTATATTCATGTACTTATACACTCGGTCATTTTGGCGTTACAAATTAACTAGTTTCATTTAGCTCCCTCGGACTACCATTCAAATCTTTTCTTGCTGAACAAAAAATTTTGGCAAACGAATAAATTATGCAGTGTGTGAGTAAATATTTTGATTCTCTCCAAGAAATTCACTTCCGCGAAGGAATTAAAAAGCTGAAAGGACGCTGGAATATGTGTGTTGATCTTCAGCAGGACTACGCTGAAAAATGATAGTCCATTATACCAAAATTGTTGACTGATATAATAACAAGTTATTTATCAAACCGCCCTCGTTTTAGGGCATTAATAGGTATATTCTTAACGGGTTTTGAGTTATGTGCAATTTAAGCAATTTACTGTTCGATTTCAAAAATATATATAATTTGAAAATGTTTCATCAATAGGCCACTAAAATTCGATCGACGCCTCCATGTCGAAAAGGAATCCTTTTGCACCGAATTATCTCCAGAATATTCTGTGGGCATATATTTACAGATTAGTCTGCATGTGAAAAATCGATTTTACCATAAGAATACCATCTTAAATGTTTACCAGATAAAAATACCGTGACGAATTAATTGTTCAATCAAGATATCTTAATTGCTTTCCATTATTGATACGCCTCGAGCGATTCGAAATTGTTCACATTACAAACGGGATTCGAAAGATTCGGTTCAATAACTTACGTATGAAAGAAGCTGGATGAAAAGGAAAAAAGTTATTGATAATAGCATTAATTAATAAACACTTTTATCGCGATTAATTAGTGTTTATTTGATATATGCGTGTGTGTATATGTGTATGTTTAAATAGATTGTATTGATTGAGCATGACTTTGTGAAAATGGAAGCGATGGCAATTAGATTTGTTGTGAAGTTTCGTGTTGACCAAAGGCATTCCTTTCAATCACTTCTTTTATTTGTTTTTTTATTTTCACCGGACCATAAAGTTTATTCGTTTCTAATTAATTTTATTCATTTGGTAGATTCGTGGAATCGGCCAATAGAAACAATTATAAACATAATGCCACCACGAAGTCGAGGATTAACACTCAAATTATTTTCGTCGTCCCATTATTGTAAACACCTGATGGAACGATTTCGTGTTGAAGATTCATTAAACCTAATAAAATACAATTAAAGGCCGTTTTATACATGGAAATTAATTTCCAACACTGTGTAATTGTTGCCATTACAATATTTCAATTTATATGTAAAACAGTTTTACATGTTGAAATTTATTTATGGGATTTCTATGATGTTCCACTAATAAATTCCAATTTTAATGTTCATTTTTTAACTGATTATTGTCAGTGTTTAACGATTTCATGTAAAAGGTAAAATTTATGAATCCCCACTTACGTCAGGTAATTAATATAAAACACCGAAAAGGTAAATAAGAATGTACTCCAATGTTCGATAAATTATCACGAAACGCTTAATTATTATCTGGTTACTGTCCAATGATTAGTAATAAATTCGATTGGATTTTCAATGATCTCCATCATGAATCATTCACTCTTTCGATGAAATATTGATCAATAAAATAAAGACGAAAATAAATCAAGTTTAATGTGAACGATGCACGAATTTTGATCTTGTATCTTACAAAATTTATTGTTAAACAAATAAAATCCTTTAAAACAATGAAATATTAGCAAATTTATAGGCCACGAGATAAAGTAAAACCATTTGAAATCGAATTTAACAGTTATAAATTTGGGGAAATTGAAAAAAAAACACAAAAAAGAAACTGTAAAAACTCTTAAAAAAGATTTAAAGCCTCTATTTTACAATGCATACATTGAAGAAACGAGCTTCTCTGTCAAAAAAAAAATTAGAAAATTTACAAAGACGCAGCTTTCAAAATAATACGAGTCTCCTAATTTTAAGAAGATTGTTCAAACGTAGAAAGGACTTTTAAAGGCAATCGAAATCTTGAAAGGACAAAAAAAAACTCTCAACAATATAGAAAAACAATCTCGCATTAAGCTTTTAAAAGTAGACAATTACTTCAATCAAACACCATCAACGTGTCAACGATAATTTGACATCAAGGACAACTGCATGGGATGTTACAATTGCCCAACGGACCAACGGTGAAACTCATAAAGAAAAAAGTATATAATTTGTTTCCGTTTTGTTTTTACATTCATTTCTTTGTCCATTGAAATTACTGAAAAATGTATAACTTCAAAGTAACTTTTATTTGCTTCTTCATTCAGTGACGCGCATTACGAATTCAATTGTCTACATCGACCATAATACAATTTGTTAAATAAATTGGACCGTATGAGACACGAAAACTTAATTATCGGTGCAGATAATTGCAACAGAAAACTTGACAGCCAAAATCGAATTGCAGACATAGCGGAGAACAAAATACAAACTGAGCGAACGAATAAGAAAAAACAGTGCGGCCAAAGGAATCTTTACAAGTTGTCCGAAACATAAAAATAGAAACCCATTCCAGCGCATTATTATGTATCTTTATTTCATTTTAATCTTATTATTTTACACACAGTCCAAATAATCTTCCTCTACCAGTTCTTTTCCTTTCTACTTTTATATTTTCTCAATCAGGTAATCTATAAACTTGTTCTTTCTCCTTCACTAAATGCATACTAAACTCTATCATGTATACAGGGCGTTGAAATAAAGTGCCACAAACTTGTAATAATATGCTCCAAGATATGCAGAAATGAGTTAATGAACATGGGTCCGTAAATGGACGGTTCGAAGATACGAAACATTTGTAGAAACACTGTAAAGTTTGCACAAAAAAGCAAAGGAAAAATATTTCAAATAAAATGTTCAAAGTCACCTCCTTTGGCCTCATTGCCGCAAGAACCTTCGAACTTTTTTGAACATCATTGGAAATCAAGCATTGGCTTTAATGCAGTGGCATCGTTGATCTATTCGTTGCTTCAGTTCCTCGGGATCATTTGCAAATGTAGAATAAACTAAGCTCTGCAAATGTCCCCAAAGAAAGAAATCTAGAGGGTATAACTGTGGATCTGTAGCATGATTTGCAAAATTGCCACGCATTCCTAAGTATACTCCTTTAAAAATTCAGAGTAAACGTTCTCTGAGAAAACGAACTAAAGAAATCTGACATTTGGATGAGCTTTAACATAAAGACGTAGGGCTACTCTGGCATTTCCCAATAGGCACGACCATAAATGAAATGCGTCTTGGCTAATTCAAAATCAGAGTAAAAAGGGCATCGCGAAAATTCGTAAAATTGTCAATAACGACTTAATATCAACTCTATGTATCAAAAAACAGCAGTTAATTACGACATTTGAATGTAAGTTTTGTGAATGAAAATGGCAAAAAGCGAAGATATACTACAAAAAGCAAGAATCTTCCGTATCTCCTAAACCGTCCATTTGCGATCCAATGTTCCTTAAGACCCTTTTGCATATTTTGTGCCACCCCTAAAAGCTAGTGACATTGTATTTTTAGCACCCTGTATACATTTATCATGCATCCTACTTCTTCTTCATATTAAGATAGACATCACAGCAGCAAGAACAAAATAAAAGGATAAATAAAAAATTACCTTATTTATGTAGTATATACGACGTGCAAATTTCTTTTTGCACGAATTCCTTCCGTAGCCGGTTTTAGAATACGTTATCTCTGGCTAAGATCCGCCATTAATTAATGCGAAATGACGAAAAATTTAGGAGGCAAAATGAGATTTATTCGAACCGGGAGAAACTTAATTAATAACATTCGCCCCAGCATAACTCTCTGCAAACGTTTATAATTGAATTTAATTAATCTGCGTTATATACGGAAAATAACGTTCATAAATCTTAGGATTAGGATGCGGAAACCAAAAAGGAGAGAAACAGGGAGAGAATTTTTCGCAACATTGAGTAACTTTAGAGTTATTAGCCGTAATTGATTCATCTGATCACAACGGGCAAATTAAATGCTCATACATATATACAAATGCATGTTCAACCTACAAGAGCTAAAGAGACTTAACATAATTTTCCATCAGCTCGCAAAGTAATATGCATTGAAAGAATAGGCGAATTGAATCGAAATGTAATCCGTTCGAAACTTGCACCAGGAAACATTTCTTTCTAATATCTTTTCATTATCATACGTTGTGTTTCTTAATTGAAACTCTGCTAACAAAAAAAATACAAATACTGCAAACACAAAGCTGCAAAACTACTTTTATTTAATTTTCCCTACCGAACGATCACAATAAAACGTCCGTTTCGAGTGGAGTTTCCAAGTTGACATACGTGACTTAACTTAAATCAGCTAATTTGTAACGTCAAACCTATTGGCATTGACAAATGTTATTGACCGTCAACGTTTCATAATTTATTGAGCAATTGTGGCCACGTCGATTTTTGACGTTTGACAGCGCCGGCGCCTACTTCAAACGGATTTCTTTTTGATCGCTCTGTACATATCACGAGATTTGTTGATTAGATCACAGCCAAATGAAGAGCATTACACCTTTCTTAGTAAGCTACCAAATAGTGGTTTTCTATTTTTTTTTGCATATTACAAAAAAATAAACCTTGAATCCAACTGTTCTCGCAAACGTTTGACAAATATTTGCACAACAATGGAAACACGAATTGTAATTAAGTTGGAATGTTCATTAATTGACGGTTTCTCAACCATTTTTATCTATTTTCGTTCGTTCGTTGCGAAATAGGTCGTTTGAAGGTGAAACGTTGCTGCAAAACCGTATTGTAATAATTAAAAAGCATCTTCATTTGTTTCGTTTGCAATTCGATTTAATGCTCATCCAGTGAAACCGCAAACGTATGAGGGATCATCGTCAACATTGCTGCTGCTGTCGTCATCTTCGTCATCGGTATCATCATCATCGGTTTGCGAGTTTTATTTATAAACCATCACCGACTAAAAATAGAAAATTCGCGGCGACTGCAATTAGAAAGAGCGCAAAAAAAGTTTCTTTTTGTTTTTTTAATATAAGGTAGTAGTAGTAGGTGTAATACCATTAGCTACATTCTATCTGTCTTACTTTTTCCTTTTTATTTTCTTCTTCAACCCATCTATAGGTTGGTATGATGTGCACTCCTATACACTTACCGCAGATACATACGTGTGTGTGTATATTAGTGTAGCAAATGGTTGGTTGTAGTAGTTTCAAAGTCGTTCGAAGAGAGTTCAGTGAGCTTCAAGGTCCATCAAGGACGGTTGTATATGAAATGTCTACATAATAATCTACGTGTGTAACGTCACTCAATAGAGCGAGAGCTTAGCATTTTTTTTTGTTGCTTCTGCGATAAACAGGAGAAAAAGCAAATTTTATTGCATACCACGTTTATGACTAAAAGTAAAGGGATGCAGAAATTTAATGCTGCTTTTGATGCTTCACGAACATTCACATACAATTGTTATAAATAACTATACTAATGAGTTTTCATTAAGAAAATTATAGAAGCGTTTATATTCGCAATTGATTGCTTATAAATGGGCATTGGCAATATTTATTTGAAGTTTTACTAAAATTTACTTATTTACAAAAAAAGTCTGTGAATTCCTTTTTTGTTTCCCATGTGCGTATAATAAAATTCTTGCTGTATTAATTTCCATGCAGCTTATGGTCTCATTGCAAATCCAAAAACTTTATTGAATTTTGAATATTTTTTAATGTTGATTGCTAACTTCATTTTGCTTATTACCTAATCCTGTGGTTTTTATAATAAGATCATGATTAAGGTCGACTGATATTTAAAAAAATGCATTTCATGATAAGTTGCATAGAGAACAGGGAAACTTGTCAAGTACACAAAGCACAGAAACAATGTTTGGATTTGAAAAATATTTTGTTACTATACAAAGTGTTTAAAAAAAGTGTCACAAACTTTATGGGGTTAAATGAAATCCTCCACTTCCGAACCCATATTCATTAAAACTTTTCTGCTTATCTTGGGCATATTATCACCCCTTAAGGTTTGTGATACTTTCTTAACACCCTGTATATTTTTTTAATTGACACTGTTTACAGGCATTTCAGAAAAATGTTTGTTCTTAGTCTGGAAACCGGGTTTCTACTGTTTCTGTCACATTTTCTTTGATAAACTTGCGATCTCTCAATATTTTCCAGCTTTAGAAAGGAATGGTAATCGGAGGAAGTCAAGTTCGGTGTATGAATGGGATATTCCAGCAATTTGTAGCGAATTTTAATCAGAACCCCATTCATTCAGGCATTTGGGAATCGATTTTTCTGACATTTGTTTCATGCCCAAATCGACAATCCTCGTCTTGAATGGAAAACTTTCCTCCATTTGAAAGAAATGATCTAATTTTTCACAGTGTGAGATATGAAGTGAAGTCATTACGAAGAGCATGATGATCATGTCTTCGTAAATCTTCGTATCCAGTAATCCTATCAAATATTGTTAACTTTGCTGTTACTGTTAACTTTGTGACAAGAAAATTTGCAATAATGTTGCAAATATGTCATAAATGGTTCCTGTAAAAGGAATTTTTTTAAATACTCCAAACTGTTAATGATCTTTAGAAATAAGAAAAATTGAGTTCTTTCCACGTCATGCTCTGTCTTTTGTTATAAGTTACACATCGATGTTGTAAGTAAGCATCACTGTATATTGCTTCGATATGAGGAGAAGAGCCTTTAGTGCGTGGAATAACAAACAAGCACGAGCAAAAATGGGAGAAAGAGAAAAAAACGAGGCAAATTTTATTGAGCATTTATCGCAATTAAAGTCTCTTTTATAAAATTTTATTGTTACAATGGTTTCTTCCTTTAAACGTTCTTCGAAAACCAGACGATTTACTCGCAGAAATCTCGCAGAGAAGAAAAGAAAAAACACAAATCGCACAACACTAAATAGTTTTTCTTAATTAGTGTTCAGTTATTGTTCTCGTTTTTCAAACACTTTCGTTAAGTTCGTACGACCTTGAATCGTTCTTGGTCGCGTTAACAATGCACGTATACGAATACTTTAGAAACCTATTTTGATATTTAAAATATTATGAGGGTCGAGGACAGTTCTTCAGATTTCTATTAAATTTCTTTAGAAATTGGTTGGTAATGTATCATCTAACAGCTTTTACATTGTAGTTTAAAGTAGTGTTCTGGAAGCTTGTCAAATAGACGAATGATGCTGTTTCTAAATATATATCGCATTGACCTTTTCCCTCGTTTTAGCAATAATTCGCTTGAAAGTCTACTCATCCTTTCTTTCTTCTTATTTTATATTAGTTTACTTTATTGCTTCGATTTCTTCGTAGCAATAATTTCTCGTTTGCAATAACGATTTCTTCTTTTTGCAAAAGTTTTGACATTAAATTCATCGTTGATGGTACTTTGTGAGGTCGTTATTAAGATAGAAACGATTCGTATCTAATAGATGAACGTTAAATAATATTTACACTTGCCATTGCTACCAGGAAGTTAAAACGTGATGACTTTTATTATTAATAACAATAACCTCATATAAGAAAAAGTGATTCAGCCAAGTCGTGTCTGTGTAATATAATTAAAAATTGTTGTTTCGTCTTCAAAATTTTATTATTATCAATAATATATTAATGTCAATTAGAAACGTTTTATTTATTGTTGGAATAGAAAATAAATAAATACTGAATGGTCGCAATAACAATAATAATGAAAGAGAGCCATTTTAGATTGAGCCATACGCTCCTGATGATAAATAAGCTGAATATTATCATAACGGTAGAGGTTAATCAAATAAGCCGTACAAACAAAAACAGTCGAATTGAAAGGCACGATTTACGCAATCGATTAGGCTCTATGGCGTTCTTATAATTTAAAAAGCAAAATAATTCTAAAGCAATCAACAATAAAAGTATGATAAATAAATAAAGCCGTTCGTTAATGTTGTACGGGGACCTTTTGAAACGTTAATACGGTTAAAAAGAAAAAGTTTGATTCAATTTTCAACGACGAAATAACCGCAGAATTATTTGATTTGATTCAACTCCATTAGTTCGTATTGCGAATAGAATTATTATTTTGCGGTTTGCTGTAAGCACATTATGAATTCCAGTAATGCCAATATCAACTATTACAAACGATCTATCTCTCTTCGTAAATTATATTTAAAAAAAAACAAATCGTGATATACATATAATTATTTATTGTTTAAAGAGATGTTACCAACTTTCCTCTTCATTATTCCAGTGCCTCTAAAACATATTTGGCTTGCCATCTTGGATCAATTAAACGCCTCTGCATCAATAACGCTTTACGCATTTTTTTACACAATTTTTGTTTTAAGTCATCTGATTGACTAATTGTTCGCCATTTATTTTTATTTCCTTGTAAAATTATAATTGCACCCAAAGAAGTTTAGATAAGCGTGATTCCATTTACGTCGTTTTCGATTAAACAGTCGATAATCTCCTATGAATTCTAGAACATCCTGTATCCTTATTGACGTCAATGTTGGTCAAACAAAATACTGCATGTGAAGTAAGTTTAAAGAAATATTCCATTTTGATTGACAACTGTTCGGAACCACTGTTTTACTCTCAATCAACTACAATTTATAATGGTACAACTCAATCCTAAATGAAATCGATTAAGATCCACAATCTGGTGGCCAAAAATGTTGTTATTTGGGATTTCGTTGTAATCCGAAATTGATTGCCAACGTTTAAAACGAAAAAATGAATCATAAATATTTATAAATGCCCATATTGTTACGAGATACTTTATTGGATTATATCGCTTCTCGTTCATCGGAAATAACCAAAAATGGATTGTCGTTTAATTTTCTTCTCTCAAGTGTAATGTACAGGATGTTTAAAAAAAGTATCACACACTTTAAAAAGTGATAATATGACCCAAGGTAAGCAGAAGAATCTTGATGAACATGAACGGTTTTGTGTACAAACAATGCAAACTATGAACAAAAAACATAGGGAAAATAACACAAATAATACATGTTCAAAGTGCCCTCCTTCCATTTCATGATATGTTTGCCGCAAAGACTTTCGAACTCTTTCAAAAATCATTGGCAACAAGCATTGACTTAAACTCAGAGACCTCTTTAATCTCTTTGTAGCATATTCAAAATTGGAATGAAAAATCATAGCGAAAATTCGTAAAATTGTCATTAGCCACTTAATATCAACTACGAAGCCTATTTACGACGAAACTTCTGCTAACTATGATACGAAAATGGAAGCTTCCGGAGCCATGTCCATAAAGACGTTTCTGCTTATCGTTAAAGTTTGTGACACTTATTTTAACACCCTGTATGTACAGAGTGATTGAAGTGTCAACAATGCTTGCCATTATTTAGACAGAAAAAATCAAAATTCTTGACTTTTCTTGCTTTTAACAATTTGCTGTTGAAAAAATTAACATTTCTTAATACTCTTGCAAAAAGTGTAGTAAAATAATAAATACAGGCTGAAGCATTCAAATCACAATTCTATACCACTCCGTATGCTTTTATTTTTTTATTATTGTAATTTCTTCTTCAAATTCGTGGGCGCTTTTTATTTCTTGTAACAGCCCAATCGATGGTAGTGATAAACGTATTTTTATTGATTCAATTACCTGCTCAAATCGACGTTCACAGTAAGTGATCCAGTGGAGAGATAATTTCGCGCGAATGACGAACCTTTTGCGTGTTGCTATTCGCTAATCATGACCGAAACCGATCTAATAAATATCGCGAGCTCTCGGAATAAATCGCCGAAACTGACAATTTAATGGCGTTAGATGAACAGAGAACAAGGTGGTAAAAGTTAGTGAACTTTCCGATAAAGATGTAGGATGCCTTCGAGCCTATTAATTTCAAATAGAACTCTGTTATAATGATACTAGACGATCGGGGCAGAATTAGCAAAATAAAAGAAAGATAAGCGGAAACGGTGCGTTCGCGCTTGTACTTTAGGCAAGAGATTGCATCGGGGCATAAATAACTGTGCCGACGATCATCACGATGATGATCATGCTCACCGCATAATCATATCTAATAATTATTTAGCAGTTAGAATTTCTAAAAAGAAAAGGGCGAACCGAAACGCGGCGGTAATATGAGAGAGACGAAAGGCAAGAAGAAATCGTACGACTCTTCGGTAGCAAAATGTAATTCGCGACGCGTACGTCCCATAAAATTAGATTAACCGTCGATACAGTTAATCTCTAATTGGAATCTCGCAAATGAAACGAGTGGCAATCAAATTCAAATTGGCAGAGAGAAAAAGAGTGTTTTGGAATAATTTCGTACTGCAATAATTGTTATTAGACACACCACGAAATCGCCGCGCTTGGGCATGAAACATGGTTGCCAATTAAACGAAGGTATCAGAAAATGTGATATGATCAAACTGTAAATAAAGTTTTTTCATGCTTCTTATTTCTGCTTTATAGTACGCCTTTGCCTCATACATATCTAAGTACATGTTGCCAATTTTCTTGTTGGTCATACTGTCCGATTGTAAATTCATATCAATTTTTGCTTGCAAATAAATTTAGCAAGTTACTCTGAAGAATATATTCTCGGTGCTAATTTTGCGGTAACCTATAAAACATAGTGAAATCAACTGAAATGCTATAAGAGTTAGATAGTTGAAGCTTTAGCTGGTGCAATCTTGACTATGAGAAATGAAAAAGACGACTGAGGACTTGAACACTAGGTGAGAGAATATGCGCTAAATTAAATCAAAATTCATAAGGCATTGTACCTTGGGCTCTTAGGTCATTTGGGCGAAAACGAATCCAAAGAAAAGCAATCAAAACTCGATCATGCTCATAGTTTATTAATTTTTTATCTCAAAAATTAAGAGGGCATTAAGAAGCCAAAAGTTTATGAACCTGGAGAGAACAAGGTATCAAACTCTTTAACTAAAAATGCTTTTCCCATACATTTTGAGATATGTTTAAGTACTGATAATAAGCTTCCAAAATAATTGTCTGGTGTAAAGAATTATTTAATTAATTCAAGGTGAAATGATGTACTTCCAGAAAAATTCCACGTCGCCCATTGTTGCAGATTGTAGTCAGATTTCAATCGGGCATGTTGCTTCCTATTGTTTTTAAATATTACATTTTCTTCTTGCTTGAATTTATGGCTGTAATTATAAATTTAGCATTTCTTTCCATCACAGGTGCACACGTATCAATTTTTCTCTGTCTTTTTATTCGAAGCGATTCCACGACTATTTGTTAATTTTACCTGGTTTTATGTTAACATTAAATTTAGAAATAAGCTAAAAAAAGAAACAATAACATTGATGGATCAACGAGTAATATAAATTTAAGATCGTGTAAATCATTGCGTTTATTTTCAACGGGGCTGTTACGAAGAAGTAGTGGTAGGATGCGTTTTTCGGAATGATATAATGACGATGATGATAATAATAAAAGCCAATTTACAAGGTACAAGTTGTAAAATAACGATGGATTCAAAAAATAAAAATAAATGTATATGAGTAAATTATTTTATGTATACCATGAGAATGAGGATATTAAAGCGTTTTTCCGCCGCCATCTCATCATCATCTATCGTATCTTGTTGTTCGTTGGTAAGCATAATAAAATTTGAATCGTTATTCTTGTTGTTTAATAATCGAATAGCATTCTTTCGATTCCCTGTTAGACCATTTGACCGATTTACGACCGCTGTAATATCAACAACAATCAAAACATCTTCCACGCCATTAGACATTTCTTGTTTGTTTCTCTAATAATTTACGATCGAATTTAATAAAATAACGTTACAATTCCATCCATCCAATCTAATGTGATTTTAATTGAGATAAATCACGGAGTTTTGCTCTTACGTGCTTTGCCTTCTCTACATTTGTCTTACAATTAGAAATGATGATGATGATGATGATGATGTTGCTCATAACATAATAATACAATTATCTAAGTCAAATAGGAATTAAGATGTCAGCGATTTTCTCTTTTTGAGCCACAAACTTTGAGAGGTAATTGCAAATGAAGTTGACAATAAGAACGAGAGAGAGAAGGAATTTGAAAAGTGGATCGCTATAGTTTTATTTTCTGTGTCAACTGGCCTGTTTTCATTTTAAACATGCAAGAAACTGGCTGACAATTTGTTTTTTTATGAACGGGAAGATTTACTCATATTAATTAATGCCGATTAAAATTCGCTAAATATATTTGATGTTTTTAAAAAATGTCCTTTATAACAAAACTTCAACAAATGATACGCATCTGATAAAGTGACATCAATGAATTTATTTGAATTAGCCTCATTTTGCTTGCAAAATCCTTGACGTCCACCTATTTGCGAATGATTTAAGTTGAATGTTTGCAGGATGTAAATTTCCGTGTACTAACGCGACGGCTACTTAAGCTCCTTATTAACAATCATCATTATCATCGTGCCTCTTCCTACTGCCATTTATCCCAGCTAACAGCGACCGAAATGTGTATATAAATAGAATGCTAATTAAGGTTTATTATCAATAATAAAATCAATGATACGTAACAAACGAACGCAACTTTGTTGGACTACTCGCAAACGGGAGGAATAAATCAAACGGGTAAAAACGTATTAAATCGTATTTTATTGCCAAAGTAATTCGTAATTCGCAGTTATTAAATGGTAATTAGTTATGAAATAATTATCTATTCATCGTAAGTTATGGCATTCATAATTTACGTCCTTGTACTTGGCAATCAATGGCATCGGCGTATCGCTTCAAAGCTTCGTTTATTATGTAATTTTCCACACATATTCCTGCTGAGAACACCTAATTCCATCTTCAGAATACTACATTTTCTTCTTTTATTCTTTCGTTTAAATTGGTAAGCTGTTGGAATATGTTGCAAATTTCTTCTCAGAAACATTTCAAAAACTTTTCGAAAAACAAATAAATTAAGCATTTTGGTGAGCAATTAATAAATCAGTTATTTTTTGTGCGGAATATTTTCCCACGCATTTAGAACTCCTTGCGACATCTACCAGTGAAGCCGTGGACTTTGCGGCCAGTGTGGCTTGCTCCTCTCCTCTGGAGATGGCGCTGACGAAAGTACGCGCCGCATCGCGTGTCGGACGCCATTACGATTATAACGCGGCTTACCAGCAAAATTGGCGGCTTTATTGCCAGGAGAACATGATCACGCGAGAGTTGTTGCGTACGAATTTTGTCCGCACACATCGTTCGCTCTTACTCTTGCGCCATCATGTTGTCCTCATATCGTTGATACTTATTTGATAATTTGATGTCGCAAACAGACAGGTGTTTGCCATATGACAAATAAATATAATTTGCATTATTATAAACAAAAGTTAATAAACATTTATTTAACGAAAATTAATTCCACTAACTCTCAGGATTTTGTTGTATGTTTTGTATGCGTGAAGTATTGATTAGATTTTCCCTCTTGCGAGATGTTTTCGGCCATTGCATTTTCTTTGATTTAAACAAAATGGCTCTTCTATGTAATTAAGACGATTTCAACTACCATCTTGCAAATAACGAAATAATTTATATCTTTTTGGTAATAAACAAAAGCAACAATCCGTTGCTGCTGCTGCTTCACTTTAAAACGAACGGTCCGCTTTACAACTTTAACCCGTTAAAAAACGCTTTTAATCGGCAATAAAGAAATGGATGATGATTATTATTATTATTCAAACGTTATGAATATATTATTATTATTTAAGACGCCACTAATGTTTATTATTATTTCCTCATAATTCATAACTTTAAAGGCTTAAATAACAGGATATCATGAAGCGGAGAGAGTGTGCGTATAAAGTGTCGATACTCTCCATCTCGCTGTCTCTCTTTAAAGCAACAACAAATGAGCCAGAAGCATATTATTTATAAAAATAATAATAATAATAAGTTCGTTAGTTAGCTAACCGTATTTGGTTGGTCGATTTGTTTATTTAACTCTCTCGTTTGCGTGCATTTTCTAACTGAACACGATCGTACTTTCAAATTTCATTACGAATAGTAAATTACAATGTAATTATGCATGAGAAAACCAAAAAAGGGAATAATTCGATTATTATTTTACAGTAATAATAATCGGATTGTAATGACAGTTTGTGGGGATTAGGAACGCTCATTTCTTTGCCGCTTTTCCAACTGTTTACCTTATTAAACGTTTGAAACGTTCGTTTATGGATCAATTATACGTTTATGGAGATATTTTGCGAAAGATATCATCTAATCATGTGTTATCTATTTCCTGCTGTTATATTACTTTATTATCAAATCGTTACCGTTTTATTACGACGAACAGTTGATTGGGTTTTTGCCATATTCAAACGGTTTTCAGCAGGTAATATTATTAGTGCCGTTCGTCAACCGTTTGAAATGAAATAATAACGATCTAGAGGAAATCTTTTATTATCGATTAAAAAACGAACGGATGTTAATGATTTGAGTTTATTCATCGCACGTGCATTTATATCCATAACAGTTGTGCTATTATAGTAATGCTTTTTCTAAAGTGAATAACGTAAAGACTTGTTAAAACAGATGTTTTCATTTTGATAAGCGACATGCTCTCCTAATCAGTTTCGTAGGATTCTATACCGTTTTCGACTGAAAAAAAAAAAATCACTCTCTTTCTAGTTCGCAGTAGTATTTATAAATAGATGTATTATTATAGCATTTATTTCGTGGATTTATTATACATTCGTATAGGAACAAGCAGGGAAACGAAGAGAAGACATTTTTAAAAAGGCAAATCGAATCGCACAGAGAAACCTCTCGCTATTTATAGGCGCCGAATAATGTGGAGCGGTTACGAAGTCCGTTGTTGAGAAGAAGGCGTTTCTTTCATTTTTCCATCTCTTTTGCGGTCGTTCTTGTTGTTACTTGAAAGAAACTTTTATATTCCTTTAGCTTCTTTCGTTTATTCGAAAACGGATAAACTCGCACACACACACGTACGTTTACGCACACATTCTCCAACTGTGTGTTATATACCTGATCGAACTAACTGACCACTCACTCACCATTTTCTAGTTTTCGTTTTTTGTTCTTTCTTTCGGGCAATAAACTGATGAGCAGGTACAAGGAAAGTTTTGTTTGTATGAGGGGGAAGTTCAATATGGCACTTTATGGTTAAAGACATAATAATTTTTTTGTGCACATCTTTCTTTAATAGAATAATTGGTGCATTATTCTAAGTTAAAATTGCTTTTCATAGATGCTAATAATTTCGTTGGATTGATTGCAACTTGCTGTTTTCTCTCCCTAAAAATAGTTGTTTTAATTGATGATAAGCAATAATCATTCCTTTCAATTCTAGACTAACTTTTTGCATTGAAATAGGCCTCGAATAAAACAGGCTTTCAAAGAATTTGTGATTTGTTTCTGTAACATTGTGGCCGAATACAAAATATGTCGAAACTAAAGTTGGAATTCATTTTGAATACAATTCTACAAAATGGCACATTTTGTACTTCTAACGGCATAAGGATCATATTCGCTCAACTTAATGATTTATTCTGCATGAAAGTTGACAAAATGGGATTATTTATTAAACTTAAGAAAATCCATATTATTTAAATAATTAGTACTTTATTTTTAAGTATATGAACGTTTTCAACATGGTATCTTTTTCTGTACGCAATAAAGATCATATTCGCAAGTCATTTAAATAAGTTATGGTTTAAACCACATAAAGATCATATTGGAAAATCATTTAATTAGTTTATGGACCATATAAGATTTTCTTTTTTCTTTACTGCAAATGTTTCGGAAAAAATTGTTTTCGTAGAAGTTAATTTACTTACGTTTTCTATGTTGTTTTGCATTCGTTTTCTATAAAAAATATTTTATTTTTGATAGATAACAAAGCAATACAAATAATGTTGTCTTTGGATATTCATGAGGCACTAATAGCATTTTGCTAATAAATTCTTGAGTTGCAGTTTGACACAGACGAATTTGTTTTAGTGAAAATGATATTTTACAAAAGTGACATCATCCAATAAATGCTTTGATAAAATAAAATTTTAATGCTTCATAATAAGTATAAAATGGTAAGTTTTGACAATCCACTTGGCTTAATTCATTTTCCCAAAAGACAATTGCATGCGATTCGAGATCGAATTGTCTTTAGACGATCACCATATTCACTTATAGATGCGACTAATTTAATTAAAGTGCCCTGTTTTAATTAACCTATTTACTAATCATTCAACTTACTTTACAGCTTCTGCAGATATTGTTTTCTACGACTTATTTCTACAAACGTTGCCTTCGTTCTTGTCTCAACATATTTAAATACATTATTTCTACGATTTGGGGATAAATTCATCGTTATTGGTTGCAATAGTTCCATTTTTATTGAAGTCTGGCTTCCAACTTATCTGCACTTGCAATGCGGAATTCATTGACTGTTATTCCAAGAAAGTTTCGGATATCGCTTGAGTGGTAAACATTTGTAAAGTTTAGTCTCTTACAATTTATATAAAAATAAATTTTCTCTTCCTTTATGAGGGACGAAGAACGATAATTACCATTATATTTTATAAAATGAAATAAAAGCGAACATCTTCATTATAAGTTAATCATCAACAATGCCGCCATCTCCACTGTTAACTCAGGACAAAATTGGCTCAGGACCTCAAATTACAAACATCAAAAGTTAATGTTCAGCTGAAGAGGCATTTTACTCTGCAACGACAAATAAGCAACCATCGCGAAGACGCAATCTGATTAATAAATGTCGTTTTTGCTTCTAGATTTTTAATTTTATAAACATATTAATGTGAAACGGTTAAATTACGTTGAAATATTCATTAAATTTGTAGACCTTGATCAAACTTTGTAAAGAGTAGATTTCGTCCTCGCTGATATTAGCTGCATTTAAGACTTGTCCCTATTTCTTTTTAATTTATTATAGATGCTTAATGACACATTTTCATGGTTATGATGTGCTCCTACTGGAATGAAAAGTTTTTATTAGTCGTTAATTAAGAGTTAACAACAGAGTTTTAGATTTCTGTTTTAAGTTATAACAAAAATTAATTTCAAACTGCCAAAACAATTTGCTACGATAATTTAAGCAATCTCCATTGATTCCAACAAGTAGTCGTCAATTTATTTAATTTTGCTTTAATTTAAATAACATCATAATTTCGAACTTTCCATTTTGGTAAAATTGGAGAAAGCATCATTTCCTTTACGCGGTCGATCCGCTTGATTAAAGCCAATAATTAATCCAAACGATTTTATTATAAAAAAAGAACAAATACACACGTATAAAAAAGAGATTATAACAACGTAATTAACAAGTCTTGTTCAATTCGATTTGCTCGCCGCCCCGCCAATCATTCGGACATGTCCTGCAACTTCGAGATGTACCATTTCTCTTGCACGATCTTCTTATTATGGACGGCCGGCACTTGGCCGCTGGCACTCGCCTCGTAATTATCGTCCATCTTCGATCGGAACCCGTTCATTTTCACGCTCTTCTTAAACTTGTGGCCGCTCTTCGGTTCGCGGTCTTCGTACTTGTAACGCTGACTCTTCGACAGCGTCGACGGCGACGGTTTCTCCACGTCCGGCTTTGCCCCGTACTCTTTTCGCGATTTGTATCTGTAATCGTACTCGCCGTCGTCGTCGCCATACTTCTTGTACGGTTTATACACCTTATAATGCTTATACGGTCTATCATCGTCATTATGACGATGATGATGGTACCTGCTGTCATCGCGATCGTCTTCGTACCTTTCTCGCGACTCGACTTCTTCATCGTCATCGTCTTCGTGGTTGTTGTCGTTGCTGCGATATCTTTCGCTTCGGTACCTTTCCTCGCCATCATCATCATCATCATCTTCCGCCGCATCTTTATCATCGTCATCATCGCCTTCGTCGCGATGACGCTGGTAACGTTCTTCTTCGCCGTTGTCGTCGTTTACGTCGTCGTTTACGTCGTCCTTCTCGTCGGTCTCCTCGACTTGTTCCTCCGCCTCGACGACCGGTTTCGCGACCTTCTTTTCGGGCTCTTTCGGTTTCACCGGTTGCTGCGGGGCCGGCATCGGTTTCCACGGTCGATTGGCGTGCGTTTGCTGTAGGCTGTAAGTGTTCGGCACGATCGGTAAGAGTTTCGGTAGGTTCGGTTTGTTGTTAAACGACGGCACGATTTGTAACGGTTTCTGATACGGTTGCTGCAAGAACGGATTGTTTTGCAGTAAACCGCTGGCTTGCGGCTGATAGCTGGTGTGCAAGACGTTGCCGTAGATCGGTTTCGGTTGAACGGTAAATTTCGGCAACGGGCTCAACGGGAAGGCGGTCGGATTAGCGCTGAAATGCGATGGTTGATGGTGTAAAGAAAGCGACTGATGCGGGGCGGGCGATTGATAGTTTTGATAGAACGTAAGTGGCGATGATGATGGCGTGTTTGCGAGTGGATCGTAAAGGTATTGGCTTGTCGTTGGCGGCGGATGTTGAATTTGCGCGATCGACGGTAACGGATTGTGCGCGGCGGATTCCGGATATCCGTAGATCGCTGGCGCGTTCGTTTTCGTCGGTTCCGGTTCGTTGGCCGGTTTCGTACCGGTCAGCGGGCCGTTGGCGGGTTTCGGGACGTTCGGCAGGAGGGCCGGCACGATGGCGGCGGCGGCGACGATCGAATCCTGATAGATGCCGATCGGTTTGTAGCCGTAGATCTGCGCTTGTTCCGGTACGCCTCTTTTGGTCTTGGCATCGTTCGACGAGGCTAGAGCCAGCGTCACGCT
Organism: Hololepta plana; assembly: GCA_963695495.1. Classification (NCBI taxonomy): domain Eukaryota; kingdom Metazoa; phylum Arthropoda; class Insecta; order Coleoptera; family Histeridae; genus Hololepta; species Hololepta plana. Next base: position 4,280,231 of record OY968832.1, on the reverse strand, counting down.
GGCGAATATAATCTGCGAATTGAATGATTTACAATTTAGTTAATCGGTTATTGGTGTTCGATCTATTGCAAACTCACGAATAATCTCATCGTTGCTCTTCCTATCGATACGATTGACTACTGCTAGTCACTAACGATTCGTTGTTATTTATAGCAAAAGTTTTGTGAACAAAAAAATCGTGAGAATTTCTTATTCGTCGCAATTTACTAAATCACATCTCGTTGCGGCGAGTTGGAAAGCTTGATAAATGTAAAATTTTGCGTTATCGAAAGTGCGGAAAGAAATTCAAATTAATAGCCTTCAACTTGAACTTCTTTGGTCCGTCACGCTCGGATTCACGTTCAATGTGCCACACAGGTAGCATTTTTCCTTGTTCCACTATCTTAAACAAATATTGACTAGTGTCCATGGTTTAACAATGTAAAATAATCATGTAAAAGGAAAAAGGAGCAAATTAACCGGTTCGAATTTTGGTTAATCCACCATGAATTTACTTTCACTTAAATTAAACTCTTCCTACGACTTCCAAAGTGGCTTTGGTTAGAAAATGTGAATGAAACTCGCAATAAATTTTGGATTTTTTTGTCGTTAAAGAAAATAAGCGCTTGTATATGGACTTTTATATGCAAATTGGAATTGGAAGAGAAAAAAGTGAAGCCGAAGAGGAAATAATTAAATTAGTTCCATTTCTTTACTATAAAATAATGGCAAGTAATTTCGTTGTGGTTACTTTCGTTCATAAAAGAACCGCCAATGTATTACCTGCTTTCTGTAGTTAGCCTATGAGAAAGCAACAATTGCAGAAGTTATTCTATGGTGTGACACATAAAAACAGAAATATCGTGCATAATTTGTTCTTTTCGTGGCGCAATCTAGACCGAAGCAATATTTTTGGCTTCAGAATGACAAAATGCAGCGAATTAACGCGATTTAAAAAACAATTTGTAAAAATTTGAAAAATCATTGCAAATATTATAATTGAAATTTCACTGACACACAAATATAAAATCATTTGTGAGAATAAACTTAAGCCATTTTAAAACATATGAAAATCTTTGAGAATGAACTTTTTGTAATATGTCAGTTCGTTACTCAGAATTTTCATAAAAATGCCGTGTTCCAGTTCTTTATCTGACATCGAAAAGGCTAAATTATTGCCTAGCACTGACTTAGTCAGCGGTTATAAACCGTTTCAAAAACCGTCCTGCAACATTTCTTGAAAAATCCTAATAGATATGGAACAATCAAATGTCTTGGACGTCTGTCGAACACGGCCATCGAATCACAATACAACTTTTTTCTCAACCGACGTTGTACAGTGAAATTTCAATTATTTGTAAAGTTTTTTGAAATAATTGTTAAGAAATGATTCAAACTCGCTTTAGCTAGATGGTTTTTGTCAGTCTGAATGCAATAATCACGGCAAAATGTAGTCGATTTATATTTAGGTGTCACACCATAAAATATAATATAAGAAATTTGGCCCAAAATTGGTTAATTGCAAGGTTTACACCTGTTCACAAACTTTTTACCATTTATTAAATAAAACTTCTCCATGAAAGAAACATTATTGGAAGTTTAACTTCATAACATTAACTTTAAATACTTAACGAATGCTTCGATTGGTGTAAAACTGATTAAAATATCTTCACAGAAAAATGTATGGTTTAACGGTTTACATTTCTTCTGATAGAAAGGTTTACTCAAATGACAAATTTTTGATATAAACTTGATATCTAACGTTTTTATTATGCGTCGATTGATGTAAAACGTACTGTAAAAAATTGATGATCGAGAAGATGGAATGGAGGTTTCCTTTTGCTTTCATAAATAATTAGAAATGGTTAAATAAATTTACAAATAAGGACTTTTATTAAAATTAATATGATAAATATTGTTTGCGAATATTTTACAAATGCATTGATAAATTTTTAGCAAAACCAATTTTCTTTGACAAACGAGAATAATATTAAGTTCGATATACGAACTTGTTCATAAGAATTATATGTTTCTCACATTAATTGCATTCACAAAATTACTCAAAAACGTTGGGACCAATTTTGATTAATTTTGACAACAGCAGGACTCACAATGAAAATACTTTATTAAAGTAAAAGTTACAACAATAATTCAATTATTGCACTTGCAACAATAAACAATATATATTGATTTTCGAATTGTTGAAAATCTGCTTGGCCTCTCGGTCCTCATCGGTCGATATCATCTGAAAAGTCGTCATGACAACGGGTGCGGTTCTACAGCTTCTGCTCCGTACAGATGCAAAGATTCGCGAAGAAGAAACGACCGCTTGTATGTAAACATTGTCGATTAGGGGAAAAAATGTGGAGAGACTCGGTTTAATTGACGAAAACAATAATACAACCGAACGCAAATAATAATGTTCGGTCATATGAAAATATTGGCCCTATGCATCGGCCTCTGCGTGATCAAAGCCGATCAGCGGTCGCAATTGAATCCGACGGTTTTCAACATCGGCGGCGTGCTCAGCAACAATAACAGCGAGTATTATTTTAAAGAGACGATTGCGGTAAGTATTCATTGAATTTGCAACAAAAACAAGAGAAGCCTAAATTTTAAATCGCGCAACAACAACAACCACAATTTTCCGCTCGTTTCGCAGCATTTAAATTTCGATGCGCAGTACGTGCCGAAGGGGGTCACCTATTACGATACGACGATATTAATGGATCCAAATCCGATTAAGACCGCTCTAAACGTGTGCAAATACTTGATTTCCAATCGGGTAAGTGCAGATTTTCGCGTTTTTTTTTTATTTTGATCCAACGCAAATTCCGTAAAACAATCACTTTCATTTTCGCTGTTGCAAATTTCAGGTGTACGCCGTTGTCGTCTCGCATCCGCTCACCGGCGATTTGTCCCCGGCTGCCGTTTCGTATACGAGCGGATTCTATCACATTCCCGTCATCGGGATTTCCTCCCGCGATTCCGCCTTCTCTGACAAGGTCCCGCACGAGCAGTTTTGCTGAATTTTTTAAACAATATTCCCCTTTTCAATTTGCAGAACATCCACGTTTCATTTCTGCGAACCGTACCGCCGTACTCGCACCAGGCCGACGTATGGGTCGAAATGCTGAAATATTTCAAGTACAAAAAGGTCATTTTCATCCATAGCTCCGACACGGACGGTCGCGCTTTATTGGGCCGATTCCAAACCACGTCGCAAAATTTAGAAGACGACATCGACATTAAAGTGCAGGTTGTTGACGACGAATTAATGCAATTAAAACTGTTGATCGATTCGTAAATCATTGCTCGCCAGGTGGAATCGGTGATCGAGTTCGAGCCTGGACTAGAAAGTTTCATGGACCAATTGATCGAGATGAAGAACGCGCAATCAAGGGTTTACCTCATGTACGCAAGGTAATCGATTGTCATTTGGCGAGAGTTTAAATTTTCGAAAATTGACGCAACTTTTTTGCTTTCGAAAGTAAAACCGATGCAAGGATCATCTTCCGGGACGCCGCTTGGATGAACATGACCGAAAGCGGTTACGCATGGATCGCCACCGAACAGGCTTTGGAAGCGGATAACCGGCCCGAAGGATTGTTGGGATTGAAATTGGTCTATGCGGCCGATGAGAAAAAGCACATACGTGACAGCATGTGAGAATTCTGTTCTTGTTTTTAAGATAAAGGATTCACATGATTTAATAATTTTGACTGAAACTTAAGGTTTGATATACGTGATAATCATTTGCATACGTTGCTCTGAGTTGCAAGGAAATGTGATAAAATGTTTTCGCAAAACATTATAATTTGATTACTGTTAATTGACTAAACTAACGAATCTCATCCAGCTCTTCAAGTGAGTTTTCAGAACTTTGCCAATTTGGTCTGTTATAATCGGTTCAAACCCAACAAATAACGCCCCAGAATATAAAACATTTTGACTTTAAATCCCAGCCTGCAAATAAGTATGCCTTAGTTTCGATAGATTCCAATGTAATCAAAAGGCATATTTTGACTTTAAATCTAAGCCTGCAAATAAATATGCCTTAGTTTGGATAGAATCCAATGTAATAAAGAGGCATATTTTGACTGTAAAACCAAGCCTGCAAATAACTATGCCTTAGTTTCGATAGACTCCAATGAAATCAAAAGGCATATTTTGACTTTAAATCCAAGCCTGCAAAGAAGTATGCCTCAGTTTCGATAGATTCCAATGTAATCAAAAGGCATATTTTGACTTTAAATACAAGCCTGCAAAGAAGTATGCCTTAGTTTCGATAGATTCCAATGTAATCAAAAGGCATATGTTGACTTTAAATACAAGCTTGCAAAGAAATATGCCTTAGTTTCGATAGACTCCAATGAAATCAAAAGGCATATTTTGACTTTAAATCCAAGCCTGCAAAGAAGTATGCCTTAGTTTCGATAGATTCCAATGTAATCAAAAGGCATATTTTGACTTTAAATACAAGCCTGCAAAGAAGTATGCCTTAGTTTCGATAGACTCCAATGAAATCAAAAGGCATATTTTGACTTTAAATCCAAGCCTGCAAAGAAGTATGCCTTAGTTTCGATAGATTCCAATGTAATCAAAAGACATATCTTGACTTTAAATCCAAGCTTGCAAAGAAGTATGCCTTAGTTTCGATAGATTCCAATGTAATCAAAAGGCATATTTTGACTTTAAATCTAAGTCTGCAAATAAATATGCCTTAGTTTGGATAGATTCCAATGTAATAAAAAGGCATATTTTGACTTTAAGTCCAAGCCTGCAAAGAAGTATGCCTTAGTTTCGATAGATTCCAATGTAATCAAAAGGCATATTTTGACTTTAAATCCAAGCCTGCAAAGAAGTATGCCTCAGTTTCGATAGATTCCAATGTAATCAAAAGGCATATTTTGACTTTAAGTCCAAGCCTGCAAAGAAGTATGCCTTAGTTTCGATAGATTCCAATGTAATCAAAAGGCATATGTTGACTTTAAATACAAGCTTGCAAAGAAGTATGCCTTAGTTTCGATAGACTCCAATGTAATCAAAAGGCATATTTTGACTTTAAATACAAGCTTGCAAAGAAATATGCCTTAGTTTCGATAGACTCCAATGTAATCAGAAGGCATATTTTGACTTTAAATACAAGCTTGCAAAGAAATATGCCTTAGTTTCGGTAGACTCCAATGTAATCAAAAGGCATATTTTGACTTTAAATCCAAGCCTGCAAAAAAGTATGCCTTAATTTCGATAGACTCCAATGTAATCAAAAGGCATATTTTGACTTTAAATCCAAGCCTGCAAATAAGTATGCCTTAGTTTCGATAGATTCCAATGTAATCAAAAGGCATATTTTGACTTTAAATCCAAGCCTGCAAAGAAGTATGCCTTAATTTCGATAGACTCCAATGTAATCAAAAGGCATATTTTGACTTTAAATCCAAGCCTGCAAAGAAATATGCCTTAGTTTCGATAGACTCCAATGAAATCGAATGGCATATTTTGAATATCTCATTATTTGATTGTAAGTAATGTTCGATATAAAGAAATCACATTAGACAAGAGTATCATTGCAATATCAACTATCACAGAAAATCTCGCAGGTATTTTGCAAAATGCTTTCAATTTCGTTTAATTTTTGACAAAGTCAAAGGCATATTTTCTGCTGAAATCCACTTCAAAGTAATTTCATAATCAAACGATCGACATGCCTTTACCATGGGGTTTCAGTTACGTATTAGCTTCAGCATTGCGGGACATGAACAAATCGAAGGAGATCACGGAAGCGCCGAAAGATTGCGACAATTCGGGCTCGATATGGGACACGGGTCGCGAACTGTTCAGTTTCATACGCAAACAGGTACTGATCAATGGGGAAACTGGTAAAGTGGCGTTCGACGATCAGGGCGATCGAATCAATGCCGAATACGAGATTACCAATGTACAGGATGAAAAGAAACTGGTGAAGGTCGGAAAGTATTATTTCCATAGAGTAAGTGAATTTTGGGATTTCTCTCCCGTCGTAATTTGATCTCAACCGCGAGAACGTTTTCTTTTTCTACCAGCAAAGCAATCGCATGCATTTGACGGTGGACGAGATAAATATCGTGTGGCCGGGTAGGCGAAATGAGAAACCGGAAGGTTTCATGATACCCACGCACTTAAAAGTGTTAACGATCGAAGAGAAGCCGTTCGTTTACACGCGACTGTTGAGCGAGGAGCACGAATCGTGCTTGCCGGACGAAATACCGTGTCCGCATTTTAACGCCTCGCAAGACGGTATATGGCGAAAGTACGAAAATTATGCTCATCATTAACAATGATAAAAATGATTGCAGCAGTGAAAAAGTACTGCTGCAAAGGATTCTGCATGGATCTATTGAAAGAGCTATCGAAGAAGATCAAGTTTACTTACAGTTTGGCACTATCGCCCGATGGCCAGTTTGGTAACTACGAAATCAAGAACTTGACGAGTAAGTCAGCGCCATCGCCGGCTGTGCTGGCATCAATGACGATTTGCATTTCAGTTGGCGGTAAAAAGGAATGGACCGGATTGATTGGCGAATTGGTGAGCGAACGTGCCGACATGATCGTGGCGCCGTTGACCATTAGTCCGGAACGTGCCGAGTTCATCGAGTTCAGTAAACCGTTCAAGTATCAGGGCATAACGATCCTCGAGAAGAAGGTGAGTTTTGACGAGTCGATCAACGATCAATATCGAATTTGGATGTGGGTGTTGTAGCCATCGAGATCGTCCACGTTGGTGTCGTTCTTGCAACCGTTCAGCAACACGTTATGGATCTTGGTGATGGTCTCCGTGCACGTTGTCGCATTAGTTTTGTACCTGTTGGATAGATTTTCGCCGTTCGGCCGATTCAAATTGGCCAACACGGACGGCACGGAGGAGGACGCGTTGAATTTGTCGAGTGCGATTTGGTTCGCGTGGGGCGTGTTACTTAACAGCGGCATCGGCGAGGGAACGCCGCGCAGTTTCTCGGCGCGAGTCTTGGGCATGGTGTGGGCCGGTTTCGCCATGATCATCGTCGCATCGTACACGGCCAATTTGGCCGCTTTCCTCGTGCTCGAACGGCCGAAGACAAAACTGACCGGAATAAACGATGCCAGAGTGAGTGTGATCGTGCTGGATTCTCAGAGTGACTTTGAAACGTTTTGCTTTGTTACAGCTGCGCAACACTATGGAGAATTTAACTTGCGCCACGGTCAAAGGCTCGGCCGTTGACATGTACTTCCGGCGGCAAGTGGAATTGTCCAACATGTATCGCACGATGGAGGCCAATAATTATAATACGGCGGAGGATGCGATTGCTGATGTGAAGCATGGGTAAAGTTCATGCAAATCAATTTTGTCTTGCGCTAAAGGCTTCGACTAATGCCGCAGCAAATTAATGGCGTTCATCTGGGACAGTTCCCGTTTGGAGTTCGAAGCGGCACAAGACTGCGAACTGGTCACCGCCGGCGAACTGTTCGGCCGATCCGGCTACGGCATCGGTTTGCAAAAGGGATCGCCGTGGGCGGACGACGTGACGTTGGCGATCTTGGACTTCCACGAGAGTGAGCGAGCGAACTTAATTGTTATTTAGCGAAGCAAATGAAATGATTTTTCGTTTGCAGGCGGTTTCATGGAAAGTTTAGACCACAAATGGATATTACAAGGGAACGTGCAACAGTGCGAGCAGTTCGAGAAGACTCCGAATACGTTGGGACTGAAAAATATGGCGGGCGTTTTCATTTTGGTCGCGGCCGGTATAGTCGGCGGAATTGGATTAATCATCATCGAGATGGCGTACAAGAAGCATCAGATCAAGAAGCAGAAACGGATGGAATTGGCACGTCACGCCGCGGATAAATGGCGCGGTGCCGTCGAGGTAGGAAGAAGATACAATCAAAATTTGAAAAGTTATTTTTTTTTGTTATTAACAATATCGAAGAAGCGGAAGACGTTAAGAACCTCGCTGGCAACGCAACGTCGCATCAAATCGAACGGCGTCAACGATCCGACGACGATCTCGCTGGTGGTGGACAAGTTTCAGCGTATCGGCGGCCCGGAACGCGCCTGGCCCGGTGACTCCGACGTCCGACAACGGAGACTCGAAGATTCCGGCGGCGTGCAACCGGTGCCGCGATATTTACCAGCGTACACGCCCGACGTTTCACATTTAATCGTTTAAATTGATAAGATTTTACCATTGGGCATCAACATTTTTAGGTTAAAGTAAGCTTGTCCAGGTATTCTTAGACAGTTAAATAACTTTTTGTAATTTTAACCTCTCACAGTTATTCTCATAGTTTAATTCTGATATGTCGAAGGTTTTTCAAAGCGAAATTCTAATTACTTTTGGTGATTCCAACATAATTTGTTTTTAATGTTATACACTTGTAATTAAATGTGTCTTGAAAAATTAGATATTTGGCTGGAAATCTTGGACGTTTAAATAAAATTCTACTAAAGAATGCAGTGCAAAGAATTGCGTCTTAATACTAGATATAAAGTCACTTTGGCCTATTAAAAAATAATTAGGCATCGGATTGACGATCCTATCTATTGTAAGACGTACATTTCATAAACAAATTCTTTGGCAACGTATTCTTTGGTAAGAAACGTACTTAGACACTCGGTACTTACTTACTTTCAACCTAAAATTGTTGGCTTTCATCAATACTAAACATATATAAAAAAAGATAAAGGCAATTTCATATAATCCAGTCGATTCGTATCCAATGCATTGTTAGTACATGTTTTCTGACAAATTGCCCAGAACAGAAATTATGACTTTGTTTGTTAAACACGTTCGAGGAAAGATGAAATATTTGAGGAACGGCCGTAATAACTGATCGATATTCTGCACGTTATTATTGATTTCTTCGTTATTTGTTAGAGAAATTTGTGTAAATGATAGTAATTGCGAGAAAATAAAGTTGTTTAAGTTACCGAACTCTACTTAAGTTACCTTTCTTAAAATTTGTGAAAAATTTCGAAATAATTAAGCCGCCATCTATCAAAGAACAACTAAACCACAAGTATTAATACATTCGTAATACGAGCCACAGATAGAGCTAGTGCCACTGTTTTGGTTCGATCCTTTCGAAATAACATTGCACACTGGTTCACGTTCTCTTCGGCGTGTTAGCATTATTATTTTTATGTTTAATCAATTCGATGCGAAATATTTTCGCAACACCCTCAATCAAATCCGCTATGGATGGCAAAGAGATGGGAGCGTTTGGTTAAGCAACATTAATTAAGAAGAAGAAGATTTATTAAATTCGGAATTGTGCCTGTAATTTTACAACAAGAGCATCGTCATTATTACACGTGTTTTTGAATTGTTAATATTAAAGGAACATTTATAATCATCAAATCTTTGCATTCTCATTATTTCTCTGAGTAAATCGTGCAGTTTATTAAAAAAATAAAACTGGAAAGGTTAGTAAAGATCGCTTTTGAGTAAATAAATAGGTTTTCCGAAAAGTAACTACTAAAATCTAAAAATAATAAGAGACTTGTTTTGGTTTTTTTGATGCTGCCATGTAATCGCACTAACGCTTTATTATTATTGTACATACATTAAAATATTTCTCTTAATTACTCTTCTTATTAATTAGCACGTTAATTAAAACCGCTTTATCATGTTATTTACCTCTTAATTTTAGTGGCAAATTTCTGATTCTGGACGGTCTTTATTCATTTTTTTTTCTTGCTGTAATATAAAGCGATCGATGATTGAAATGGTTCATTTTCACTCTAATAACGTGCAACCACGATGATCGTGTGTACGATGAAAAACGTTCAATTACTATGGATGAGTTGCCACTCATGTTTTTTCGCTTTATCAATTTTAATTCGCAATTTTATCTCGCTTTTTTTTTGCACAAATATTTGATGAAGGCTGGTTGAATCATAACGAAAAAAAGAAATCGAATTTTGGCGTCATTTTATGCAGTCCATCTGGTAATAAACATTTTCGATAACCAGGCCAAATACTCGGTAAAAATATTCAAAAACGAAAAGCGAAATATCTTGTTATTGGCTATTTAGTTATTATATGCGAGTACTCAACAATGATTTTCAATATTTTGAGGCCAATATTCACTTCCGCATACATTTTGGGCATTATTTTTTTAATTTATCGAATAATTATCGGTCAAAATAATACAATAGCAATTATTGAATCAATTTTAGTCAGGCGATTTGCCTTAAATTGATCACAACCTTTTACCAGGAGAACCAATTTGCCACATTATTGTCAAAATCTTTTGTTCGATCAATTTATTGTAACAATCTAGGAAATGTGGAAATAATTAAAGTAATACAAGCGGATTGTTTGAAGCGTCCTTCAAATTTGTCGAATAATAAATACACTTTAATTAATTAGTTCAAATCCCCTCTTTTATAAAAATGAAAAGAAAATATTAAGCATAAACTTAATTTCTTGAAATTGTTCTGGTCCCATCTATTCCTCAAATTGCAGTGACGTAACGTTACGTGTTTTCACGCATTTCATGAATAAATTTAATTGATTTTTGTTTTGTTTCGAGAGTGTGTGAGAGGGAATGCGAGGCAAAAGTGTTAAAAAAAAACATGAGGATTACGAAAGAACGGCGTTTATATGTAAACTTATAAATACCACCAATTAATTCCACGCCAATTTAATGGGAGATAAGCAATAATTTTTTCTTTCGTTTCTTTTTTGCGGTTTGCCAATATTTGTACGCTTTGCTATTCCATTTTATGGGTGGATTTCTCGTCGACCGTACCTTTATTTGTGCGATTCTGTGCGGAATCCCAACAATTCGACCTTGCTCTATGAGATTTTGTTCAGCGTGGACTCCCTCAAAATCGTAAAATCGTAGTGTTATTTATCAACGAAACAACATTTCCTGCTCCCATTCCAATCAATTTTGATCGACTTATTCATTTTCAACGGTGGTTTCTTTTTGTTTTGTAAATGGCATTCTATTGTACTAACGCTGTTCTAATTTCGATAATAAATGGGTCGCTTTAAATGAAAGAGGAAAGTGATTGGAGGTTTTTCTTATTTTTTTCTTCTATTCTATTCACTCTATTTTGCCACCACACAATAGAAAACTATCGCTACAGCAATCATTGAACAATTTTTGCAATGCAATTATTTGAAAGAGAAAGAATAAATTAATGGCAAATTAATGCGATAAAAAGGAGTCAAACAAAAAGCGAATAAGACGTATTATTACGACACTCATTATTATTATTGAGAAGATAATAATAATAATGCTGGAGAGAATGTTAACGGAAGAAAAAAAGAAACTCTTAAGTTCAAAGTCTCGTTGACTCCAAGTGCGAGATCAATTTTTACTTCTTTTTATACACACACTCGCAGTTTATTTGCTTTAGAGAATTAAAAAAAAACCAAATATGATAAACATCATTCCGCACTACTCTCGTTTCATTCCCACGGATCTTGTTCTTCTTCTTATCTTCGCAAGCCCTTCAATATCAAGCACAAACAGTGATTTAATATTGACACAGATCACAAGTTTGAGATGTAAACAAGCACGTATGCAAAAAAAAAGTGGTAATTCGTTTCTTTTTACTTCTAATTTTAGCATTATGTATTTACCTGTATTTGCACGTAATTAACGTAAAGCAAACGTTATTTTTGGCGTTTTCCACATAATATAATTATATCATTCGATGGAGATAAAAAAAGAATTAAACCCGCGTTTCGTTTACTAAAAATAAAGACGTAATTATCATAATGGAAATAAACGTGTTTCATAATCGCCGTTTGAAGGCGACTCGTTTCTTAAATGTGCGTTATCAGAAACAATTTTATTTGCTTTGCCTCCATTTCGATTTGTGCATAATGAAATTAACGCTAATGAAGTGCAATTGCAACGTTCAAATGGGGCAATTAAAATATTGTTTAATAGTACAGGGCGAACGAGAATTATTATGTAACATCAATACAATCAATTTATTCGATATTTTAAACATAAAAACCAAAATTTTGATGTCAGTTTGTATTATTTAGGAAATGTTCCCAATGCTTCGTTAATTGCTCAATTGCCCTCGATAATGGCGCATTAGAAGAATCAAGATTTGCAGAATTTCTCAAATGCCACTATTTTGCACAATTCGCGTATCAGTCACTGCCGAACTGCTCGTTTTGGCACGGTTATTTTGATTATTTGCGACATTTCTCGCATATGATATTTTGAGGTTAGCTTGCGAAAGCATTAAGAAATCAACCTTTTCTAATGGATATGAACAGAATGTGAATTCAATCGGCATGCAGATTGGAAAAGAAGCTCTTAAATGAGTGTTCTAGCAAAACCCATCGGCGTGCAAGAATAAGTAGATTTCGTAAATTAATTTGAAAATGCTATCAAATTTATTACTCAAATTTTAGCATCAGCTAAATGTTTTTCAAAATTACACCGATTTTCCTTGAGGCAACCTGAATAATCGTTTGAAGCTGTCACTGGCAAAACCGCGTTTTCTTTTTGTTATAAATTGCTTTGTCTTTGCGGTTTTGCGAATAGGCTGTCATTAATCCAGCAATTAGGTTAGTTATTTGTTTCAGTGGGTCCAAAAATCGATTCTCTTTACCCAAAGTGGCATGAACATTTTGAAAAGTACTTAGTATCGCCCGAAAAAGTTACTCTTCGTCTCATATTCTAGGCTATTTAACATTTTGGCGGAATGCATCGACTTAGAAGGAAAATAATGCAATTGAACAAAATCGACGAAATTCGTGTTCTAACTCATTAAACTAATTGAATTACGTCGAAATGTCAAGGCTTTCAAAATTTCACTGTACGGCGAGAACGAAACTGCCCGGGAAGGAAACTGGTTTTGCACAGTTGCGATACCAATACTTTCATCCATCTACTGTCATAAATTTGTCAATCTTCGCAAATTGACGGATGCGTCAAGTGCGTGACACTAGAGGGAGGAAAATCTGATACTCGAATCGAAAAATAGTTTCCTTTTAAGACAGATATTTTTAAAAAAGTATGTAATCATTTGATTTCGATAAATGAAGCGATTTTTTTTAATTTGGTATTAATTAATTCGAAAGGCAATGACTTGTTTTGCCACGTAAACCACAAACATCATCATCGTCATTCGTATATGCAAACAGTTTATTTAAATAATAGGAAATCGCTGTGCGGCAATAATTAAACCGCATTCCTCGTTTTAATTGTAGGCGGTTCGTACCAGATAAAACTCATCCCGTTTCGTACACAAACTTTAATTTCTTTATTAATATCGCTCGACCAATTTAGGACATCGATCTTCTTTGACGTTCTTATAAGCCATAAACGCGTTAGACGATAATGCCAGGTTCGGCGTTTAATAATTTAGAGTACGTGTTAAGGGCTCGCTTATGGGATCTCTACCAGTTAAGCAAATCGCTTTAGTGTGCTTTTTGAAAGACTGGTAAGTCGTTTTGCATCATATTACAATTGTGCGTGGGTTTCGCATATCGTGCAAATAGCATTTAACGTAAATTTTATTGTTATTCATCGGACAACAACACGATAAGAACGAATTTCAATTTGTTTGTAGCAGTGAAAGAAGTTTCTCTCTCACTCTCTTTCTCTCTCTCTTTTCCACTGTCGCTCAATGTCTCTTCAGTAAATATGAAGCACCGAAAAACGTCATTATTGTCACTTAGCTAATTAGGCGTTGTTATTGTCAAATTAAAGTTTGTTGTTTCTTTTTAATTGCTTTCAATTCGTTCGAATACGTAAATTAGTGCGTCGCGTGGTGTGATTTTTTCTTGGAGAGAATCGATTTTTTTTATATAAAAAAAATGTACGGGGATTTATTTGATCGTTTATTAAACGTACGGTTGCTTGAAAACAAGGTAAATGTTCAGTTTCATTAATGGCAAATGCACAAGGCTAATTCTCGTTTTTTTTTTTAATCGAAATTCTCCTCGCACGAAGGCCATAATAAACCACAAAATTTTAAACGGGCTGCCCAACGACGGGATTGATAAAGAAAATTCCGTCTTTACGTATGCTATCTCAAATGCATTCAATTGAGATCGGATTAATTGCGGTTTTGAGTTTCGTCATACTAATTTCGCAGAGATTAGCACGAATTTCGCGTTGCTGCTGCGTCACAATTATATTAGCCTTATGCAAATATTTTCCCCGGGTTTTCTTGCAAATATAACTTCGCGAATTATTTGTATAACGTGCATCATCCACATTGGTCGTTAGCCGCCATTCAATATTACTTTCCATTTATTTTATCCAGCTTTTTTTTTTGAATATCCATAAATTAAATATTGATTAATTTCAATGGCATTCGAACGTTTGCAGGCGCACTCGGGTTTTCTCATTCAAACGAAAACAACAACAGCGACAGAAAAAAATGGAATAATAAGAACAAACCACCTGGAAATTTCTTATGGCAATTACCATACGTGCAACGATCGTTCAATTCTACGTAGTTAAAAAGTATAAAGGAAGAATGAAATAAAGGAAATCCATTGATTAATATATGGAAAAACACAGAGAAATTAATTGGATTGCCACAAGAAATTCCAGTTCAAAAGAAGAGTGTTAAACATTTAATTATAGTTAAATTATTTCCTCGTTTTTGCGCGTTACAACTTTATGGTGGATCACAATAAAGAAAAAGTTGTTTTTTGCGTTTATTAAGTGGGCTATAGACTTTTTTGAAGGAATCGAGATTAACCAATTTACTTTTACGCGTTTTGTTTATTGAACTTTATAAAGTTAGATATCTATTTTTGTGTTTTGTCATTATTTTCGCAACATTTGGCGGACAATGATAACTGCTAATCAGCCAATTGATTTGATGGAGTATCTGGACTGTTTCTCACATTTTCCTTTTACGTTCTTCGCTTCTCTCAAACAGATTCCCAAAGAAACCGTCGTTATTGGTATCAGCATCGCGATTTTAATCGATAATGAAGTTAATTTAAGCAATTTAATGGACGGTTAATTAGTCTGTCGGCGACTTTTTTGCAATTAAAATGTTTGCTAATTGAACGCGCACTTGAGATTATCAATTGCGCCAAGTTGCTAAAATTGCCTTTTTTTTTAAGTTTATTTAGAGAACAATCATTAGTTGGTTTTGCACTAGTACGTTGGTTTTAATTGCTGCGGTTACATTCTATTTGTATTGGTAAATTTTGCTATTGGTAAGTGCTTTAGAATTTAGATTTTGTTATTGAAACAACAATCGATTTCTTTTTAAATCAAAAAAATTACGCTATTACTTCGTTGACGTCATCGCTTTCTTGCAGTTCTAGCGGTAACAACCCCTTTAGATTCGCGTTCGTTTATTTATAAGCAAAAAAATCGTATAATGGATAGCAATAAAAATTGAAATCCAATACCGAATGAGAATTGTTCGATAATCTTATTTATTATCTTTATTAGACACGTTGGAGAAAATAACAGCAACAAACAGGACGGCCGAAAAGCTTTTATGCCACGTGTGGGCTGATATTTATTCCGATTATTTAAAGACTTGCTCCGGGGTCAACGGCAGAAAAATTCCTCCTTTCGTTTTGCCCTCAGATTTCTGTACTTTTACCCATCGAATGAGATACTACGCGATGTAATCTTGCACAAAAACAAAGCGAAGGAACACAACGTTTTTCTCTTTCGAAATGTTTCCAACCGAAGAAAAAGCGCTTTAAAGCAACGAGGCCCATAAAAAGTGGGAGAAACAAGCGAAGTTTTATAGTTAATCCGCAGCTAAATGACGCGTAACGTTTGTTTTTTACATTCGTGAAATGGATGAGGGCGAAGAAACTGAAAGGTTTACTTAAAATCAAATCAATAAGATTGGAATTTGGGGATGGGATTTCGGTGCCGCATTTTCCAAAAGCGTTATCGCTGATCGTCCAATGCCGATATCCGAAATAACTTCTTTCAAACAACTGTTAGCTCCTCGCTCGTCCATTTCGACCTGTTTGTATTTAACGTTTGACCCAATAAATATCGAAACGATACATATCTAAAGTACGTCCGGTGAACTAAATTAAACCGGCCGTTCGTTTGATATGTTTTGAACGGGGGCAAAGGAAATTATTCACCTGCGTAGCAATCGATCGCAATACGAAACAAAAGAATCTAATAAAGCATTCTAATGAATGAAGATAAATTTTTGTGGCCGCAGGATTAAAAAAAAAAACCCGAAGAAAGTTCAAGGCCTCGCGACGGGTATCTCGTCGACCTTACCGACGTTTCCAACGTCCATTAGGTTACCGCTTATCTGGGCAGCGTCAGAACAACGGAATACGTGCTGTCTCCTATAAATTTTTGCCACGGGGAGCTAATCAAGGAGGAGTATTAAGAAATAATAAAAAAAAATACTTTGAAACTGTGAAATCCTGCTCGAACCGGTACGGAGCCGTTTTCCGAACGGCCGAGAGAAAATAAAATAAACATACGCACACACACACGCGAGCACTAAAGAAATTTTTGTAGCACGTGAACGCTTTTAATTCCCGGTCGAATGTGAACGTAGCCGAACATCATCATCATCATCGTTCCCCATTCGACGAAGTGTGCCTTATTATTTATTTGTGTACACGTTTGATTAGCGCCAGTGTTAAGCTTGTAATCAAGACGATTAGCGATTATCCGTTGATTATGTGGATTTTAGTGTGATCTAACGGATTTTTTTGCAAAAGAAAACGTACTGTTTTTTTTTTCTCTTGTAATCAGCGAGCAGTTCTAAAAATTGATCGACAATGAGTACGTTGCCACTTAGGTAGGAATCTCTCGCAAAATTTCTATGCGCTAATATTTAGGTCGAAACATCAACATTTCTCTCGCTGTGTGTTTCGCATTATGTAACTTTCACTGCGTGGTTATAATACGAGAGAGAGAGAGAATAAATTTAATTACTCATGGCGCTAAAGCTGTTTTAGTAATAGACCGATCATCTGATTGACGTATAATATAAATCGGCGTGGATTAACGTAAAAAAAAAAGTTAATAGTAAACGTTGGACGTCATCGTCATAACTTTTTTGATTAACATTTCTCCTCTTCATTAAATAACAAAAGACAATGAGGTAAAAGACCTTTTCTATCCTTTTTTTTTTCTTTTTCGCTTAAAACTTGTAACACAACTGGCCGTCAATTGAATTGGAATTATTAATGAGCGTAGGAAAGTTGCCGGTTGATTTATTTATTTTTAAATGGGGTTAACGTTTTCCGCGTCATTATTCTTCTATATTGATTTGGTATTATCAAGGGACATTTTTTTCTTATTGGATATATTGCTTTGGATTATGAATTCGAATAAAATCCAATCCGAATGAGCAAACAATCCGAATTAGAAATAGTAGGTAAAAAAACATAGAGGAAAGGAAGGCTTTTATAAGTAATCGATACAAATAATATTTCATATGAATGCTAATTCAGTAAATAAGCATTATTTTGTTTAAAATAAACTTCTCTTCTCTCTTGTACTTTTTAAGAATAATTCTAATGTTAAATGCCATTGGAAGTAAATATTAAAAGTCCAACCAAATCGTGCTGTATTTTAATTTATTGCTCTTAATTTCTCTGGAATTTTCACCAACTTCCTCATCATTGAGTTAATCTTCAAGCAGCCATATTTCAACTACTTTTCGTTTGACAGCATTTCAATAAAAGCCCACGAAAGCTATTTTACTCCTTTTGTAATTGCAAATTATTATATTACGATTTCAAAGAATTTGTCATATTTCCAATTCCAATCTAATTAACGTCCTTTAACTTGTGTAAGCTTTTCCCCAAGAAATCAACGGGGTTAATGTCAAAAACGATATTATGACATTCGGAAATTGTATTACACTCTGTATTATGAGTGTCCAAATATTGCGGGGACGAAGGACTACGGAAACTACTGAAATGTTCTACGTTATTTTAAATGGAATGAGGAATTATTGTACTCTTAGGTTCCTTATCAAATTTTAATCTGATTTTTTTTTCGTTCGGTTCCATTAAAAAAAAATTATATTGGTTCGGTTTTCGTTCCAGAAGTAACTACGATTTCTTTCGGCTTCGATTCAACTCCGAATGATTACTTATCTTTGATAACACAATATGAGTAATCATAATTAATTTAAGTTGTTGTGTGTCGAAGAAAATATCTGCTCAAGAGTTCCACGAAAGAAAACAGTCATCAAACGTAGCTACGTTTAGTTAAATGTAGTTTCAGTAAACCAAACTGAAATATTTCATGTTATATCAATCAAAAATATAAAAATAAACCGATATTTGACTTCGGTTCCGGCTTTCGTTGCCGCAAAAATAACGGTTTATTTCGGTTCAGTTTCGGTTAGAAGCCGTGATTATAAGTACCATATGCTTCAAATGTACCACTTCGAAGTTATTTCAGTGCCTTCCCAAAAAAAAAAATCAATTGGAAAATCCTAGAAAATTGCATATATTAGGTTGATACATAATTTTTTTTGTTACGAAATTGCGCTAAATAAATAAAATAATTTTGCAATTTGTTATATGCTAGTCGAAATAAGATTTCTTGCTGTGTCCTTGTTTAATTTAATTTTTCGTCGATTTGTAAATGATCAAAGTGGAACGTCAAGTGAACAAAAATGCACATTGCCAACACCTGCTTCATTTCGCTTTTAATCGGGGTTCTAAAGCCACCAAAGCTGCTCACGACATTTTCGCTGTAAATGGCGATGATGCCAGAGCGGAAAGAACGGCTCAAAAATTATTTGTGCGGTTTAAAAACGGTGATTTCGACGTCCAGGACCAGACCCATATCGGTCGACCATCTGAGTTTGATGAAAGGCGATTCAATCACCTCAACCACGAAAATGCGCGTCGAACAACAAGATAGTTGGTTAAGCAAATGGATTGTGACCAATCAACAGTGGTTCGGCACTTGCAAGCAATGGGTGAGGTCCAGAAACTCGGTCCATAGGTACCACATTTTTAGAAACAAAATAACAAACTTCAACGCTCTACGATTGCCGCCGGTTTGCCTGCCCTTAGTCGCCCAACACGCGGTCTCAAGCAACATTTTCTTCGTCGGATAAGTCACTGGCGATGGAAAATCAGATCAGATTTTCACCTTTTTCTATCTCGTACGAACACTTTGCGCGACGTTTCATTCAATAATGACGTGAAACTGCCCGTTTGGTTGGTGGAATTTTTCGAGCTCAAACCGGAAGATTCTTATCGCTGAGGCATCGAGAAAGTTATCGAACGTTTGGTAGAAGTCGCTAACAACGATGGAGAATTCGATTAATTCTTCTTATTTTTTGTTGAAAATTAAAAACAAATTAATCCAAAGAAACCGCAAGAAATTATGCATCAACCTAATACATATGTCAGAACTATTGCAAATAAGGAGCTGCACTTTTTTAAATTCTTTAGCCTTGAAATGATGAATATTCGCGTCGTGAAATTTTATCTATTGTTTTACAGGTTTCGACTTGCGATCCATTAGACCATCTATTTTTAGTTGTTAAAGGACATCGGCCCAGATAATTTTAAATATTAAACTTATTTAACGAACAATTAATTGCTGCAGCGTTTGAAACGTAGCACTTCCAAAAAACTACGAATAAAACGTTTCTCTTTTCTCGAAGATTAATCAATATGCGTGCAATTGCAAAACAAAATAATACATTGCAAACAACTGAGGCAAAAATCCAATTTTCCCAAAGAAAACATCGGATTTACGATTATTATTGCGAAATTGTATTATGAAATTAGCAACTAGGATTATTGATAATTTTGAAAGTTTGAATATTTAAGCAAATTTGGATTACAAATTATTTTTCTCTTCGTTCGCCGAAACAACATTGAAACAATTTATAACAATTCAAGTAATAATCCGGATAATAGGATTATGAGTCACTTTAAATCGATTATCCGATTGATGTAATTAATGCGTAACCGGTGATTTACATAACTTTCGAAAATCCTATTGACGTCTTGTAAAGTCCCTTCGATGGACGTACGAAACGAATCGAAAGCGAGTGAAATCGGCTCGTGATAAAATTATA
Organism: Hololepta plana; assembly: GCA_963695495.1. NCBI lineage: Eukaryota > Metazoa > Arthropoda > Insecta > Coleoptera > Histeridae > Hololepta > Hololepta plana. The sequence goes on along the minus strand of OY968832.1, from coordinate 4,260,223 downwards.
AAATTACGTAGATAAAAGAAGAAAAAGGAAAAAGAGAAACACTTAATAACAATGAATGGCTGTAAAACAAAACCGGTAGCTATTATAAAATGCACTTGTTTAATTATTCACTTGTATTTATAAGAACTATTGTATCTATAAGAATTGTAATAGATTTCCAAGAAGTATAGATAAGAAGAAGGAGGAGGAGGATAAAAAGAAGTTCGATTTGCATTGATCATATAATAGTAATCAAGACCTTGACGTAAATTGAGTCATTGGGAATTCTGATTAAAATTAATGAGAAGTACAGGGCGTGCAAAAGTGCGGAAATCTCAATGGAAACCCCGGACCCTTGATGAATTGGGATTAAGTAAAAGGGGAGCAAATTTACGAATTATCAAATTGGGCAATTTAATTTGAAATTGTTCATCGCATAATAATTGTTTCTATATGCACCATGTATTCTCGAAGGGGAAATTCGTAAAGAATACAACGCAGCTTGCATTTCTCTGAAATGGTTTAAAATCCAATTTTTATTTGCTTCGTGAACTACTTATAATTTGTACCAGAAAAAAAAATAGTAACCCAAATCCTGTTTTCTAATTAGTTTCAAGTTCATTATTTTTTCATTTGCCGTTGGGAGGAAAAAATTCAACATGCAACCGATACCAAAACTAATTTTACTACGTACAATTAAAAAAAAACAACAAGAATTTATCATTTCTTTCCGCAATTCACTTGCTAATCGAACATTATTCAATCTAATAGTAATAATAATCTAACGATCACCTTTCTAATTCAACAACAAAAATAACGATCTGAAAGAAACTGACTGACAAACAATTAAGAATGTGACGCAACACCTTTTACGTACATTTCTTTATTAAACCAAGAGCGAAATCAATTCGCTTTTGTTTGTTTGTTTGATCCGATTCAATTCGTTATTCTTTTGCCAAATTGCAGAAAGTGTAAGGCTAGAAACGTCCCCCGACGCGCTTTTATTTAATTCGCACGTGGTAATTCGAGTGTCAAGGCGCGGCCCTGGTTTTATAAATATTTCTATCGACCTCTCGCTCTCTCTCTCTCTCTCTCTCTCTCCTCCTCGGTCGCTCTTCGTCTAATGTATTAATATCGCCTGCTAAACGAGATGTTCGCATAAATTCACGTTTGGCAATCGGCGGAATTTTTTTTATGCTGCCGATGAGATTCGCTACCACCTTTTCCATCTCTTTCACGTTTCTTTTTCTTACTTCTTAAACATTTTGTTGGATTAACGGTTAAAAAAGTTCCAACAGCTAAGACACCGAGATTAGTTCATTAACACGTGTCGATCGTGCAATTTCGAAATGGTAATTATTTAAAATATTCCTTTTTTCGTCGGTTGGACGCGGCAGATTTTAATCTCGTTGGATGAACGATATCTAAATCCCGTTGAAGCGCTTTGTCATTTTCTGATTGTGTACATTTGCTAAGGTACTTAATACCTTTAACAATAGTGCGTATATAAAGTGGATAATTAAAATATAATCTGGCATTCGCGAAATTTCGGTTTAGTTTCTTAAATTGTTTGGTTGGTAAGTGCAAAATTCAAATAGTTACACGGTTCTTTCTATTGAAGAAAAGTGCGATTTTGGCTAAACTTCTTATTTGATCCGCGAGGTACAATTCACTGATGATAGTTGGTGGACCTGTTACGAGTTAGGGATTTTTATTTTGAATTAGAACTGCAGGTATATTTAAGAAAGATCGTTGGCTAGATTCACATCTGTATATATACATATTCAATTTCTATTTTCGCTGCACTTACTGTAGAATTATTTCCAAAATCATTCATAGCTGCATTCATGAAAGTGAAGCCCTTTTTCTTCCAATTATTGGTGATTAACAATTTATAATCGCAATTGGTTTGAAATTGCATATTGACTTCAAAATTGATCAAAAACAAAGTTGTGAATTTGAATTTCTGATTTCAAAAGCTTTATGACCATTTTTCGGACTCAAATGAAAAGGATACTTCGATTTGATGGATTCAAAATTAGTAATTTTAACGTGTGATGTAATGCGAAAAGCATGGTGAAGTATTTGCTGATTCTTTTAGAACTGATAATTGTCACTCAATTCTCTCGTGCAAAAGCATCAAATCGCCTCGCGTAATTCATTATCGCGAATTTAAATATAATGCAATTGACAATGATAAACGAAAGCATTCGGTATTGAATCTTAGACTGCCAAATTCGATTGTTCGTAAACTATGACGTTCCTAGAGCGACAATACAAACAAAAATGGGAAGATTTAAAATTGCAAGCACTTTCATTAGTAATAAACTGTTTATTGTTTTGGCAATTTGCCAGGAAATGGAAACCAGAAATTGGAAAATATCGGGAAATAAATTATTTTCAATAAATTAATGGTAATTAGGCGACTCTTAATTAAAACAACAACAAACAGTCTTTTCACTCTCTTTATCTACTTCAGCATGCGTATTACTTCTGGCGACCAACTAATATAAAGAAATATTATAATTTTGTTGTTTGTCTTGGTCGGCGTCTCTTTCTCCACGTAAGACCGTTCCGAATTTAATCATTTTACGTGTTGAAAAGCGAAACGTTCCACTCAGCCATGGTCATTTAAGTTTCTGTTCGAACGCGTCGCCGATACATTTTCAGTCGTATTTATTAATTAAGTAACATAAATAAACACTGTGGAAGTATGTATAAATATTAAGTGGTCGGTGAGGATTGTTTTAGTTCTTTACTACGATCCTTCATTACGCTATTGTTGTTGTCCGCGCCGCATCGAACTTCGTTATAAGCGCGATAGCAAACGTAAATTGTTGTTCTTTCGTTATTAATATTTCGCATCTAATTTATGCATGCAATTGAATCGATCAAGTAGAAAAACAATATGAAATGAATAAATGAAGATGTTAAACGAACCTAACTAGGGCTATATAAACATTCAATTTGAGCCATTTAAGTGATCGTGCTTATTTCAATTGAATCAATTATTTTTTCTCTTTTCTGTTGTCAGCTGCAATCGTATTCATTGTTAAAAGGTGATATTAAGATAAGGAAAACGTGATGAGAGCCACTGGAACACAAATGTTCGGGGACCGATTTCCTCAGGTTCTTGCCGTACTAGCGGGTAAGTTTATTAACTTCTTTTTTAGATATTGAGAAAGCGAACTTTTTACGAGATTTTTCATTTAAAATTCCTACACAGATTGCAATCGGTGCAAGAGAAATTTTGCACAGTATCTGCTGTTAAAAAAAAATGCTGGATTTTCCGTTCGTGTCCCCGAAACGTTTAATCAATTTTTCTCTTCGCATCACATCAAATCTTTTTAAAGTCGCATATCCACGTTTCATCAATTCCTGACGTCAGGAATTTGTTAAAATTTCATTGGAATTTCGGGCAGGCAATAAAAAATAAATAGCAGAACAGTTAACCTCTAAAAAAACAGTAAGAATGAGAAGAGAAGTAACACGATAATTTTGCTATGAAAACCCGAAATAAGTTAATTTCCATACTAGTAGCCATTATCATCGATCTAATGATTCAACGGAAAAATAAAAACAAGAAACGTGTTATTATCCATAAACACGCACTTACTGACATTTAAGATCAAGTATTCTCTTTCAGTTGAAGCGCCACCAAGTAATCCGTTTCAGCATTTATTTATCAGCATCTACATAACCTCAAAACACATCGTCAAAAACATAACCTACAACTATTAAAATGTCATTTTATCCGCGTTTTAAGTATGCAAAGCACGAATTCTCAAACGTTTTATTACATTGTTAATCTTCCTGTATGAATTCTTTCTTGGTTTATTTTTCTTAATTAATTCCATGTCTCATTAATTATAATCGAGAAACTGGCAAATGAAATAAATGAAGTATTTGTTTATTAAAGAAGCCCAAATAAAACGATCAGTTTACACGCGGTTATCGTTAGGAGGATTTATTTGAAGTTTTGGCACGTGTACTGTCTCACAGATGTTCCATAATTTTTCTAATTCTCTACTAGATGAAAAAATTAACAATAAGCCGCCGTAAAATATTGTGTTCCACTAGTTGGGAAAAAGAAATAAATATCTCTTTCTGACTCGATAGCTCTCTCATTATGATCTCCACACTTTCGAAGGTCAGCTTGGCCGTAGACTTTGGCAAGGAACGCTATTTTTTGTTTTCTTTGGATTTCCAATGCACCTTATATACAGAATTCCAACTTTTACCTCCAAATTATTATTTCTGTACATTTGTTTGATCTTTCTGTTACGTTGAATACATCTACATCTGAAATTTGTTTATTATCTTTCCGTATAATTTCTTGGAGTCGTAGTATTAATTAAACATTCTTTTTACCTCGTTCTCATGTTTATTCATCTTGATGCTCAACGTTGAACCGATTACACCACAATATAATCAAAATGTTTTGTTTATACGTCACGGTTTTTAACTAAGATGTGTCACTCTTGAGGCGTTACTAATAGGTTAAGAGAAGAGATATTTAAGCTTTAAACAAATCTAGCTTAAAAAATTTAGATTAAAACTTGATCGAAGTTTCTAATCGACATCATCATGCTGATGATAGACAGTAACGTTGTGAAGATCCATAGCTTTGCAAGTATTTTCCTCACTGATTGTTAATTATGAATTGTTGGAATTCTGAAGCAAACATTGGAAAATAGGTGTGATGCTCAATATTTTTTGCACAACTAGAGCCAGAGTAAAGCCATATTAAATATGTACGTTTTTAATTAAGCCTTTCAATTTGATCAACTATAAATTTTGGCATAGGTAGTTTTTAACATGGAATTTCGGAATTTGATTTTTTCCTTAAAATATCGAGAAGTAGCTAATACTACAAAAACTTCGTTAAGACGGATTAAAAAATGCGCTTTGGCAGAATTAACTATGAAGTTGTGTAAAAAATAATAACTTTTTCTATTTCATCAGTGTGTAGTGGGCGATTAAAAATTATTTATGGATCACAGATAAGTGTAAAATGTAGACACAGGACTATGCTAAATCATATAATATTTAGGAAAACAAAATCTAGAAATTTCGACGGCAAATTATAATGATTTAATGACAATGTTCAACGATAACGAACTGTAACTTTTTTATGTGGGACATTTTCGATATTGAATTTTGAAAGCCATCAACTTCATTGGATTTCTGTGATGGTAGTTCAGAGGAAATCGAAAAATAAATTATAAGAACTGTGTGTTTTTTCTATTGAATCACAAAAAACGACTGACAGGATATTGCCACAGTGTAACATACACGGTCTGACCCAAAAGTTCCCGGACTGATCGCATAACAACAAAACGGTTTGTCACATCATCAAATTTATTTCATATTATTCAAAATAGGAGCCTTCCTCATTTATACACCGTTGAAAACGTTTGTACTATGATTGGAAGCAGAGGGCACACTCGATTTTTGGCAGCCTGTTCAGGGCGCCGGTCACAGTACTTTGAATGTCCTCTACGGACTCGAAATATTTTTCCTTCATCTCCATTTTCAGCTTGGGGAAGAGCCAGAAGTCTGCTGGATCCACATCTGGTGACACAACGATGCCCTTCTTGGCCAGAAACTCCTTGACAATCCTGCATTTGTGGAACAAACGAGGCGCAATCCTTCTTTTTTTGTAAATCTTCTACCAAAATTTGGTTGACGGTAATCCTGGGAATCCCAGGCATGTCTTCCAGCAATCGGATCGATAAACACTTGTCCGTTTTTAAAGCCTCGCCTACTTTTCTCGCGTTAGCATCACTAGGCCCTTATTTTGGGCGTTCTGAGCGGGAATCATCTTGAATTCTTTGAAAACAGTTTTTCGACTCATTGCTTCCTTTCCGTGTGCTTTTCGAATCAATTCAAACGTTTCTGTGGCACCTTTTCCAGCTTTAAAACAAAACTTGATGTTGGCGCGAATTTCGAGTTTAGAATCCATGACGGTGAATTAAAAGTTGGTTTTCGAAAAATGGAATCGCGAGAAAAGTATTAATGCTAGAAGTCTGAAACTTTCTAAAATGACAGAGCATTTGTTTACCTGTTTAACGCATTTTTCATATCCACGGTGGCGCTTACCAAAAAAAAAAAAAAAGTTATAGCACCAGTCCGGGAACTTTTTGGGTCAAACCGTGTACAAGCTAAAATTTCGCCAACCGTATGCTCGATTAATCGTTTGCCTTTCTGTGTTTTAGCGACCGTCAGCGCGATATCCGACGGTATGCAATACGGCTGGGCGTCGCCGGTGGTGCCGATACTGCTAAACGAGACCGTCTCGCCGGTACTGATAACCGAAACCGACGTCGTCTGGCTGGAATCGATCTACATGATCGGCGGCGTGATCGGTTTGCCGATCACGATATTCCTCGTCGACCGGATAGGCCGCAAGAAAACCATCTTGATGGCATCGTTCTGCACGCTGATCGCATGGATAATAATCGCGTGCGCCCGATCCGTGTGGCAATTGTACGTGGCGCGCGTGATCACGGGAACGGCCGGCGACGTGGCCTTCGTCTCGGCGCCGATGTACATCGCCGAGATCGCCGATCCGAGCATTCGCGGCTTCCTCTCGGCCACCATCTACATCATGATGCTCGTTGGCATCGTGTTCGTCTACGCGATCGTGCCGTTCGTCTCGATACCCGTCTCGTCGGCGGTCGGCGCTCTGTGGGTCGTCATCCAATTGGTCACGTTCCCGTTCATGCCCGAGTCGCCGTACTTTCTGCTGATCAAAGGGAAGCCGGAGAAGGCGCGAAAGGCGCTGCTGAAGTTGCGCGCGCACACCGACATCGACAAGGAGATGCAGGAGATCGTCGCGGCGGTGGAGCGACAAAAGTCGGAGAAGGGCCGCGTGCAGGATCTGATCATGGTGCCGAGCAATCGGCGTGCGCTCACGATCATGGTGATATTGAACGGGGCGCAGCATTTCAGCAGCATCAGCGTGATCCTGATGAATTTGCACACGATCCTCGAGGACGCCGGCCCGATCCTGGAGGCCAAATACGCCGCCATCGTCTTCTCCGTTCTCATGCTGGTCTCGTCGAGTTTGGCGTCGACGGTCGTCGATCGGTTCGGTCGCAAGATCTTGCTCACGTGGTCGTGCATATTGACCGGCATCGCGTTAGCCATTCTGGCCGGGTATTTCGCGTTCAAGTACGCCGGCCACGACACGTTGCCTTACAATTGGGTGCCTATATTCTCGATCATGATGTACGCGATCACGTTCAAATTCGGCTTGGGCGTGATACCGATCGTGATGACCGCCGAACTGTTCCCGACGAGCGTGAAGGCAATGGGCATGACCATTTCGGACGCCAGCTACGTCGTCTTCTCGGTCATCTCGATCTACTTGTACTCGTACATGTCGACCAAACACGGCATGCACGCGCCGTTCTTTCTGTTCTCCGCGTCGTGCTTCGTCACCGCGCTGTTCTGCATGTTCTACATACCGGAGACGAAAGGTAAATCGCTGGAGGAGATTCAGTTCATATTGAAAGGGCAACCGTATGCCGTCCCGGCGCAGAGCGATCAGTCGAATAACGTCGTTATCGAGCAAACTTACATGTAATTCTGCGCATTGAATGTTACTTTATTAGTATTTTTGTTCCTAATCGTTTGCAAATTGTCGATCGGAAAAAAGATGAATTGTAAATCGATTGGAACGGCGATGCGAGTTTAGGGAATCGGATTCAATCAAACATTATTCGCTGCTTTCACGAGAGTAGGTGAGCCTTATATTAACGAAGTGAATTATTGTGATATTGATAATGCCTAATATTAAATATATCTTACCGTGGCGAATACGATGGATAACGCTAAGCGAGCCTATTTATTTTCGACGTACGTATATACCAATATAAAATGAAAAAGTTAATACAAATAGTTTTTAAAAGTAAATATTAATAAACAATTATAATATTATTGTAGATAGTTTGGTAATAGATTCGAAAAGGAAATGAAAAAAAAAGTAACAAACGAGAGAGAGAGAGAATTAAGTCGAGCTTGAATTAATTTACACAGTAATTAAATAATAACTTTTTCTGAACGATAAGAAAAAGAAACTTGCAAAAAGAATAAAGTTATTTCCCTTAATTAATTAATCTAGCGACGCATAATAATAGATCGAATGTAAAGAGCAGCATTATTATTATTACTGCTATGATTGTTATTTATTTATTTAAAAGCACTTTTCAAAGGTCATTTCAATTAAACTTAATTCAAGAAAGTTGCACAAACGCATAAAAAAATTCTCTTGTATATTGTTCGATTTGTACTGGGCGACCGAAGAGTGTTTCTTCTTAACTTGCCAACATAAAAACGAAAACCAGAAGAAAACGCTCGTTCGTATTAAAATTTAAATTAAGACAAACGGTTAATACTCGAATTGCTACTCGTCAGCAATTAAATTGAATTTAATCTATTCAAATGATTATTGCTGGCTTCCTTAATTGTCATCGTCAATTGTCGTTAATTAAAGATTCGATTATTATCGATCCAAAATGGCACATTATCTCGATTGACAATTATTCAATGTGATTCTTGATTAATTAGATGTCACTTCTTCGCGCCCACTCAGTACATGAGACGTTATTAATTAGAGGCATTCAATGAATATAATCAAAATGTTACACGATAACATTTGTTAAGAATGTGTCTCTTTGTGGAGGACGTTTTACGATAGAAACGAAACTTAATTATTTAGTTGGTAATATTGTATTAGTGATTTATCTGTCAATTTGATTCCACTATCAGCTGTTACTCTAGTATTAAGTAGACTCATTTTAAGAAGACAGTTCTTATAGTATAGAGAGAGAGAGAGAGAGAGAGAGAGCAAAGAACAAAACAAATAAACGAGATTTGTTTGAACCTTAAATTTTAATGCTCAAATTTAGTCTTAGATTAATTTTTGTCTTCAAAATACGATTAATCATTGTTATTTAAGAAGATGAAGAATCAGACACAAGATAATGGAGTTTTCTTTAATTTTTCTATTTTGAAAAATAAACAGAGTATTACAATTAGATGTTGCACTTTATTTATTCCTCATTAGCATTAATCCAGTTACTAGGATGAAATTGGTGGACATTTATCACAAAAGCAAATAACGTTTGTTAATAAGGATCGTCAAGATTGTGGATGAACGTTTCGCATAAAAGTTTTCCATTGATTTAATCAGTTGCAGATCTTCATTCGAAACAATTGAACGAATTGCACTTGCAAAATTGGATGCGAAAAGTCAATGTACCCAATAGAATTTGAAGGATGATAGAGGCATAAGTAATAATTAGTTGAAAAGTTTCTACAACAAAAGATTTTTTCTGTTTCATCTATTTCTTCCACAATTTATAATGATAATTAACAAGTTTTTGTTGTTAGCGATGTATACGAATTAGATGCACAAACAAAAGGATTAGTAAATGGATGTTAACAAATGTGGACAATTATTTTGAAAAAAAAAACAGACAAACATTGGAAAAATGAATTAACACGAGTGAATTTCAATAATCGATAACAATTATTAGGATTCATTTAATAGAAGATTCCCAACACAGATATTAAACGGAAAACCGTAACGGCATTTATGAATATTTAATTTTAATCGCTTTAATGACGAAAACGTGCTAAATCATTCGTGACGTAATTCCATTTGATAACGTAATGGACTTTTTCAATTCCCGCTGATTACAATAGCAATAAATATTAAATTGTAAAAAGAAAAATTATCAATTTTCTTTCTAGCTCATCCAATTAAATAACAGAATGAGCAAATCTCGGATAGATGTCACCATGAATCCTGTAAATCTTCGTTTACGATAGCAAAGTCGATGGCTGGCCGAGTTGACCACAAGAATTATGCACTGAGAAATGTTTTATATTCGAAAGGTGGCAATTTTGAAAATGCATATGGAATTTTTCGATTCCAGAAATAATTTTGAAACGTGCTTTTATTAAATGGTTATAAGAAAGTCAATAAAGCGAAATTAAACACTAATTAACAATAGTTACGTAATAACGTAAACTAATCAAAACTTTTTTATGTCTTGAATCCAGAATAACAAGTGCCCTCAATTGTATTTCTCATTAATAATTAATTTTCACTGTTCAGCACTGTACAAAATCGCCCATTCAAAGCCATAATGTGGATTCGTACGGCGATTCGGTTGGTAATGCTCTTAAACCAGAAACTAATGCCATTCAGTTGTGTTTTACTGTGCAGTCATTATCGTTTCGATGGCATAAATCAATGGGAATACGTTCGAAAGCGGAAATTTAAAAATAGAAATGATAAAAATTGGATGCCAACTTATTAAATTAAATTTTTGACGGCTTATAACGTGTAATCAATGCAAATATTGAACTTGGAATATTAACTAAAATTGGTTAAATGTTTCCTTCATAATATTTATCAAATAAAGATTCTTTTTTACTAAAGACAACTCATTTGATTTTGGAAAATTTATTACAAATCTAATTTAAAAAATATATATATAATTGTAAGTGATTCAGGATCAATCGTCATTTACAATCAGTAAAAATATAAAGTACAATTTGAAACAAGTAATTGCGATTTTTTAAAATTCGCTCAAAATGCAGTTTTGTTCGCCCAGTATATTACATTGAGTCGAGCATGATTTGTAGATTCAATTTACTATAATAGCAAAGCAATTCGAGGTGCATACGCTTTCGAAATTAGAAAAATAAAAGCAAAATATTATCGACAGATGAATTATTGGGTGCAAACAATTGGTGGAATCGTTTTTAAATATTTTTCGCAAACGTTACACGATTGTTTCTCGTTTCAATTTGCAATTTATTCTCGTGATTCGAACGGAAATAGATATACAAATAGTAGTAGCATACGTACAGCGACAAAAAGAAAACTAATTGATTTCTTTTGAAACGTAAAGCGAAATAAATGGGACAAAAAAGGAAAACGGAACACGTTCGCTAGCTACCTATTCGGTCAGGCTTTTCCAACTTGCACCAAAGTCATTTATTTGGATATTTTCCAATATACCGCCGTCGACCACTGTCAAGTTGCAAAACTATGCGGATAAATACTATAAATCTGCTGGCGGCAGATTTCCAGGCAAAACGTCGAATTACGATATCGCATAAAATCGTACGTGATGCCACGATAATAATTTAATGAACGAATCTCACCACGTAATTCACCTTTACGAATGGTCTCACGACAATCGCTAATTAATAAGTAATAACAAACTTGTTCCTCGTTTATTTTTTAAAACTTTTACACACAAAAAAAAACAAAAAAAAAATACTATACAACAAATTTGCTTTGATTGTTTATCACTTTTTTCCAGCGGTCCAGCAGATTCTACCAATACCCAGATGTGATGAAAGCAAGTTGCATTTGTCAACAGCTACTTTTTTCTCAACTCCGTCTCAATGAAATTGAAGTTTAATTCTATTTCAAAACTTTCTCGTGGGGGATTATTTCAGTAAAAGCATCGATTTTGTCAATTTGTCACAATATTCTTGGCATTTAAAATAGTTAATGATACTAAAAATAGTTAAAGCTAGAGTGGTATAAAGAAACTTTTAATTGAAAACCGATCGAATTCATGTGCAATTGAAATGGTTAATTCACGATACAACATCAATCAATTAATTGATAGGAGCAAAAAAGGTTTATTTTGGCTCTAATGACAATGGAAGTTAGTGAATAATTGCTTTGCCATCCGTATTGAATGCGTTCGTTTAATGTGCACGTATATATAATAAATTACGGTCGAATAAATACGCGCCCGTAGATAGACTCTATGTTAATAACATTCAATTCTGGTTAACCAATAATAATGGGTTCATTAGCGAACTGCATCGCAAATTGTCGTCGGACTACACGTTTTTCTCATTGCGAAACGATCGCTGCTATATGGAGAAGAGAATCGCAAATGGCGAGGACCTTCGAAAGGACGATGACCGGCTCCAAGAAACGTTCGGTTTCTTCTTTTCTCTTTGTCCCTCTTTCGGTGCCACCGCAACAAAACCTTTAAATAATTTCAAGCGGACAATTAATAATACTTTGGGTAATTCAATTAAGTTCTGGGAAACTATAAATTTCCATAAAACAAGTTCGAGTCGTTATTAATCGTTGTTTTGTAACATACAGAGGAAGCGTGAAATATGATCATCAATTTATGTTAATTTTACATCGAAAAATGTATGTTTTGTTTTCATCCACAGGACGTGTTTCAACGTTCAAACCAACTTATGGCTCAAGAACGTTGCATTACGTGCTACTAATGGGCATCGTTTCAAAAAGCTAAAAACAGAAAGCATGAGGCATAAATCTTTCACGAAGAATTGGAGAGCATTAACATCCCCACATCTGGCATATAAATATAAGACAACTAGTAGTTTAGACCATTAGCATTAATGCAGCATTTTCCCAAAACCATACGGAATGCAAAGGAATACTTTACAGAGGCAAACATGACTACTCACTGTTATATTTAATCAATTAAAAAGCTGCATGCGCTAATGCTTAGTAATCGAATTTCATATTAGCATGTCTAGCATGGTAGCATGAGTTATTATCGGAGCACTTAGAGCATGATCGTGTCAAATATTGCCTTGGCCACAAATATTTTTGGACTCTATCACTTTTCACTATTCACGCGGCATGATCAATAGGTGCTTGTGAAAGTTTGGCCAAGTCCCATTAACTTCTTGGCAAAACCTCGGCCTGAAGTTCTGTTAACGTGGGATGGTCATTTTCAAGAGGAAATTGATGGTTCATCACAACCATGCCCAAGTACACTTATCAATGAGCAAATTATTCGATTGATTTGAATTGTTAATCAACTCTTCATACAGGATAAGTAAGTGTCGGCGTTTGCATTACAAAATCACCCAGTATAATTGACAGTAACAAGTAAGTTTTGAAACTGTGACTATCAAACTGAATCGAAACAATTTTTTTCAGTTGGCAAACTTTCATTAGGTCAAGTGACTCTTCTCAAGTCGCCACACGTTTTTTGTTGCAATTATAAAGTGAATCGAAAGCCTTTCGTGTTCATTTTAGGTCCTAAAGTCAAATGCATGTTGTTGAGCTGTTTCGATTGTTGAAATGTTATCAAGAAAGGTAATTTTCAATTTAGGCAATGAGCCAAACATGCGTATGTGGTAGATGGTCAAACACAAATACTTGATTTCGGGCAAATAATTAACAAAAGATGATGGAGTTGTGATTGCGTTCGATAGAGTGTGCTGTGCGAATGTTTGTGTAAACGATTGTCTTCTCCGACGCATGAGTTAGAGTCTATCATATAAGATGAGTCCAAAAAGGCATTCAAATCACCTTTGCATTGCAAGAAAATACGTATCGAGGCCCGAAAAGAGTCACTTGACCTAATGAAATCATGCCAAATAAGAAATTTTGTTTCGATTCTATTTTATAGTCACAGTCTTAAAACTTATTTCTCACAGTGTGTGTTGCGATTCGGGATGCCAAACGGATGCCGGCATCACCTTTTGTCGACTCAATTAAAGGTTTCGCGAACGTAGCGATTAAGTGTGGAATAAAATAAGAACGCTGGTGGTTTACTCCTAACTGTATTTACATTTATTTACAAACACTTGGTGATTGAATTATCATTAACGAATATGTATATAAATTGATCACGAAGAAAACGGATAAAGTTCTGCCAGACTGACAGCGACGACAATAAAATAACAATGAATGAATTTGCAAGGAGTTCCTTGCCTTTTATTTTGGAATTTCTCTCCTCCTTTCCGCAGGAGGAGAGTGTGTGCCATTGAGAGACAAAACTGCCTCAAACCAGATCTTATCGGTTCGCAGCTTTGTCTTTCTTAATCTGGCACAATTCTATTGACAGCACCTCCCTTGTTGCTAGTTAAAATATCGCAGGCAAATATAATCACATACTATACGTATTGGTTTCGGACCATGGTTTATAGGAACTTTTCGGCTTATTTTAACGAGATGAAACAACCGTTAAGCGCTGCCGGTGCTATATTGAATCTAGCAGCACACTCAAATAAACACTTGCCGTTCTTTTCGACACTCCAAAACCGAAATAACATTGTCTTAGGTCATATTAAATGTTATAGAAAGTAATTAATAAACAATGCTAAAAGAAAGCGGAAGTAATAATCAGCGAAATTTCGATGGTTATTCAACTTCGCAAGTACGAACGATAAACCCAGGTGTTATCAAACCAACTCGAGAGTCAAAGGATTCCCCGTGAAGCCAAACGATTCATACTGATTCATTTCGGTGATTATTAATTTGTTGACCTATTAAAACAAAAATAGCTACTCAATATTCGAACCCCGGTAGTACCCGAAGACTTTGCTACATCGGGCAGAGAGGGACCTTATCCCTATTTTTTATTTTTTTTTTTGCTACAAAATCGAGATTAGTTTGCAGAAAATAGCAAGTGAATAGAAACCTTTCCGATTTTTTCGACTGTCGAATGGTATCTTTGCAATAATTCGTGCTAAATCTAAGACTATTTATCATCGTAAATGTAACAGAATTTAATTAATAACCGATGTTAAAAGAAGAATGAAAGGAAAGAAGAAAAATAAATAAGGTCCAATTTAATAATCAGCGAATAAAGAATTCGGTGGTGGTTTAACTTTGCAAGTACGACCGATAAACCCACGTGTTAAGATTGTTTATGTTTAGATTGTGGACCTTTAAACCTTTTAAAAAGGCGGTCCGAAAAAATGGCGCTGAAGCAATTAAATAATAATTAATATGATTTACGGGCGATTTCTCGGTACAACAGCTTTTATCGACGCGGTAAAACGGTTCGGCAAAATTAAAACTGCCCTAACTAAGGTAATTTTCAATCAATTTCAAAAATTCTAGTTTCATTGTGATCCTCAATCTTTCACCTTTCCAACGGTGTAACTTAAGTGCCAAGTTTCTCTTCGATTATGCCATTTTTCTCAATTTATTTAACCGTACTTCGACTCTTAGAACTCTACAGAAGGATTTGTCGACAATTCTGTAACGAAGGAAAGGATTGAGGACAACTAGGCGAAATATTGAGATATTTGGAAAAAGTTTTTTTCTCTCTTACTTGTCATGCCTCGGCCCTTCTAGTGCCGTAAGTTAAGCGTTCATTTTACTTCCGGTTATACCGGAAACTGACACTAACTTCCTTATTTTAAATACAATGCTATACATTTTTTGGCGTTTTTGGATTCCTGATTCAATTCTAAGAATATTTTATTAAACATATCACTTGCCTAATGTGTGCCCTTTTGGAATTATTTCTAGTTTTATATCATCTGCTAATGCAAGTATGTTCCTAGTATGTTAAAAATGCTTTTAATTGAATCATTCCTTTATCCAACGTGTTTACACGATCATAACTCAGGCAATTTTCGTTCGATTACAAAAATTCCTGTTCCAGTTTAATCCCCAATCTCTTCCGTTTCTATTGCCGTGTTTCAAAATTCAAATTATTAATGCCTTATTGCCTCGAAAGAATTTAAAAGAAACATCGACATACTTTGCGCGCTAGCGTACACGACAGCGCAGCGAGCCAGCGACTCTCTCTCTCTCTCTCTACCTCCTCGTATACGCGAGAACTCGTGTTGTCGGGACTTGAGCCGACGTTGGAAACAGCTCCATAATCACATACTATACATATTGTGGGATACTATTAAATATTTGAAACGACAACAGTAGGATTACATTGAAAGAGAATGTTTATAATATACGGTAACAATGCCGTAACACTTAAAATGAAATAATAAAATAAATGAGTAGTTATAACATAAATGAATGATCAATTCCTACGGTGAAATAAAAAAATGAATGGATACAAATAAAATTATTGTTTGGACTTGTACTTTTTTCGTGTAAGCGAACAGTGTGCATTATTAGTCAGTAAAATGATGCATATACATTACGAATTATCCAGAATGAATCCCTTGAAACTGGTTCGCCGTTAGTATACAGGGTGTTTAAAAAAAGATGTCACAAACTGTAAGGGATGATAACATGGCTCAAGATAAGCAGAAAGGTAATAATAAACGGGGCCGGAAATTGACCGTTTCGAAGATACACATGATTAAACATTTTTCTAGCATATCTTCCTTTCTCGCCTTTCTCATTCGCAAAACTTGCGTTTTGTGTCGTAATTAACAGTTGTTTTGTCATACATAGAGTTTCGAGTTGATATTAAGTGGTTAATGACAATTTTACGAACTTTCGCTAGTACTTTTTACTCCAATTCTGAGTTAACCGACATGCATTTCATTTATGGTTGTTCTAATGGGAAATGTCATAGAAACTCTGTCTTAATGTTCAGCTTATCCAATCGCCAGATACCCTCAGTTCGTCTTCTTAGGCAACACTTACACATATTTTTTAAAGGAAGTCGGGGACCAAAGAGCGGATCTGTATCATGATTTGCAAACTTGCCAGATTTAAACCCTCTAGAGTTTTTTTTTTCTTGGAGAGATATGAATAGCTTTGTGTATGCTACGCTTGTAAATGAGCTCGAGTAAGTGAAATCGCGAATAGATTAAAGATGCCATCGAGTTCAAGACAATGCTTGATTGCCGATGATTTTCGAAAGAGTTCGAAGGTCCTTGAGGTCCTGTCTGTCGCAAAATGGAAGGAGGCTATTTTGGACAACTTATTTCGGTTATTTTTCCTTTGGATTTTATTCGTAGTTTGCAGTGTTTGTGCATATTTTTAAATATCAATATAAAAGATGCGAAGTGTTTCGTGTCTCCGAAACTGTCCGTTTCCAGATCGATGTTCATTAAGGCTCTTCTGTTTATCTTGGGCCATATTATCACCCCTTAAAGTTTCTGACACTTTTTTAAAACACCCTGTATATCAATAATTCGTATTTACCCAATAATAATCGCATCAATAACGAAATCCAAATGAGAGTGATTTTTTTATTGTTCTCATCGTTTGTGTCAATTGAATTTGATTCAAAATTACCACAATTATCTATAATTATACACTCTCGTTATTTTTAATCCACGTGCTTACCTAAACGATTAGTTACCTGTTTCTCTCTCTCTCTCTCTCTCTCTTTCTCTCTCTCTCTCTCTCTCTCTCTCTCTCTAAAGTTGTAAAATTAGTATATTTGTGAGAGCGATTTCAAACGATTTACGTTAATTAATCATGACGTAATTAACGAAATTCTGTCTAATGTGTATCGTGCAAATAGAAGGCGAACAAGCCAACGAATAAATAAAACTAAAAATAGGACAAAATATAAAACAAATAAATTTGATACGCTTCAAATAGAATCACATGTGTGACGTGAAAAAGAAAATAGAAAGGAAATGGAACAAAGGCAAAAGAAAACGGAAAATGCAATCGTACGCGAAAAAGGGGCGCCAGTGAATAGGATATGCATTTATATATTTATTTGATATGGTAGATCTTCTATTCGAAAGAGGGAATCGAATCCTATTATTATTATTCTACATATATACATTCGGCGTGATTGATCTAAAAAGGATGGTTTCAGACACGAATGCGGAGATTCGATTATTTTTCCCTCCCGTTTGAAATTGAATTTCTTTGTACTGGATGAGCAACGATGAAAGTAAAAGGAAATTGTAATTAGATTTTTGTGAGAGAGAGAGAGAGGTTCGCATTAAATGCAGCCCACTTTAATTGAAATGGGAAATTCTGCGTGATTGCATATTTTAAACTATTTTCCCGCACATTTCTGTGCTTCGCATTACATTTTGTACAGAGGGACATGTTTATCAGAAAAAAAAAACTATTTTCCGTTTTGTATATCAAATTTTATTCCCTCTAGTAAATAGTAGCGTTCGGCACAACGCGCCTCGCCGCATAACCATTGGTCAATTTGCCAAGATGAACGCATTCGTGACAGTAAAGGGATGAAAGTATTGCTGACGGAAAGTAGTTTTCTTAGAGACGGATATTTTCGATATTATATGGTATAATATTTATGGTATCTGAACGTTTTAAAATTAACAAAACCTTCCAGTCTGTCAAAATCTATTCACCCATTCCGATTAGCACTCGATTTCAGTTTCAGTTTCGAAAACAAAAATAATGCGCTTAAGAATGTCTTTTAATATAATATTTTATCCATAACGTCGAAATTTGATGCTACAGGGGTTAACAAAGTGTGACTGCTTACTTACAAAACACTCTGAGCATGAGACATGCCTTTGTAGTCTTAAGTTAGACCAATTTGAGCTCTAAAAGCCACAAATGTTTCTTCGATTTATTTTTCCTGGACCAGTTCTGTGTTGTACAAATTCTTTCTAAAATTTAGTATCGCACTTTACTTCAACGAAAATGTCTAAACTTTTAACGTTCGATTTGCCATTGTAGTTTGTTAAAAAGTTTATTTTTTATTGCAGAAGAATGCCCACTCAAACAGACGACTTTGCCGATTTCTACTTACACTTTAATTCTTCTAAAACAATTTAAAGGACAATAAAAGCGTGTCAAAGTCGGAGATGCAAAATACGATTTAACGCATTAAAAAGTTTTACTGCGGACCGTTTCGTTCGAAGATTTACATTCATTTCGCAATTTGTAAATTTCAAATTGTTACTCTGCGAATGGTATCGTCGAAATACATAAATCAATTGGTCGCACTTCGATGTATGAAATGCCGTTAAATAATAAAACTGATATAATTAATTATTTAGTAAGAAACACGGAATTCAAAGGATCGATTTCTTATAAATTGTTTTTGAAATCACTACAGAAGAACAGTTTACGACTTGTAAAAAAATTGTAAGTTCGAAGTGATAGTGTAAAAACTGCTTGGACCCTTTTCAGTTATTAATTAAATTACGTTCGTCGTGAATCGCAGAAAGTGAATTTGAAAGCTTTTGAAATGAAATTTATAATTATATTTATGTGGATGATGAAAATTCTAAAGGTGGTTATAGCAGATATATACATGAAAAGTAACTTACGATCGTACTTTACTTCCTTCTGCTCTCCAACATTAACTTATTTGAATTAATGGAATAGAACGTTGTGTACTTTTTGCCTCGCGAAACTGATTTTATTTTTCTCTAAAAGTAAATTAATGTTTCCAGCTAACGTTATTAATCACGAAAATATGTGTGCGAATGTAAGAAATATTCGCGAAACTCATTTATATTTCCTAAACGTAAAACTCTTTATCGTGTTTCATCGAGATAAACATTAATTTCGAGTGTAATAGTTGTCTCGAAAATCGTATGAGGGGTATCCTGAAAGAAAAAAAAAACTTTTCCATTTCCTCCTTTATAATAATTTCCAGTGCGACCCTCGTAAAAATGAACATTGTTATCGTTTATCATTTGTATGGTGAAATAAAAGCAAGAAAAGTGCTTAAAATATATAGGGCAAAAGAGAAAGAGAGAGAAAATAGTTTGTGGTTAACCTTTGTCGCTGCAGATGGATATTTTTTTTTAAGATGGAAGTGATAGGGGAAAACATGAAGGTTTATTATATCAACGTATTCTGTCCGGGTCTACCTATAAAAGATGTTGGAAAAGAATGAAGAATCTATGATATTATTGGTAGCATAAAATCAATGATTTATTGTCAGAGTTGAAGTGTAGATGAGGGAAATGCTAGAACCAAAAGGTATCGTAATATCGTTGACGTGAATTTATTTCAAAACCATTTACATCAAAACTGTCCTAGATTTATTTATACCCATACTATTTTCGTACGCTTTTGCTTGTCAAATGCGAAAATGCTTGTTAATGTTCTAGCAAAATGCAATAACAGCGAAGTTATAAGAACAAGACTGACCATGAGTCCCTCAGGTAGCAAAAATTAATTCTAAGTAAAGAAATGCTGCGAACATTAATTTTTGTTCCATCCCAAGTTGGAAGGCCATCTTTAAGTAGATTCAGCAAAACAAAAAATTACATGCTTGACAAGTTTATATTGCCCCAAAAGCAGTGTATGCATTCAACAACGTAAATCGAATACCAAATACTTTTGAAGCATCTGCAACGACACCACAGAGCTCTACCAGCTAAAGCCGTGCTATATGATGCTTCACGGTGTTGGCCAAATTATGAACGAATTTAATTCAAGTTTTTTTGTCGATTACGAGAAGCTAGCTAATGCCCTGCCACCACATCATTAGCAGCGACGTTACAGTGATGACTTCCAAACGTAGCAAAAGTAAAATGCGAAGCAAATGCTGCAGATATTAATTTTTGTTCTCAGTGTTAGAAGGCAATATTGAACAAATCGCTAATTTTCGTCAATTCACATGCTTATCAAATTTTTTGCGTCTCAATGACACTGCAGAACTCTGGCAATTAAGTAACGCTTGATGGTGTTGCTCAATTTACTTGTTAGTTTAATCTATGCCACTTTTCATCAAAATTATGCAAGACCATAAGCTGTTAACATTACTGCGATGTGTTTGTATCAAGTCGTTTTGCAAAACTTATAATCGATTGCAAGCTACGAGGATTTATACTTGATGGAAGTCAGTTGGTTTATGATTAGCTGGATAAGTAGAATGAACCAGAAATTTTGACATTACCTTATTGCAGGTCGCTGAAACGAATCTGCTTTTGAAATAGCTACATCAAAAACTATGACATTCACTCTGAAATTAGTAACTGCTTGCCATTATAAATGTTTTGCAGTCTTTCCATTGAATTCCTTTTCTAGATGATGGACTCTCGTACAACGCCAGAAATATCAGAGTTGATGCATTAATTTTACTGGATGCATACGTTTCGTATACTTTATTTTCAAGATCGGTAGAGTTTAATGGTGCACAATATCGATACCGCATCAAAATGGCGTTTAAATTAGTAAATATGGCTTTAAATTAGATTTCTCGGTGCGTTTGTACATAAAAAATGCTTTTGTACGGTTGGGTTGTAGCATAATGCTTCGGGTTTATTTCACGAAAGTTAACTACACGCCTTTTATGGCTTTTATAGTTGAACATAAAATCGACCTGCAATTTTCCAACCTGCGCTTCCTCTTGCTCCTCTGTCTCCTGATCCTGTTGGATGCCATAAAAATTTAAGCACACGTATTTAACAATTTCCGCGTATTTTTAGCACCAGCTATGGCCAATGAAACGAGAGGAAGCCGCATAATAATCAAACAACAATGGATCGTTGACAATAACCGCGTTAAAAGCATACATTCTTTTTTTCAGATCGCAGTTTTAATTTGGCTGCACACACGTGTACAAATAAAATGTTAATTGTTTATTTAATTGTCTCATTAAAATTTAATTATCATAAATATGGACCTACGGTAATGATAATTAAGTTATTATTATAACATTATTATTAATCTTATAATAATTATTATTATTAATAAGGTTCATGCATATTCATCAGCGAATTTCTCTCGTTCTTTTGTGGCTCCATTCGGTCCGTTCTCCTTTCCTGAGATTCATTGCAACGCCCATCGAAATTCCTTGGATAATGAAGATATAGGTCATTTTGGTAAAAATGAACGAAAAACAATAAGAATTGTGTTTCTTCTTTATTTCTGAATCATTTTCACCATAGAGAATTACGATAAAGGTTAGATATCCTCGACAACTGTGAAAGAGAACCGAAGAAAATGAGTTATTGACGTGACGCGAATGGTAAGGGACAAATAGGAAACGTAACCGAACCAAATGGTAACATGCGATGATGATGATGACGAGAAGGTGTTTTTGTGAGACGTATTTTGCGGCCCTAAAATAAGAAAGTAATCGAACGAAGGATCTTATGACGAAAATCAGGAAGATCAAAAATGTCATCGGTAATGTAATTGATCGTGTAAAATGGAAAATGGAGAAAAAATAAATTAGTTTTACTCGAATATCAATTCAATTGCGTAAATTTACAAACATATACATCAGCTTAATGAGATCTCGAACGACGACGTTGTCAAATATGCAAGTCTAGTAATGTTCCAAACGCACAATTATGCATGTTTGCACAGTATTTAAATTTTTCAGCAACAGTTTCGTTTTTTTTGCTCGTGGCCCAGTCACATTCACTAAAAATAAATCTCTTAATAAGCATATTATACGCGGCCTTACCTAAAATTATACGCATTATATCAAAAAAGGTCTAAAACAGCAAAAAAGAAAAGAAAGTAAATACAAGAGATAAGTGTTTAAGTATTAGGTCGGTGCATAATTATCAGCCCTTTTTGAAAGCTATTTTTTAGGCTGTTCGAAACACAAAAATGCATCGGAAGCACCACTAACTTCTTAATAAAAGTCCAACTTATCATCCATTTCAATTGCAGCCTCCAATTTGCTTGCTAGATGGTCAATTCCACGTGTACAAAAGAGCTAAAATTTTGCAGCTATGCATGCCCCTACATCGGTCACCAAGTAAACAAAATATTCCCACATATCACCGTATAAATCATTCGCTAAAAACTGGTAAAGTGTAGGAAAATTTTATTTACTTGGTAACCGACGTGAGGGAAATCATAGATGCAAGATTTTAGCTCTTTTGCACACGTGGAATGGACCACTTAGCAAGCAAATAGGAGGCTGCAATTGAAATGGATGATAATTTGAACCTTTATTAAAAAGTTAATGGTGTTTACGATACATTCTTTTGTTGCGAACTACTTAAAAAATAGCGGCGGATAATTATGCACCGCCCTAATAATAAAACCGATAAATGAAAAAAGTTATTTAATACATTTGCAACAAAACACGACAACAAACAGACTTTACGCCATTTTCACATGTTCGTAATTCTCCTTTTAATTTATACATGGTGTTAAAAAAGTGTCACACAATATGACCCAAGATAAGCAGAAAACCCTTAATGGACATGGGTTCGGAAATGAACGATTTCGAAGATACGGAAGATTATCGATAGCCTACAAAATCGCCAGACTTAAGCACTCTTCCTTCTTTGGTAATATTTTAAATGTTTAGATTATATATTTGTAAATGACATCGACGTACTGAAGCAAACGAATAGAGCAAAGATGCCATCGAATGCTTGGTTGCCAATAATTTGCGAAAGACTTCGAAGGAAGATGTTGTGGCTGCCGGCGCTTTGAACATGTGTTATTTTTCCTTTGTTTTTTGTTCATAGTTTGCTTTGTTTGTAAATCATATAAAACTTGCAAAATGTTTCGTATTTCCCAAACCGTTCATTAACCGTTAATTAAGACGTTTATGCTTATCGTGGGCCCTTAAAGTATGTGGCACTCTTTTTAAACACTGTATATTCACATGTTACATTCATCGTATGCCTCATACAACATTAAAAAGTCACAAGAGATTATCTAGCAAGTATTTGCACGAATGCATATAGCAAACCATTCATTGTTCCTAATTTTGCGAGCGTTACTTTATTTGCTTCCGCTGTACACATAACTACATATGTACATTTGAATAGATTTAATGGAATTAAAATTTTATAGAAGGATTTGTAAATAATTAAATGGCGTACAGTAAAAAAATAACGCCCACACATGCAGCTGCAACAAAAGTAATAAAGATAAAATAACAAAAAGCAAATACGATAAGAAGCAAATGATTATGAATATAAGAATGAAATGTGAGAGAAACAATATCTTCCACCTCCCAGAAGATTCTAGGTTTTGTAACCGTTAGCTCTTGCGTTTGACGTACTCGCATTTGATCTTGTATTACTGTATTATGGGTTTCGCCAAAGGTTATATATCATAGTATCATAAAG
Organism: Hololepta plana; assembly: GCA_963695495.1. Taxonomy (NCBI): domain Eukaryota; kingdom Metazoa; phylum Arthropoda; class Insecta; order Coleoptera; family Histeridae; genus Hololepta; species Hololepta plana. The sequence continues at coordinate 4,236,544 of OY968832.1, read as the reverse complement.
TCGTCGAAGCTACACCAGAATAATACTAAATCGCTGTTCGTGTCATCTTCAACGAAAGAAACCGTTTGCATTGGAAACATCCCGAACGTAGCGTCTCAAAGCGACATATCCGTAAAGTGAGTACTATTCCATTTTTCTCTATCATCCTTTCACTTATTGTTTCGGTTTGATATCGTGTATCAAAAAAGAAAAAATGGCAGACCGTTCGATGAGAGAACTGGAAATAAAAAGAGCAAGCATTATTGCACAGTTCAGCAACTTCGATAGCTATTTACAAAATTTAAATTTGTTTAGTTTAACTCTTGATGACATAGAAGAACTAACTTACAGGTTAAATCGCATGGAAAAGAAACACAACGAATTCGACTCAATTGAAGACAGATACGAATTATTAGAGGGGGAGAGAGAGTGTCGCAATCGTATTTATTATGATAACAGATTTATCAAATCAATAACAAATGCTAGATCGATAATTCGAAATTTCAATGACAAGAGCGGTCAATTGCTAACAAGCCAAAATACACATAGTCAGTAAATACATAAACTTGCCTATAATAAACTTGCCTTCATTTGACGGGAATTTCGCTGAATGGTCTTCATTTAAAGACATATTTACCGTTTTGTATCATGAGATCAATGCTCTAACTGACGTCCAAAAGCTTTGTTATTTGAGGGCTGCCTTAAAGAATGAACCACTAAATTTTATTTAAGCATTAGAAACAAAATTATAAAATCGTCTTCGATCTGTTGAATGAACGGTTCAGTCCCCATCGACGATTAGTGCATAGCCACGTTTATGCATTATAAAATGCGAAGATAAACACCCTTAAATAATTTTTGAATGCCATTCAAAAGCGTTAAAAATACCGACAGATCAATGGAATGCGGTTTTTGTACCATTAATTCTGAATAAAATAGACTCAAAAATCAATAGAGAATGAGGAAACAGGAAACTCACTGGAGTTTGACAACAACAAATGGCACTATTCCGACATTCAAGCAATTATTGAAGTTTTGATTGCATTGTGCTGAAACATTTTCAGCAGGATTTTGTGCATAAGCACCAAAGAGCCATGTTTTTACAAAATTAAGTTCACAATGTTTGATAATCACATTATTATTAGGTCGATGCATAATTTTGAAAGCTATTTTTTAAGCAGTTCGCAACACAAAAAATTATCGTAAACGAGCTAAAATTTTCCAGCTATGCATGTCCTTACATCGGTTACCAAATAAATAAAACACTGGTACACTTCACCATAAATCGTTCGTTGAAAAACTGGTAAAGTCTACGAATATTTTATTTACTTGGTAACCGACATGAGGGTATTCATAGAAGGGGAAATTTTAGGCTCTTTTCTACACGTGGAATTGGCCATCTAGCAACCAAATCGGAGGCTGTAATTAAAATGGATGACAATTTGGACTTTTATTAATAAGTTGAGTGTATTTACCATAAATTTTTGTGTTGCGAATTGCCTGAAAAATTGCTTTAAAAAAAGGTGGATAATTATGCACCGACCTAATACATTAAAATGGTAGAAAAGAAACATCAAATCCAACTGAACAAGAATGTAAAAAGAATAATATGGCACAATAATCGAGTTCGACCGTCATATCAACAAAGGCAATGCGTTTGGAATTAGTAACGGATTTATTAACTCAGGCGATTTTAGCAGCACCCAGGCGGTTCATTTTAAGGCGCGTCAAACGAAAGCAAATCCTTTCGGATAACGGATCAAATTTCATAGGCCCTGAAAAGGAATTACAGTATCTCTTTAAAATGAATATCAACAATTTGAGCGGTTCACTGGCAAATGAAGAAGCTTACACCTCTCCGATCACCACATTTTAGGGACATATGAGAGTCCCATATAAACTTTATGACAACCCATTTGACAAAAACGATAGGTCAGGCCATATTAAAAAAAAAACATGAACAATTTAATAATGTGCTTACTCAAATCGAAGCAGTAATCCATTTTCGACCCATTTCACCCCTTTGCAATGATCCTCATGATCTAAATTCCCACACTCCGACTCACTTGTTAATCGGACGAAGCCGCATCAGATCAAGGATGTAACAGAGATTCCAAACAATCGTTTATCAACGTATGCACAAAAAAAAACGAACACTTTTGGAAGCGTTGGCAAAGCGAGTACACATACATCTCCTTCAAACGAGAACAAAATGGAAACGGGAACGTCCTTTCCAACTGAAAATCGGCAGCCAAGTGCTACTGGAGTCCTACTGGAAGAAAACAATCCACCAGCAACGTGAAAGATGGGTCGAAGAAAATATTATACCGAATTAGGATAGAAGATTAGAATAAGTAAATATTAGGCAGAAGCGATTTGTTAAGCATATTATAATTAGAATAAGCAAATAATTAGTTATCATTATAATAAGATACAAAAAGCACTAACAGATAGATTAGAGAACCTAAAACACTAAATAACAAATAGATACGGAAATTAACACGGGAAGTAGTTTTGAAACGAACTTGAACTTTATAGAACATATTTTGGAAAAATTTGTTGTTAATGATTTGTTAGGACAAATCACATGATTCTACTGTTCAATGTGAGATACAAAAAGGAACCACAAAAGGCTCTAGAGGATAGTTATTCCGATTTCGAACCAGCGTACAGAAGTTTAAATTTAAACCTTTGATAAAGCGGTTAAGTTTATTTAAATGTCGATGCACAATAAAACAAGGAATACTACAAGGAAACAACCCCACCGTACCTCCAATAAGGAAAATGCGAGGCTTCGTGGACAGAAAGGAAAACAACGAGAGCTACACCAAAATAAAATTTATGCCAGAAATTTGCACACATTTGTATAACATTTAACATTGTATTTGTAATAAGAAACCTTTGCTAATCATGCAAATAGTATGAATAAATTAGTTAAGTGAAAAGTTCTTTTTGAATGAATAAAGAGGAACCAACCACAAAAAATCGCAAATGGTTGCACGTCTAAATCAAGAACGTTCCCTCCGTATAAGCAATTCCAAACAGTTTTATAATTTTCCTTTTACTGTCAGTGGCACTCGTTTCGCGTGCCAAATGTAATGATAATCAAATAATGAATAAAAAGTAATTTTCCATTTATTAGTGTGGGGATAAATTAGCACACGTGAGTTGTTAATAAGAAACAGATGCAAAATACCGCATGCCTAAATGAATTCCTGCTCAAGAGCGAAACTTAAATGGGAAATTGAAATAATAAATAATACGCATCGAATTGACGCTGCTATCTAGGACGTGCGTTTAGTAAACAATTCTTTTGCGATGGTGCTCCTGAGCATGAATTTGTTTAGACACTCAATATAAAATATATTGGGTAGGAGGAAAAAGACTTATTTGCATGGCGTTTTATTTGTTGAGTATAAGTTAAAATTTCACAGGCGATGCACTGATAAATTGCAACGTTGCAAAATCGTTACCCAATCTATCAATCATTCCTTGCTCGCTCTGTAGTAGGTAATGGAATTTAATTATCAATCTTAATATGATTACTTTTATAAAAGTTGTTTTTTGAAAAATGCAAGAGAAAAGTAAAATAATGCGATAGATTGAAGATGGGGTCCACGAAGAATATTATTAATGATCGAGTACGATGACGTGGCGAAAAAATAAAAATCAATTTTTCTTCAAGGGAGCAACAATAATAGAAGCGATTTTTATTGCAATTTCTGAGAGAAACAACCAACCGACCAAAAATGGGAGCAAAAAAAAGGTCTAACTAACAAATTCAATTTTCTAAAATTGAATTTCACTCACACATCCTGACAGTTTAGTTTCCTATCCACGTTACACATACATACATATGTACATCTGCACACGTTTCGACCGTAAAAAAATTTACTTTTCTGAACAATGATGGGAATAAATAAGATGGTTCGTTACAAAGTAACAACTTCGCACTTCTGCAACTGTTATCGTTATATTGTTATGTCCATCATAAATTGAGCAAAATTAATTAATACATCGACAGAGTTTATTTTACCAAATCAAATTAACTTCCCCAATATTCCAATTACCGAGCCGCGTCACATTGTCTTTAACGATCTTCGTCAACTTTACAATACCAACTAAGGTTTCGAATTAAATATTCAAATTACTTTATGCTTTAAATTGATATTGCGATCGTTATTCGATTATGATTTGATTGATCTTTACATTAGGATTAATTGTCTTTTTCGTAATCCTCTCCGTCCACGAATAAAATCAATTGCTCCAATTAATTTACGATTATGACCGATTGTAAAATATTGTTTCGATTTTAATTGCTTACCCTAATAAACGGCAGCAAGCATTAATTTGAAACCTTTTCTTTGCCTAATTTACGATACTCTAACATAAGTCGGTAATTTCGTTTATTAATCTACTACCCTATTGCACGTGACTTTTAGATAGCGCGAGATAAGCCAAGAAAAGGATCAAATGATGAACGAAGAAGAAAAAAATGCAATTCGATCACTTCTTGCTTTTTAATCAAGAACGAGCTTTAATTTCGTCTAACGATGGGTCTTTAACGCTTTTATGGTGCCAAATGTAAAGAAGCTTTTAAAGAAAACGGTCCGAAGATATTTAGTTTTATGAAGGTAAAGGTATCATTAGATTTATAAAGCAAAAAAAGAAACGATAAAATCTTTTATTTAAGCGTACCTTTTCTTCTGTGTTAATTATCTTCTAGGAAATTGCAAACTTCCAATTTGGTACTGCAGGGTGTTTATTGATTATTCAATACCCATCATCATCAAGTTTTACAACATTTTACAGTAATTATAAATTAATTTAAAGAAGAAATCAAGTTGGATGAAATACATTTTTGAACGGTTGATTTTCTAAGATTTCGCAATCATCATTCAACTTTTTTGCTTTCTCAAAAATGATAATTGTAATAATTTTTGGTATGTCTTGCAGTTAACGACGAGTAACTGATAACATTAAGAAAGAAGAATGAGCGAGGAGAAAGAAAAAATCGCAATTAGAGAATAGCGAACGCCATTAATTACCTTCGTCATTACACGAAGCGGCTAGAAACTTTTACGAAGACAATTATGATGATGATAGCAGCAGAAGAATAAAATGGGAGAACAGGTCGCAAAGAAATTATGCTTTCTTTACGTCATACCGTCAGAAAAGGTGAACGATTGTGATTATAAATCATTTGTCTTAACATTCCGTGCATATTTTACAAAACAAAACACAGGTTTGCTAAATTGAATCGATTTTTCTTTGTTCTGAAAGTTTTTAATTTCATTTTGTGGTATGACAAAGATGTCAGCGCAAGCTTTTTGAATTACATCAGTATTATCAAGGATGTTTTCTTTACGTTGGCAAATGAAGTTCTGCAACCAATTGATCAAATTCTACTAAATCAGAGGAATAGACGGAATGGTTCAGCAATAAATCATTTTTGCCAAATAGTCTTTTCAAACCAAAAACATCGGTTAAAATTAAAATTGTCTTTTTCATATTCCTAACTCCATTTCAGCGTGTTTCAATTAATATTTGTTATTATTTTTGGCGGATTCATGCAACTTTTTAATGCTATTTTCGATAACTAACTGTATTTGAATGTCTTCAGGGCCGCTGTTGAATGTTCATATACAACAAATAAACCTCTATTTTATGACAGCATGACCTCGACACGATATCCGGCTCGAAGGACCAATGCGATTATTTATCATATAATACAGGGTTTAGCAGAAAAACCTTCCACATTTTAAAATTAAATTTTAAGTCCAATTTGGTCGCTCCTTTATTTTTCAGCATGTTAGATTACTTGCTTTAGAAAACGATTGCAACACAGTGGAGATCAATTTTCTTTCTTATTAGTAACTTATGCCTAAAAGCTTGTATTATTGGCTTTCTATCAAAATGTCGGGGAACTTTTCGGAAGGAGCTTCAACTATTATTAATTCGCAAAAAGTTATCGTTGATTTTCTTTTTCTTCGAAAAGCATCTTTTCCTTCTTAATCCGCTGAAGTTTCAGGGACAAAGCTATACATTGTGCGTGCCGGAAAATAACTTTTTAAACGAGCCTCGGTTACTTTTAAATTCAAATTGGAATCAAACAAGGGGGCAAGTGAAAAAGGGAAGCGATCAAGAAAATAAAAAATTGGAACGAGGAAAATTTGCACATAGGAAATATTCAGCAAGGGAAAAGTGATTTAAAAGTTTTAAAAAAACAATGCGGAGAAAGTTTTATTGTGTTGTGTCTTTTACGCTTCGCCCAGCATTGTCATTATTATGTGCGATACGTTTATCTTGAAAAGCCTACGTGAGGCTGCACTGTGAAATAAAGCAAACGTTCTCTCTCTTTATTTTCTAGCCTCTATTGGACGTAGAGAGTAAAGAACAAAAAGTAAATAAATAAAAGACAATGGCATGGCTTATTCATGTATTTATAATCTATAATTCAAACGGTAGGGATTGAAACTTTATTTGTAGCCCACGCGATACATTTACTTTTCTTTCTTGTTCAATCATCAATAAAGATTTCTCTGCACTCTCATTTGTTTTGGCATCTATTTGCAGCTCTTTTTTTGCAAAACAAAAAACAAAAAAACATCCGGACAATCCTAAAAATGCGAATAAACTTGCAAAAATTAACAGCATCAATGTAGATATTCAAATTATTTTCAATAAAATAAAATTAACCAATCTTCAGCAAAACTTTATATTGCTGAATCCACAATTTAGCGGTTATTTTAAGATTGTGTTTCTTAGTGTTTATTTTCTGGAATTATTTTTATATGCTTTAAATGAAAAAAAGAAGGAACATGGACAAATAAATGTATGTAAATATTACAATTATAGGGGAAATTCCTCAACCCTATTAATAACGATGTTGCAAAAGATGTTTAAACTTTAGGTGGTCCCGCAAGACTCAATTGCGAAACGAAACGATCGTTAATTTCGGTTAAAAGTTTTACGATCTTGAAGGAAATTTTCTCGAGACCAAACAACGTTTATGATTAATGACGACGCTCATTATACTCGGCTGCGGTCACTAAATGATTATCAGCAGCAATTGTTGCCACGTAGCGGATGGACGAACGAAGAATTTCCCTTTGAATTTACACGCACTTCTTTAACATTAAACCTTATAATGGTTTGTGCATCATCATTATTATACACCCGTGCGTCACTGCTGGTGTCACAGGTCGGGAAGTTAAAAGAAAACAATTTATTTTTAACGAGAAAATGGGAAATTGATACAACAACATAAGACAACAAGTTATTTATTGTTTTGCGAAAAGTGAATTTGATATGGCAAAGGTGTTTTCGTTGAGAGTGAATGGGGGAGGCTTTTAATTTATTCGAATCCCCAAGCAATGTTATTGACCTCACGCTTTTGTTTGGAGGTTGATTTCTATTATAATATTCAACAACGCTTGTTGTCCTTTTTGATTAATTACCCTGCTAATTGAGTTGTTTAACGTTTCGCCCTTTTGTTATCTTTGATTAGGTGAACGAACCAAGTTTAGCAATCGACAAATTTCAAATTTTATTCTCCTTCAACTTAAATGGTTGCACCTTATGTTTTGTATGTGTTGTTCACATCATCATTGTGGTGTGTTATGTAGAGGAAAATTCTTTTTCGATAAAAATGTAACGAACAAGCAGCACTTGATGCCAGCCAGACATAAATCTTCACGGCGAAAGATTTTTATTTTACGAAGACGAAAAAGTGAATAAATTACGTTAAATCTCCGTTCTTTTTTCGATCGAGAGAGGCTCCGTCGTCTTTTCGATTTCAATTTGCGTTCGACATCAACCGAAATCCGCTCTCTTCGACTACAATTTGCCAATTTTCTACGGTGCACAAAAATCATTCCTCATCCTTTTGTTTCGTCTATGCAACTCGTTTTCTTCAATTTATCACATTTCCACTCCGTCTTGTTCATCCCTTCTTGGTTTTCAATTTCAAACTCCTTATTTCATGCATCAAGTTATGTACGAGTGTGCACCAACTTACGCGATACCGCACTACAAATTATATAACAGTGTAACATCTAAAGTACTTGCTAACTACGAAAATTGTAGCATTACAACGTTAAGGAACACGGACCGATTTTGCATTCTAATCCTCTTCCACTTCTCGCTGCGGAATTATTCCGGTTGGCCCTTTGTTCGCCCCTTTTTAATTAATCCGCACCTGCACTCCCGGTGACGTTGAATAACTATCATCCGGTGTACTCTGGAATAATAATAGATTTGGGCCTTAATTTACACGTAACGTACGTCTTCTTTTAATTCGAAAGTTTCCCTATACATTAAACGGAAACTTTTCACTGTTAATATTGCATTGGCCGAAAATTTGCGAAATTAGTGAAATTTACAATCGATTGCCGAGACGGGATTTGTAAAATATCAAAATGTTGTAATTGTGGTCCACACGATTTGTTAATAAAGCGGCGGAAAATTGTAAAATCCATGTTTGGCTCTATAAAAATTAATGAATCGTTTCTCTGTTGTCACATTTGTTTAATTATCTTCATTTTTTAGGAAATTTTAGCAAAATACAGAACATAACCCTTAATTATATTATAGGAGAGACATGGATATTGAAAGAAAGTTTATCAAGTTATCAATTAAAATCAAGTTCAGTGAGTATTTTCTGGTATTGAAAGGAATCAATTTTTTATTTTCTCTCTCGCTCTGCTTTGTATATTTATTTGGAAAGGAGGGCCAAATGAAAATGAACCTAATTTGTAGGCAGAAGAAAGTTAACCCTTGTAAAACAACAATTAGCATAAAAAAGGATCATCAATTTCGTTCTGTTTGTGGAGAATTTTTCATAGTCAATTCATTGGGGTATTTTAAAAGTGTTGTTGGTTGCTCGCTTGTTATACAGATAATTCAGAAAATCTACTAAAACAAAAAGCGACCGATGACAAACATTTCGCAGAAAAGTTTTGTGTCGATTTGTACTGATTGTTGCAATTCAATCAAACAAGTATTTGTTGCAAAATGTATAAAATGAAACAATGAATTTATTGTTACATGACAATTGTAGTAAACATTTATTTTTTATTTAAAACTATGAGAAAATTTTTCAATAAGGAGATTAGCATTTGACAATTATTTTACAGACTTGGCAAAAAAATAAAATGTACAGAATTGTGCATCGGCGATTTGTAAAGAGAAAATTAAATTCTTTTCGTCATAGCTAGCCAAATTTGTTTTTGCATTCCTCCTGTAGCTTATTATAAAAGGACAGCTTTTGATTCCATTCAACATTTGATTAACTTGTTTTTTCTTGCTGGACCAGTTGATTTGGTAGATTTAATTTGGCCCTATCATGGACATGTGTTCAATATGTGTATGCAGAAATCTAATTCGACGTTACTTTTGTTTGTCCCTTTGAAAAACGATCGATAAGCGAACGTCAACAGCACAATTACCGCAGTTGATTGTTGTCGCTGTTGCTCTCTAACGTCCCAAAACACAATTACTCGATCCTGTTTAACGAATGTCATCGATATTCAAATTGCTCAGCTCCAAGTTCAAGTCGTTAATTCTCATCGTTTATTGTCTATCTCATTGTTTTGCATGATTGCAAATTCGATTGTATTTAAAGAAGTATGTCATCAACTTCGTATTCAACTCTTTTTTTTAAGCTTGCCTAAATCTTGTTATTGGAAGCAACTGTGGTTTCATATCCTTGATTTTGATGTAAGGCAATTAGTGACTTTAAATTATCCGTTTCCATTCGTTATTCATGCCGTTGATAGTTTCGAAATAAGACGATGATTTTCTTCTTTTAAAGTTGATTCTTTGTTTTAATTTGCAACTTCGTACAGTCCTAATGGAGACGGAAAGAGCAGAGGAAAATGCAAAGTGAGGGAGAGACGGAGTTGGTGGAATAGACAAAAGCCAAGTGCAAAATTTGTACGAGTGTGGCAAAAAACTAATCTGCATATAATTTATGAAAATGCTGAATACATTTGGCAATATTACGCGATGACGGTATTTCCATGCTCGAATTCAAAGTGGACGATGAACACGAGAAAGAAAGGGAGGCGGGCACAAACTTTTCGCTGCGTAGTTAATTGCGAATCCAATTTCTCCCTCTTTGACGTTTTCTTCTTTTATCAAGTAAATAATTCATGTTGCATAATTTAATTTTTCTTTGTCAACCCCAAACCATTAAAATTCCATCTTTATTATTTTACCCACACACGTTTGGATTTAATGCTGCAACAGCTACAGTGAGACATGAAATATAATCACCCGGTACTAATGATTTAATTCCAAAATTTTGGACAGTCATATTCGGAAAGCTACAGGGAAATAAAAAAAATCAAGCCAATATAAGGTAAGTTTATGTAAAATACTTTTTGAAGAAATGAAGAAAATTCAAATGCTCTTTAATAAATTTCGAATTCGTAATACTTTAAAATATTCAATTTCGGCAACAATGCGTACGAAAATAATTTTCTGGTTACACGTTTCCATTGTCTTTGAAATTTTGTAATTTGTGGCAATATTCCAGACTGGCTCATTATTTCTTTTTTCACAATAAAAAACGAACGGAAGTAAATAACGAGATTGCAAACTTTAAAAATGCTCGCGCTGACGTTTAGATTGTTGAAGATATCATTGATACAAAAAAAGTGTCAGGAAAGAGGCGTGAAGAATGAGGATATATTATCTCTGATATTTTTAACTTTTATGCTGCAGAATCACAATTTACATTTTCATTACAATATCATTTTTTTTTCTTAAACATTTTCTGATTGACACGCATAAATGACGACGGGCATTATTAGATTTCTCTATCTGCATAAACAATCTTTTCCCTATATTTATACCAGCGAAGTTGTGTATTTGGCGAATAATAATACACCGGCGATAACATCCAGTAACAACAACAACAATAACGTCCATGCAAAACGATAATAATATTGATGAAGATAAATGGGAAATTTGCTTTTCGTTCCATCGCGCTGGGAAATTATTGCATTTTTTCTAAAATCAATTTTACATTATAATGGAAAGCTTATTATTATTCTTCTTCGTTGGCTTACGATTAACTTAACATTAAGACTTGTAAGTGTTATGGTATAATGCCGCTACCATTTGTTGTCGGCGCTGGCAATATTAGAATCATCGTACTCGCAAATTGATGATGAGAAACTTTTCCCTCAGATCCATGTCTTGCGGTTCATATATTCTTGCGAATAAATTCAAGTCGAAAAGTTTTGCCTGATGGTAGCAGCGTACGTTTGATACACAAAATATATATAAACTTGAAGAAAGCTTTATTATATCAGACATATTTATTAAAAGCTTTTGTTTCGATGAAAATAAAAAAATACAGAAAATGCGAGTAAGAGATGAGATAAACTGGACCATAAAAATTTATCGCCGACTTCCACATTATTGTTGTTACGATTTTTTCATTGAATTGTATTATAAAGTCGAACATACAGGGTGATTTATTATAACAGCGTCAATGCTTAAGGGGTGAATTCCTCTCTTTAAAATAATCCAAAAGTTCCTATGGTCCGAAAATGCCTGTTCTGTGTGATATCGAGTGGCCTAAAAATCGCAATTAAATTCATAAAAAGTAAATGAAACATTTTTTTGTGTGTTGGGTATTTTGTCGAAGGACCACCGTTTCGATAAATAGATTAATTTAAAGGTTAAGTACTTTATTTACAAATGTACAATTGGCTTATATAAAGCGCGAACGAAATTGATTATGAGTTGATTGATTGACTATTTGTACACGAATGATTTTTAGATGCTATTTCGAGTTAAGAAAAATTGGTTCGAGGGTGGGATTTCCCAAAAGGAGCAACTAATAGTATGAACGTGCTTTCCAAAAAATTGAAATATTAACTTTAGAGCGATGTTATTGAACACAAGGATGTTTAAGAAATGTATAAAATATACAAAATGAATAGTTATACAAATGAATGATTAGACCCAATAAATTCAGTAAACAACAGAGTATTAAAAATGTCCTGCCTATAGTTATTGGGTTGATTGTAAATCCTTTTCTCGGAGGTAACAACAAATAAGTTTGAAATTAATAAATATGTACATTTTTTTACAAAGGGTTGAAATAATACTAATTTTTAAGAAGGGAGCAGACGCGACATTGGGGAATATTAATTTTATATTAAAGAGTTGCTTTTGACGTGATTTCAAACTTTGAAAACACCTGGAAAATGGTGTTTTGGTTGGTCTACGTCTTTCCAAAAGCCAAAACTTTTTTGCCTTTAGAGTCTTGACAAGTTTGAATGGATAATTAGGAATCCTAATGTTTTGTGAATCGAAAAGCTAAATTCGCTCTTTTTGCTATCGCTCGTGCACCGATTTCTGGTTCTTCTTTCTTATATTCTAAGTCTCGGTCCACGATTTCACGGATCCTCGTTCTTCGTACCACCCGACGTCAAAATTTCTTCTTCCAAATGATCTTAATAAATGGTATGCTAAAAACTTAACGTGGAAACAAGGATGTTTCATTTTGTTGTACCTCTTTTTCTGAGACGTCGTTCTATGGCATCAAAAGTTGAATGATGGAGGGCACCTCTGTTTGCAAAGATTTCCTGATAAGCGCATCGAGCTTGAGGAGAATTACCATGAGCTCTTCCTAACAACTCAGTTTTTTAGCAATAAAATAACGGTTCGTAATTAATTTCAAAAATCCAAACGTTGGAATAAAAATAGGAAACAATTTTAACAAAAATAAAGAAAGGTTTTGAACTCAAGCAAATTGATTGGAACAAGAAGTGACTACTAGATTATTAAAGGCGCGCAATTTTTGAAGCGCAGAATTGCATGGTTCGAAAAAATATTAAATTTCTTGGAATGGTGTAAGATATTGTATTCCAACAAGAGTATCTTTTGTAATTGTCGTCGATGTTACGAATTTATTTTTACCATTCTATTACTAAGACTAAATCGTTTATTATCGTTTTATTACAAAAATTAGTAGATTCCACAAATTATTATATATTACGGTATATTTTAGGCTTTTTTTATGTTTATGGCTTTCAGTGGGCCTATCAATGGCATATTATTAAATGAAGAGACAAAGGGAATAATATTTACCCAGAGAAGCCTACGATTTCCCAAAATATCAAGAATTACTAATGGGACCAATGGATGGGTAGCGCCCCTCTAATAATTAAATAAACAGATAAGATTTAATGATAAGTATTTTCAGTTTAATAAAAGAGTCTAGAACATGAAGTTAAAGAAATAACATAAATAAATTATCTATTCAAATTTGTGAAAACTTTAAAAGCAATAAAGTTTTGGCTTTTGGAACAAAGTAGGCCGAAACACCAATTTCCGGGTGTTTTTCAACGTTTGAAATCACGTAAAAAGAAGCTCCTCAACATGAAATTAAGATCCCCCAAAGCTCAAAACAAAATATGCTTTCGTTTATGTTTTATAAATAAAATTGCGGTTTTGGAACCGCTCTTTGACCATCGATATCTCGAAGACCAAGCATTGTCAACTAGACGAATAACCCCTCAAGCGTTACCGGTGTTATATATTGAATCACCCTGTATATTAAATTAAGTCTCGCATAAAATAATGATTTAATTGAATCATTAAAATAATACACGTCATAAGCATTTTTGGTATGAGGCACGATTAACGTTTACAAAAATGTTGTCTGTGTCTTACTAAAACGTAAACGTTTCATATGTTTAAATTTCTATTTTGTAAATTTGCTAATATTAAATCCGTGAATAAATACGAGCAGATGTTACCATAAATTATATGGCTTGATTTCAACTCGTTAAAATATGGCAAAAAGGAAACTCTTTGCACATCCGGTAGCATTTCTCTTTTTTAATTACTAAAATGATTTATTTTTAAATGAATGCCGCTTTATTATTTACTACTTTAACAATGGTTCGAAGGAATTCCTCCTTACAATGGGCTATAAACGAAGGAAGAATGTCCTATTATTAAAATTAATTAATTAATTAACAATGGGAATGTTCTATAAAGGGCTCGCTCGCCTCGACTGTATTAAATCCTTAAAGCGAAACTGACAGAGGAAACAATTTTCTTATTTTTCATTTTTCTCATAAATTGAACATAATCAAATCGAAATGTTGAAAGCTTTTCATAAAATTCTACGATTTCACTAAATACCAAAAAACAAAATCTAACCCACTTATGAGGGAACGTTTGGTAACAATACGAATTGTTAATCTGAATTAGATATTAATGCAGATATCGAACGATTGAGAATGAAAGATTAAAACAAAAACGAAAGTGATTGACGTACAAACAGATTTAACTAATTGAATGTCCGAAAGAACCGGTTCAAGTTGCATAATAACTTTGTAAAACATAGGACAAGCATTTAAATATTACGTAGCGAACGACGAACCAATGCTAGTTAGGATTTCAATTAAATTGCTGAAACGAGTTCGAAATGAATTTCTGCGAATTTAAATTCGTCACATGCACACAGATACTCGTAGGTACGTATGTCGTAGATTTTCTTAGCAAAAGGATACTTCTATGAATGTGTGTGTATGATGGGATTTTGTTAAATAATTCCCGTTTACGAAACAAATTAAATTTGTTTGCGTTTTGGAACGGTTAAAGCTTCTATATGTGTATATAATCAATGTAACATCAAATAAAAGGTGATGTTATTGATTGCTTTGATATTGTTAATACGAATGATGGCTTTCTATCTATTCATAAGAAAATACCAGGCGTCCCAATAGTGCGGAGCCGGAGGATTACGCCCAAACCGTTGCCTTTAGAAAAAATATTTCAGATAAAAAGTTTTCTCTAGGAAAGGATTAAAATGTAACAATTGTATATATTTTGTTGCAGTTTTAGATTGCCCATGGAATTTTAAAGGCAGTTGATTAAAGCAGCCATGTTTAAAGTGAACCATTCCGGAGTTATTTCAGTGTTTTTCAGAAAGATGTCATTTGTAAGATCGCGGAAAAGCGCATATCACCGGAAGTATTTGAGAATTCCAGTTCTTGTAAGCACAAATGACGAAGATTTTGCATTATTAAAATTGAATTAAAAGTGGCACTGGCATTCATTTATGGTCTGTTACACTTTGACATTGTCAAATGTACTAAACTAAAAGTTTCTTTTCATGTCAGTGGATGCGGAAAGTGACTCTCTTTCGATCATATTAAGGTAGTACTCAGTGTATTATTGACTGCTTTAATTGATATTTTGTGTGTTATTTATATGCCCTTAATGACATAATAGCAAAAGCAATTGAAAATCAATTATATTTGCGTTAGAATTTAATTGTCTGGAGCTATGCGTCGCGTTATTCATTAAAACATTAACTAATAAGTCAAAAAAATTATCCAGCTTAAAGTATTTTTTCTTGGGAAAATAATTGATTTTTTTCCAAATTAAAACAAGAAACTAATCATTTCATTGTTTTCTTCAATTGTGTCATTGTTTCTAATGTTTTGTGGCCTAATTTATTAGAAAACATGGAAATGAAACATATAACTCGAAAGCCATCAAGAACTGAACCCATATTATAATACAAAAATAAGATCGAAACGGAATAATTTTCTGCATCTAATGCGATAATAAACAAAATAGAATAGGATCCATTTACAAAATTTAAGTTTTGAACATTTGAAAATGTCAACGTTTAACAGGACACAAATCGCAGTCACAAAGGGTTTTAATTTGTTTACAACACTGCAAAGCCATCGTCATTGCATGCTCAACTAAGACAGGTTGAACTCTCTATCCTAAATATTATAGTTTCGGAGATATATGCGATTTTGTAGAACCTTCCAAATGGCACTTTTCGGCAAAACTGAAATAACTCCGAAAGCCGACATTTTAAACATATCGTAGCTTTAACAATCTCCAGTTAAAATTCGATGAGGAATCCAAAAATGCAATAACATATATACCATTCTGTTTATAATAACAGAGCAAGCGCTCTATCTTGGAAAATATTTTACGTTCAAGTCTGTCCCGTGAGAAAAGTTTTTTATTTGAAACATTTTTCCCTAAAGTCAACCGTTTGTCCATAATCCTCCGAACCCAAACTTTTGGAAAACCCTGTTTTAGTATAAAATTTTTAATAAGTCATTATTAACACAAAAAACCTTATTAAACCTTATTAAACTAAACGAATTTTATACTTTGTGTTCAAAACCTTTTAGTGTTTTCTTTTATTAATTTTCCTCCTTTTATTATTATACATTTGGGTGCATTTTCGGCAATTTAAACCAAATTCTGATCATAGATGTAATTTTAAGTATTGTTGAACTCACCCACTTAAAAAAATCAGATTGTCGTTTAAATTCTAAGGACAAGAAGGTTTCTGTTCTTGTCGATAACATTGAATTTTGGAGAAAGTACATTTTAATAAAATATAAATAAATAAGTCCGATATCTTCTTATTTTGATCGATGAAGATTTAAAATCTACATTAATACCAATAAATATAAGTTGCAAAAAAAGCAATAATGGAAAGATTATTGAAAATTTTGTTTCAAGGAAATATTATTTAACCAAATTTTTGCCATTTTTGAAGAACCTTCTTTTGATTAATGTTTGTTTAATCTTATTTTCCTTTAAATTTTTAATTATAATTTTTATAAAATTAAATTATAAATTGTACGATAAAATTTAAAAAAAAAATTAACAAAAAATGGTATCTCACTGCCTGTAAAAACATAAATTGAAGCGTCATAAATTTGAAAAATATAATCCGCAGTTTGATACATTTCAGAATTTTAAATAAAAGAATTGCATATCTTTTTTAACATTCCTATAAGCAACATGTGTCCATCATTATCGTTTAGTGACAAAAAATACAACTACTTTATCAGGTCGAAAAGAAACAACACTAACATATCAATTTGCTGCGAAATAAAAAAATACGAAAACGTCAATGTAATTGCACGATGAAGGAGGAGGAGACTTTATCATTTTCGCGCGCCCGAAATAAATTGCACGAAATTATTTTTTACCCTTTTATTTTTGCTTTTATTAAACGGCGCCGTATCAGTAGCAGGTGCTACCGTCCATTAAATTAACGAACGAAAAGAAGGTCAGTGTGTAAGGGTAGTAGCAGTAGTTTAAGGGTTGGAAATTAATCTGATGATAACACAATTTATTTTTCGCTCGCCCTATTAGACGGAGAAAGGAAAAAAAAGGGGCGCTAATCAATTAACCGTAACGCTGACGATCGGTGTATATTAATTTAATTAAGTGGAATAGATTTGCCTGTTTTTGTATCGATAATCCTATGCTGAGATTATGTGCTGATTTTTTTTCATCCAACAAAAAATTTAATAAATTAAAAAGGTGGGCAAATGAGGGAAATGGAATTATTTACGAGGGGGTATCCAAAAGAAACGATAATTATTAGGTGTACAACTTTGCTCGTGCCGTTTTCCTACAAATGGTTTTAGCGGTAGAAATAAATAGATCGTGCACATCATGCAATAACTTTGGGCATCTGTCAACATAACACCACATTACACATTAGCCGATTTGTGACTGCATCATAAAGTTATCCTCGATTGAAAATGTCAGTTTACAAACCAAATTCTCGTCATTTGCAGGAGGTTTTAATTTTCTAATATTTTCTTTAGGTCAATGGGTTGAGGGTAGATGTTTGCTTGACACCCCTCAGTCGTCGCACCTTATTCCTTGCTTCGTCTCGTTGCGGAGAATGGAGGAAAATCTAAAGAGAAATCGTTTACAGGACGTAGAAGATGATAAGACAAAACCGCTGGAAGAGCATTTAGTTCAGAAGAGCATAAAAATGTTTCGAACAGTGGAAAAATCGTTGGGACAATTGCAGATTATCTGGGGTGCAGTATTTATTTCTGTTGTTCTAAATATGTTTCATTGGATTTTAAAACATTAAATAAACAATTCTCGTTTCTTTTGGATAGCCCCTCGTATTTTCTTTTCAGCAATGGATGAAAAAAAAATTAGCAATGGGGAGTACTATTTCGAATCCGATACGAGCAAGGAAACCTTTTAATCTACGATCAATCAATCAATCCTCTCTATATGTCATTTAATAATTCTACCGTAATTTACTTTCGGTTTGTTCTGCGTGTACGTTTTCTGTTACGTGGAAAAAATTGATTTTTGATTTATTGTTCCGTCATGAAAAATACATTTATTATTATTAATTCGCGATTATTCGCACGTTTCGCACTGATTAATTCACGCAGGACTTGCAAGATAATTAAACGAACAAATAAAAAAAAATGATAAAAAATAGAAATTGATTTATTTCAATGGTAATGCTTTATTATATGAAATTGAAATATAAAAATTTTTTTCATAACGAAAGACAAAAACTTATTTTTGGATGTAACATTCTATTTAATGTTTCCATGTTATTCCAAAAATAAATGGTTTTACGATTAAAAAGTATTTGTATGCGAATAGTGTTTTTGTTTGCATTAAAACGAAATCACAAAACAAATAAAATAAAAGGAAATCGATTGCCTTATGAAATTCGCAAATAAAATATTTATTTTTCAGCTTAGCATTCGATACGATTCGACAATGGCGAAAAAATCAAATAATAACATTCGACAAAATCAAAATGTAGTAAAATGTATTTGCGACGCAAAACAAACAGCATCTACATGTAACATACCTGAAACATTGTTATAGAGTGCAATAATAGAAACAACAACAACAACAAAAGTGCTGCAATTTTATTATACAAGCTGAACCCTGTGTAACACACGTGGCGTTACATAATTTGTACAATTTCTTCCCAATATGCGCCTGTCATTTTTCTGTATTTTGCAATAATTTATAACATAAAGGATAAAAAAGTCCAAAGCGATCGCATAATCATTAGATGGTGAAAAATGTGCTTTGTGAAACCATGTTAAATGAGACTGAAAGTTAACATAGAAAAAGCGGTGTTTGGTTTTGATTTATTTTTTATTTCTCAAGCTTTTTTAAAAATTAAACAAAAATCATATTTACAACAAATTTTGTCGACAAAAATTCAAACGAAGCAAAATGCAATCCTTTTGCAGTTATTAAAGATTCTCAACCAACAGAACCTATAATTATTGCTTTTCTTTTTTTTCTCTCCATCAGACAACCTAAGATTTGTTTTCTAAATCCAGGGA
Organism: Hololepta plana; assembly: GCA_963695495.1. Classification (NCBI taxonomy): domain Eukaryota; kingdom Metazoa; phylum Arthropoda; class Insecta; order Coleoptera; family Histeridae; genus Hololepta; species Hololepta plana. Next base: position 4,217,411 of record OY968832.1, on the reverse strand, counting down.
AACAAATTATTCTCGTAAATTTTGTCTTTTTATAATAATTATAATATTTTCAGGCTTAATTTGATACCGAAAGATAGTTTTCCATTTTTTGCAAAGAAAAGTAAAAATTAACATAGAGAGTTAACAAAAGCTTCTTCTATAATAATACAATAGAATTCCTTTAAAAAATGTTTCCTTGAAAACCCAAACATGCGACGATCCCTCAATACGTTCTGGATCTATTAAAAGCGTACGTGGGGCTTGCAAAAATTTCTGATCTGTTATATGAACGTGTTAAAATAAAACCGTGTTGTACGATGATTACGTGCAGTAAGTAACAAATGAAATTTCCTTCCTGTTTCCGATTTCATGAAATTTTCAATACAGTAAATTGATGTTTTGCCCTTTTGTATTCGGTTACACCTACATTTTTCCCATTGCACGCGATAATAATCCTTCGGTCACACGATTTAAACGTTCTTCTACAACCTAACAAAATAATGCTCTATTCAACTTAATGTATGCAGATGTTACAAAAAATCGCATAAAAGTTAACCCTACCCCTGTATATCTTCTCCTCTTTTTTGCCACTATTCATTAAACCAGATTATTTCGCTGGGAGCGCCAACAGTTTTATTTTCTTCCTCGCCAAATTAATTACCGCACATTACACGCACGGACTAATCGCCAACCAGCGGCTACATTTTAATGAACTTAACAATTTTTATTTAAAGCCTGGCCGTGAAGGTCACGTGGAGATGATGGACAAGAAGGAAATTGCTTCGAGTTGCGAAAGAAAGAAAAGCTGATGTTTAACTTTCTTTGTATGAAGAGAAGGGATAATATGTAGAGATGAAGAAGATCCGACCATTTGCACGGTGGATGTAAGACGTTTCCTATCATTTTCCTTTTTCTCGAGGGTCTGCAGAAATTTCTGTAGGTGTAGGAAAATCCACGTGGATTTCGTGCGACGGGAATTTATTAAAAATAATGGTACTAAACATAGATGGGTGGTTCTAGTCTCGCATTGAGCGTGAAAGAAAGTCTTCAACTTGTTTCAATGTACGATGCCGTAAATCACGCCTATGGCCGCCGTATTCAGTCTCCTTTCGCAACAAGGAACCATAAAAGAGAAGCCGGCGTGCCATTTCTTTCCTTTTTCTTCGTCCTATTCGCGACAAAGTCTTATACAATGGGAAAAGCGTTGAGCAGTTTTACAAACATTTTATCCGTGCAGAAATTCCATTTTAATGCAATGCGACGGAGTGAAACGAGCAAAAGGGACACTTTCGATTCTTTTGCCATCACTTTTCCGCGAATTCTTTTAACAGTGACATGTAGGTTGAACAAGTCAAAAAATTTTCGAAACCAAATGGGATAAGAAACATTTATTTGCCTTTGAAGAACGGAAGCAATTTTGAAAAGTTCGTAGTTTAACCATTCCCAGTGAAACGCGCCGAAACCATTCGATTTTTATTATTGCAAAACCGTTCATTTCGAAAACGTTGCCGCGAGGAAATCAAATGGTAATTTAATTTTGATCGAAGAAAAAGTTGGAAAACGAACGAGCAAATTTTCCATTGTTTGCGTTTAAATAGAAACCTTTACCGAAATTGCAAACTATATTGTATTGTTATTTAGTAGCTGACGTCATAGTTGCAAAGTAGAAGATTAAGCGCGTGAAGGGAATAAGGGTTAGTTGGAGATGGTAAAAGCACGAGATGGGAATAAGGAGCAGGAGGGCGAAAGAGAGAGAGAGAGAGAGAGACTGAAACTGGGAGGATGAACTCTAGCGAACAAACGATGGGAAGTTTCGCGGTACGAACGATCCCGGGGGTTGAGGGACTCCGTGTATGCGCGTCGGGGGTTTCGTGACGTTTCACAGGTAAAAGTTCACGGCGATGGAGAAAGGATAGACTGGATGGAAGGTTAAAAGCGTGCAAGTACGATGAGCCGAATGCGTCGAAGAAAGAAAGAATCGAGCACGAAAAGAGACGAGACGAAAGTGTGTTTCGTGGGGTATCTGCTTTTTAAAGCTAAAATAGCGACATTCGAGAAGCGACGGGGAGAATAGAAACAAAAGTATGCGTGGATGAGGGGCGAGAGAGACGGAGAAGACGCAGAAAACTGAACCTCGCGAATAATGCATATACGAGGTGCATTCGAAAAGTGCGGAATGACACTCATTTGACTGCAACTGTGCAATGATACAAATTTTTTATGAAGATCATGTACAAGGCATCTCTTTTTGGTCCTTGTTTGCGCCGTGTTCAGATGATCGCCATGAGTTCAATAGTTGAGTCAAGAGTCAATTGTGTGCAAAATTTTCGTCAAAGAGTGAAGGAACAACATCATTTGTACGGAATTCCTTTCATTTGATAACGATAAATAAACAGTCCTATACGAAGATGTTCGTTAACCTGAAAAGAATCATCAATCTTTCCATAAATGTTTAATAAATTTTTTGAAAATGATTGACCACCCCACTTGTAACTAAAATATCGTCGTTTCTTGAAGCTTAAGAACTAGCCTCGTACTCAATAATTGGAAGAACCCAAGACGCAAATATTTAACGAAAAAAAAAAGGTTTGAAAATCTCATTTGAAGACGTAAATGGAACTAAATACACAGGAAAAGTAACCAAAGTTTGTATACAGAGTGATCCACAATTATTGAGGAGAATTATAATTTTGCTTCCTCCCAGCAATTACAAAACTCCACCAAATATTATTTTTGTAGCACTGATATTTGAACTATAAAATAAAGATGAAATATTCTGAGGTTCTTAAAGTAAATGCGCGGTTTGATGCCGTCAATTTGACACAATACATGCCACGAGGGTCACATTAACAACGCAAAATACTCTAGGTTTTCAAATTTCTGGAATCATTATCTTGCAGATCACACTATATTTCCAATCGCTAATACTATTTTCGCCAAATCATGCGGTGTGATTTAAAAGTAAAGATGTTAACTGTTGAGGTTAGAAGTGGTTTCTTGTTCATAATGCCACACGTCAACATGTGACTCTTTCTAGACCAACTTCAGCGCCGCTGATTGTCATTTCGTTATTTTATACTTTACCAACTGACCTCCGTTTGTACGAATCAAAGAGAGTGGAATATGGAAGTACAAAAGTAACCTAATTCTTTGAATCTTGACAAAATTGGGTTACGCAACATCGCCTCGTAGCATGGACAACAATTTAAACGCACTTTGGATGACGTTGAGGAACAATCGAACGCGCTGCAAACCCGCACACGTTCAATTTCCTTCTTCATTCGTTCACCTCTTGTAACGACAACTTTCGCAATGCCCCTCGTAGCGACATAAACTCAAAATAAGAACCGGGACGAAAGAGCGAGGGCGAAAGATGGCTGGGTACGATGCGAGATGGATCGTCGCGTGTAGTAAAACGTAAAAGGACCATCGGCGACGTCACAGGACGCTTGCGTACGCGTCGCGACGTCATCGTCATATACGAGAGCGGCGTCTGTTTTGTTGAACTTGTAGATTCGCGCCGGTTAACGTGCAATAGTGTGTCCGTCAACTCGCGAGCGCGCGTGTGTTTGTGTGTCCGGTTCGACGGTTAACGACAACCCGAAGATATCAACCGTCGTCGTCGTCTCGCCACCGTCGAATCATGCGACGCGAGGAAAAGGGGATTTTTATTCTAATCGTTGTTGCCGGTGCCGACAAGATTCGCAATGTTCGACGGCAACGATTGTAACGTGAATTTCGATTAGCGAAAAGTACTAGATTCCATTTAAAAACCAGTTTCCATCATCATCATTCGCTGCAACACCGATAGCAATTTGATGATTTGCTTTTTCAGCTTCTTTTTTACCGCTGCGTTCACTGAAACTGTGATGGCATAAAGTAAGTTTCGAAAAAGAATTGATTAATGTTTACGTCCAATTGACACCAGAAACTCCACCAGATTCACGAAGACTTAAATTTATTCAATTTAAAAATTTCAATACCTTCACTTATTTGCTAATTCCTTATTAACGTTAGAAGATGCTGCACAAATGAAATTTCGATTTACAAACAAAATTTCTGTGCACAGAACAACTCGATTTACGTACTGTAATTCGATTTCCGAACACGCAAATATGCTTGATTTTCATTTTTACTATTGCGAATTAATTTTTATAGCATGAAATATTCTGTGGTCGTGGTGCAAACCAGCTCATTTAGGCGTTAATTTCTTCGGTAACCCTTTGAAAATGTTCGGGTTAAGGATTAATTGTCAAGCAGCAAAATAGTTTCGATTTACGAACATTCGTTTGGAAAGCAACAAAAATTTCGCTGTATTTTCTCGTGACACTTTTTCACTTGATCACAATTTTTTCCATCGTCTAAAGTGTCGCTCGATGTAATTATAATGCTTTATGTGACGCATGACAGCAATGACTTTAACACGAAGAAAAAACGAAATTGTAAGGGGAATTAATGATCATCATCATTATTCCATTCTGGCCTTCTGTTTTGATCATATCTAAACGACGACGAGTTGATAAAAAATACTCCAACCTCTCTTTAGCAATCGGTTTCTGGCCCATTTCTCTGCTGGTGCAACGGGTGTCGATTGAAGAAAATTGGGACGACAGCAGACGACGATACAAACAAATATTATTATTGATAACTCTCTTTCCCTTTTGCACATTATTTGTTTGGGAAGAAAGTAAAATACGAAGCGATTTTAACCATCGTTTCTTACTTTGTCGAAAGTTGCGAACTCGCAAACAATTGGGGAATAGTCTCAAAATGACGCAAGAGAAAAAATGAGCATGTAGATACGTTTTTATTTGCACGCAGTAGAAGGGAAAAAATATCGTTTTGATTTATTTTCATATTCCTCTCGCGCTTAAAATTTATTAACCGAATCGATAGCACGTAAATTATCCTCAATATTGAATTGACTAGATAATGTACTTAGCGAAGGGGGCCAAGCGAAAGGGAATCGGTGAGCGAAAGACAAAGAGAGAGCGAGAAAAAAATCAACATTTCATCATAAATTATCGATGCGTTCGTGCTAAAGCGAAACGCGAGGATAAATTGCAAACGGTAATTGAAACACTCGACGAAATATGCATTAGTAATGCGAGTACCGTGCGATCGTGAATGAATCTCAACTAAAGAAATGCAGAAAAGAATCTCGAATAAACCCCGTCGGGGAGGGATAAATAAAATTCTAGGAAAATTAATTAAGAAAACATTTGAGGCGGCGCAAAGGCGAAAAAAGTTTGTCGAGCAGTTTTTTCCGTTGACGTAAACGAAACGAACAAAATCCCACCCTCGTTGTTTGTATATTGTAATACAAAGTTGTGCAAAACTTTCATTACGAGCGAACGTTGAAAAAGTTTTTGTAGGTTAATTTAAAGAACGTTTGAGTGCGATTAAACGAAAGGCGAAACGGTCTAATAGATCTTCTAAACTCACATGTACCTAGAAGTAAAAAGAGTTTATTAAAGTCTCAATAAAAACAAAATGACCTTTTCGTCTGGATAAATGAGATATTCTCACTTTTTCCATGCGGAAATATTGCGTCGATGCATAATTTCAAGCGGTTTAATGCGGATTAATTTGTCTTTAATTTTAAATAAAAAAAAAAAGAATTAATCAATGATTAATATTCTCCATCGTTGTTAGCAACTTCTTCCTAATGTTCGATAACTTTCACGATGCCTCAGCGACAAGAATTTCCGGGCTTGAATTCGAAAAATTCCGCCAACCAAACGCGGAATTCACGTCATTATTGAATGAAAAGTCGCGCAAATGGTTCGAACGAGATGGAAAATGGTGAAAATCTGATTCAAAAATTAAGTTATACAAAAAGACAAGAATACAGTCTTCTAGAGCGAGAAATCCTCTATCTAATAGCATATAACAAATTGCAAAATTATTTAATTTATTTAGCATAATTTTGAAACTATAAAAACCGCACCAACTTTTGCTTGAACCTAATATAAAACGAAACGTGATCTATCGAGTGTCAATTTTATACAGATCATCTCGTAGATATTATAAAATAAGCATTTAATGATTATTTATGGACCGTCTTTACGAATATTTATTACCGAATCAATTTCCCATCCTCTTTAATATCAATTTTCTGTTTTATTGCAAAATGAAAGATAATCTCAATAATTCAATCAACTCTCCCGTTAAAATCGATAATTAATTAATCGCCTTTATAAATTCTCCGTAAAACTAATTTAGAAATATCCTTTAACAATCAGTTTGCGCGCACACCCAAATGAATTATCCTTAAATACTTTATTGGAACGGGGGCTTCGTTTCGGAGTTTTCTGAGTGTATAATTCCACTAAGATGAAGAATAATGAAACTCACGGTGGAACGAAATAGCGGCAGAGATTGGAAAATTGGATTTTAATTTATTGTTCGGCAGATTTAACAAATGATAAGGGCCGGATATGCGAATTGTAACGGAAACACGGCAACAACAACAACGACAAGAAGATAAATTAATTGATTACAGATTACCCAAATAAAATCAACGCTTGTTTGTTACATTGATAATTGGCAAACCAGGTTTGTATTTCGATATTTCACCAGACAAATTTGAAACGTCATCAACGAATTGTTGATACTTGGATGGATGCAAAGACGTATTAACTTTCCCACTGGTATTACACGTGATAAATAATTAATTGGATGTTGAAGGTAGTTTAATAGTGTAGGCGGTTGTCGGTGAATAACCTGTCATGTGCTACCGCAACTGGAGGAACGAGGTCTTCGCAAAATTCGCCCCCCCCGCCCCCCTGTTCACATGTATATACCGTCGCCGCTCTTCGATCGGTGCTTGCGAACTCGATAACACATCGGAGCTACATCAATCATTAATCACGTTCATAAAGGGGCCACTTTCACTTAAAACAGCAACCTTAAGTGAGAGAGAGGCGAACAAGTATCACATAACGCATCTAATTGATGCGATACTCAATTGATGTGTGCACGTGTTCAATTTTCGTGATCTGATAATAACTTATTGTTCTAAAACGCAGATCCTTAATCGCAAACTTTTGCTAATACATACTTTTGATTTGCTTTACGTCTAGTTAATCACTTGCATTTTCAATCGCCAGGAGGCCAACGAATTTGGGTTTTTAGGTTATCCTAACCTTCAAAAAGTTGTAAAAAGTCCTGTATGGAATGGATGGTTTCTAATATTTTCTTTATACAACTTTGTCATACTATGTCTGCCCCTAGATTAATTATAGAATTGCCTGAAAACTGAAAACTTCTGCTCTCTAATTAAAAATATTAATTTGTAATTGTAAACTGTTGCATAATTGCCGTCAACAATATTCTGCTCTTGACGCTAGATGGTCGCGCCGTAACGTACTCGAGGAGTAAAATTGAGGCCGAAAGAAGAAAATCTGCATAAAAGAAAACTAGTGCGTCGAAATAAATTCCTACCGTAAAAGAGAAAATTTACTAAATGTACGCCTTAGGAGCGTTATTAAATCAAACTTTGGACAGCATTTAAACAGAGTGATCAAAATGTGAAAATTTGCAGTAAAGCTTGCAAATTGACATGCATGTCGTTACATAAATCGTAATTTCTGTTGTCAAAAGTATTGACAAGAAATTTCTTAACTTGTTGAGCAATAATGGAGATATGCTTTTGATAATTGACAGCGTCATCGTCTAATCAAAATCCTTCACATTTTGATCGCTCTGTATTACCTTTGATTAATATTGAAAATGTAGGCATTAGATTTATGCTCCTACAGCGTGTTTTGAAAATATCTTGTTTTAAGAAGTTTTAAGAAGTTAAAGTTGGCTTGACTGCTGCCAAAATTAATTTCCCTCGTTATTAGATGCTGTCAAACTTTTATGGCGGTTAGATTGAAACTTGTTTTCTAATTTTGTTATATGACCATTTATTTCAATTACATTCATATTTTGTTATTGCTTCGGTTACTTAAACAGCAGCGGACTAAAGTAATTGTTTGCACGTGTTTTGTGGGTGTCCCCTGTAAAAATAAATTTGCCAGTTCCCGCGGTTGTAGCCATTAAGAACGAACAATAACAAAAACAAAAGAATTAAATCCACATTAAAAGCAATTTTATAAACAACTTCGCCTTATTTTTAACGATAAACATCATTTAAACATATCGAAATTGTTTTCAATGCATACATTTCGACTTATTTTTCAATTTTCTTTTGCAGATAATTTAAATGGAAGGCAAGGAAGTCGTATCAAGCAAAAGATGGTTTAGTTTAGCATTTTGATAAGTTTACGGAATTTTCGCCGGATCTCGTTGCGAACCAGAATGAACTACATCAGGCTGCATCATCTCTGGCAGCCGTTAGCTGCGATCTCGGCCAGGGAGGAGTTGAGTCAATCGAATGACACAACAACAGCAGCAGCAGCAACAACGACATCGTCATCATCGATGCATAATAGTTCAACGATGATTTTCAACGCGCCAACAAATCGAATCATCAACACGACAACAATATTATCGGCGATGATAACGAAAGCGACGACAACAAGTTCATCGTTGATAATCGACGAGGCAAATGCGAACGCGAGCAGCTACCAAATGAAAATCGATCAGCAGTCGTCGTTTAGAGATTATTTTAATTACAATATTAACGTCAGTAATAACGATACCTACGACGAAGGTGCGATTGAGTTATTGAACGGAAACGGGAACGATTTGTTTAACGTTATATTGGACGTATATAGTAACAATTACACGAACGCGTCGAACGGCGAAACGGACCAAACTTGGCAACTGATCACGATGATCGGTACGGCTGTTGCCTTAGGACTGTTAATATTGGCCACAGTTATTGGTAAGTCCTTTTTGAAAATGTGTTATAATAATTTCATATTCTGCAAAAAAAAATGACATAAACTTGCCGGCCAAAAAAAAACGATTCAAACAATGGTAGGTTAGATTGACCTGTTGCTCGCCAATTCGCAAAGTTGGATTTATAATCCATTTGAACTGTTTCTAGGCTAAGCGAAAGCTTAAGCCAAAAAAAAAAAATCAAACTTGAATTACATGTATGAAATATTAGGATTCGATAATATCTCTCTCGAGTTTTTATTAAACACGTACATCCAGAGTTTTCCAGTGGATTGGAAAATTCAATGAGAAACACATAACTTGATAATGATGAAAGGGAGAACTTTGTCGAAAATAATTTTATTATAATAAAGGAGCTAGGTTACAGAAAAGAAATCTACGATTTTCTATCTACGGTATTCATTTCGTTCGAGAAAATTTGTTAATAAAAAGTTTTCTATTCGTTGCAATCGTAAGGAATGTAACATTCAAATAGCAATACAAAAGCGTACGTCAAATAATAGCAAAAATATCAATAATAACTCTTTTGCAGTCATTACAAAGTTTCTCTTATTTATTCGCCCACAGCCAAACAACCTTTTGTTACTCATTATCGAAAGAGCTGGTCGAACAAAGACGTGCCCATTATTATTTCCTTGAAGAACTATTCATGTCCTGTGATTTATTAAAGCTGGCTTCAATGAGGGAATCTCTTTGAATTTTCTGTACGATATATTATACGAGAAAAATGTTGAATTCACAGTTTCACTTACTAACACAACTTTTTTCGTGTAGTAGTTAAGAACTTCTTAAATAAAATTATATTCTTTGAAAGTTAAATGTTTGAAGTAAAAAGTGCGCAGTCAAAAGTTTCGAAAAGAAAACTCTTCACCTAGAAGAAGTAGACCTAGATGTTTGAAATTATGTGAATTTATGGGAAACAATCGATTACATTTTCAAGGAAGCAAGGAATAATATTTATTTATAAAACAAATTAATAATGCCCAACATCCTACGCGACCTCTTATACATTCAGCAACTCTTCTGGGCAAGCTGGAAATCAGACCAACTATTGCCTCTTGAGGTCCCATGTCCCAAGGTATCTGAGGCTCCTCATTTAGTTCTCTCAGTGTTTCGTGGATTAGGAAATCGACGCAATTTTCGCCTATAAATCTCCCAAACATGTTCAATGCAGTTTAAGTCCGGTGATATTGGCGGTCATGGTACACACTTGATGTTATATAGACCGAGGAACTCTTTCCATTTCCTTGGCAGTGTGAGGCCGCGGATTGTCTTGCTGCTTCCATTGCGAGCTTCTAAGTTTCTTTTTGCCATGCCAAACAAATTCGTCTTATGTCAAACCACCCTCGTGCATTCCGATAATTCGGACACGTTCAAAGGGTGATAATTTTGACGTCTTCGAACTTGTGGGATTATTGAACGACAGCGAGAATTGCATAATGTTTAAACAAAGTATAAACAAACGCAAACATGCAAATAGAAACTCAAGATTTACAACCTTTAACAGAGTATAACTTCTTTCTGGGATGATAGATATGTTTTAAACTTTAATCTTTTGTTTGCCTCAAGGATCAATTGTTTTCACTTATTTTCAAACATCTAGCTCTACTCCTTCTGGGTGGTTCATTTTTGTTGGAAGGCAGCTGATAAAGTTTATTTTTAAACTGATGAAACTAACTTATTTTTAATGCCTGTATTGCCTGCAATCTCAATTAATTTATGTAACAATGATTCAGTGACAGATATTTTCGTTAAATTAATATAAAATAACGAATTTGCAATAACTAAAACTAATTTTCCAAACTGCCAAATTGTTAGCAATTTGCCGCTTGTTATAATAATAAACATGAAAGCCATTAAAACTCCTTTTTCGGTTGACAAATTTAAACATGTAAACAAACCTTTATTTAAATACGTAATCCAACATGGCATTTAACGAATTTATTACGACCAATTTACAATTCACACCTTTAACCAACTTTCACCTAATAAATAACTTACAATTTTGTAATTCCTTTTTTTCTATAACTTTAAGAGGATGTTCCTTTCTCGTTTCATAAAAGTTATTATTACTGACTAAGAAAATAATCTAATCGAATAATGCAGATGGCAGGAATTCAATTAATTGTTCGTTCAAATGGAAACGGTTCTGTAACGATTTTGCAACGAATGTGCCAAAATTCGGCTTTAATTTATAACAATAGCGGCAACGGTTCGATTCATTTCTAGTAAATCGAAATTATCATATAAATGAACATTAGGTTTTGCACCTTCGAAATTTACAACAGGTGTAATAAATTCCTATTCCTGAATTCATTACGCTTTATCGTACAACAATAATTAATAAGCAATCTGATACAGAATTACCTACGCTAATGTACATCAAATAGTATAAAACAATTATAGCAAATTAAGTTTCAGCATGGGAATTAGTGAAAAGAAATGAAAAACTCGATGAAAAATGTAACACTACTGTTAAGTGTGTCAAAGTCCACACTGATCTACAACTAATGCTTGCTTTTAAACGTCTCATTCAATTACAAATAGCATCACTTTACAGTTTGACAAGTAGCGGGTTTAAAAAGAATTTAGATCAAGCAAGGTGAAAAAGCATTTCTTCGCAAATGAATTTTCGATCCAAAACGACGAAATCAACGTTATCAAATTATATAACGAACTTTGTAGCATCGAAATCGTAGCATCTGTTCTTTCAGGCATCATGCAAGATTAATTACTAATCGATAGAGTTTGGATTTGTTGTTTTAAAATCGAACAGCTATCAAAATCCAATTAGAATCAATTAGGCGAAATTAAAGTGCATGCACTCTTATTACGTGGCATTGCAAATATTTGTATTGGTTCTATAAAGCGGAGACTACGATTACGTCGAGAAAAAAATCGAGGGGCAAAAATGTACTTGGATTGTTCAATAAAATGTTTCAATCAATTTTTTCTTTGTGAGCTAGGAACGAGGATAAAGAAGCTTCTACGTTAAGTATATATTGTGGATGATGAAAAAGAGGAAGAAAAAAAAAAGGAAAAGCTCTACAGGATTTGCCTTCTACTTTTTCCTTTTCTAATTTTTTCCCCTTGTTCTCCTTTTTATCCCGCCTCGGTTCCTCCCTTTTTACCCCGTTGTCTTACGAGCCATCTCGAAAGGGTAGCAGGTGTCTCTTACAGAAATTCCATTAAACGTAAAACGATGTTTTGCTCCAACTTAAACGTAATCTAATTGATTTATTAATAATTGGTAACGTTTGAATTCTAACGTAATTAACTTTCTTATTGTTATTAATAATAGTAAGTGGACGGAAGGATGCGGATGAAGCAGGAAGCTTAAAAGGTTGCTTCAACGCTTTTAAAGTCTATTGAAGATTAATGAAAAAGTTTTGGTTTCTTCTCGTACTATTGTTTAGCTGGAAGGAAGAGGCAACTCTTTCATCGTAACACAATAATAATTACCTAAATAGAATCCCATTGTTCGAATATTAAATAGGTTTAATTCAATTAAAATCCGTACATACGTTTAATTGAAATTCCCACATTGTACAATATTATTATGCGAATTGTAATTGAGTTGCATTTAATAATCTGATCGTCCCGGAATACGTTTCAACAATTCGTGTAATTACCAAAATAAACAACGAATAAATAATAGCGATAAAATATTAATCAACAATTTGAAGGAAACTTGCAATTCACTGAAATAGCTTCAGGTTTGTTGGCGATTTTACGTCGTAGAAAATTTTGCACGTAATCTCGTTTCTCGATTCTTTAAGCAATTCGCAAAGTGCATCGAGGGAGACCGAAAGAGGATTTAACCGTTCGAGACCTAACGGCGGATCGATTAGATAAAAACCATTATACAGCATCGGGTGAATTAATAAATTTTCTTGGCGGATGCGCCGGACAAATTGTGCAATTCTTTGCCCCAGAAATTTTAATCTTTACATTTCCTTGCTAAATAGCAATTTATCTACCGAAAAACAATCGAGTATTCGAATTGCCTTTTTATTCGTATCAGGTCGTTAAATAATTTCCTCCAAATCCTCGAGTTCTTATTTATATATACGCATATATTTACCCTTCGAATCGATATTTTTTTCGTCGGTAGAATAATGTTCAAATACATTTGGACATCCATTGTAGAAGAAAAGAAAACTAAGTTTGAATTACAGTGCAAACAGAAAAGAAAGAAAAGCACAAAGAAGAATAGTGACAAAAAGAAATATTTAAATTGGTCACGAATACTCCATCTACGGCCGTGTAACAAGTTTCTTTGTATATTTGTATGTTTTGACTGGCCTCGCTGTTATTATTTCTTTTTCAGTTTGTAACCCAAAAGAAGACTGTGATCTGATATTAATCAGAATAATAACGTTTTCTTTTTTCGTGCCCCATATTATGGACAACCCATATTTATTTATATTGCAATAATTAAATTTACACGTAACTTTCTCATTAGTGAAAACCACAAAAACAACAATAATACATCATTGTCGTTAATAAACTACGAGGGTGATTATGAAAAACTTCTACCTAGCCATGAATCAAAAGTTGAACGACGACAATTTTTAATTATTGGACAGTACGACATTTTCACAAAGTTTGGCATCGAACCGGCCTTTTAACATGAGGGGTTATTTTTGTATTTGACACACCCATCATATAATTAATTTTTGACGTATCTGAAAAATAAAATATTTTTGTTCACATCATATGTGCAGCGAATATACAGGGTGTTTAAAAAAGGGTCACCAAATTTAATTTGAATGAGAAAGGAGATAAACGAAGATATGCTACAAAAAGGAATTATCTATCGTATCTCTGAAACCGTCCATTTGCCGACCCATTTTCATTAAGACTTTTCTGGTTATCTTGGGTCATATTATCACCTCTTAAAGTTTGCAACACTTTTTATACACCCTGTATAATACAGCGACGACACGATGCTGTCAATCTGTCATTAGGAGGAAAAATTAAAGGCGGGACTTTCAAATATATGAAGTGAAAACCAAAGTTAACATTTTATTTAGTTAATAGTCTTTGTTGATAACAGTTACTTTAAAGACGCCTCAAACTGCTGTTAATTTAGTGAAGGCCTATTATAATTGATTTTTTTTTAATTTTGACCGAGTCAGTTTTAATCTAAAACTAGTAAATCTATTAATGAAAATTATTCGCAATAAAGTAAATTCATTTTTAAATCGAATTTGATTAAAATAATTGTCCATAAGGGGGTTAAAAATATAATTACTCCAATTTCCGCCTAAAGTTTTTAAAAATTTACCTCTTAAGGGCTGCACCAAGAAAAAATGACGTTGCTATTGACGACATTGCATTATATATAGTTGCTGTAATCGTATGCGTCGTCCTTGATTTTATGAAATGACCACGTAAATTGTGAGAGAAACAAATGGAAAACTAATGAATGTTGATAAATTCGAATTTCAGCAAAAGGAAAAATTAAAGAAGACAATTAAAACACCATCACAGCCCTATTAACAATGTTGTAAATTGTTATTACTTTTATTAGTTATTATAACAGGAATTTATGTCGTAACGCAGTTTCGACGTTAATTAATTCTTTATCTTCACATGAAATTGTGACTTTATCAAGTTTACACGTGCAACATGTAATAACGTAAAAATTAATAGCGAGGAATACTTAGTAAATTAATTTTATTTTTATACATCAGTAATAACAATACATCATTTTGTATTGATTAATTTAATTTAATTAGATGCTAATTATATTCATAATAATATTATTAAAAGTTTCAATTACGCAGGTAGCGCTTTGTAGTAGTTAAATATGTAATAAATACTTTAACGAGGGACTTGAAACTTTAAGACACGGAAACGCCTCGCCTTAAATTCTTAATCCTTTCTTTCTTTATGTTTTACACGCGTTTCATTATTAAGTATTCAGTAGCAGTTGTAAAAAGATGAGGGCTTTTAAAGTTTTCCCTACGTTCCACCTGGAAGCGTTTTGTATATTTAAATAAATACAGTTTGGGGAATTTCTTCTACGTTCCACTTTTATGTAAGTGTTATAACGCTACTATCGATAGGTATTTGCATTAACATCAACGATACGAATATGTTAATGCGCTCGCAGTTTTGTAAAGTTTTCCAAAATGGAATTTCGATTATAGAGGTAGTAGAGCGAAATTGCAAAAGGAAAGAATTGATGAAGCTTGCATATTTTTAATTTAAATTCATTAAAGCTGGATTTGGAAGTTATTAGAAAATTGATGAGGTTTACTTTTATGAAATAAAGGGAAAAAATGGGCGGAATTAATTAAAATTGTCGAGAGGCTTCCATCATATCACCCTTCACTTGCTTTTAATTCAGCTACAAATTGATCAGGTACAAATGTGTAGACGCGAAAGTTTCAATTAAACATTGAATAATTCCACGTGACTATCGAATCGGCGATTTTAATATGGACTTCTGGAGTAAAACTTTCATAACTATCGCAAAAAAATTTAATAAAAGGACGAAAAATATTTTTCACTCTAATTGGATTCCCTCCAAACCTAAATTGCCAAAAATATGGGAAAAGCTTTGTTATTAATGATGGAAATTATTTTTATTAAGCATCTTTTTGCACTATTCTTAAAATCATCGAATTTTCAAACCGTAACAAACGGCGGAGTCATATACGAGGGGGTGTTGATAAATTACTTAACCGAAAAATTTAAAAACAAAATGTTATTTATTCAAAGTAATCTCCTTTTAAGATATACACGTTTTATCAGGGACGTTCGTAAAATGATTTTAAGCCATAAACAGAAACATCTTTGTCTTGACCTGGAAACCAATGGTACAGATTGCTTTGTCATTTTTCGAAAATCTTTTATCTTTCAAAAGCTTTTTGAGTGTTTGGAACAAATAATAGTACGATCGTACTAAATCCGGGAAATAAGGTGGGTGGTCACTCAATTCAGAAGAAATTTCATGAACTTGTTGCCAGTGCAATCAACGATTTCTCAGCAGAAACGTTGTCTTCCAAAAAAAGTACAACTCAGCGGCGTTTTTCCACAATTTTCTTATATAATTTAGTTAGCAACTATAAGTTCGAAAATCATGTCATGCACAGAATCAATATTTCCCGGAGTGGTCACAAAAATAGGTCTTCCGAGACAGTAGTAGTAGTTCATTTTTCACATGTGATTTTGCTCTTTTATATTCCGCTATTCGGTGTTCAATTGTGACTTATGAATGATCGCCCCTAGGGTTTCCATCAAATCAGCAAAATTGTCTTTGCCTGTTAACACGTAAATATAAAAATAAAGTTTAATAACGGACAACAACTCGATTTCTTCTAATTCTATCTTTTTCACGGACTCATGATGTTTTAAACAAGTCACACTTTGATCACCGTTCAACTTATGGATGTCAAACTTTGACTACTTACTTATAAATTGTCATAGTTGTAATCACAGCAAAGATGTTCACTTTTCTTTACTACAAATCTTTCAGGTTGAGTATTTTATCAATACCCCCTCGTACACCACGTAGAAAAACATTTTGATTTAAATTTTATTGAATTGCACAAAGAGTACAATTTATTTTTTGTTTATATTGTAATTGAGACTCATAAAAACAAACAATGAAAGATATGGAAATTTTAATAACAATTAAAGTTAAATAAAATTTTAAGTAATTTACATTAAAATTAATTTTCATTGGAAGCTGCTATTTATCCCTTAATGATAATCATTTAAAAAGAAACTATATGTAGCTTAAATTGTGTATCATTTTAATCATTAATTTAATTATATACAACATAATACGCGATTTTAATCGAATCAAATCAGATTAAACTGATCTTTGTTACGCGCTATTATCGCTCTTACATTAAAATACGTACTGGTTGTATAATTTTAATCCGGCATCCAGTTAATATGCAAATTTACAATGTTTCAAAGGGTAATTTATATATGCGCGGGTCACATTGAATACATTACTAAACATCAAATTGATATTATATCCAGCACACGATATAATTTAGATTTAAATAACCCGAGGAACATTAACGATTCGATGCATTAATATACGTTTAAAATATCGTTTTTTGTTTGATTGTTTTGCGTACGCATCTCAATAATCAGATGTGTTTCTATTATATTCAAATCCAAATTTCTGCAATAATTCAGCTGCAATTTAATAGAAATGTTTTGTTATAAGAATGAAATACTTTGGAAAGTTCCTTTTTTGATTATGGCTAAATAAATGTATTTCTGCAAAGGTTTTCTTTCAATCGATTTACTTTTCAAAAGAGCACGAAATGCTAATATTTGGATTAATAAATTTAATTGAAATATTTCTTAGCCAATCCAATTTTTTTACATGTCGTTTTCCGGAATTGAGCCTCACTCCACGATGCTTTTTTGTAAATAATAAAATGAGATACTTTTGCAGTAGACTTTATTTTAATTTGATTCTTCTATTGCAAATTTACTATATTCATTAGTTAATGCAATAACGCGAATTTCTTGCTTTCATTGTTTTACTTTGTTTTCAACTTATACCTGAAGATTGATGACTAATCTGTCCCTTCAAACAATTATATTATGTACATTTCTTCTTCTATGATATTTTAATTTATACCACTGGCAAAATTACCAAGCAATTACTTTCTCAAGAGAATTTATTTTTCTTTACTTTACAATTTAGCAAAAACAAATGTAATGCTGTAAAAGTACTTATAAGCTTAGAGAAAATAGGGCAATTATTTATTTTGATAAACGTAGATACGAATTAATTGTTCGTATTTTAGAATAAAAAAAAATTGTAACAATTTAAATTAAATTCAGTTTGGAACAGGAAGAGGTTTCAGTCAAAGGAAAGCATTTAGCTAATAACTTTTACTAACTGAAATAATTATCCGAGGATAATGGCAAATTAATAGTGATTGTGGCTGAATTACCTACAATTTTCCATAAACATTAATTTACGAAGTTTGCAAATTTCTTAGTTTTTAAATTCACTCAAATTTAGGATTTTGAATAAGTTCTCACTTTTTCTTCTTTTTCATCTATAATCAAATAATAAAAGAATGAATTCAGAATGTTTCATTTTGCCGAAGTATAAACAAGTTTCCATCTCGTAGTGTTAAACATGTCGAATTTTGTGACGAAAGAGAGTATTTGCCGAGAAATTTATTGCACTACTTTATACTTAATTATATTTTTTTTTAATAAAAAATAAAATCAATTTGTTTGTTTGGTACAGCAAGGAGTTTAAATCAAAGGAAACCATTGGGATAATGACTTTTATTACCCACAATTTCTCATAATTATTTTCTTACAAAAGAATTTGCGATTTTGTGATTTCTTAGGTTCACTCAATTGTTGCAACTGAAGATAACTTAGATAGAAAATTATTTTACGTTTGGTATAACAAAATTTATTTTTGAAAAACCAAAAAATTTCACTTGCAAATACATCAATGATTAATCCATAGTGGAAGTGTTCATTAAAATTGCAAAATTCGCGACACCGTTTACCTAAAATTCCACCTATACCTTCAATGATATAAATCGAGGATTATTTAATTATCACGAACACTTTCCATTAAATTATGTAACAACAATATTTACGTTGTGTACTTACAATTGTTACGGTTTATCCACGAGAACGTCTTACCATAAATTATCCAATTAAATTAATTTGAATAAATTCTGCAAATGGTGGTAAACGGCAGTTGGCGAAAGTTTCCAGAGGGAGGTCGTATTTGTTAAAGTCAGTTAAACCCGAACAATTTGCAAACTATTTCCCCAATTTTCTTTCCCGGTAAACCGTGAGAATATGATACAAGAATTCGGGGAGAAGAGGAATGGGGTAAAGCAAAAAAAAAAGTAAACTCTAAAAAAGTTATGGTAATTAGACGAAAATATAGGCGTGAACATTACCATAATTAAAGCATGTGTTTGATTAATTAATTCTTACGCTGATGATTTCCTCATGAATTAGCTAATTTAATTAAGGAGATTTGTTCGTTCGTATAATAGTAATGTTCACTTCGCGTGATTTCCGTACATTCGCCATTGTAAGAACGGAAAATTATGAAGAAATCCGTCTTCCAACTTGAAAAAATCTCTTTCTGCCAAAATTTCTTTTTATTTTCTCATAATACTAATTATTCTAAAAGTTTTTCTCTTTCCTATTGTGCTTAAAAATTATTTTTTTCCCGCTTGAAAGGCTTTCCAACTGCCATTTTACAATTTATGTGCATAAATAATTAAATATCGAAAATTAGTATCAAACAAAAAAGACTGAGAGATCTAAATTGTTTGGTTAATCTTAAAAGCAGAAATGTTATTATATTTGCAATTTTGCTTTTCTTTCTGATTTCGCTCACGTCAATAATCTGATAAGCAAACAATAGCGAATTTGATCTTGCTCTCAGCCCGAAGAAAAAAAGAGCAAACTTCATTTGGATTTAGAGGTTCAGCGAATATTTGCTAAATCAAAAAAGAAACAATTCCCATATTCGCAAACGAAAAGAGGCAATTCTAAACCAAAAATGTTATGCATGGATATTCAAATGTATCGCGCAATATATGCAAACGCATAAATTGATTTTTTATTTTCGATATGAAACAAAGAACAAGTTCAAACTGAGAAAACAATTTTAGATGGCTGAAATGTCGCGAAAGCTTTTTATTTTTGTGTGTAATTTATATTTATTTACTTGCTACGTGTACCATTGTTGGGATTGGTTTAACATTAGGGAGACAATATATGAGAAAACGATTGAAATGTTATAAATACAGGGTGTCACAAAGCTCCTGGTATTCTATCTAATCTAACAAACTGGACAAATCAACGAGCGGAATGATGGAAGTTCGGGAACTTTTGCGAGACCCTGTAGAAAGACGAAGATAACTCTTTGACACAATTTTACTAACGCGAGAAGAAGAATTGTAATTTAACTGTGACGAAATGAGAAAGTGGCCGGAGGGAAAAAGTTGAACAAAAGAGAGAAGAATGAGTAAACTTCATTCCAGCCATTTTCATTCTTTTCGCACAGGATATTTGCACGGAATAATTTATTATCCAATTTAATCGTGTCACGTTCACAACTAATATGGTAATGTTTAACTAAAGTTTCATACACAAATATACATCTCTGGCTTATTATTTTCATGTTCTTCTACTTATTTGTTCTGTCTTATTTTTATTTTCGCTTTTGATTCCCGGCTAAATTGTTTCCAATTTTTTATGATCACACGATTGATGCATTTCGTTTATACAGGATGATCCTTTTAACACGTATTTTCCTGCATTAATTGGTTTGTTCGTAGATCAGTCACGAATGGTTTCCAACCATATTAATGGGTTTTCCAAAACGTTATCTTCCAGAATTTATTGGCGTATTTTCGTCTAACAGAAAATGTGCCCAAACATTTTATTATTGAACGCAACTTTAATCACAAATAAAACTCCAATCTCTGGCATTTTCCAATTATTGTTCCTACAAACAAGCAAGTCGTCGTTTTTCGTATCATTTTGCACTAATGATTTTGCAACAGTTCAGTTTAGTTTCACTCTGCGTATTCAACAGGTATTACTTTCAGATCTTAACGAACCCAATCGGAGTCTATAATATAATAACTTATTTATATTAGTCTATGTGCAAAAAATCCTTTGACCTTTAACGTTGATAGCTTTTGTTATTTTTGATTTCTCATTTCACATACATATAACCAAACTTTTCCGTGAATACAGTAGGACGTTTCAGGCAAATAGAGACAATTAAAATTTTAATTGGAGCAACTGTTTCTAATAATTTTTAAATGCAGACAACAACAATTGGAGGAAAAAAATCAACGATTAGAAACTGAAGCAGTTGCAAAACTTAGGTTAAATGTTACATTTCATTGTAGACGATGCTCGAACTTGTTAGGTAAATTACAAACGATACGGCTGGCGTCGACCAGAAGGGCATTAATTTTGTATTGAAATTGAAAAATATGCAAATTTATTCGCTTCTCCACCATCGCCTCGTGGTTTCTTCTTCTTTTTTTCAGATTCAAGTGATCATTTTACGAACAAACTAATATTTCCATTCTTTTCTATTGAAGACGATAGAACTAATCGCAGAACTAGCGGTATTTAATAAAAAAGTCCCAGACCTAGACAGGCAAACGTTTCGGCGATAAGACGACCTTTTGTTTTTGGCGGCCACGAACTGAGGTTAGGTATCGGATACACCGATCGGCAATCGGAATTAGTAAAACAAATCTTATTATTACACACTGATTGGCTCGATCAATTACAAATTGAATTTGCGTTTGATTCGCAATTGCTCCGGCCCTGTTTTCAGCCGATATTCGATTGTTTTATCAGTGGGCCAGACGAAAACGTATTTGTTTTTTCCTTTTAGACTCCGACGCTTTTGAAGTTATGTGTGCGAACATTGTTGTTGTTGCATTTACATTTTTTGCGAATTAAGCTTTTGTTTCGCTTTCATTTCATAGAGCATTATCGTTATACGATCCATTTCTTTTTTCGCATTTGCAATTTTATATCCAGAGAATCGGGTGGAATAATTTCGACCTTTTCTGCCATCGAGATCTATTAAAGAGTTAAGCTTTAGCAGATATTTGATTCTTTTGTGTCAAATAACGTTTTCATAACAATCTTTTGGTTCGTTGGAAATCTCAAATAACTTAACAGTCACGAGGCTATTAAATCGAATGCCTTCTTTTGTTCGGTCGAATTTCGTTATTGTATTGTAATTTCGGTCGATCTGGTCATTTGGCGAATTAATTAAAACGTACTGCGAATAACATGCAAAATTATACGTATAAGTAAGTATCATCAATGGCGCTTCGAGGGATGAGAAAACGTTGCCCTCGCGTTATGTGTGGACCGAGCCGATATAACACGCAAAGGCGAAAATTAAGTACGGCGTACGCTCCACTTGCTTTAATTTAGGATAGAGAGATACATTGTGTATAAATCGAGGGAAAACGGATTATAAGGCTTATGCGTGTGTGTGTGTGTGTGTGTGTGTTTCTCTCATAACGACTCATCCTTTTTCGTTTATCTTGTCTGTCAAATGTAAATAACCATTGTTGATGATGGTGCGCCATAAAACGGATCAGTGAGCTAATTTTAATGTACTACGAACGGAGAGGCGACTTTGTCGACGAGTTTCCTCTAAATATTATTAAAACTTGTTATATATTATACACGAAGTTTTCAAACTGTACATTTCGCAGTGTGTCGCAAAATGTCCACGGATTTTTATGTATGTATGGGTATGTCGAAAAAGTTTCCCAACTATTTTTAAATGCGAGCGATGTAAAGACCATTAACTGAATTTGTTATGGACTTGTCCCATAGACTAAATATTTAATAACAAGCAAAAAAAAAGTTCTGCAACAATGCAAAAGTTTAGAGAAAAATGTTTCAATCAAAGTTTTCGTTGGGATACGACTACAACGTAAAAATATTTTCCAACATGGTGCACTTCCGGGTATAGGGGAAACTGAAACTTGCTCGCGTATTTTAAATGGAATGTTACATTTTTTATTGCGCCTTGGTTTCCTTAGCAAATTCTAAGGGGAGTTTATTAGAGCTGTCGTATGTTTAAAATGCACCTTTTCGGAGTTGTTTCAGTGTTTTCCCGAAAAATGACATTTCGAAGGTCGCGGAAAATCGCATATATCTCCGGAACTATGTGAGATAGACGTGCCTTAGTTACTTTGAGCATGAAAGTAGGAAGAATTTGCGCTACAAACAACTTGTACGAGATATGCGATCATCACCATGAGTTTCCCCATTTGGAACATCATGGGAAATGTTTTTCAAGTTACAAATGAATTAATATTGCGCTATAATTTTGATTGCAATAATCGAAACCACCAAAATTTGATAAAGCAGCAACAACAAATTTATTCCTCTGCACAACTCAACAGAGTGCATGCGGAGTTGGGGAAGGAAATACTCAAAGGCTCAAGATTGATCAATCGAAACTGCGTACTTCTGCAGCAAGATAACGTCAAATCCCACACCACCAAAGTAAACAAAGGAGAAATTCAAAGAACTCGGCACTATCGAACTTGTTATTCGTTCAGTCTGTAGTACGGAATTTGACTCCATCCGACTACCATGATTTCCAGTCAATGGCGTACATTCTTTGGCTTTTCTTCCTTCGTAGAAAACTTGCTTTCGATAAAGTTGGGCAACGCGCGGTCAATTTCGCGTACATTCTTCTCAGTTGTTTGCGATAAACTTAGGAAGTGTTTGAGAGTGCATCAGGTTACAAATTCATGGTAGATTACACCTTTGTGGTGTAAAAACGTATAACAGCGGATTTTCTTCGAAATTTCCTCTTGCGGCTACTGAACTGAAATTAGTAGTTTAGAAAACTGAATGTTATTGATAATATTTGATTTAACTTTGTTTGCAACAATAGAAATTTCACTAAAATTTTCGCAGATCGATAAATACAATTTCGACTATCTGAGCACTTTTTCTCAATACAAGGCATTAACTAACAGAACAAAATCGGTAATGATGAAAGGCCAAGAGCGTTTGCGCCACCCTGTATATCCAAATACACATTTTCATTGAATTTGGTTAATTAGATAATCAGACTTATATTTCCAACACAGATAACGAACAAAATATTCAGCAACGACATAAATGAATGTACGTCATTAAGCAAAGAAAGTAAGAGAAAAGTTTCGTTTCTATGTTCGCCTTTCACTATTTTTCTTTTTTATTTATTTTTTCTGTTCTCCCTTGGAACTTTCCTTCTTACTTCTTTTTCTATTCGGGGTTTCTATTGTATATAGGAGATTTATTAGGTAGTGAATGAAAGGAGTTTTATTTCTATTATCCGATTCTCTACACGATTAAAGTATTACGATGGGATACATAAATGATAAGGATGGCAAATATTTCTCTTTTACACATTTACCATCCATCCTCATTCTTTTTATAGCTTTTTTTTCGCTTTCTTTTCTTCTTAACCGTACATAAATGTACGTACATCAAGAAAATTTGTGGCTGTAGTTTCGGGACAATTAAAGCGCTAATAGAACAATAAATAATTAAGAAAGTTTATTCGGCTTTAGTTTACTAAATAAATTGTTATGAAAATTTGCAAATAGCTGCATTAATTTATGGAAACGATACTTTTTCGAACTAAAAAAGTGCTAACTGTAAGAATTACACTCTTGATTCCAATTTATAAAAATATTTGTTTAGACTTTATAATTATCATTGCAAATTCAATGCCAAATACTCAATCGAAAACTGAACACTTTGCTCACCATTTTAAGATTATCGGAGAAAAGCAGAACTAAAACTTTCGAAGCAATTTGAATATTTATAAAGAAAAGAAAATTTTGCCATCGAGATTGTCGTTTATGTCTAGTGACATTTACATTAAATTGCTAACGATAAATGGCATCTCGAAAGGAAAAAGGGACATTTGTTTAGGATAAAGGGCAAGTACGTTATTCAAATAACAAGCATGTACAAGTGGCGCCACTTGCCTTACTTAACAAATGTTCATCATGAATTATAAAACGGCATGCAATTGCAAATCAATCTTCGTATATTTCTAGTTGCAGAAATCGTTTCCTTTCTTTGTTGTCGATTGCAAAAACCATTTCTATTGGCATCGAAATGAAAATTTGACACAAGCAAAATGAGGTGAAGCATTTTAGTAAAATCGAACCGACGGTTTTCGAATTTTCTAATTGAAAAAGGGAAACCCATCAAATCAAAGCTTACTTTAGTAAACTTCCAGGGAAATTAATCAAAATAATAATGAACTAAAATTATGAAAATACTTCGAGGGAACGGATAAAGATGAAAGGAAAGATTCGCCCCCTTCGCAACGATTCAGACGTTATTAATAAATTTTATATTCCGCCGTTGATGCTTCTTTTCTTCTTTCATAAAATATGAATGAACTTTAATTTAATGCACAATGATCAAATAAAATTTCTTCTCTTTACGATAATAAAGAAAATGATTACAAAAGCGGATGAAGCAGGACGGGAATAATTTTAATAAAGGTGGCGAAATGCGATATTATGAAAAATATTTTAATCGGATCAATGATTCGCTCTAATGAAAGATTCCACTTTATATCCCATAAGTTTGGTTTTATTGAATTTATTATCGAAACGCGATCGAAAGTGAAGGAGAATCTTCTAATTTGTAGTTTTAATCTTAATTTTTTCCAATATCATTTTATAACCTTGACAAACAATTTTCCTGAGTTATCAATTAATTAATGCAATACAGAGCGATCAAGGAGAAATCTTTTGGAGCGAGTTTTGCAGATTGACATACGTCTTTACTTCAATGACCCAATTAATAATGCCAAGAATATTGACGTTGGCAAATGTCATTGATATTTAATGATCCTTGTAATTTATTGCTATTTTATGTTTGACAGCGTTGATCGCATCGTGGATGAAAATGTTGGTTAACGATTTTGGAAAATACGTTCCTGCTCATTTTTAGCAATTCAAATAGAAATTAACCTTTTCTCTGGCTTTTGATGTTGCCATTCCGATTTAATTCTTTTGTCGTCTAATTATAGTAGCTGTAATTATATGGAAGAACGCTTAGGAACGTTAAATTGATAAAACATTATTTTTTCATCCTCTTCACTGAAGCCAAGGGGAATTTTTATATTGGAAACCGTTTTCCTCAGAAAATTATTAAAAGTTAAAATGAATCATTTTTCCTTTCCAATGATCCTTTATACGATATTAAAGTGTATTATTTTTCTTGGAAACAAATACTTCTACGTTAGTTGCGCATTTAACAAGGTTTCATTAAATTGTTCGGAAAATTACCTAGAAAATATAATGATATCGTAAAAACGTAAACGATTGATAGAATTGTTCAAGTATGAAATTTTCGTCGACGTTTAAATTGAATTAATTCAATCGGTCGACTACGATGCGAGTACACACATAACTTTCCGAACGCTGTTGGCCGCTACCTTTCAAGTTATTATTCAGAGTGTTCACTTTAATTGCGATCAACAGTTTACGGTGTTTCGTAGCCGACAGCGTCTACTAACATGATCTAAATCTGATTTGAGGAACCACTATTCGGCATAATTAGAAGTTTCGGTTTAAATTCAATTAAGCGAAAGAAAGTGGAAGATAAGTGTTGTTGTGTGCAAGAAGCACCCAACTATTTACTCGAAAACGAAATACATACACGAACCGTTTCAAAGTGATTTACCGTCTATTAGAGTCATAACAAACGGAATTTATACTTTGATTTTGATAAAAGTAAAATATGGGGTGGCCACTTATTTTCATATGCATTTTACTGGAAAAAAAGGCGAGAAATATCTATTTTCTTCTGACACAGAAGGTTCCGTTTGCAAATCACACCGAAAACAAGAATATAGGAATAAATCAACACAATGACAATATTAATAATGCATGAAATGCTGTTGCTATTGCTGCTACCACTCTTAGCACGCCACTGCCGGTGTTAGTGAAGTGGTTCGTAGGATTTCTGATACAGGTGTGTGATGGTTTGTATAAATTATACAGGATACCCATATCTAAATAGAATTGGAAGGTACGTCTGCAAATGTATAGCACGTCTCGTTTCATATTGTTGAAGAATTCAGTCGAAAACGTTAAAAGAAAAATTAAATTATTTGGATAGTTGCAGATGTTTAGAACTCAAAAGCATTTTCAGGTATAATGGATTGCATCAGAAATAAACTTACGTTTCTCAACTACTAAATGTCTAAAATCTGCCATTACATTATTATTTAAGTTTTTCTTTTAATTGACATTTACATTTTTGCAAGTTTATAACTTCAAAACGAAATGAAGTCAACAGTTTTAAACGTAAAATGGCGAGCAATTTGCTTTTCATTTTGAAGGTTACGTAATAATTGTCATTAAGTTTTAACCCATAGAAGTTTATCATTGTTCGTATTTATATGTCTTACTTCATTTTCTAAACGAAACATATTTCTTTTATTATGCCATGTCATTAAGAAACAATTTATTTTAATTCGTATCTTTGCGACATTCTGTATATGGTTTTATGTATGCAGATTTACAAGTTATGCAATTTATTTGCTTTTCCGCTTCGCTAGTCGAGATGAAATGCACAAGCAGAAAAGATTTCTGCACAGAAACACTAATCCCAAACGGATTACTATCGGAATCGACTTTTGTCGGTAACTTTTAATCCAATGATATTTGTAGTTTTCGAAAAAGAAAATAATTTCTTACGAAGATTATTTTAATACTCGTCAAAAATAGGTTTGAATCAAAGTTCATGGTCATTCAGTTTTTTAAATTTTGTTACTCTTTTCTTCTTAGTGAGCAATTAGCGTAATTCAAATTTTGAGTCATTCAAAACCGATAAGAAATACTAAAGATAGATCAAAGTTTTTCACTTGAATTTTCCGATTGTAATAATAACATGTTAGCGTAGCACAAATTTCCATTGTCTCTTTCATAAAAAGTATATGTTTTATTGTTAGTAATGCATCGAAAAAGTATTTTACTAACGTTATAAAATTCTTTAACAAATGTGCTATTTTACTATTCCTGCACCATAACAATCTAATCAAAAATTTGTATACATTTGCAACATTGTGTCGTTTACCAGTTCTTTGCTTTTTGCAAATTCTTAGGTAATATATTATCGTTGCGTTACGATAATAGGTTTTTCTTACGACAGGAAGAGGAACATTGCAAAGTCTCTTTCTCATTTATTCATGTACATTTGTTACAATCCATTAAAAGTTAATCCAGTTTGGTATTCGAGAAGTTGCAAAGTAAAAAAAGGGAAGACGTCGGGCATAATAATACACTCGTAAAAGTTAATTTATCAAATATAAATAGCAGTGAGTATTACAAAAATTGCATAAAATATTTACGTTTTGCTTACCTTGAATGTAGTAAAATACATCTTGGATACGATAATTTAATGCTTTATAAAAAAACAGTTATTTATTTCTTTCTAACCCATCAGATGATATATTTAACATATAAAAAAAAATTGGTATATTTTGATTTAATAGTCTGAAACAATGTAATAAATTATATTCCCAACCGAGAAGAATACCAAAATATTTTACTGGTCGACCATAAGAAAAAGGAACAGAGCAAGAACGAAATAAATTCTCTCTATAACGTGCGAAATTCCCCTTAAAAAAATACGTTTATATTTTATAAACTTTTTTTTGTGTTCTTCATCTTCACGTGATGCAATCGTTTACACATGCGGTTCTTTTTCTGGCAAAAGATGCGTGAAAGCCGTATATGAGATATTTATTATATCATTGCTGGTTCGTGTATACATGAATAATAACCACTTTCGCTTTTAAACAAATGAAAAGGAAAAATTGATGAAAACTGAATGATAAAAGCTCTCAAATTATAAAATGCCTCCAATTCATGTTGAATTTAGAAAAGACTGCTGCAGAAACAAATTTGCAATTGCATTGTTTAAATTCCTGGCGCATCCACCATATTCAAAATATCGTATTAACTCGTTTGCGAGGCGCCATCCATTATAAGACACCCCCTAATGTTTCTTATTCAGAAATAGTCAAAAACAAATAAAAACTTTACTATAAAAAAAAATTCATTCAAGTAAATAGGACGAATCTTTATAAGAGCAACAGTCAGCAGAGTTTTATTCAAATGCCAAGGGAAAGTGGCTGTATCCAATTGCCCATCCGCAAATTTTCCCTTGTAAGGCGTTATCCAATATGAACTCAGAGAAAGTAAAATATGAAAAATCTGCGTTTTACGAGGGCGGTTTGATATATAACTTCATTCATATAGTTATAGTGAGGGATAAGAAAATGTTTTGAACTACACAAAAAATTTTATCTTTTTAAATGGCAAATTTTATTTTGCAAGTAATTCTGGCAATAATAAGTTTCTTAGAAGTTCATTTTCATTTAAGTGTTTCAAGTGATAAACAAATTTGATCAAATTGGAATTCGAAATGTTATTCAATTCTGCGTATTTAGATGGGGAAACAGCGAGAGAAATCCAACGAATTCTGTTGCTAAAAATGCTACAACAGAGGCTTAAGCCACTAAATTAGCTCCATCACAGTAATAATTTGCTCACGAAACTCCAAATATTACTGGCTGAAAGAGATTTGCTCAAAGTAATTTGTCTGCTATTTAATATGCATCAAAGCAAGTTATTTATCAAACCACCCTTGTATATTCGAAGCCAAACGATAGGGTAGTCGATACCTAATTGTTTCTGGCTTGCAACATATTTGGCCTGAAGAACATTTTTGTTGCTCTTTTCTTAAGCATAGCATATTTCGTTGTTGTAAGGTAATAAAAGTAGTCGGTCCCAAGGTAGTTGATTCTAAAAAGTATTCAAGAGCAAAGTGGTGTAGCAGATTCTGTCCATCACTAGTATTTACCTTATAAAGCGCGCGAACAATCTTTTAGGACGTTGAAAATACTTTTACAACTTCGGTTTGCAAATCTACAATGTATTGCTAAAAAATAGCAATGCTTTGTACTATGAAAAAATTAATTTACTTTCTAAAGATTGAGTTATTTAATAAAAAGTTTAATTTGCTTCGGACTCTTTTCTGGTCAATCTATAATTTTGTAGCTGCATCTGGTATTTGATAATTTACAAATTTATAACTTTAAACTTTTCTCTAAACATTGTCTTAATTTGAATTGGACAAACATTCAATTTGCCTCAAATTCATGCCGCACTTTGGAAACTAACCTGCAAAGGAAAATGGACATTATTTCTCCATCAGTCTTAACACATCACTTCAAAAAGGGAAGTAAGATAACGGTATCAGTTGGAACTGTGGGAATGTACTCTCCCACTTTTGCCTATTGACACACGATTCGACTTCAATATCACGTGTCGTCGTTTTCCCGAAATGAAAGTGGATACGTTACGTCGTGAAAACGGGAACGAAATAGAGTAAGTTATTGCCTTTCGTACGGTCGATGGAGCTTCTTCTTATTGCCTTCTTCACATTTAATTGGAAACTATTAAGTGTAATATATTAAATGGGGCAAGAATTGCGTGCGATCGAATTCAAGGATAACCAATCGAGGATTGCAAAACACTTAGGATTAGCATTTTTTTATTAAAGAATAATTAACGATTAGCAACAACAAATGAAAGATTTTGTTTGTAATGATAATAAAAACTGGTTGGATAAACCTATTTAACACGAATGAGAAATTTAAACTTTTGTGGTGGATAATTAACGGTTTGTTATTCCATACGATTTATAAAATTAGGAAGATATTTTTAATGACCTAAGCTGTTTGTCTTAGAATATCATAGGATTCTCAAACTGTTTTCTTAATGCCGTAAATTTATTAATATTTATTCAGAACAAAAATGAATATGAAAACCCTTCAAATTACCACCTTAAACACGTTTAATACTCGTATTAAAATTATAATTTAGAAAATGAAATTCATGACATTAGTCTTTATGAAATACGCTTAACTAAATCTAAGCAATAAGTCTCGACAGTTTTACCCATGTTAATTACTCAACTAGAAGACATATCAAATGAAGAGAAAGTGTGGAGTTAACAAGTGCGAACGAAAAAATACTTTTCTCAAATGCACACATTTTCACTTGGCTATTATAATTAAATATCCATCAGGCTTTCTTTCATTTTCTTTTTGAAGCAGAAGAAAAACTTAATGCGCGAAATCTCAATAAGTCGCTGAAAAATACGTTTTCCGTCTTTTGTTAGTGAGTGCGAAAGACTTGGAGGTACGATCATCACTCATTCCCAGATTCTTGAAACGATTCTTGACGTTCTCATGATTAATTCTTCTTCTAGAAGCCGATAAGGAAACACCAAAATAGGAAAGTGTTTATTTGGGTTTTTACTGCCGAGAGACCACAAGAAATAATGAAATAACTCGAAATTAGTTGGTTAATTGGTTACGAGTGACTTTAGAAGCAATTGCCAGCAGCACAAAGTTTAGTTTTACAATTGATAGTGATAAATTAAATTTTAGATCAATTGAAGATTTCATAATTATATTATCAATTGGGCATATAATAGGGGACAATTAAAAAGGTCTAGATCCCATGGATAGTTTAACATTTCCACTTTATTATTGCAAAAGTCTAGACCGCAAATTTTTTTGGTAGGATTATTACCTCATATCGTCCAAACGTGACAGAGATTTTAATCTCTCGCTTCTTTTTTAACTCTCACTTGAATGCAACACGTCTCTATATTAAACAAAATTTAAACTTTTTAATTTTAACGCTCTTTCCTTGAATTTTTTTATAACCTCCCGTAAAAATATTTAATCATATTTTGAAAGGAAATCTTATACAGGGTGTCCCAATAGTGCAGACACGGAGGATTATGCACAAAACGTTCAATTCAGAGAAAAATGTTTTAAATTGAAAGATTTATTGTGTGATTACCTTAATATGATCGAAAGTCAATAGAAAATGTCAAAGTTTAATAGGCCACAAATCAAAGCATACAACGTTTTAAATAAAATTTCAACAGTGCAAAATATGCGTCATTTCATGCTAAAACAATTTAAAATTGTTCAACTTTCTATCTGAAATAGTTCCAGAGATATTTGCGATCATTTACGACTTACCAAACGACATTTTTCGAGAAAACAAATTATACATTTTAGGAGTTTGGGCGTAATTCACTCTTGGGACACTCTATATAGTAATATACAAGAAACTCTGATTTTTTCGCTCTTTTAATATTAAAATTCACATTAATCTTCATTTTCTTTCCTTCTAAAGGAGAATCACGAATTATTAATAAAAATTTGTTTTATGCAAATCTCGTTAACAAATTGAGATCAATTTTCACAAAAACATCGACACTCTGAGTGTAAACGATAATTTTGTGCAAGAACATATAAAACAAAAAAGAAACCTTAATCTCATTGACCGACAATTTATTCCACTTGAACGTCCCATTAACGGAGGAAAAAGTTTCTTAAAACTCGATGCCGCCCCCTTGTTTTATTCGCGTGCAAGAAGCAAGAAGCGAACTTTTCCGTTTTCCTTTTACACCGATTCTATTGATTACTCAAAGCGGTTCCAACGCAACCTCTCTCATTTGCACGCGGACGTAAAACTCGCTTTCCTTGTATCTATTTTTCATTTATCCGGTTGCTGTACAACTGGATGACTCTTAGTCCCTTTTCCGAATTTTCCTTCTTTTTTATTGCGCCCGCATTCTGGTTGGGTCTCGTTTCGTTTCAACGCAGTGAATACCATTGGGAGTTTCAACACTCACGTTGTTGGGTAGCGTACAAAAGAAAGTGGGAAACCTTTATTATATACCAATCACAATTTCGGCCGATAACGAGAATTGAAGTATACGAATTTCCAGTGGATATCTTTTTTATTTTTCGTTCCCATAACACGTATGTCTGGTATCGCTTTGGCTGTCTGCACTCTGGTGATAGGGTGTCATAACAGCTACTTCGTTATATATTTTTGTTGTTACTGTCGTTTGAGTTGTATTATGGGAACGAAATTGAACTATTTGGCGACCATTCCAAAGAGATATAGTAGTAATAAATGGAATTGTAAAATTAATTTTTTCTTCGTAATTGGAGATTCTGCGGAGATTTTAATAAGTCAGATGGAGTTTCAAGCAAATTTAGCTAGTAAATGTCAAACACTTATGTGGTTTTTAATTTATATGTTCGTTATTAAACTATTCAAAAGAAGTTAATTGGAACTATAAAATTACCAGAGGAGGCAGTGAAAATTGAGATAATTAACTCGCGTACGTAATTTTCCAGGAAAGTATTTCATTAATTTTACATCAATTTCTTTTTTGCTTTTGCTTTTTAATTTTATTTAAAGCCAACACGGTGAGAATTCACTTGCCCCGAAATTCGTTAATAATGAATTTATTATCTCCTGCTTCCTTTTAACCGTTAATTATCGAACATTTCTCTTTCGCTGCTCCACGATTTATTAGCTTGATGAGCCGTGTGATTTATTTCGTTTCATTCATTTTTAAATGGAAGAGGATACCTTATGAGGAAACTTGTTCTCATAACTTGGTAAGAGCCGTCTTTAGTCTTAGGGTTTTGACTACTTTATATACAGGGTGCATAATCGTGCGGAATCGGAGGATTACCCCATTGCAATGCAAAATCTTAGCCATTTCATGCTGAAAAGAATGAATCACAAATGGCATTTTTCAGAAAAACACTGACACAATTCCGAAATGGAACATTAAGCCGTATGATTGTTTGAATGAAATCCTCTTAAAGTAATAACGAAACCAAAAATACAATTAAAGACATAAAATTTCCTTTCAAATAGCGCAGCAAGTATCAGTTTCCAGTATATCTGGAAGTATTCCATTTTCGAAAATATTTGCCTAATGTAGTCCTACTCGATATAAAACATTTGTATCTAAAACATTTTTCTCTAAAGTGAAGCGTTTTGTCGCAATCCTCCGAGCCCGCATTATTGGGTGCATAAAAATTGGTTGTAATTACAGGGTGCATTGAAGTTACTAATTGATGCCGGTCTTGTAGATGTTAAAAATATGATGAAATAATGATTGGTTTTTATTTAAATTAAATTTGACAGTTAATAGGTTAAAAGGGAGGAGATTTAGCAAAATAATTTTTACTTTGCACCTGTCATTCCTTGGTTTTAAATCCACCCTTTCTAATCGATATTTAAAAAAACATGAATTTCATATCAATTTATTTAATTATTGACATATGAAATTAAACAAATTTAGACACTCTGTATTTAAAAAGTTAGTGTAGGACAATGTTTCAAACTTTTGAAGAAAAATAAAAATTATTAGGGAACGAGGACTTTTTCGCTGTTGTTCTCATCACTTGCTAATTAATACAAGATTTTAAAATTTTCAACATTATTGCAGTTAAGGAAAGAAAAAAAAATGCTACATTTTGCACACTAAGGAGTTTGATCCTGCTATAACAACAATCTATTGCGATTATCACTTTACGAAAATATCTTTTCATTTTTGAATCGACTTGCTTTTTCAAATAGGATTAAATAAATTGTATAAGGATGTATAATCGCTCAAATGTGAAAGTAAAAAGTAATTGCGACACTCGGTATATGAAAGGTTGTTCTAAGAAGATGTTTCAAACCCTGGAAAAATATTAGAAGAATTTGTTTGAAAATTGTTGTCAATCAATTGACAAGACAACTCATTAAAATATGCGACATTAACGCAGTTGATGAAAAAAAAAAAAACAGAATGCTGCATTGTGCACTAAGCAGCTTAACCCTGGTA
Source organism: Hololepta plana (assembly GCA_963695495.1). Taxonomy (NCBI): domain Eukaryota; kingdom Metazoa; phylum Arthropoda; class Insecta; order Coleoptera; family Histeridae; genus Hololepta; species Hololepta plana. Next base: position 4,183,283 of record OY968832.1, on the reverse strand, counting down.
TAGCAACAATTTATTGCGATTGTCACTTTACGAAAATATCTTCTTATTTTTAAATCGACTTGCTTTTTCAAACAGGATTAAATAAATTGTATAAGGATGTATTTAATCGCTGAAAGTAAAAAGTAATTGCGACACTCTGTATATGACAGATTGTTCTAAGAAGATGTTTCAAACCCTTGAAAAATATTAGAAGAATTTGTTTGAAAATTGTTGTCAATCAATTGACAAGACAACTCATTAAAATATGCGACATTAACGCAGTTGATGAAAAAAAAACAGAATGCTGCATTGTGCACTAAGAAGCTTAACCCTGGTATAGCAGCAATTTATTGCAATTGTCACTTTACGAAAATATCTTTTTATTTTTAAATCGACTTGCTTTTTCAAACAGGATTAAATAAATTGTATAAGGATGTATAATCGCTCAAATGTGAAAGTAAAAAGTAATTGCGACACTCAGTATATGAAAGGTTGTTCTAAGAAGATGTTTCAAACCCTTGAAAAATATTAGAAGAATTTGTTTGAAAATTGTTGTCAATCAATTGACAAGACAACTCATTAAAATATGCGACATTAACGCAGTTGATGAAAAAAAAACAGAATGCTGCATTGTGCACTAAGAAGCTTAACCCTGGTATAGCAGCAATTTATTGCAATTGTCACTTTACGAAAATATCTTTTTATTTTTAAATCGACTTGCTTTTTCAAACAGGATTAAATAAATTGTATAAGGATGTATTTAATCGCTCAAAGTAAAAAGTAATTGCGACACTCTGTATATGACAGATTGTTCTAAGAAGATGTTTCAAACCCTTGAAAAATATTAGAAGAATTTGTTTGAAAATTGTTGTCAATCAATTGACAAGACAACTCATTAAAATATGCGACATTAACGCAGTTGATGAAAAAAAAACAGAATGCTGCATTGTGCACTAAGAAGCTTAACCCTGGTATAGCAGCAATTTATTGCAATTGTCACTTTACGAAAATATCTTTTTATTTTTAAATCGACTTGCTTTTTCAAACAGGATTAAATAAATTGTATAAGGATGTATTTAATCGCTCAAAGTAAAAAGTAATTGCGACACTCTGTATATGACAGATTGTTCTAAGAAGATGTTTCAAACCCTTGAAAAATATTAGAAGAATTTGTTTGAAAATTGTTGTCAATCAATTGACAAGACAACTCATTAAAATATGCGACATTAACGCAGTTGATGAAAAAAAAAACAGAATGCTGCATTGTGCACTAAGAAGCTTAACCCTGGTATAGCAGCAATTTATTGCAATTGTCACTTTACGAAAATATCTTTTTATTTTTAAATCGACTTGCTTTTTCAAACAGGATTAAATAAATTGTATAAGGATGTATTTAATCGCTCAAAGTAAAAAGTAATTGCGACACTCTGTATATGACAGATTGTTCTAAGAAGATGTTTCAAACCCTTGAAAAATATTAGAAGAATTTGTTTGAAAATTGTTGTCAATCAATTGACAAGACAACTCATTAAAATATGCGACATTAACGCAGTTGATGAAAAAAAAAACAGAATGCTGCATTGTGCACTAAGAAGCTTAACCCTGGTATAGCAGCAATTTATTGCAATTGTCACTTTACGAAAATATCTTTTTATTTTTAAATCGACTTGCTTTTTCAAACAGGATTAAATAAATTGTATAAGGATGTATTTAATCGCTCAAAGTAAAAAGTAATTGCGACACTCTGTATATGACAGATTGTTCTAAGAAGATGTTTCAAACCCTTGAAAAATATTAGAAGAATTTGTTTGAAAATTGTTGTCAATCAATTGACAAGACAACTCATTAAAATATGCGACATTAACGCAGTTGATGAAAAAAAAAAAACAGAATGCTGCATTGTGCACTAAGAAGCTTAACCCTGGTATAGCAGCAATTTATTGCAATTGTCACTTTACGAAAATATCTTTTTATTTTTAAATCGACTTGCTTTTTCAAACAGGATTAAATAAATTGTATAAGGATGTATTTAATCGCTCAAAGTAAAAAGTAATTGCGACACTCTGTATATGACAGATTGTTCTAAGAAGATGTTTCAAACCCTTGAAAAATATTAGAAGAATTTGTTTGAAAATTGTTGTCAATCAATTGACAAGACAACTCATTAAAATATGCGACATTAACGCAGTTGATGAAAAAAAAAACAGAATGCTGCATTGTGCACTAAGAAGCTTAACCCTGGTATAGCAGCAATTTATTGCAATTGTCACTTTACGAAAATATCTTTTTATTTTTAAATCGACTTGCTTTTTCAAACAGGATTAAATAAATTGTATAAGGATGTATTTAATCTCTCAAAGTAAAAAGTAATTGCGACACTCTGTATATGACAGATTGTTCTAAGAAGATGTTTCAAACCCTTGAAAAATATTAGAAGAATTTGTTTGAAAATTGTTGTCAATCAATTGACAAGACAACTCATTAAAATATGCGACATTAACGCAGTTGATGAAAAAAAAAAACAGAATGCTGCATTGTGCACTAAGAAGCTTAACCCTGGTATAGCAGCAATTTATTGCAATTGTCACTTTACGAAAATATCTTTTTATTTTTAAATCGACTTGCTTTTTCAAACAGGATTAAATAAATTGTATAAGGATGTATTTAATCGCTCAAAGTAAAAAGTAATTGCGACACTCTGTATATGACAGATTGTTCTAAGAAGATGTTTCAAACCCTTGAAAAATATTAGAAGAATTTGTTTGAAAATTGTTGTCAATCAATTGACAAGACAACTCATTAAAATATGCGACATTAACGCAGTTGAGGAAAAAAAAACAGAATGCTGCATTTTGTGCACTAAGAAGCTTAACCCTGGTATAGCAGCAATTTATTGCGATTGTCACTTTATCAGAAAATTATTTCTTATTTTCCAACTTTTCTTTACAAAGAAGATAGAAAAAATCACGAAATCATAACCGCATAAGTATTTAACCATTCCAATATCAAAGGAAAGCTTAATGTAGGCACTGTGTATGAAAAATTTGGCGATCCTTCTAGTTGCGTGGAAAAACTATTATATAAACCATAAACGAAGCACAACCTCTTTGGCTAGTTAAGTTGTAAGACCATTTTGAAATGATCAATTTCAAGTCAAGAAAAGGCGAGAATGTTGCATGGTTGTGTACTAAGAAGGTCGACTCTACTATAACAACCACTTATTGCCATTATAAATTATGAAGTTCTTAAGACAATCGCGTGATAAATAAATAGGAAACGTCGCTTTTGTTAATTGCGCTCCTTCGCGAAATACTCACTCTACATTACAACCGAAATAGCGAACGTTAACGGTTTCAGTAATTAATGATTTGCCAGCAGTGACATATAAAACAGCAGCGGAATAATTAACATACACTCAGAATAATTACACGTATACCGATTGTACCTGTGATTAATTAAATGCTTAATATGCGCTTTATCAATTCGCATTCAGTTCTAATGTTTCATACAGTAAGTGCTAGATTACCTTTTAATCTGACGGCATTTCTATATATCTTTTCCTAAACAAAGTGTAAAAAGAAACGGGATAAAGTTAACAGTATGTCATTAACGAAAGCGACGTAATGCGAGTTACACGATAAACAAAAAGCGAATATTAAAATAAACTTGACTTTTCAATGGGACTGGGAAGGGTTTGAAATTTAATGAGAAGAAAAGAACGGAAAAAAAAACAAAATCTGCAATCCGAGGGCTTTATTAACATCCAGCGAGCGTTTGCAGATATAAAATCCGTCGCATTCCAGCATCATTATTTGATGGATTTCGAAAATGCCTCCACATCGTAACACATGCACGAAATCCGAGCGACAGTTCACTTTGTTAGGAAAACAATTTGCGAAATCCGAGGCGTCGAAAGGTTTTGCATAACGCATAATAAAAATGAAAATCGACAAACATTTGCTGAAACACTTTAAACGTTTACGCCAGAAACCGTGACCCAAATATCTTTGAAGCTATTCCCGAAAAACAATACGAATGCCGTTTAGTACTGTTTACGATCGAAAAACCCGTTCGTGCAACTCATGATTATCGCTTCAAGTGCGGAAGAACGAACGAAAAACTATCTTTTTTCTTTGCAGCCATTCGAAACAGACGGCCGCTTTCATTAATTAAGACTCGTTTTTTTGTTTTGGCGATTGCGCGTGTGTGTTTTGGCTTTTCCCGGGTAAGGGAAGCGTATACTTGAGCGTTAATTACGGCGTAACACTAGTAAGAAGCCCGTACATTATTATTGCGGTTGTTGTTCGAGACGATGTTGAAAAATGCCCGACACTTTACCAACGTTGACAAGTACAATAAATTAGGCGACAATGAGTTATTGGATACGCTCTTTAGGATTAATTATTTTTCCCCACTTTTTGTAAACTTATCTAATTTAAAATATAAATTCTTTAGCAAAAGAACGAAAGCGGAAACGCGGCAAGCGAGTTTCATAACGGATGGCAATTAAATTGACGTTTTCTTTATTTCAGCAGCGAAATCCATTGTTTTCCTTTTTCTTTACAAGAGCTCTTTCGCCACAACATTAATTTCAGTTCTCGTTCCTCCTTGGCAAGTTTGTTTATTAAATAATAACTATCGTGTATCGCTAATGGATTATTTAATGGTACCTTTTTAAGATAGTGTGTTGGAATTATTATTTTCTTCTATTTTCTTTAAGCGCCAATCCTTCATATTTCCAATCGACTGTCTGACAGATTGTGTAACATGAAGGCATTGTTGAAATGGTGCCAACAGCGTAATAAGTCCATTCCATTGACATCTTGTAAAAGATGCACGCGAGAAAGAACGAAACTTTATGGAAAGTCGCTCTAATACGAGGTGCGTTCGAAAATTAACTGACCAAAGCATGTGCAGTAACTAATTGCATTGAAAGAAACAAATAATTTCAAATCAAACGCTTTAAGATCGATTTTAAAATTGAAACGAAGAACAAGATACATCAGAGAAAACATCAAACGTTAATGTTTTAGTCTTGACACTAGGATCGCAACTTCTTTTCCATTTACGGTTGAACCGTGCGATTTGTTTTCGCATTTGCATTACGCTTTTGATAACAAGTTGCCAGGTTTGCAAAAATCCTCTTTTGTTTTTATAGTCTCATGCCTTCAAACATCAGCAAGCCGATACGAATTTCTCGGTTTTTCTTCTTGTTTAATTATGAAGTTAAGCGCAGTAAGTCAGGTATTTTGGAAATTTTGAATGACACAAAAAGCCATCTCACAAATTAGCCCTGATTTGTTTCTAATTCGTTTTTTTCCTTTCATGGACATATTTCGTTCGTTGCAGTTACGTATTGGACATTGGTCATCTAATAGTTGAAACAAATTGAACAAAATGAATCAATTTGCAAACTCAAGGCATAAAATTAGATTGTCATTTTCAGTTTCGACGTTCATCGAGGTTAGGATTGGTGGTGATTAAAATCCCTCTATAGAATTTGGAATTATTGACTTGTTTCTGTTTAGTAAGCAGCGATTTAGCGTGTGACTCGTCGATAATTCGGTGTTGGCCAAGTTTCAAATGCACCGCGTACATTCTCCAATTCTTTTCGCGTTTCATAACGAAAATTATATATCTCTATCCAAATATCTTGCAAGTTTCTGTTCCCATTTGTGTTCTGTCACATTTTTTCTCTCTCCTACAAGGAAACGTAATTAGGTTAGAGCATTGAAAAAAATAACGTCTCCGTCTCACTTTCGTCGAATTCTCTTTAATATTCGTTGTGCGGATATCCGATGCTGCTGCGAGCGGGCGAGTGCATTAAAACGGTTATCTCAGTTAAAGGATTCGCATATTTCACATCGAAATTCGCTAATTTAATTGATTCGACGCTGTCGGCCATTCGCATCGTCCGTTTGCGATTTGATAAAACGCTGACTCAATGCGATCGAGAGAAATGCGCGTTTCCTTAATTGTGCTCAATTATTTGTTTTAATTCATTTTCGTTATGGGATTTTAATCAGTTCAATTTGTCGAATTTGATTTGCACTTCTGATCCTCATTTAACCGCAGTCGATTTTTCTTTTCGGTTATCGAATTTGCTCGCTCCTACTTCGCGCAGCTTCTTTAAATATTTGCAAACCTATAGGATTATGATATTACATACTTGAAATCGATGCATGGAGATTTTATATGCGAAAAATAAATCGTGTTCCGCATCCATGCAGCTTATTAAAATTCAATTCTTCGTCATAACCATCTCATCGCTTTATAATGTCGGTTATGTTAAGAATGGAAGAAGAAAATTGGCAAAAACGATATGATTGCGAAAAAGAAAAATCGGTAAAAGCGGTTGCGAAAATGAAAATTGCCTCGTTTTAGCGCGACGCGCAAATTGATTTCTTCCTCTCTAACGCTTTCTATTTGCGATTTATTTATGTTAAGTAATGATCGTTTTTTTTGTTTAGAAGAAACTGCTCGCTTATCTGCAATCTCGAATAATCGCCGTTTTGCAAATTGTGACTATACAGGGTGTCCCAATAGTGCGGACGCGGAGGTTAAGTTCAAACGGTAGACTAGGAGAAAAATATTTCCGTCGAAAACGTTTTCTCTCGAGAGGACTACAACCTAAAAATATTTTCGAACATGGCGCACGTCCGGATATGCCGGAAACTGAAACTTGCTCCCTTATTTTAAATGTTATAGTACCTTTACTATTGCCTTGGATTCCTCGTCATATTTCGAGGAGAGTTTATTATACCATATGTTTAAAATGTATCGTTTCCGAGTTATTTGTATGTTTTCCCTAAAAGTTTCGTATGGAAGGTTCTGCAAGATCGCATGTCTCTGTGCAACTATTTAAGATGTAGTATTAAACTAGCTTTAGTTATTCTGAGCATGAAGCTACGAACATTTTACACAAACTACAATTAACTAAAGTCGAGCAATTTGTGGCCACTTACACTTGGACATTTCCAAATGTGCATCATTTTTTTAATGGACCTAATAATTTTTATTATGACAATAGATGCAAAAAATAATTCTCTTTGGATCACGTTAAGGTAACTATTGGGTCGATTCTTGATGGTATTCGTGTAACATGCACTTTTCTTAAATTTCTATGTCATTTTTCAAGTTTTCTAATAAATTACGCTGCAAGCCATTAGAAACAATGAGAAAATAAAATAAAATAATTAAATTACTAGCTTTTATTTTAATTTGCATAAAATTTCACTTATTTTCGTGAAAAAATACTTTCAGTTGGATAACTTTTCCGACTTATTAATTTATGTTTTAATGAATACTCTGAAGATTAACGCCAATAAATAAAATTATACAATATAATTGATTTCAAATGTTTCTGCTTTCATTTGGATTATTATACCATTAGCCGCATATAAATTAAACACAGAATATCAATTAATTGGGAATTATTCGAAAACCGTCAACAATACACCTAATAATACTTTAATTTGATATAAAATGACTATTTTTTGCATCTAATGCCACACTTATGTTGTTCGGTTTAAATAAAGGAAGTTATGCGCATTTGAAACAATCAAGTTTTAACAGACCACAAATTAAATTTTTTAATTTCGTGCTTAACGGAATTAAAACAGGTTAAACTCTATATTTCAAATATTTTCGCAGATATATGCGATTTTGCAGAACATTCAAAATGCCATTTTTCTGGAAAACGCTGAAATAACTCCGAAAGGATGCTTTTTAAACATGCGGCAGCTTCAATAAACTCCCCTTAGAATTCGATGAGGAATGCAAAAATACATTTAAAAACAGACCATTCCAGTTGACATAAGGGAGCAAGTGTCCGTTTCCGTTATATATCCATTTTAGATGGTACTCTTATCCTAAAGAAAGCATTTGTATATGAAAAATTTTTCTCTAAAATTATGCGTTTGAGCGTAATCCTCCGAGCTCGCACTATTGGGGCAGGGTGTCCCCAAAGACATGTAGATGTCGTTCTTTTTTTGCTAATTTTCTTCAAACTTTCGTACAATTCCAATGGGACACACTTATCTCTACATATATCATAGATATTTTGGTAAATTAAAGTTTGTTCTGCACACTAAAGCTAAATAAATATATCTCTGCAGTCTGTGCATATAAATTTCATCGTTTCTCTCTTTCTTATAAGAATAAACTTTGTAAACTATATGGTATAACTCTCTGTTGCGTTTCCGTGTTTGCTCTTTTACTTTGAAAAATGTATATTTTATTCATGCAGAAGTTTGATAATGCGATTTGAGATGCCAAGAAAAAGGGCAAGATAAATAAAACTAGGAAGTAAAGAATCGTTGAAATATTAAATGCAAGAGAAACAGATGTTTAATGGTAGAAATTTACTACACGAAAAACAGCAGGAGAGACGGAAGGCAGAAAGAAAATGCGGTTGCATTACGTTCGACCGAAGAATCATGCAACCGTAAATTCGATACGAACGAAATAATTTCACCAGTTTTAGCAATTTAGCGGTTTAATTGTATTTTCGCGAATATACGTACAAGGAAAACGCATAAACCGAAAAACATTGTTTCAGTGTTTTTGCCATAATTAATTTCGTCCAATTTCTCGTACGTGCAAAATTAACGGTCGGTCAAAAGTTTTTCCATCTCGCCATCATTACATTATTATTATTAAAACCATTAACGTGTATGCCCGCGGTAAATTGGGTTTTTGTTTTCGGGGTGTAACAAGTTTTGTTATCGCAAAATTGGCATTTCCGTAGAAATAATAATAATAACACAGCATGTCGGTGTTTAGTGATACCAATTAACGCCGCTTACTTTAAAATTTTTCTTTATGTGATCATGCAAATGAAAAATTATTCACAATTAAAAACTAGGATGAAATGAGTATATTAATTTTAAATGAGTTGGTCGTAAAAAGGTTTAGTAGGCCAATAAATATTCTTATTAATACGAAAGGACAGTAAAATGTTTTTACATTGTCAGTCCATTTAAAATATGGTTAACAGAAAAAAAAAACTGGTATGCGGATGGAAAAATATTCAACTTTCTGCATGAAATTAAAGCAATTTTTGCAAAAGGAAATAAAAAGTTATAATTTCATGGAGGAAGATATAAATTTTAAAAATCTGAAATTATATAAGGAATGTGTCGAATTCAAATGCCATATGTTAGTGTAATGGATTGATATTTTTTCTTATGAGTTGGTAATAATACGCACGTTAGCATTCAGATCCACGAACTAAACAGACAGAAAGCAAACGGATTCGTTTCCAAAAAGATTCATACATCAATGCCACCAACCAGTAATATTTATGGAAGCCCAAGTAACTATTTGGATAAAATCACAATCATTAGCTATTGTTTTGGTAGCACTGGTGCTTGAAACAAGCTCTTTTTTAAATTTACAATTGATTAGGTAATTGATCTTTATCAAATTAATATTTGGCGCGCAGGCAGTTTTGATTTAAAAACAATTTAAATACCAGTGCTGCCAAAATAATACTTGTAAAAGAGTTGCTAATAATTGCGAGAAAATCAGTAGCTATTGTTTTGGTGGTACTGATGTATGAAATACTTGCCTTGTTAATATACAATTGACGTTTATCCAATTAAGATTTGGTGGGCGAATGGATTCCATTCAAAAGCAATTTAAATTTCAATTCTGCCAAAGTATACCCAACTGCTTGCGATTTTCTCGTTTTTTTTTTATAACGCTTTCCAAATATTATTTTGGTGGCACTGATGATCGTACGACTTAATTTTTATTGGTAATTGGTTAAGTGATGTTTATCAAAATTAAATTTGGTGGGCAAATGTATTAGATGCAAAAATAATTTTAACATTATTTACTGCAAAAGCGACGTGTTCAGCATTAATAACTAATTTGAAACTGAATTATGAATCACTGATGCATGCAATATTAAAATAATTGCTTATCTCAAACATCTTAAGAAGAATTTAATTTACAATTGCATGTGCACGTAAAGTATGTCAAAAAGTGGCTAAATGGTTTTTAATCAACTTGATTTGTTCTTGTTGTTCTTTAATTGTGGCAAAAGCAAAAATTTATTAACCAAAGCACAATATAAAAGTTACTTTTAAAACAAACACACGGGCGAACATAGATAATAATAGTCCGTTAGTTAGCTGACGTTCCATTGCTTTTTATCTCTCGGACGGTGAAAAGTGTGTGGAAACTTTAAAACTTACCTAAAACCTAAAATAGATAACAATAATACGTATTGTACCGCATAGAATGGATTTTCGCTTACATAAAGAGATTCTAACTTTAACATTATCCTTCGCATGCTAATGATACGGACCCAGTTTTCTTTCAACCGACTGCAAATGCTGCGGTACTTTCGCAACATGTACTGAAATTCTAGCACAATTCTCCTTTTTACTTAAAAATAAAATCGTTATTGCTCTTTCTGCAAACGGCCAAGAAAGTGTCATTTTCTCTTCCCTTGCATTTCCGTTCTTTTGATATCGCACTACTAATATTCGTCATCTTACAGTTTCCAAATGAACGAATATTTACGCATTTTCCACTAGGACGCGCCTTTTATGATCGCAAAAAAATGTTGCGGAGCAAAATGATGCCAGAGCGAAATGCAAAACGAAGGGAAACGGAGTGAATGTTAGCAGTAGGGGCGATGAAAAAATAAACCCAGATATTAGAAATTTAAAATATACCCTAACGTTATGTAGCCCGGTCTCTGTTCATGCAAATAATGTGCAAGATGTTTCTTACCAAAGCATTTTTTTTTTGGCTGTGTCCCCGATTTTTTTCATTTCACATAATGAAGGATTTCGTTCCAATTCAGTAAAATTTAATTATGATTCATTTGTTGAAAAAACAAATTCGACTTTTTGAATAGCATTTAGCAGAGATTTCGGCCACTTCTGAGATATTTTACATTTGGACAATGGCTTAGATGTCTTCCCACTAATGTTAAAATTCAAATTTTGAAAATTCGTTTGTGATCCGCTACGAATCTGCTAACACACGACAATCAACCTCAAAAGCATGTTCTTGTTCAAAGAAACTGATTAGATTAGCTCAAAGGAACGTTTCACAAATCTTTGTTATTGAGAGCAATTCCAATGAAACTCTGACTACATTCGGCCAAAAAGATTTTCTTTCTACTCAGAGATTAGATTAAGCATAGAACAAATTGTAAATTTAGTTAACGGATGCTCAGTGTTTACTCCAAATGGTTTTCAAATATGTTTAAACGTATCTTTTGGTTGTCTTTGAATGCTCAGATTCCGATTTTTTATGGTCACGTGTAACGCTTGACCAAGCAAAAAAGCAGCATTATGAAAGACAATTTGAAGCATTTCTTTTATATAAACGTCAGCAATTTTGCCACCTTTGCTCAAAGAGCATGACTGAATATAATTTCGATCCCTGTGGATGCTTTGACAGTTTGATACAGCCTCAGGATAAGTTTTCGCTTTCGAGCATAAAATCATCATCATTGCAATTAGCCAAAGCATGATTAATTTCGTCTCTCATATGAAAATCGAAATAAGTAATAAACCATAAATATTTTCCTCTTTCCCATCGAGATGAAAGACATTATTCATCCAAGGGAGCCGGCGAGTGCATGTCAGTGATAAGCTCACGGAAATTGAGTCGTAGCTGTTATCCAACTGTTTATATGCATGTAACATGTACGATTGTGTGCGCTTCTGTAAAATGAATCGAAGCAATTTGCCTCACATGTCACGTGTAAAGCTAAATGCAAACAAAAACGGTGGCTGACACATTCGCAAATCTCCTACGGGAATAATTATGACTCCATATACGATTTATATACCTTACTTTATGGATAAATGTTCAAATTCCATTATCATAGTAATTACTTTTTGCAAACAGATGATGGCTGAACAGATTTTCGCCTTTCTTTTGGTCCCGGTTAATTATGGAGAGACTGCATCAGAAGTTATCTTCGTCTCAACTTCAAATCTGACATTTTAACATATTATTTACCATTTTCGATTCAACTTATAATTCAAATTGGCAACTAAGATATAAATACGAAATGTTAGAAATAATAAATTTGCGATGTCGTGTCTATGAAAGAACGCTTTAGTTAATATAATTTCGCAATATTGCAAACGAATGGACGCAATAATGAAATTGCCATAAGTTTCGCGTTAGAAGAGAGCCATAAATCAGCAAGAGGTTTCTATTAAAATCATCGACAATAAAAATACAATATACGAAGGACTCAATTAATTTGATGCCGACTAATAAGTGGCCGTAGATGGAATAAATAAATACGCTGAAACGTTAAACGTGTTTTCATATTCTTCGCATTTTATTAGTTGGACATTTTTATTCAATTTTTTTTTATTAAAGTTGGTATAATAAAGCGCTAAAAATGAAACAGCGACCGACCGAATAAATTCGAATGTGTCTGAAACGTTTTAAGTCTAGAAAGTTTGCGGCTCTTCGTTAATGTTTTGACAGATTCTTTTTTTTTGTGAGCGAGGGCAGAAATCCGCTATGGTTGCTAAATAACGTTCAATAAACTTTTAATTAATGCCAAAATAAATAATCGCCAAAACTGCTCGCTTTAATGCTATGCAAATATTGTTATTAGTTTTGTAGCTGCAATATTTGAAAAGTATCGTGGGCCAGTATTTTAACTTGATGGCCAAAATAATTACTTGAATCCTTTGCGAAAGCAGCGCCTTGAGCTGTCGCGAAAAAGAATTCATTAAACTCCTTGCCCTCGTCGGTTCCATCGAAATGAAAGAGAATCGAATACTAATTCCCCTTTAATGTAACTTTCAAAAGACTTTCAATCGCGTAAAAGACATGAGCAACACAAATTAAATCTATAAATTGTTTGATGTAAAATCGATTATCAATTACTATTTTAATTCTTGTGTTCTATGTTTATTGACGACAAAAAATATAATCTTTAGCAAAATATTAGAGACATTATCGATTATATTTCACTTAATTTTATTATCGATAGCCAAAGTTTATTTTTTCAGCAAAACAAGCGACATAAACTCCAAATATTTTTCAGTTGTTTCGCCATAAAATACACCTGCTACTTCTGCGCTAATCCGACACTAATCCCGCTGATAAATTATTTCATTTACTGTCGCATCCTTTATGATATTTATCTAGGAGATAACGGGCGATAATAAATCACTATTGCGGCCGACTTTTTCCCGCCGGTCAGATGACAAAGAGTACGACAACACCAAATTGTTGTCGTATAAAATGTTGGACGAGCAAATAAGTGTAAGATGAAAATGTTAAAATGTGTGACATTAAGAGGAGTAATAAGATGTTAGTAGCGTTAGGGCCGTTTAAGACGTGCAAATATTTGGGTTAGTTTTATGTCAATATTAAATTAAATTTTATTTGCTTTTCGATGTGTCGCGATGTATGAAAGAAGACGTTGTTATGTCGGGTTTCTTTTTGCAAAAAGAAACGAGAAAATAAAACGATTCAAGTTTGTCTACAATAATATTTTTGCTGGACGATCGATTTAATCGAGCGGCAACATCTTCTCTTTTGAGCCAAAACTTTAGTTGCACATGTAATTTATATTGTAAACCAATGGAATTTAAATAATAATCTCATTCATTTGCCATTTACCGCAATATATACCTGCCAATATTTGTTCGGTGATGAACAATTTCCAAAATCAATTTTCTTCGCTTGTTTAATGGAACGCGTAATAGTAATCGGAAAATGACCATTAATTTTCCACGCTCATAAATTATTTTGCCAAGACAGCAGGAAAATATGTGGCACGAATGAATTATATTAATTAATAATTTGGCGAATCCTGCAGAATTTTCGCCCAAAAGACGACGTAACCACAAATATAGTCCTGGCAAACGAATTAAATTTGTATCAACGATCCATCAAGACGAAACTTTATAAGGAACAAATTCTTGTTTATGAAAGGTGGATAAAGAAATTGGACGTCCTTTAAAAAAGCAAAAGTCCTAACATTTGTTGTTGTTATTATTATTATTGTCGGTCTTTATCCTGTCCCGCACGACACTGATACGTTGACATTTTTATATCGATTCGAATGAAAAATTTTCCATTTGAAAGTCCATTTTTCTTAAAAGGAAATCGCCAAAAAGTAACGCGAAACAGTTCATCTTGCAAAAAGGAAGTTACCGTATAACAATTTTTAACATATGATGTATGTATACCACGTGTACACAAATAAATATAAGACCACAAAATGTGTGTGCATAGCTTTTTGTTTCGTGGCTCAATCTGGACCAAACCGATATTATTGTATTCAGAATGACAAATTGCATCGATTTAGTGCAAAAAAGAGTTTGATAAATTTAAAAAATAATTGCAAATAATTGAAATTTCACCGACAGATATCTCAGATCACCTTAAGAGGCTAAATATACCTTAACGGCACCCATCATAGCTCCTTGGTTTATCATCCGAATTTCACAAATATGGCATCTTCGTAAAGTAGACAAAAGAACGAAGTTTTTGTCGTAATCGTTTCTTTGATTCTTTGAGAATTGGCCGTTTGTAATATTTTAGGTCATGAATCAGGATTTTCATAAAAATGTCGCGTTCCAGTTCATTATCTGACATCGAAAGAGGGCAAATTATTGTCTACCATCGTATGGACTTAGTCAGCGATACGTTGCAACGGCTATAAATTGTTTCAAAAACCCTCCTGCAACATTTCTTGAAAAATCCTAATAAATTTTCGAACGCGACCATCGAACAAAACAGCATTTCCAACACCATGTTAAGGGCTAATTACTTCAAAATAATTGAGCCACTACCAATTATTAAAACTTTTTTCTCCAGTGATCTAATATTTCTGTATCAGTGCAATTTCAACAATTTGCAATGTTTTCTGATATACTTATTAGAAAATGATTGAAAATTGCTTTAATTAGATGCATTTTGTCATTCTGAATCGAATAATATTGATTCGGTTCAGATTGAGCCACGAAAGAAAAAGTTATACGCAAACATGTAGTGGTCTTATATCTATGTGTCACACCATATTTAAATGTGAGAATGTGGCAGTTGATTTCCCTCGCACCACAAACCTGACTATATTCAATTGAAATCAATATTTAATTCAAAATTCGTAATCATTTTCTATATAGACACGCATTTAATTGAAATTGAAAATTGCATTAGAACAAAATGATACGACAGCGAAAACGTAGACTTTCGTGTTTAACTAGCAAATTCAATCACGTTATGTTGCATTATGGAACTTTCGGTCGTTCGAATGAATTTGATGAATTTTATCGAAAAATTGATAAAATTCATGAAATTTTCCGTAGAAAATCACTTGAAAAATAATTCGACCCTTACTAATACCAGGGTCACGCTGCCAATCCATTTTATTTTTCTTATCATTATGCTGCTGACCCAGTAGCATTAGTAGGCATTCGAATGCGAAAAGAAGTATAAGAGAAACTCAACTTATTACTATTAACGTTCACTATCAATCAAAGCCAATTCGATATGATTTATATCTTTCGCTTGGCTGGGATTTTCTATGGGAACGACTTGACATATATTTTAAGTTTAAATGTATACGATAAAGTTCGAGATTTTATTAAGATTTGGCTAATGGCTTTGACCAAAGTGGAGCTGGGAAAGACTTTCGAAAAAGCGAAATGAAAGGAGAAACACGTCCTCAGTTTCGCCATACTTCTTCTTCTCCTTCTTTTTCAACTTTTTTTCTTGTGCTTTTAATATTTTCTCCCCGAACGAAAAATAAAAACGAATAATGTATTATAACTACGAGTCAGTTTTAATGCATGCACTTTAATAGTACTTGTATGAAATATAGGACTCTCAGCATTTTATCCAAGGTGTTAGTTAGACATTCCTTTTTTTAAATTAAATCCAATGAGTGCTATTATCAAAAAAGGATGGAAATAAATGGAACGAGATGTGAGGTTTATTTCTAATACTTTCATCTAGAAATATAAATCGCATTGTCTCCTTTCTATAACGTTGGCAGCATTGTAGCTACAATAGTTTATAGCTGACAATTTACAATTCAACTTTTTTTTTGCACCCTTTTTTTAGGGTGCGGGAATCCTAAGGAAAAATGAGTCGAGCCCATTCAATTTCTAGCAAAGCTTGCGATTGGAGACATATTTAAAAAGCAACAATAAAACTTATAAAATATGTTATCTTTGCAAAACAGTTTTTTCTGCAAACTAGATTACCAACTTTGAGATGATGTCAATTCATGCTCTGCCTATACATACTTGCGCCATTTTTTCTAACTTTATATATTAATGACGGAACAATAAGAATAAATAAATTGCTACCCAACACGTTTTATGACTACTTTACAGCAATTCACTTCGCTCCTAATTCTAATAAAATTGCAATAAAGTTGGACATTATTTAGTTGTTCGAGGACATTTTATTATCTACCGGTTTATTTTGCAATTTGACGGAATGAAAATACTTTAGGATCGTTTCGCAAATTTGATCTTTTTATTTTTGATTCGCTGTAAGGGAAAATTGGGTCTCGTAGTAAAACAAGTACAATTTGCATTTGAACGTCGTCCGGGGCGAAGATAAATCAAAAAGTTTCCTTAAATTAAACAATTTTCTAATTAAAAACAAAAAAATAATGGACGAGAAGAATAAGACCAAACTTTTGTGATTAATTATTTTTATAACCGTGAAGTTTATGAGGAAAGACGTGCAATAACTTCTTCTAGCAGGTCACGTCGTTTGCATTGCGGAATATTTGCTTATATAAATAACGATGAATAACCAAAAACAGTAAAAGAATTCAAATTTCGCTTTCGTTTAAGAGCTAATAAATAAAGAAGACCCGAAGTGGAACACTTTTGCAAATTGAATCGAACGTGCGAATTTCGGGTTGATGATTATTTGAAACGCCTGCCGCCCTATTATATTCTTTTGCTCGTTGCCCTACATATAAGTATACTTAAAGTTCAAGTAATAAACTTAATAATAAAAAGCTTTTTAATTCGTGCCATTAGTCTAAGTAAATTTAATAACAATGCGAATGACGTTGAATCGCCTCTTACAATTAGAGAATTCTAACCCAGTTTTTGCGAGACGGACTTTATTTGTAACGGAAAATAAAGAACCGACGGAAAACCGTGAAACAAAATTAAAACGAACAAACAAAAAGGTTTATTTAACGACGATGATGATGATAATACCGAATTTACCATCGAATGGAAAGTATAAATAGAGCCCCGTAATGCAATTTCAATTAGCGAAATTTTCCTTTTCGCATAAAACAATCCACGGGATTGAGAAAACAAAAGAGGGGGCGCGAGAATGAAAGGGAAAGTAGAATTGAAACAATAAAACAAAGTGAAACTTTATTTAAGCCCTCACTAACAAAAAACGAAGAAGAATATCATAAAAGGCTGAGGAATTTCCTCGTTTTGTTTTGCTAAGCCAAACGCATACCCTTAAAAGGCATTATGTTCCTCTTTCTTTGCTAAGCGAGAAAACCATTTCTACGTAGCATTTTACGTATCGAATAAATGCGAATGGAGCTTAAGATATTTCCTCAACAATTTCGTATACACTCGCAGAATTTTTCTTCTTTTCATATTTATTTAAACAAGAAATATATATAAAAGAGATGTATAGAACACGGTTTTCGTTTAATATATTGACGAACCTATTGGATGAGGGAAACGGGCGAAAGAAACTCTAAAATCAGTAATTTTCGTAGAATTCGGTTATTTTATTTTTTATTCAATTCGACTTTATTTAACTTCATAAATATTTTACAAAGTCAATAAACTGAATCATTTCATTTGAACGCAAAAAATGGGAATCCAAATTTGTATTTTATTTATTTAATCAACAGATTAAAGCAAGGGAGAATTAAAATTATCAAATTGCAACATTCGTATTTGACGAGTTAAGTTAGTTTAAAATATTTTTATTATTTATGAAAGCTTTTATCTCTTCGCTCCGACACTTTATTCAATATTGAAATAGATTTATTTGTTCTTATTAAAGCATCTCGCAACAATTGGTACTCATAAAACAATAAGCATTAATCTCTCAAACGTCGTTTCCGGGAGCAATTCCGGTATTTCTCTTATTTGCAATATCGCCAATAATAAATGGAAATGTTTTACATTAGAAGAGGGAAGATACATAAAGATATTATGGAATAGTTTGAGTATTCTTTTATAGTTGAGGAAACGTTAATAAATTGCATGGCCATTATTAAAAGGTTAGGTCGAGTTGTTATACTACCCATCAATGGCTAATAGAAATATATAATTCCTTGAATGATGACTTGCTGAAGACTTCGCATTAGGGTTAAAGGCAACTTTTTTATAAAACCATGAAAAGTCTTTTAGGTCGAATTCATGTCAATATTTTATTTCTTTCGCAATTTTGAAACTACAGAATGTAATATAAGGAATGGATAATATTTGCAACTTCCATAATCAAAAGAATCTTTTATGATTTAATGATTTTTTGCAATACTTTACTTTTAGATATTGTTTCTCAATTTTTACTTTTCTTCTTTTTACTTTCACAAAAGGAAAATAAGTCAAGAAATCTTCAACAATTTCAATGTTGGCGTAATACAAGAAAAGTTGCTCTATTTGAATTGGTCAACTTGATGTTACTGCAATCAGTACGAAATTTTTAAAATTAGTACGTCACTTCGAAATCATTTCCAAAGGGTAGTAACTAATTGATTGAGTGCTTATTAATTCAACGTTAAAGTTCGTAAGTTTGACAGGAAATACTATTTCTAATTAATCGATGCTGTTCAATCGAAGAAGTTCTATTTTTGGTTATAATAATTGTTTGTCGTACAATTGAAAACTAGTTCGCATTGGTGTTTTGAGCGTATTGGAAAACTGTACGTAAACTAAATTAACCGACACGTGTCCGTACGAAACTGATTCGATACAAGCACGAGGTAGGAGGCTAACATCAATGGAACTTCGTAAATGTTTAATAATACACGACCCGAAACTTCATACAGTAACATGCATGTGTAAGTGCACGTTGAAATTCTATTAGGACCCATGTAAATTGCATTTTCGCACTAGAAGACATTGGGTAGAAGTGCTGTAAATGCAACTTTTGCAATTTGCCGAATGAATAAAATTATAATGGATGATCGTAAAATGGAAAACGCGATCTTCCTCCAACTCGTACCAACCATCTAACTAAGTCTAATCTTTGATTACACCTTATTTTCTTGCATAAATGCAATGTGACCATAAGAGAATTTGATTTAACTCTATGAACTCTGATGCACAATGAGTCAATTAATGATTGGGTTTCGCATAAGTTGGCAACATTTCCTAAATATTACCTTTTTAACGCTTTAAGCTAATTGGATATTTAAAACGAGAATAGTTTTAAAATTTTCTATTGTGCACAATGCAATGTGGTTTGATTATTTAAAACGGTGATTATATTGTGTATTGCCAACTTTGAACAAATTTTCAATATCACTTATTGAGTAACTGTGCATCAATTGATAAGAGTTTGAACATCCCGCCACATGCGTGGCGCCATTGAATTGTGTTTATGTCAAGTGACAGCATCAAGATTTTAGATTATTTGCCTTGTTGCCATTACATTTTTATAAAGTAAACAATGAACGTGGCGGTAAATTCAAGTTCTCCTCGATTTTTTTCGATTACATTAAATCTATATTTAATAACAAATTATTATTTCCCTTATAACTAACGCAGGTAACGTGTTAACTTTTGATTAATTTTAATTAGATCTGTAGCATCGAATCCATTGTTGCCACTACTATGTAACCAAAACTTAGCAAACGGATGAACAGGTGAGAATTTAATTAATAGATAGAGGGATCGAATTTAAAATGGCGCCATATATAATTTGTCTATGCTACCATTTAAATAACAGCTGCTGCTACCAATTTGCCTTCTAGCAAAATGAATTGATGCCTAAAACAACAGTCTTCGGTCGCTATTGTTGTTGTTGCATTTGATAAACTGAAATAAATAAAGGTCATAGACCCAAACTGGAACTTTAACTCAAACGCGACCCTTCGAACGTTATAAATTATCATCATCTTTATATCACTACAATAGCAACCCACCGAAACGTGGCAAAGAATGAAAAAAAGATTGGAATGGTTAAAGCTATACAGAGAAAATGATCGCTGAAAATGTTATTTGTGGCGCCATTTATAACGTTTATGTCGATTTATTGTTATTATTATTGCCGTAATATTAATGCGATTATATTTATTAATATCTCCAACTAATAAATACCGGATTTTGTGATACAACCGAAAGCGCTTTTTATTTTAAATATATTTGCGATTTATATTATTAGCACTACAGTTTAAAATTAATCTCTAACGTATTACATTATAATCTAGTTTAATTGGATTAAATAGGCACGCATGCAAGTATTTATATAACAATACACGTGTGCGCGAATCGTTGTGCAATTTGCTAAATAAACTTGATGTTTAATCGCAAAACATCGTGGCGCAAATTGTTGAATTTACAATCGTCGACAATCAAAGCGATTCCTCTTGCAGATGTAACAACGATATGAAACTTTCATTCGAACAGAACAATCAACTTTCGAATTTAATAAAATGATTGGAATCGAACTCGATTAGGGAGAGTAAACAAAAAAAAACGACGGTGCCGACATGAAGTTAAATTGGAAACCGTATAGACGCCGGATCCTTTGATATGAATTAATTAAATTTAATAGAAAGTTTGCAAAAAAAGAAAACATAAAATGAGCAAAAAGAACAGCTCTTAGGGGATGTATTTACGTCTTTCCTATGTTATTTTATATAACGCTACCTATAAAAATTGTAATTAAATCTAGCTTTTATAAACACAATGATTAAACTTAAATAATAATTACTGTGAAGGATTACAGAATGCAACATCGACGAATTAATCGCATGGATTTTAACGTTAATTGATCGTCATCGTTTCCTTCCACATACCGCTTCCTTCATTCAATATTCAATAGGTGCCGTTTAATTGTTAACATGATTACTTCAGCAAGCACAAATACTTAATGAGAAGGGAGGAAAAGACGACAAAGAAAAGGAAACGAGACTCTAGCAGCAGAAGACGGTTAATTACGCTTTTTAATTAAAAATTAATTCTTCCTCCAGAGATTCTTTAATTTCGCATACTAGGTGATCAGGAAATGCTCCACTATTACACCATGAACCAATTAAAGAATGATTTTCTTCACATAAATTGTCAACCCTTCTCCATGTACTATTCTAGTTTGACTTTGAGTCAGTTGTGCCAAGCTATGAGAAAAAAGTCAGTAATTCACACAGTATTTATGTTTGGTAACTGAAATAAGTGTAAAATTGATCGCCCAGTACAATAATAGGACATTGTGCCTGTTTAAAACAGGAAAGCATAATAATAACGAACAAGTGAAAGTGAAAAATTAATTAAGAGTGCTTCAGGATTGGAAATTAATTTATTCTTCTTTGTACCAACGACCGAAAAAAACAAGTAATTGTTTTATGTCTGACTCCATTGTCGATAGACGTCATATTTACATTTCCGTTTTTTATTTTGTTTTTGACTGCTGTTGTTTTTGTGGCACACAATAAGCTGTTAGCCGCACAAGAAGGGAAAAAAAAGATTATTGTTAATCGTAATTAAATTTTTGCCTTTCGGCGTTCATTTCCTATTCGAAAATGCAAAAAGAAATTAACTTGCCAGTTGAGAAAAGGTTATTTTTAAAGTAAAGCGATTTAACTCGTGTTGCGCGTTCCGATTCATTTAACATCTTAGTCCCGAATGATATTTAGCTCGATCATTCTTTTCAAACTTTTAATTCACCTCACTTTTATATTTCTCATTTGAAACCAGCTTGAAAGACCGAAAGCGCGAAGGACGAACAGCATTATTCAGTCGAAAGTAGAATAATATTCAATTACCAAATTACCTTTGAAATGCAACCAGCTATTCAATGCTTTTGCCCAACAGCAATGCGAATGAAACGAATGAAAAGGGTGCGCTGGACGAAAAGGAAAAAGAAAGCTCGCTTTTGAAATATATTTTATTCAGTGCGAAATAATATTTGGCATGAAATGCGAGAATTGCAAAGGATCATTTAAATCCATTCCAAATGGAAATGGGTTATTGTATCAATTGCAAGTACTTCTATAGATACTTAATTTAATAGGAGGATAAAGTAACAAGCTTCATTAACCGACAGAAAAGTTTATCCAAGTTTTTCTTTTCTTCGTGCAGTTGTCTATAGAAATAAAGAAATGATAAAATACTACGTTTCGTTGTGTATAGGTATCAATCTTTATTCCCTCTTGTGTCAGATGTATATCCCACCACGTGTATCACCGCGCCACCGTTGGTCAATTTAGGAAGAAGAAAATATTTATGACAGTGAAAGGATGAAAGTATTGGTATTACCGTCACGGAAAGTAGTTTTCCTCGATTATTTTCGTTTGGGTTGCCTTATAGATTTGTCTTACGCTTTTAGAGTGATAACTTCTTTCTCCACTTTGCAGAAATGATCTAAATTTATGTATCTCGTATGTATATCATCGATTTGTATCGACTCGAATAAAATATATTTATCCATGTAACCTTGTAATAATGGCAAAAGGTAAACATTTCTCGTTCGGTGTAAGCGATATTTGAGTTTCTCCCTTTTTTTTCCGCGAACCTCCGTCACGCACATTCACTGTGACATCTGCGAATAAAACACACCGACAGAACGAAGTGAATCTGTTTTTGCGCGAAGAAACGGCATTAGAATGGAAATTGAGGGGGAGCATCGCATCGAACAACGATATTTCCTTTCCATTGGAATTGATCTTACATTAATCACCGTTTCTTTTCCTTTTTCAGGTTGAAAGGTATTTCTTTCCTTTAGCGTATTCTCTTTCTTTTTTCGGTATTTCGGATTTTCATCGTGCGCTTTTCACTTTAAAAAATATTACAACTCTGTACCCGTAATAATAGTAATAATATGACGGATTAAAAGGTTGTGCAAACGTGGAATTTGCGCAAAAGCGCGAAGACAGTTTCGCCGTCTGTTTATTTATTTTTTGTCCGTAAGCTTCCTCATCTGCGTTCCGTAGCTTGTTAAATCGTAAAATATTTACCGAACAGAATAAATATGCATAACGTTAGTAGTGATAATAATGAGTATGACGTGTTTCATGTTTCGGCCGTTTCTGTTTTCGGTGCCGGTACACGGTGCACGTGTTCATATAAAATTTATACGACAAGCTGACCCATATTACCATTGCAATTGGTAACATTTGGATAATCAGCCTTAAGGCAAATACTTCATCTTTTTGATCGTTGATTTCGAACGATGAGCTTTATTTATTTCAGTCATTAACAAACACTGCGTGTAGGCGATTTTTCGATTGTCAATCATCATCATTATTTATTGTCGTAATATCGACGAGATAATCTGAATGCGACCCAATTTCTATCATTTTTTAAATATAATATTCCATCGTTTCCACATTTATTTCTTTTTTTCCCTATTCGTGCAGTACGATAATGTAAAATATCATAGAAGTGTGTGCTGTTTCCTATTGAAACGGAATAAACGTCAATCATCGTTTGGGAGAAATAAAACGATTTTTTATTCGCGCGAGTTTATCGAAAGCTCTCTCCTCGGCGAATGCAAAAATCATATTTCATTTTCAACTGTGAGCATTATTATTATTGTAAATTAGTGACTGTTAGTAATTTAACTAATAACTAATTCAAGTTTATCGCAATTACAACCCGAAAAGTTTCTCTAATATATGAACGTGAACACACTTTGACAAGGGTATAATAATAATAGGATACAGTTAAATACATTTCCAGCGCGTATATCTTTTATTCGATTAACAAACGCAATTACACGGTATTCCATTAATTAGACCTCCGACCATAATAATATTAATTAGCCAAAATTTAGAAAATTTACTAATTCGAAGAATTCCAAATCGATTGCGATTCGATATTGACGAAATTCCTTGGTGTCAGTTAGTTGTGGAATTCCCAAAAGTATTCCCCGAGATCCTTCCTTCCTTTGCTCCCATATGAGTGTGTCCGTGCTTCAGATGTTCATATTTTAAGTAAAATAACGACCCACGAGTATAATGTATACACATCTATCTTACCCTGCACAATAATCCCTCGGGGTCTATTCTTTCTCATAAAAAGATAATTCAATAAAAATTTGTACAATTTTCAACAGTGTTATTTATCGCCTTCGATTATCGGATTTATTCTTGTCCTTGGCAACGAATTGAGTTCCTTCTTTTAGTGCGCAAAGGCCCAAAAATTGAAGCATAAGTTTGTTGTACCACACGTGAAAAAGTGGAATAGGTTTAAAACGTAAATAATTAGAAAATCTCACGTAAAACTGCAATAATACAATTTTTATTTGCTTGCTTAACAAATGCGATATGTATGAGGGGGCAGCCAAAACAAAAGACTTGTAGGCAAGTCAGTTGATAATTGTTCTCCGCCATTCGGTGCATTTGCTTCACACTTTCCCTGCTCAGTTTGTCAAGTGGCGTTAATGGAAAATTACTTCAATGGACACAGAATTTTAATTAGCAACGTGCCAACATCAAATCCTGTTTCCTCTTTAAGAAAACAGCGACTGACCGTTGTTTCGGAGAGTTTATGTCAATGGGATTTTAAACCAGGAGCAAACCAAGAACGCGCTCCTAACGAAATCAAAGTTCAAACAATGAGGACTAGCTTTTTCGACATCAAAGCAGTCGCTCACGTTGAATTTGTTCCTCGGGGTTGAAGCTATTGCATGAAGTAGTGAGAATTGTGGCTATTGGGCGACTGAATGCTTCATCTTGGCAACGAGCCACTTCACGCAGCGTTGAAAATCAAACAGTTTTTGGCGAAAGACAGTACGACCACGCTTCCTTAGCCCCCTTTACTTGTCTGACCTACCTCCCTTCGACTTCTTCTTCACCGGAATGAAAATAATCCAACCAGAAATTTATTAGTTCAGAGGAGTATAGACAATGTTTCAAACAGGAGAAAAACCCTTGGACAAATGTACATTATCTAGTGGACAGCATTTTGAAGGAGATTAATATTCTAAAGATGCTTCTCTAAATTAAAAAAAGGTCACATAAACAGTTCTATTTCTCTTGGTGTAAACATTCAGTTTAGTGCGCTAAGATTTTTTTCGAATTAGTCGTAATTTTGGACAAAAATAAATATTGTTGTTCCATTACATTGTGAAGCACAAAGTTAAACAGTAATAACTTAAATGTTAATTCGACAAAACAACGATAAATTAAATAGTAATTCGTGAGGAAAGTAGGAAACTAAGGAACAGTTAGTTTGTTACTCTTTGGATTTTGCATTCAAAAAATATTGAAGTGAAGAAAATAATAAACTTATTTGTGAGTACCATTTCTTTTTATACTTTGTCATATCTGTAAGAAGCCTCTTGTGAAAGTGATTCGCCCAGCTTTCCATAACATCCGATGAAATTTTATCCCATTCGTTTGGAGATGAGTGTTTCAAGTATCGTTTTGCTTCTTAGGGTTTGCTTTTTAATTGCCCTTTCCAAGTGATGATTTGGATTTATATCCGACCTCTGGCACGATCTTTGAATGCAATTTGGGCAGCTATATAATAACCAAAGGGATACATTTAATGTTTTATATTTTGAGCCATTATCTTGGCATAATTAATGAAATATGTATTTAATATTCCACTTCTCAGTTATTTGGAAATTTTCTTTTATAATGCTGAAATATTTTTATTGATTAGTTTGAGATACCTTTTCTTGATGCTTTTTTATTCGGAAAAAATGACATTTTTCAGTGTTCCAATGGCTTATTTTTTCCTAATAGAACGACGATATGAGAAAGTGGATATAATTTTATATGCGCTTATTTATTTTCAAAAATCTAATTGCATTTTCCATGAAACCAATTATGAAAGAAAGCAGCGAACATTAATTGCAAGCAATCACTCAATATATACGTTAATTAATATGCAAAAATTTCGCGTCCCTCATCACGCTATATAATCGTAGTTACCGTGTTCCATTTACGAAATGTTACTTTAAAATCGTTTCCGAACTTCGAAATTACTTTCTGCGAGTTTAAATTTTCGTTTAACGATTAAAAACTTTGAAACTTTATTCAAAGCTTTCGATAACGCTCTATCCCCTACACACCCCTCCCATTCTGTTCCATTGTCACTCAATTAAATAGAAAATAAATCAATTTGCAAGGAAATATTGTGTTAACCCATTACTTTCTTTTGTGCTCCTTACTTTTTCGCCTGTTGGGCTATTAGTATTACAAAAAAAAAGACAGAAAAGCTAAAACATTTTTAATTATTCATTAAAATTTCATGGACAATTTGCAATTTTTGGCAGCGTTTCTTTGAATTTCCAATTGCAAAACTTCCTTCGTAATAAACGGTTGTATAAACGAGAAATAATTTATCTATTCTTCATTATACTACCGAAGCGATACAAATGGCACGGAACTTAATCTTTTTTAACAATATACAATAATTTCAAAGAAATTCCATTTGAAGGTAGATATAGCAAAAAAAATCCATTTCCGCTTTCGTTCAAACAGACTTAAATGCAGGAATGCACATAATTTAATTTAAAACAAACAGTTAAAAAGAGAATCGGATAATAATACGTTCGTGACTAAAGTATTATCGTTTGGGATATAAACAAATCGAGGCAAGAGAATTTTCTTTGGCTGGCAAAAAGAAGTTTATTCTCTTGTAGGAAATAAAGCTCCACAAAAAAATACAAATGATAAAAAAAACATTTCATTTGAAATTGTATAGCTGTAGCCAGATAGAATGAAGCGAATAAAAAAAGCGCAAAAAATCTCATCTTGTTTTAATGATGATGATAGTGAGAGCTTTAAAAACGAAAACGAAGCGCTATTACGTTTAAGAAAAACCGTATAAAACAACGACGATTACTGCGAGTTCCATCCACTTCCGGTTTAACATTTCGCCCCTTATCCATTTCAAATAATAATGATAATGCGAATATGAGAGGGATAAAGAGAGAAAAAGATTGTTTAAGGACGTTTGTTTCATAGAAAATGCAAATTTTAAGAGCGTTCTCGCATTTATACAATAAGAGCATCTTTTTCTCCGTTCAAAAATAAAATGATTATTGTCATAAAACCATCCTGCTGTTATTACCATCATTATCTGTTATCCTTTGTTTTAATCGTTGTTATCGCTTTGATCGCCTACCAGAAGCTCTTCGTTAATTAAAATCCACACAAATGATTGGAAGAAATTAATTTGAAATTGATTGAAACCAAAGGAATAACCGATAAACATAAAAGTTTATTTTATTAAACCATGCTTATAATTAAACTCGTTTTAATTGTTGCTCATTACAAATTCAAAAGAGCCTCAACTCAATTTATTGATAAACTTGTTATTCTACAGCATGTGTCGGCTTCAGACGAATTACCGTTCATGGTACTTTCTGTGTTACTAAAGAAACGTTACGAAAAAGCTCACGTTCGTGC
This sequence comes from Hololepta plana, assembly GCA_963695495.1. Taxonomy (NCBI): domain Eukaryota; kingdom Metazoa; phylum Arthropoda; class Insecta; order Coleoptera; family Histeridae; genus Hololepta; species Hololepta plana. The sequence continues at coordinate 4,155,760 of OY968832.1, read as the reverse complement.
CACGAAAAAGGAAAGTTTATTAATGTCGCCAACGTAGAAAAAGAAAAGAAGCAGCGAAATAATCTACCACCTTTGTCTCTACGGGGCGACAGAATGGATGAAAAAAAAAGAATAAATGTAGAGGAATATAACATATGTGTCTACCAACCGAAGCCACAATAATAAAAACGGTTTCTTTTTATATTTCGCGTGCGGAGTCGAGAAAAGATTCCCTTCTTTGCAATATTTTCCTTTTAAAACGAAAGTAGGGGAATAATATTGAAATTTATACACAAATATTGTTATTTATCATAGATTCGCCTAAATATGTTATTCGAAATGTGGCAACTTGTGATATACAGAGCGTTTTGATAAAGCTCACATCGAACGAAGTCACGTTTCTAATTATTATGCACTGTCATAAACAAACCAAATTGTTTCGATTTCTTGTTATCAATTTGCTACGAAATTATAAACTTTTGCTTTTTAATTCAACAATTAAACACTCGTTGCTGTTCGCACTGTACCGTTACATATTTCGCATGTATAAACTCTTCGTTTGCAAAGGATAGAAGCATAAATAGGGTGACGCAAGAATATAATAATAACTTTCCCATTTAATTTTCTTCTTTTTCCTTGCTTGATATATGTTTGTCGAAACAGAATTATGAAAATGTAAATCTAAATTCCTTTTTTCTTCGTCTCTTTCGTTTATTTTATGCTCCAGAAGAGGAAGATGGGAGGGAATAAGAACAAAATGTCAAGTTATAATTTTTAAAAATAAAACGAATTTAATAGGAATAACAATGTTAGTGGAATATAATAACGATGACAAGAAATACAAATTTCCAGTCAGGAAGGTAATCGGTGAACCATAATGTGTACTAATACAAAATAATAATAATATACCATTTAGAAAACAGCCAGTTCTGTTAAGGGTTTTCTTCGACCGTAACTCTTTTCAAACCACAATTATTATTATTACTATCGTCATGGGTTTCAAAAAGGATTTCGGTATAATTGTTTCGTACGATAGAATTCTAAAGTGAGTTTTGGCAAGCTGGATATTTACAATGCAAAATGTTCGCTCTATAGGGAATTACGGAAATATGGTTGCTGCAAGTGCATTTTTAATATCGTGATTGCATATTGCGATTTATTTTGCATGTACGCTTTGCACCAGTGCTGTATTGGTTAGTATTTTGCAGCATTAGCATATTTTCTTACTTTCCTATAGCTCCTTTTGTGGCAATCAATTGATATCGTGCTGCAGAAAAATATCGGCGAATTTAGTTAGCTGAAACAATTAGAGAAAAGGAAATGCAGCATGTGAAGAGCATTGGATGAAGTTAATTGCTGTCAATTCTTGGCCTTTTAAATCCAGTAGAATTAGCAAAGACACTTTGAATTTGAATTCTTTTTATCATATAGGAAGCATTACCTGATTGCACAATTCTAAATGATTCCTATAATAATCTAAGTTGATTAGTCGAATCACTTTGAAAGGAGATTGTTGAGCTCTTAAATTTTCTGGTTTTTAACTGATATCGCATAACATCGAAAACTCAACGAGTGTAATCCTTTGAGCATGTGAAGAGCATTGGATGAAGTTGATTACTGTCAATTCTTGGCCTTTTAAATTCAGTAGAATTAGCAAAGACAGTTTGAATTTGAATTCTTTTTATCATATAGGAAGCATTACCTGATTGCACAATTCTAAATGATTCCTATAATAATCTAAGTTGATTAGTCAAATGACTTAGAGAGGAGATTTTTTAGATCATAATTTTTGTGGTTTCAAATTGATATCACATAACATCCAAAAATCAACCAGTTTGATTTGTTGGGGCACTTACAAAGATTGATCCATTGAGCATGTGAAACCATTTGTCATTGGAAGAACTTGTTAGTATCAGTTATTAATGTTCAAAACAGAATATAATTAGCAGAGATACTTTGAACTTTAATTCCTTTGGGCATGTACAGATCACTAAACCCCAAGGCCGTTTTCCTAACTGCGGCTTGCGTCTGATTTGTCCATGATCGTTCCTTCCAAGTGTTTATTTTATTGTCGATCGACGTTCTTGCAAATCATCGTGCAATTATTGTGAATGTTCTTATTATTGTTTAAGTAATCGCTCGTAAAATAGTTAACAATAATATTGATTACTTTATTGACGGTCAGACACTTTCAATCGTAGTCGTTGTCGGTTTAATAATAAATTAATTGGATCCAGTCAAAAAGCGATCAATAACAACGCGCTATTATTTGTGACATCAAAAACAATTATGACTTTGGAAGACCAATTCGTGCTCTTCGCGAAATTTGGCGACACCAAATCGGATGGTAAGAGTATAACGTTAACGCAATGCGACAAATGGTTGAAACAAGCGAAGATAATCGATGGAAAAAAGGTGACGACAACCGATACCGGTATAAGTTTCAATAAATTCAAGTACAAAGCATCTCGACCCTTGTTTCGGCGTGATCGCGTCAAATGCTCAACGTTTTTAGATCAAAGACTATAACGTATCCAGATTTCGTTAAGTACATCGAGGAGCTGGCCAAAGAGAAGAAAGTGGATCCGGAGGAATTCAAATCGATGCTAAGTGGTTGCGGCATTCCAGGCATGACCAATGTCACTGTATGTTTCCTAATTACAATATCATTCGAGCAGACAGTCCAAAGTCAAACATCAATTTGAGCGAGACAATCTAATTGGTCGTGACACTTAGAATTTTCATTCCTTTGACCATGTGAAAGTCATTTGTGATAGAACTCTTCTGAATTACTTACAAATACGTTAGTGTACATGGTATTAATTTTCGTAATCGAAAGTGAAGCATATTTGATTTTAGATCTAAATTATGAATTTAAAATATTCAATTTGATTAGATGAGACGCTCATAAAGGAAATCTCATTAAACACTTAAAGTGATTGTATGATTCTTAATAAGTGTATAACATGCTCTAGAAGAAATTAATGAATTTAATAATAATTAAATATAATTAACCCAGTAACTTGGATGTTTAATTCCTTCGAGCATGTGGAAAGCATTATTAATTGGACGATTAATGATAATTTATCAGTGTCCGTTATTAATGTTCGTAATCAAATGATAGAAAAGATGAGGAAATCCTCTTTAGCATGGCATTTGTACGTTTTAACATATGGTGTGACCCATGAATACAAGACCACTTCATTTTTGAGCATAACTTTTGTTGTTGATATTTTGTTTTTTTTATAAAAACATATTTAAATTTGCATTATCTAGATGCGTTTTACATGATAAATTGAAAGATGTCAGTGCAATTCGATTGATTCGAAAAGACAATTATGCGCAAAACTGTAATGGTGTAACATGCTCTAGAAGTAATTAAAAAATTTCATTAGCAAATTTAAGGAACTGAGATACTTAGAACTTTACTTCCTTTGTGAATTAATGATTGCATCATTCTAAATAATTTAGATTAAGTACTCCAGTGTGTCTGTTCTTAGTTTTCTTAGTCGGTTGGATAGGTTAATGCATTTATTAGGGACATCCCTTTGAGCATGTAAAGAGTGTTAGCGATTAAATAATTATGAATGAATTACAAGCTCTAGAATCAATTAATATTTTTCGTTATCAAATCTAATCAGCAGCGAGAGTCCCTTTGAGCATGTAGCAGCATTAATGATTGGAGGATTCCGAATGACTTTCAATTATCCCAGTTTGTGTAAAACTCACTTTTGCTTATTTTCAATGCATGTTATGAATTTTAAAAAATTGCAATTTAATCACTTCAGACATTTTAATCCGACATCCCTTTGAGCATACCAGTAATCATAGTTTTCGAATACTTTTGAATGGGTCAAATATTCCAATGCCTAATTATAAATACAAAATGCATTTGTTACGAGGGCGGTTTGATATATAACTTGCTGCATACAGGGAATAAGAAAATATTTCGATGTAGTCATAAAGCTTCATCATTTTGAGTGACAAATTTAATTTTGCAAGTAATTCTGGCAATAGTAAGTTGCTTAAGAGTTCATTACAATTTAAGTGTTTCGAGAGATAAACAAAATGGATAGAATTGGAATTCGAAATGTTATTCAATTCTGCGCAGTTGGATGGGGAAACAGCGAAGGAAATCCATAAACAAATTCTGTCCACATTGGGTCACTCATGTTCTTCCTAGAAACCGTTTATCTTTGAGCGAACGAGTTTTAAACCAGTACAAAAAGCATTCCAAATGCATCATTTCCTAGAGGTGCAGAATGGCAGTCACGAGCAGTAATACACAGCAAGAAATGCTTCAGCAGAGGCTTAAGCCACTGAATTAGCTCCATCGCAGTAAGAATCTGCTCACGAAATTCCAAACATTTCTGGCCGAAAGAGATTTGCTCAAAGTAATAGTTGATAGAGAACGCAATTGACGCTTATGAAGTTCCTAAGAAATGCACTTCTGCGAAAGAATCAGAAAGCTTGAGGGACCCTGGCACAAGTGCTTTGGACTTCGGAAGGACCACGTTGGAAAATTAGATAGACGTTAGCACCGAAATTGATGTTTGCCATTTAAAATATATCAAAGCAAGTTATTTATCAAACCACCCTCGTAACTGTCTACCACTAATCAGTAAAAATCGTATAAATCACCAACAAAATGATTTTTAAGCAAGCGGTTGGCGGTGTCGTCGATCGTTTGACCCAAAAATAAAAGTTCGGCGGGAACCATAAAGGATTGAGCGGACAACAGTACGTGAGGGACACTAGGGTTGCTTTGGCAGCTACAGAGGTAAAGCACACGTACGATAAACCGCGTAAATGAAAACCAAAAGAAATGAACGACCAGTAGAAGAGACACGAAATGGAAATTTTGTAAATTGAAAGTAATTAAACCTTAACATAATCGAGAGCTTACAATTAATATAGGCGACATTCACACCCCTTATCTTTTCTCTTTTCTTGTGGTGGTACTTTATGAAGAGCGGTCATTGATCATGCGGAATACAATAATAAATAAACGGTGGCATTCATTTATCATACTCTCACTTTTGTTATTGCGCCGAAATTTTGCTGCCTGCTTGTCCTTTTTATATTTCTCCTTTTTCCCTAAAATTAATTAACGTTTCTGTTTTTCATAAATGTAACAAATGTACTGCGTGCATTAACAAGATTTACAAGGAAAAAAAGAGGAATTGATAAAAGTAGAAGAAAAGCGTGGCTGACTGTATTGTTCCTCCATTTATTTGAATGATTGATGATCTAGGCCCATTATTATTATTGTTATATCCCCTTTTATTTTCTTTCGAATCAAACTCGGTCTTAGCGTCAATAACGACTCCCTTCGTAAACATTCTTTGTGAAAGAAAACTTTGCAGGAGATGCTAATCTATTATTGTAATTCATTTTTTCCGTCTTTATATCCCCTAATTCTCAAGTCTACCTGAAAAATACCCATAAATTTGAATGGATTCGCTACGTAAAGCGTTTAAATGTTTACACACAGCATTATGACTAATGATAATATGAATTCTGAGTTGATTTTAACACAAGTTGCATTTTAAAAGTCACTATCGTACGTGTTCGTAGACACTTCGAATGAATATAATAATTTGCAGCAGACACGTAATCATGTTTGTGGATCCTTGTGCGAGGAAATTAATTTCTTCCTAATTATTTTCTACTACAGACTCTCACTTTATCGTTACATTATCATCATCGAAGTGTATAAGATGATCTTGTTTCTCATCTTGTTAGTTAAGTTAGTTTGTTCGCATTTTCAATTTTCGAGATGAAAATTTGTTAATAATTTAATAAACTCGACGAATGTAATTTCGTGAAAGAAGCACAAACAAACAAAACGTTGAAAGTTAACGTAGTGTTTGGAGAAGGAAAGTTACTCAATTAATTTAATGTCAGAATGAGAAAGTTTCTTGATTCGATTAAATAATCTTTTAATAACGAACAAAAATATTTCACAACATAAAAACAAGAAATTTTGCGTTCGTCCTGTATTAAAGCTTGAACGTCTTAATAATCTAAGAAATTATGATTATCATAAAAATGAGCATTAAGTAGGTAAACATGGAGGTGCTTTCAACTTGTTGCCCCTTTCTGTAATATTTCATTTCACCCTTTTACCACTTTTAAATTAAGGGGAAATTTACGGGACAATAATTCTTATTTTGCCCCTATTACCCCCTTTTAGGATTTTTGCTACTTAATTTTGTCAGGGGTTTCAAAACACATTACTTATTCCAAAATGGATTTACTTTCTCATTTGGTTTAAGTAATTATGTTAAGCACAGCAAAATTATTTTGTTTAGCGAAACCAGACTAATTCATTTTCTTTAAATTTGATTTAAAGTTTTTGTGGTGGATGCGCCAGGCATTGATATAATTACTAATACAAATGAATTAAAACGATTATCGAAACAATCAATGAAACGACCAAATCGAAAAAAAAAACAATAATTGCAAATAGTTTTTTATAGTTTCTTGCGTGCAATTTCTTTTTGTTCAAGAAAAGTTTAACTTTAACGTTTCGTAAAAAGAAATTGCGTTGCGCAAGTTTAAATCGCTTGTAAGTTTAGCCTTAACATGGGATTAATGAAGTAAAAGAAAAGGAGTAGAAAGTGGAACAAGAAGCTGGAAATTGTACAGTCCAAATGTAAAAGTACTTGTACTTAGTTGTAAAACAATTAGACTTAATGATAAACATTTAAAGAGATTTATTACGTCTTTAAGTTTGTCGTTAAAGTAAATGACATTTTCCAGTTTATTATTGCAGTTGCCTTTTTAAGATTAGAACTAATTTGCATATTCTATTTCTTTCGTGGACAAACTGTAACGTCTTTTTATTTCACTATTATGGATTGCACATTTTAGGTCCTATTCATATAGAATAAATTAAATACAATTTAAATCTTCCATAATTATAACGTGTTTAGTAATAAGCTCATTGTATAAAGTAATTGCAACTAAATATAGATGCTGAAGGTGATTTTTTCGAAAACCATTTCTTCTTATTAAAAATGCACTGTATGCGTTTCTATTGCTGCTTGTGCCATGACATTTCTGCAACAAAGTAATATGAAAACATTTAGATATATTGCTAATCAATGCGAGTGATGATGTAATTTATACTGATTTTTAATATTTTGCACTTCATTCAGATTTCATGTCTTTGGAGTTCACGTTATAGATTTTCACTAACATCTTTTTGATTAACAACAACTTAATAAAATCGTTAGAGACACACTAACATTTTAAAGGATCTTATTTTAAATCTTCGTCGATGAAGTTAAAAACTAAAGAGGTATCGGCCTGTTTCTTTATTGAAAAGTCGATTCTTCAAAACATTATCTAAAAACAACGAATTTTGTCTCTCTTTATATTTACAGATTTATTAAATTTCTTTTTCTGCTGGCTTCTAATAACGAATAAATTAACGAATACTTACTCAAACATAATAAAATTAAGAAACTTAATTCAAAAAAAGATTTGAATGCATGATTTTGAATTCAGTTTAAAGTAGGTTCAGCCCTATTTCCTACAGGACATTTCTTAAAACGAACGTTAAAATTGATTTTTGCGCTAATGAACGTTTACTCTTCTACGCCAAACAGCTTAATTAGGAATCGTAAGATTGCCATTAATTTCTCATGAATACTGTATAAAATATAAGAATCAATATGTGATTATTGGATGATGTACGATGATGATTGGATTATTATTTACGATTATAACGATGATGGGTCCTAATAATCTTGAGCGAAATTAATTTCGAATAATGCCCAAATGAAATTATTAACGAGCTAAAATTAGATGGAATAAGATAAGAGCGAGTAGATTTTGTGTTAATATAATAACATTGACGATAGAGTCCAATTTTATCTTAACACAGTTTGATATTAATTTCGTTAAATTAAGGGTAGCGCCGCTCGTACTACTTAGTTTAATTCAATGTGCCATCGATCTGACGAGATCTAATTATATGCCGACTTATTATTTTATCAAGAATCATCATCATCTTTAAAGTCTAGCTAAACCACAATCAAATTCGTTTCACTCGCAGATCATTCACATTGAATTAGATTTCACTGAGTTACATTACTTGGTAGTCAATAACTACCGTTCTTTTATACTGCCAATTTTTCTTTTCTTGTTTGGACAAAACACATATCGCTTTACATGAGACGAAAGTGCTTCGTAAAAGCAAGGGCAAGCCTGAAGGTGGATGGTTAGAAGAGTGGTGCGAAAAATGAGAGAGAAAGTTATTTCTCAACACGAGGCATGCGAGACTGATTGAATGAGATGAAGGCAATGTTATTATTAAGCGTGTACGTATATTGAGATGGTAGACGCGAAAAGAAAATATTTTGCAGTATATTGTTATAAGATAATTAACGTTTGTAAAAAAGGATTTTACAAAACGTAACGAATCGGTTTGGTAGATGGTTCTTCGTAATTAGTTGTCGTTGCTATGGTATGCGACGAGAGTTTACTGAAAGCGAATTATATTGTTTTAGGATTGTACAAATGCTAAGTTGGGTTATCTATACTTTTGTATAGGTTAGAATAAACCTCAAACTCCTCCAGCTCTTTAACATATAGATTACCCTTTTGCTTAATGCTTGCAATTTGTGAAAGAAATTTCTGTAATGTGCAATTACAACTGGACCAACTTGATATGATATTGGCAATTCAATTTGGAGATTAATAGACATGAAATTAACCAATAATTTCATATTGGCAATACGATATACTCTTACTAGGTATGTAATTTGCATTTTACTTTAATATTGACTAACTGATTGTCGATCCATGATAAGCGATGAAAACTGATGGAGAAGTGAATTATAATGTTTTAGGATTGTCGAAATGCAAAGTGAGGTTACTTTTACTTTTGTATAGGTTAGAATAAACCTCAAACTATTTCCATTTAACATAGAGAGATAGATTCTAACACTTTAACATATAGATTGCCCTTTCTGCTTAGTGCTTGCAATTTGCGAAAGAACTTGCTGTAATGTGCAATTACAACTGGACCAACTTGATATGATATTGGCAATTCAATTTGGAGGTTAATATGCATGAAATTAACCAATAATTTCATATTGGCAATACGATATACTCTTACTAGGTATGTAATTCGCATATTACTTTAATATTGACTAACTGATTGTCGATCCATGATAAGCGATGAAAACTGATGGAGAAGTGAATTATAATGTTTTAGGATTGTCGAAATGCAAAGTGAGGTTACTTTTACTTTTGTATAGGTTAGAATAAACCTCAAACTATTTCCATTTAACATAGAGAGATAGATTCTAACACTTTAACATATAGGTTGCCCTTTCTGCTTAGTGCTTGCAATTTGCGAAAGAACTTGCTGTAATGTGCAATTACAACTGGACCAACTTGATATGATATTGGCAATTCAATTTGGAGGTTAATATGCATGAAATTAACCAATAATTTCATATTGGCAATACGATATACTCTTACTATGTATGTAATTCGCATTTTACTTTAATATTGACTAACTGAGTGTCGATTTATGATCGCGTATCGAAAACTATTCGAGAAGTGAATTATGATGTTTTACGATAGTCGAAATGCAAAGTGAGATTACTTTTACTTTTGTATAGGTTAAAATAAACCTCAAACTATTTCCATTTAACAAAGAAATAAAAATTCTAACTCCTGGGCATATAAAGTAGTAATTTTGTTTTAGTGCCTGTAATTCACGAAAACATTTGCTGGGGCGTTTAGTGTACTTGACTTGGTAATTTAAATTTTTTTAATTCAGGTTTTTCTTTAAATTGACTTATTGAAAGAAGTTTGTTTGTCGCAAATTCGATTTGTATTGTATAAATTGGAATTACAGCTACGAAAAACGACCCAGAAAACAACATTTTGAATTTTTCTTCACAAATTAACATTTTCTTTACAAGTTTATATCCCAAAATGAGATACTTCCATCAAATTTTTAACCCATGCTTACGTTTTAAAGGTTGTCAGATGTTGTCTATTTCATATTAAATTACTTTTCCATCTTAAAAAATTATGTTAGCAAGATTAATTTTAAATTGTTGCTGCCTCTGCCTTCGTACCTTTTTAAAATTATATTATCATGAAAACATTCATCTAAATACTGTTAAGCTGACATTTTTTCCAACCCTCCGAGTTCAATAACCCGATTTAAATGCAAGAAAACCATATTATCATGAGCATGAATATTGCATCACGTTGTCCTGTTCCATTATATTTACATTTATTTAAATAAATTGCTCGTCCATTTTTATTTCTTGCAAATGAACATTACGTTTATCGTTTTCCCTTAAATTGTGAACCCTCTACATGCACATGTGTGTATGAAATGTATGCTAAGAAAAGTAAAGAAGGGCTCGACAATTTTATATAATGATAAAATTCCGAGCAATAAAATTTCGATGCTACTTCCTGTGGAACGATGTAAAACGAGGTCAAATGAATAATAGAGGCAATGTGGACGAGACCCTAACATTTAGATAGAGCGGAAAAAGGGCAATTCTTTTTCTTTAAGCCTACAGCCACTCATATACATAATCTTACTTATCCTTCCTTATTACGGATTTTCCAGTCCTATCTCTTGCATTTATGGTACGTACCAACGTGGATTTGAACAATGCCATCACGAAAAATCCACAACAATTCCAATTGGCCTTTTTGTAAGATTACCAAACTACAATTTATGTTTTAAATAATCTTTGCATTTTCTATTATATTATCAAGATATCTAAATTAGTTGAAGGCATTAATTTGCTTCCTTTCCCATTTTAAAGTTAAATAGCCATAATAGACGAAACAAAATATTTTTAAATATTGCTGTTACCTCATTTATTTATTTAAGAAACTAGAACTAGTTCATTACGTTTAGACTGTTTAAATTCAATTAAGTTCATTTTATTCGCAGAATAATGTGCTCGCATAATAAATATTTAGTCGTTTAAACATAATTATCAGACATAAACAACTATAAATTCGTTTTGTTTAAATTTAGTTGCAAGAATTTAAATTATTCACCATTTGCCTGTCTTTCTCTGTCTTGCTCTCCCTGTCTCTGTCGGTGTATATGTTAGTGTCTGTGCAATTATTTCAGTTATTTCAGTTTAAACTAAATAATTACAATTCGTCTTACATACGTAAGTGGATGTAATTAGGAGACGTATTAAGAATGCAATTAATATTCATGATGAAATGACTGCTTATTACTATTAATTAAGAATTAAGTATTCAATTAGAAATTCTATAAACGTAAAGCGAGATACAATTAATTTTCATTAGAATATTTGCACAGAGCGTTGCGAAATGTTTGTATAAAAATTCGAATAGAAACGAATCTAATTATGGTAAATGAAATTAACCGCTTTGGATGCATATCACTTGATGTTGTTGTGTTCTTTGTAACGTGGACATTCATAAATGTCGTCCGTGTTGTGTTGTAATAAAATAATTATTCCCTTTGATGTTAGGATGAACAAATTTTTCTTAATCCTGGACTTTTATCTAATAACACCGACACTGTCTAGTAAAATTGTCAGAATTAAAAGATAAAACGGTCATATGTGTACGTTCATGAATTAATTCAAAGAAGGGTCCATCTCATTCATTTCTTTTTGCTTGCTCGCAAAAAAGTTAAAGGTCATAATCAACATTATGGTGTAATAAATATTAATGTCTTCTATAAATAAAAAACCCACCATTCGAAATGTACCAAAAGTAGGTACATACAAACTATATGAAGCGATTCACGAGTGCTCACGAAAATCGTGCAAATAGAATTTGTGAGATTTATTTCTTAAATTTAAATATCCGTTACCGAAGTACAAGCGATGCGCTTAATTAGCAAAATTTAATCATTGCGAGAGCATAATTTTCTTTTTTATTTGCCAAAATAAAGCACACACGCAGAGAGGAAATGGGAGGATGAAAAGATCGATGCCTATTTACGTTTAAAGACCATACTTTAACAGTGAGTTATATTCTCCCGGGGGAGCTACGCGCCACGTTCCATCTTGACTCTGTAACATGTTAAATTTAACATGAAGAAGGGCATCCATTCTCCTCTACTTGTCTAACATTTATTTTCTCCTGTTTTTCTATTCTCTAATCTCACTTTATCACCACAATATTCCCCATTTCGGTCGCCACCATAAAGAGGCCCAAAACACTTTCGCCAGAATAAATTACGATAAAAACGAATTAATTTGTTTGGGTTAGTTACTGACATGCATAAATTATCTTGTTGTATATTACGTTTGGTTAGGATAAAGTGAAAGAAAAAAAAATACCTTCATTTTACTAGCATACTCCCAAATTAAAAGGTTTGCTAAATGCTCAGTGGGCATGTTTTTAAGAAATTGCCTCAAAGAATCTACTTGCTGTACTATGATATTGTTGGGCATTGACTTGAGAAAGCCCAAAACAAATAACAAATGGCATAAAACTTCGTCGAAGAACGACAAAGCATCCGACTTGCCATCTCTGAGATCTAACATTAAGATGCTGCCCTTTAATCACAACCGCCATTACAAATCAATGGTTTGCAAAACACCGAAGCACCATTGAAATTTGCCATTTATCGTTTGACAAATATTTTGATCTTTGCTTATGCCGTCTAGCTTTTATGCTACCATTCATCTCAGAGCAACAACATACACAACTAATTTCGATCGTACAATAAACCATATAAAGTATTACACCAATTAAATGTTATTCGACTTCAGCGGAGAATTGCACATTTGTTTGCATAATAGCTGAAAAAGTTTAAGAAAATTATATGATCTACGATTTGATATGAAGAGGCATGATACTATGTCAAAATGCTGATGACATACCTTAATTATCAAACCTTGGATTCAATAAATTCTACAACTTGGTGGCTAAGAATGCTTCAAAACCAACATGCTTTTGTATAAGATAATGCCGAAACATTTGCAGCAAGAGTAGTACTAGACAACTTTCAGCATGTTGGTATCAATATCTTACCAAAGCCATTAAGCACTTCGGCATTTTCTTCCTTTAAACATTCGTGAATCGAAAACCATTAAATTTTTCATGCCGCTCTTAAATTATAGCAAAATTCGTGGTGTCTTCAAGATGAGATACTACAAGAGCATATTGCATAAGCATGGTTATAGGCATAGATCCAATCTTAATTATTAAAGGGCAATTTTACTCAGTTGCTTCTTACGTTCAACTGTGTATATTTGCCAGAATTGAGTTTAAATTTCTCTATCACATAACATAAAACCGTGAACTGTCCAATGCCTCGCATATCAAATAACGCAAACAAAACTAAAACGCCTTACAACCGCATGTTATTAGCGTTTATATTTCTGTTTCTCTCTATTTCCATCCGTCTCGTGCCACTTGTTCCATTTAGATCAAAATAAATTGCCGTAATGTAACGAAAAATGATGCACAATTCTGATAGAATAATTGCCAAACATAATTTTTGCCAACATTCTCAGTACGGATAACAGACAAAAGGCATAGCCCGGAGCGCAACGAGATAAAATATGATGGGCGTTATCTTTATATACCTATAATAAACAACGTACGCTTTATCAAATACCTGCAAACGCTAAAACTTTCGAGGAATATATTATTAAGCGAATATCTATCTTTTGGCGGCGATGAAAAAATAAAATCGTGTAGGTACTAAGAACAAGTTAAAGTGCGTTGCTTCCACGAATCCCCGCAGAATTACGATTGCTTATAATAAAAAGTGGTATAATCGTAATGGCATAATGGAACGAAGAAATGTAGTACAAGCACCATCGAGAGTTTCATAGAAACCGAAATTTTCATTAAAGTCTATTCTAGATGCATGCATACATATTGCGACGTCTTCTAAACGTACCCCTGGCGAGGTAGTTTGAGAAACATAATTGCCAACACGTTTCGTGATTTTTCTTTTAATATATTTGCCGTCGCAAAAAGTGACATTTAGATTGCAATATTTCCAAGGAATTCTTCATCATTTCTTGATTGTTCCTTTCAACTCAAGAGTACGACTCGAAGAAGACATTTTGTTAACGTAATTGTAAATCGCGGATACAAGTGCTACTGTCAGATATATTTTTAGAATGTCAGAGTTTTATTATTATTATTCACCAAAGTAAGTTAGTTTCGTTGATTCTTACTACCGAGGGATCAAAGAATATTTAAAATTTCTTAACGATTAACCGATAAAATCATAAAAAAATTCTCTATTTCGTCGAATACTTTTCATTCTAAAGCACTTATAAGATTAATGTGCACAAAAAAAATATTGCTCCTTATAAATCATCAATATTAATTCTGCGATGATGGAGCGGAATCGCGGCACAAAGAAACCCGTTACAGAATAAACATCGAGGTCTAAGTAAAATATTATTATTAAAATTTATATAGAGCGTGTAACAATAAAAAAGAAAAGTATGTGGAAAAAAACCGTGCTGAGCAATTAAACGGGGAAGAAAATGTTCAAGCGGCCGTACAAAATTAATTCCCGCAAAAATATGCAAATAAAGTGTAATATAAACTGTTTAATAGGACGTGATGAAAAACAAAAAATGGGGCCGCTGGTGAAGAAACGACGATGAAATTAAGGGGAAAAAGTAATGTGACATCGTTGAGGTTTTTTCCAAAGGTAGGTCGGTCGTTGAAAAAAAATATAATCCTCCTTTTATTACTTTCATGCATGTGTAACAACATGGAATGTATGAAAAAAGAGCATGTGAAGCGGGAGGACGCATTGATTTTCTATTAAAAAAAAAAACGACTAGAATTTACGCTTGGGAATCCAAAATTTGCACAATATCGCGAATGAATTTTTTAGAGCAACTAAAAATTATAGCTGCGTACAAAACGACGGTTGTGTTGGATTTAATAAAACCGAAGTAATCGATTATATTTTCTTCTTACGATCGTTACGGATTCTTTAGAAAGTTTTCAACACTATCGAGTATCACCTAAGACTGATGAAAAAAAAACAAATTTAAAGTATATCGATAAAAGTCGTAGAACAGAAATAGATGGGGGAGTAAATAAGAGTCGGGAAACTTTTTAATAACGTAGATTCTGAAGCGGCGGCATTTAATTAATTTTTTCCAATTAATTAATAATCGATATATATACCGCTGTACATTTTCTCCAGCGTGTGCATTTTTTTTTCTCTTCGTGCAATGGCTTCTCCTTTATTTAATTAAAATATTGTTGTTAAAAGAAGAATCCACCAAAAGGTCCTAAGAAACAAAAGGGAAAAACGCGGAGAAAATCAATACGTTCAGCCTAACTGATATTATCACTTTAGCTTAATAGCGAGAAGTCTCTTCAGCACCGCAGAGAGTAAAATGGAATCGAGTACTGGAGAGAAGAAAAAATGGTAGAGGAAACAAAGACACAATTTTGTAAACTTTACCGTTTTAAAGTTAAGTCGTAGTTCTGGATTACGTCATTAGTTTATGTCAGTAAAGTTAAATTTGAGGTTCGGGTCACCCTCATCAAGTCTACTTAAATTAAACATGCTTCGGTAAACTTTTATCCCATCGGTTTTGTTTCAATCACGTTTCGGCTGTACAAGAAAAAAGGACAAAGATATAAAGGAAATGTCGTCCTTTAAACAAGAAGGCCAACGACTCCATGTATAATAGCAACTGAAGCTGTCTAAAATATACGTGGGTGGATCACAAAAAAATCGGAATTTTATAAATAAGCTCAGGGAAAGAACTTACTTTTCGACACAATCTCCGAACTTCTACTTGCGCCTCATCTTGGATTTATTGTCCGATTAAAGTCTCTTCTAAATGGCCCGAAGAAATGGTTGACCTGTTGGGGCTGTCTGGAAGATGTTCCAATGTTCTCCAATACATTTTTTCGATTCTTTTAGTTGTTAGACTTGCTGTATGCGTTCTTCTAACAACTTCACACTGCTGATGAAGGGAAAATTCTCTTTCTACACAATAAGAGTTGCACTTTCTGTAACAGTTGAAAATAGTTGGCAGCATTGTTTATTTGACGGCCATCAAGAAAATCACATTGGAAAATCCCACAAATATCCCAGCGATATTGTAACCTCTGAGACTTATATGCACATTCACATTTTCGACCTTCGTCCTCCAGGAAAAGCTTTGATCCAGTTTTACACTTGGATCATTGATAATGTCCAATCTCCAAAAATCACCAGTGAATTTGATTCGGTTTTGCACATTCACGGATGAACAATTTGATAATGATTTGTTGCGCCGAAGATGATTAAAACTTTTGGGAACATGTGATACTCTTAACTAAAGAAACGCACGGACGCATTATTTATCACACACACTATAATAGTTATCCAAATATTTCTTCGGTTCGAGTAACAGCAAAATTCCAATTCATTTTTGATCCAGCCACGTATAATAACAGTAGGAAAACTTGTAATTCAAATAACGTTAGAAAAAGAGTTAAAATTAAAATAAATTTTAACGAAATAAAAGTGTCTTTATTTTTTTATTCAATTTGATCGTGCCACATGGGCTGGCAAAAATAAAAACGATTCTATTACGCGTTTTGATACGGCAATCGATAAAATTGGGGACGAGTGGCAATAAGAAAATGTATTTTTTAAGGAAGGAGAAAAATTATGGAAATATTTTTCAGTTAATGGAAAATGGCTTATGTTGTAATTTAATGTGGAAAGTGGAAAGAAAATTTCGATGGAAAACCATTACGCGTCCCTTAAATTTAAAAGACATAATCTAATGCTGTTGGCATTGGGATTATTTGGTTTATATGTGTCCACCTTTGTGTTGGATTATTTACTCATAAAATATGAATGAAACGAATTATCCTCATTGATTGATTAATGATTGACCAGCGCATAATTACGTATGACTGATGAGAAGTGAATAAATATTGATTTATTTCATTGCTTTTTCTGATTATTTTGTTCAATATTAACCTAAACAAAAAATACTTTAAAATCAATTAAAATATCTATGATTTTACAAAACCGATTCGCAAATTCCCAGCAATTTCTTCAGTCGTCGATAATAGAAATCACTGAAGTCAGCACAATTAACATTCGCCAATAGCCACTTTCCCATCAGCAAGAAGAAATTGAATGCTTTTGCATTTCGAAGATCATTTGATGGAGCAAAATATTTTAGTTTCTGTTTTTGCAAATTATGTCAATGTTTCACATAAAGCTCAAAACCCATCAATAAATTAACAAAAACAATCAGTTTTACGAGTAGCAATTTTTAAAAATAAATTTTTCGAACGAAGCCAAATGAGGACCACCTCAAATTGCAAACATTTAAAACTAATTGGTGCTTTTTGAAATAATCCATTCTCAGCAAAAATGTGGGTGCCTTTAGAACATTAGCTCTAGAATGATATTTGAAAACTTAGTTGACGGTTCTTCAGAGCGCTTCCTCCAATTACTTCTTTCGGAAGATCGATGAACGAAGAAAAATAAATATCGAAAAGACTCCTTTTTGAAGGCACATTCAATTCGAAAAGAATAACAAAAGCCGCAGACGTGTAGAGAGTAGCAAAGACTTCTTCAGCCGATTGTTTAATTCAAAAACAAAACCGCATTTAATGAACGTTGCAGCTTTTAATCCGGTTCGTACGGCAATGGGAACAGTTTTCCTCCATCTTCAGATTACCTTCTGGCAATATTTACTTTATGCTGCCGTCTACCGTTCTGGTTTAATGAAATATTTACCTAAAAGTCAATTCCTTCGGAATAATAAAATAAATAGATGTTTGTTACGTTCGAGTAGAAGTAAAAAAGAGAATGAAAACAAGAAATAAACACACGTACAACAGCACGATATAATATTAAATTCTTTTCTATTGCTGGAGGAATTGCTTTCTTTGCAACGGACCAATAAATAATCCTATTGTTATATTTATGTGTGCAATATAAAAGCAAGCATTTGATCGATGTTTATCAAGTGAAACACGACGCTTCGACGATGTCCAATCTGCGAGAATACCGCATAAATCCTTATAACCGACATTAAGATTTTATCTTGGTCAGCTGCTGGAAAGGCAATACTAATTGGCGATTCATTATTTTGCTCCTATTTTGTTCTATTTCTTAAATAGTCGTAAATAATGGTATCCGTTTATAGGTTGCACTGGGACAAATTTTAAAAGGTTAGCTCACTTCCCAAAAAAAAAATCAAAACAGGAAATAAAATTTAATTAACCAAACAATGCGCGCCACGTAAATTGAATCCTTTATTAAAACGTTGTGTGTGTGCAAGCATTACGTAATATTATTACTATCATTTTAATACAAAGTAAGTGAAATTTTCATTAAGCTCGAATTATAAATACGGTAACATAATACAAAGCGGCACAGTTGGGTGTGTGTGTGTATAACATTTGCAGCACGTTTACCCTGCTCTATCTATCACTCTTTTTTGCATACTAGGGCACGACACGGATTACGTCATTAAATGTATCACATAAATTTAAAATTTACTGCTGTTCATTTTTCACCCAAATGAAAACCTCGTTCGATTGTCACACCTTTTTTAAATGGAAAACCAACAACAAAATAACAAACAAGCAAAAGCTTTAACCCCTTTATTTACGTTAGCCACTATTTTAGGTAATTCTTGCATGCCATGGGGGGAGTTTCGGTAAACAACCGAAGCAAAACAAAAATAAAATTTAAAAAGTAACATCGCACATTAAGTTTCTTCTTCAAAGCATTTCATAAAGAAGGCAGTTTTGCTACCAGACTGACACTAGTTTGGTTGCTAAATTTTCCAGTTGCTCCAAGTGGTCATTTAGAGGAAAAATCGATATTATGCTTTTTCTGAAACTATGAAGGTTAAAGCCACCATGGACTTTCAATCACTTCCAAACTGTTTTGCAAACAACGGAAAAGAATGCACAAGAAATTTTGATTAATCGAAAGCATGTTTTGGATCAGGAAGAAAACGCCCCTTGCAAGTTGCGTCCGCGAAGGAATCATAAAAGATGGCAATCGGACGTTATAAAGCTTCAGACTATGACATTCTGTTGAGTTGAGTTGTGCATGGTAATATATTTCTTGTTCCTGCTTTATCAAAATTGCATGAAGTTTCGAGTAATTGCAAACAAAATTATATCGCAACATTTCAATTGTGTTTTAAACTCGGAAAAGCATTAGCCATGATAATTCCAAATGATGAAATATGTTCATGGTGATGATCATAGAATAGAATCGCTTTAAGAACGGTCGTGAGAAAATGAATTTTAAGCAATGCTTCGAATATCAAGAACGTATCTGTTGTGCGTTATAGAAATTGATTAGAAAATTAAGCGATTTCAACTTGACCATGAGACTTTCAAGCACAATTTATCGTCATGTTCAGCTCGGCAATTAGATTCAAGTTAATGTCAAATAGAAGCATGATTTTATTTCAAAAGCTGATAGTCATCGTTTGGATGCATTCAAAATGTACTACTAATAAAAACAGTATCCTTTCGTTAAGTATTTGATTGATCCATGAGCATGAAAAGCTTATCTAAATTAGTACGGTCAGAGTCACTTTGAAGCCGCTCCAAAAAATATTTAAATGGTCCTAAAACTATCGCACTTATCGTGCAGACACAAAATGATGTTGTGCATATGAAATATTGCGTGTCCAAAAGAACCCCTGCTGTAGAACGAAACGAATTTATTTGCAACAATAACATTATAAAACCCCAATAATATTGGCTGAGGATGACAACAATTTATCATAATTTCAGTTCGCAAACTTACAATTTGCTTTGTATTCCGCAACATAACGCAACAATTGTCGATGTAGATTGAAATTGCAAATTCAGCATTAAACCAAGAAAAGATGTTGTAAGGAAATGCACGCACGGAACAATTTTCAGCTTTAAACCGCTTTCAACGGTTTATGATGATGACGGAAAAAAATAAAATGCCTTCTCCATAACGTTTTGTATGAAATATGTAAGTGGATATGGCAAAATAAAATAATAAAAATCGAAACGACTCCTATTTCACTTTGCGTGCCTTTCTCTCTCTCTCTCTCTCTCTCTGTTATACAAGTGAAAAATCAGAGACGAATTGCAATTTTCTAAAAGCGTGTTAGAAAAAACGAAAACGATTCGTTCATCGAGCAGCTTAAAGGCACAATATTCCTTGTATACGGGTATTCTTATAGAAATTGGTACGCTGAATAAGTAAGTCTTTCTCATTATTACACTCCAACAGACGAAGGTTTTCGAGCAATATTAATCGTAGGTGTAAAGTAAACATTATCGAGATTAAAGTTTAGAGAGCAACGGATGCGATGGAAATCGTTTACGATTTGACAGAGAGAAAATCGCGTTACGACCTTTTAATGTTTGGCAAGAGGTAAAAAGAAAATGAACGACAGTTTTTATGGCCCGAATTATATTAAATTATTTTACACGCTTTACCTCTGATATAAACGTCTGATATTATGCACAATGATACGACGTGCATACAACGATTTCCAAAATACATTGTAGTTTATATTAGTTTACAAATATTTACGTTTATTTAAATTTTAACCTTTTCCTATGGAGCGATCGTACGTTAGAGCTCGAATGCACCCGCAATAATGTCTATGCAAATTTGTTCTATTTATTACGAGTGTTATACGATTGTTACTGTATGTTAAAATGAAAAGAGAGGATAATCGGGATGTACTTCATATTTAAGCGTTTTACATAGTTAAAGCATTATACATTTTTTCTGTTTTTTTTTAATCATGAAAATTATATTTTATGTTAATTATCCTAAAGTGCACGAACATAATGCAGCGGTGATGATATGAATTATTCATTAATTCGAATTTATATTGAAATGCAAATTAGAATTTATTTCGATCATCGTTTCATACTAAAAATATTTTCACTCGTTTCGATAATAAACGGCATTTAAATCGCGACCATTAGGCTATATTATCGGTGGGATCTAACGCTGTATCTTTGTGTCAGGCATGTACAATTTAAAATGGAAATGCAAATGGACACAAAGGGACAATTTTATAAAATTATCGGGCTTTTTTTTTCTGTTTACTGGTAATTTATTCATGTTATGCTATTATACAGGCTGTACCAATACAATCAGGAGTGAAATATCTTCGCCATTTCATGCTACAAACAACTAGAAAGCGTTCTACTCTATATCGCAAATAATTGCGGCGACATTTGCCATTTTCCACTGCCTTCCAAATGAAATTTAATGCATATAAAGACGGAGAAAGTATAAGTTTTCAATATACCCGGATATGTGACATTGGAATGTGCCTTTAGCTCGTAATACTATCCAAAGTTAACGGTTTGGACATATTCCTCCCCGTCCGCTATTGGGACACCCTGTATATTAAAACAAGTGCTTTTTCAAAAATTCACCAAAATCAGTAGTATCACAAAACGGGATTGAACACATAAATGTAAAAATCAGAATTATTCCTTAGTTCTCACTTTAGAAGTAGTTTCGAAACCATTATTGCCTAATAGTAATCATTTTGGCAAAACAGCATAAATTTTATTGATTGTTAACCACTTTAATAATATGAAAATTAACCTCAAATTCATAGCATATATTTTATGGCGATGATATGTTTCTTTTGTAGTTTCTTATTTCTTTCACCTACAATTTGCTTCTGAAATTACGACTCCCTAGTACAACTGGAAATATGCATGCAACAATAAAAACGAATCTTTTGAGATAAGCACAAAAAATATTTAATGCAATGTGCATCACTGTTGCATGTTGTAGTCACTTGATGGAAGATTCAATTTTAAAATGAGACAATTTATCTCCAGCAGCTATTTGTGGTGTAACGCTTATATTTCTTCGTCGGGAATTCATCATTCTCCAACTCGTACATTTTTGTAAGATAACATTCGTTTGACGTATATACGCAGGTAGCACCGAAAGTTGCTGCAAACTATGATAATTAAACTAGGTTTTGAAGAAATATTCTTCTTATTGTTTTTCGAAACACTCTCCCTTCAACTCCACTACATTTATGCATGCGATAAAGTCAATCGTTCAACCAAGAAAGCCATTCTTCTTGAAATATCTGAAATACAAAGCTTTTGAAAGCTTCAATGGCTTCGTTTACATTAGTAAATTGCAAACCATGCAATTTATCTTTTAATCTACGAAAGAGGAAGAAATCGCATGTGTTCTGGTTTGAACTGTATTGCTGGGTGCTCCAATAATTCCAACTTGGATGCTTTTAAATAGTCCCTAGTTTCCGCAGCAATATGAGAAGGAGGCATTGTCATGGTGCAGAATTGTATTTACACCGAGGCCGTGTTTCGCGAACTTTTTCAAAAACTTTTTGCAAACCACAAATAATGTCATCGTAATCATAACAATGTACTTTTATGTTGTGATGCTTTTTTTTTCATAGCCACCTTGATCGTATTAGTTTGCAGAAAGTTTCGGTGCTACCTACGTATACGAAAATAGTTTTCATCATTAAATAAAATCCTTTAATAAATTTCGCTTGATAAATGTAATGGAGCTTAAATTTATTTAAAAGGAAAAACGAGGGCGAAATGATGATAGAATGGAGTGGAAAAAAAGAAAAGGAGTAAGAAAGAGAGTGGAAGAATGAGAGGAAAATAGAAGAAACGTATATTATACTATATGTTATGAAAATGTTTGTGTGCCCCATAGATATTATCTCCGTAGATATATTGTTATGGCTTGCCGTTTAATAATTTATTAATGCAGGTATAGGAGCACTATTGGAATCCTACGGGGCGTATACAAAAAATAGAGGGAATTGTTATGAATCTTTAACAATTTATTACGGAGCTATCGTACAGTAAAATACATTTCCCTCGCTCTACATTCGATACTGAAAAAAGAACGAGAGAAAGACAGTGTATGAAAAAAAGAATTTAGAAATGCCACGTTCGTAAATAATTGTAAACATAAAAACGTTTATTCGATATTTTTCTTATCATCGTCATTCGCAAAAGTTCAAATATTAGTTGAGAAATAAGTGGAAAATGTTGTAAAATGAAAATTACCCCATCTTCGATACTCTGTTCTGTATCGTATTATTATCAATGTTGATAATAAATAATATCGATTTAACCGTAAAGGAGTTAGAAAGAAGCATGTAATTTAATACCAAATAAATTTTATGCTTTGAAAGTGTTCTAATTAAATCTGTTTAATAAATATTAATTATTTCAATAGACAACGTTAAATTGGAGCAAAACCCGTAAAATATCTAATTAAACACCAACCTAATGCAATTTTAATGCAAGGCGCCTGCTAATTTTTCGGTTTTCATAAAATATTGTCTTTTCGCTTTTTCCATCCTTTTTCCAAGTGGAATTTTACATATTTACGCACAAAACACATTTTATAATACAGGGTTTAAATAAAAAATATCACAAGCTTTAAGGGGCGATAATATAGCCCAAGATAAGCAGAACAGTCTTAACAAACATGAATCCGGAAATGGATGGTTTCAAACATACTGACGATTATTCATTTTTGTGGCACATCTTCGAATTTCGCCTTCTTCATTCGCGAAACTTGCATTTTAGTGTGTAGTTAACAGAGGTTTTGTCATACATAGAGTTTGCAGTTGATATTAAGTCGTTTATGACAATTTTAGGAATTTTCGTGCTAATGGGAAATGCCAGAGAAGCTGAAACTGATCCCAATCGTCAGATTCCTTCAGTTCATCTTTTGAGAGAACACTTACACATAATTTTTAAAGCCAGCTGGGCAGGATCTGTACCATGATTTGCAAAATGACCAGATTGAAACCCTCTAGGTTTCTTTCTTTTCGGATATTTGAAGAGCTTAAGTTTTTGCTACGCTTGCAAATGACCTGCAGGAACTGAAGCAACGATTAGATCAAAGTTGCCACCGAATTCAAGCCAATGCTTGATTGCCAAAGATTTTCGAAAGAGTTCGAAGATCCTTGCGGCAAAAGTGTCGTGGTTGTCCTGAACATGTGTTACTTTTCCCTTGGTTTTTTCTTCATAGTTTACATTGTTTATACATAACTGTGACTAATATCAAAGTTACACAATGTTTCGTATCTCCGAAACCGTCTATTTTTGGACCCATGTTCAATAAGACTTTTCTACTTATGTTTGGCCATATTATCACCTATTAACGTTTGTGACACTTTTCCTCAACACCTTGTATATGCTCACGTGTAGGAGCCGTTTTAATAATAATATCCTGTACGTTAGCTTGTATGTGTATTAAAAGCTCTAATTGAAAGACACGGAAAATGTTAAAAGCTTTCGTTCAATAGATTGAAAAAGGGACCGTTAAGAATGCATTTTGTGCTGGCACTAATTCGAAAATCGTCTCCAATAAAACGTTTAATAAGTTGAAGAGTAATTCTCTCGCTTTGTGCTTATTTTTGGCCACGTTAAGAGCTTTTAAGTTTTCGACATTTGACAAACAGTATCAGTGTCACTAGCGAAGGAAAATCCAATAGTTCACTTCATAAAGATAATTTTTAATTTTCTTTATTCAATTTAAGCAGTAACTTTCATTCGATTAACGTACAATTGAATGTTTAAAACGAAGAAAAATCGTTGAATAATAATTCGATTATTAAGTTGATTAAGCAATTGAATTGGAACAATATGAATTAACGATTAACATTGACTAGATAATTTAAACATTCGTTATGTGATTCTCGAAAGCAGCAATCATACCGACAGATTAAGTTAAATTGTTTGCAATAGAAAAGACTCCGATAAAAATGAAACATGTATTTTACACAATTGAATACAAAAGCAGTTGCTCATCCTCCGATATTATGGCCAGTAGTTGTATAAAACGGCAAGGAAGGATATTATTAAACTGAAGCCAGAGCCACGTTTTCCCATTTAAAAACCGCAACCGCTCTCCCTCATTTACAGATACAGCAAACGTTAACAATAACACGAACCACAATGAGGCCTTCTCCTTCTATTTTTATTTTAAATTGTCCACTTTTTTTTTTTCCTTTGCAAGCGTTCTTGCTAAATTTCTGCTCTCGTATTTAATGCGCCTCAACACGTACGTATACACGTATCATGATGAAAAATAATAAAAGGAAACGTTCCTCAATTGGAAAACGTGTTTTCATTGTTTGCCGAAATCTATTGTTACGGTACGCATTGCCAAAACGGAAATCGAAATTTAATACTTTCTAGAGGGAACCCAACAAATTACGCCAACAGAAAATTACAATCGTTACACATACTGTGATAATAAAAATAGAGTCTCTCTTTTTTGCTAGTTTGTATGCTCGTAAATTTGCGAAAAAATGAGTGCAATTTCAACAATGTCTAACACTTACAATTTCTTTTTTAAAGAAATAAAAATGGACCGAGAGAGAATAGAATGAAAAAGTGAAACAATATTTCTGTGCCATAAAACACATAAAACGTTTGCAATGATCTTCTACGACGACGAAGAACATTTTGCCCGTGTTGCGACAAATATCACAATAGAATGTTGAAAACTACTGCCATCACACCAACCAAGCACAATGGAAAACCAAAAGAAAGAATTTATGAAAAATAATGCATCAATATATTGCATGATTAAAAAAAAATATAAACTAGTGAATTTTTTCATAAATCATAAATAATGGAATTCAAAAAGGTACATAACTTATCATTTCTTCTCTCGCTCATTTTTTAATGTTATTTGTGGCAAAAGCTTTCAAACTTTATTACAAGTTCGTTTGTATCGTGGCAAAAGTAAAAGATCCTATATGTATGCATGAGTCCCTGTGTGTGTGTGTACTTGTGATTTATTTGCTTTACATTATTCAATATCACTTTCGTTGGTGCCGTAGGGCAATTTCTGTAGCATCTTCTACCGTTATTACCAACCACTTCTATCTGCCACTACTACTAACTAATACTACCGTCTCCTCGTGCTTTAATGTAAAAGCTTTTAAACATTCTTTACAATCTGCGAATGGATTCTTTCTCACATACATATTTCCTATCTTTCCCTCTGTCTACCTCTTGCCTTTCCGTTTGCTCCTTTTGCGAAAATTACAAAGCAGAAAATGTTCACGATTTAATCGATTTTCCGGGAAATGGGATTCAAAAACGTTTATTCCCAAATTAGCAAGTGTTCTGTAATTATCTTAATTGCAAATTATAAAGGAACACGATTTAATTACAGGGTACGAGCCTAATTCTCTGAGCTCAAATTTTGAATGCGAATTTAAGAAAACAGTATTAAATAAGCGAAAAGAAAATCTGTTTTTGAGCTTGAAACTTGCAAAATGAGCTTTATCCTATGACATTTTGCTAATAGTATTAATTAAATGGTATCCATGATTGTTCAAACGTTTATGAAATCTTGAAACTCTTTTGAGCATTTCGCAGGGTATCCATCGCATTTCAGTACAAATTATAATAATTCATTTATAGCTTACAAGTTCTTTGAACAAAGTGCATATGCTTTGGGTATAAAGTAACCTCATCGCCAAACAAATTGCGTTTTGATGAATCAGTAACCACATATTATTCGAAGGTTTTCTGGATCAACACGATCTTTACGATTCATTAAGTTTCAATGCTCCCAATTTCTGACGCTATCAAACTATGATATATTCACCAAGTGGCTGATGGATCATCCTTGGCTAGGTTCCATTCTAAAATATCGACTTTTGCTTATTTAAAGAGGCAGAACTTTCGCCCATGAAACTTGCCCATTTGCCCATCAACATCATGTTTATGATTAAGACGCTTTTCCCCTGCACAGTTTCCTGTTCAAATTACAAATTAAAATTGTTCGTGACTTGTATAAAAATTAATGATGGCCAGTATCTACTACTTCCTTGGAGTTTACTACTTTTGAGAATCGACTATCATCGCACCGATTACTTTTATGACCTTAGCACAACGAAATGTGCTATAATGACGAAGCTAGCAAAAAAGATCTTCATTTTCTATTTTGCTGCTGCAAGAATCGAATACCCCATACTGTGTCCTCGAATGCACCGGATACTATTGAGCATCGAATAGGTTTCGATTCTGGCATCGAATGCGTTCATGGTTAATAAAAATGCTTCTTCTATTTAAGTGCTATATTTTCAAACAACAAAAATGCTTCTTCCAGTTTCATTTTTAAATCATAAACTCATGCTGTTCAAATGAAATTAATAATAACCTTTTTGTGGCGTTTTCTTGTACATAAACTTCAGCCGGTTTAGGATCATTAAACCAAAATAATTCAGAGACAATATTAATCCCCATTAATAACGTCGTCAGTAGTGCATGGAATTTACTGAAACCGAAAAACCGGCAAACGATTTTGCTTTTCTCTCTCTCTCTCTCGCTTTCTCCCTTTCTCTGGCTCTTCTAGCCTTTTTCTGCATTGATGTACATTATAGAATAATATATAATTCATGTTATTTTAACCGGAAATAATTATGATTCCATAAAGCAGAAATTCCAATTCGCCCTTTTTGTATGCTATTAATGGCACAGACTCGGCTCCATTCTATATATATGTATATACAGAGAGAGAGAGAGAGAGAGAGAGAGAGCTGAGATATGGATTCTCTACTATCGAGCTTTTCCTTCATCATTACCATCACACATAAACAAATGTTAAGTTAGTAAGATAGAAATGTGACAATATTTAATTTTATTTCATAAAAAACTAACATCGTATTTTTCTGAAAAATAAAATGTTATGTAAAAAAGGAAAAATAAAACTTTTGCTTATTGAAAATTACCCCTATTCGAAACGCTAACGTGTTATCGATCATAAATAATCGATTTAAGCGTGAAGAACTTAAAACGAAGCAGGCAAAATTATAAGTAAACTATGCATTGAAAGTACTCTGATTAAGTATGTGCTAATTAAATCTTCATCAAATATAAGATTTTAAATTAGAAATTTTTTACAAACGCAATTAGAATGAAGTATACAAATTATCTTGTATTATTTAACAAAGAGATAAGTTTCGCAAAAAGCGAAAGCGGAAAATGTTAATTAATATGTCGATATTAACATACCACAAGCCTCTTGTATAAAAACCCTAATTATATTTTATTATTCTAGTGTAAACAGGAATGCGAATTGAATTATTGCCTACAACTTAATTGTCGTCGGTTTTCTGGTCGACCGAATTCTACGAATACGTGCATGTGTTCACCTGAAATTGACATTTTTTAATTAGCATCGCAAATATACACATTTGCAACAAAACAATTATTCATTTGATAATAGCGACAATAATAATAATGGCTATCGAGCTTCTGCGTGGCCGTTTAATTAAGCTTAACCGCATTAACTAACTAGCGTCTAATTTGAACGTGCCAAATAATACGTCACGCAAAATAAATTCGCACAAATTTCGACACATCTAGAATTTGAAAAATTCTAATTTATCCAAAAGCAGACAGCGAGCTACAACAAGAAACAAGTTTCGCAAAATTACAAACATTTCAAAACGCTGTATTTTTTTAGAATAAAGGAACAAGTTTTGAGACTGGCTAGAAAGCAAAAAGCAAAATTTCGTAGTCGAAATCATTTTAGCTGCATCGCACTGTGTATATTGAGAAATTTATTTGAAATTGTAAAATTTAATTTTGTTTTATGTTGGCAATCAGAATTAAAGAAAATCTGGAGATGATTCCAAACTCTGAAACGCACACCTTTTAATAATTTGAATGCCGGGGTCAAACATATTGTTTAAATTGAAATTGATTAAAAATTTGCAGTTAAATTGCATTTCTCTTTGCAAATCACAGCTTCATTTAACCTCAATATTCGCTGAAAGCCTACAATAAAGTCCTGAGCGAGCTTATCTTCGAATATCAGTCAATATTCTGACTACATGAACTGGTAGTTTATGGTTAATTCGAATAGAATTTCTCCCCATTCCTTTTTTCTCCGCCCTTCGCATTCATTATTTACGTTTTATTGACCGCTTTCCGTCCACAACAACATAATTCCCTAATGACAATAAATGTGCCTGAGAAATAAACCAAATTAACTGCAGCAACTTTGTTACAATTCCAATATATTTTCCCAGCAGACTTCCTATTTTCTTTCTGCAATTAATTTTTCATAATACCTAGGATACTGCAATTCCATCATATAACAGTTTAACTTTAAGATAAAGTTTCATGTGCCACGTGCGTACAAATAGTAACGATGATTTACATTTCCATTATAAAGAGCGCGTCATATTTATTATTGCAAAATGTTTGCTTTGCAGTAATTAGTAGCGTACGTTAATAGTTTAAAAGTAAACTTTTTTCAGTGATAGTTTCTTGTTACAATTTGAAACGATTTAAATCCAATAAGAGTTTGAAATGAGTTTGTAAACTTTCGCGAATATAAGTGACAACAATTAGTTTCGGCGTGACATTGAAAGGCTGCAAAAGAAATCAATAAGTCCTTTGACGAATCCGGCAAATCGCATTCCTCTTAATCCGAAACTAATTCCCCTTTTCTCTGAAGTTATATCGATAATATCAGTCGAACCAAAAAAACATGAAAAGGAGTAGAAAAAACGAAGTAGAATTTGGTAAAGCAATCACCGAAAATAAATTATTTAATTCGCCATTGTTCCACATACCCAATCCCTTTTTATCTCTATCGCTGGTAACTGTACAGTATAATTGCGTTATGCTGGAAATACGTTTGAAAATTTAGCAACTTTCATTAGTTTGCCGAGCATGTAAAGCAATTAATTGCGAGCAAGTCGTTTCTTTTGCCGTCTTTAATTTTCTAGTCTCCAATAACAAGTGCAATAATAATGGATCTCTTCTCAAGCAAACGGAAATTTTATTATCAAAACTTCTTTTAGTTCGTTAAGCGTGTACGCTTTCCTTCCACTTCTTCGTGTTCTTCTTCGCCCGTTTCCCGTCCTTAATTTAACACGAGAATAGTAGCGGAATATGAGAAAGTTAATCGTTTTAACGAGTTAAAAGATGATAAAGTACACGGTCTAAATATAAAAGCGAATTTCCCTTTTCTTTCTTAATTAGCCCCCCCCCCCCCTTTTTAATATTCTTATTGCTTTCCTTTTGAATCCTTAATTACCTTTGTATAATTTTTTGTGCTGTTACAGGTAACGTTTTCGTAATTGCGGCAATCCTTCTGGAACGGAACCTACAGAACGTCGCCAACTATCTGATATTGTCGCTGGCCGTTGCCGACCTCCTCGTGGCTTGTTTGGTAATGCCTTTAGGTGCCGTATACGAGGTCAGCCACGAGTGGACCCTCGGGCCCGAACTCTGTGATATGTGGACGTCTAGCGACGTTCTTTGTTGTACAGCATCAATTTTACATTTGGTAGCAATAGCATTAGACAGGTTAGTTAATTGCAATTGTAAAAAATATAATTTTCTACATATAACATATGTTATAATTTAATTGTTCTTCGTATAATTGCTTTCGGTTTAAATTAAAAATATTAAAGAGAGTTAGAAGCTCCCTCGAAGGAAAACAATTCATGAATGTTTTCGATTGGCATAGTCCTAAAATAATGTTTTGTTATTCAAAGTGATTCAAAAAATAAATATGTTTCTTTATTATATTGTGTAATTTAGTTGGTTTACAAAATAATTGTATACATCACTCTAGTCAATTTCTTTTATTTTGTTACAACTTCAATCACTTCCACAATATTGACGAAGCATGAATTAAAGCTGATGTCCAAAAACACGCAATTAATTGTAAATCACCAGAAGTTTATGCTAACAGACAAAAACTATTATTTGCTATCATTTCTATAGATCATAACGAAATTGAATCAAAGCTGATGTTCAAAGAGTATTTCAATGTTATGTCCAATATGAACCCTCAAAATAATTTAGTAATAAAGTTAACATCGTAGGATTTTATTTAATCTGTATAGATCATAACGAAGCTGAATAAAAGTTTATGTCCAAATAAGCTTTCAAAGTTATATCTAATGCTCATTGCCAAGAAATGTCGCTAAAAAGCTAATAAACTAGGATTTCGGTTAACCTATAAAGATTCTGACGAAGCTGAATCAAAGTTGATGTCCAAAAAAGCTTTCAATATTATATCCCATGCAAATGTTCAAAAATATTTATTAATAACATTAATAAACCAAGATTTCATTTCACCCGTGTAGATAATAACTAAGCTGGATCAAAGTTGATGTCCAAAAATACTTCAAAGTTATATCCAATGCAAATGGTCAAAAAAAGTTATTAATAAAATTAATAAAGCAAGAATTCATTTAACCAGTATAGATCATAACTAAGCTGGATCAAAGTTGATGTCCAAAAAGTATTCTAAAATTATGTCCAATATAAGTGGTTAAAAAATTTAGTAATAGAGTTAATATAGCAGGATTTTATTAACGTCTATAGATCATAACGAAGCTGAATAAAAGGTGATGACCAAATAAGCGTTCAAAGTTATATCCAATGCAAATCATGAGGTTTTATGTAGCCAGTATAGATTATACTGAAACTCAATCAAAGTTGATGTCCAAAAATAGTTTCAAAGTTATATCCAATGCAAATCGTCAACAGTTTTTATTAACAAAGTTAAAAAACTGCGATTTCATTTAACAAGTATAGATCATAACGAAACTGAATCAAAGTCATTGTCCAAAAAACCTTTCAAAGTTATATCTAATGCAAGTCATGAGGTTTCATTTAGCCAGTATAGATCATACTGAAACTCAATCAAAGTTGATGTCCAAAAATAGTTTCAAAGTTATATCCAATGCAAATCGTCAACAGTGTTTATTAACAAAGTTAAAAAACTGCGATTTCATTTAACAAGTATAGATCATAACGAAACTGAATCAAAGTCATTGTCCAAAAAACCTTTCAAAGTTATATCTAATGCAAGTCATGAGGTTTCATTTAGCCAGTATAGATCATACTGAAACTCAATCAAAGTTGATGTCCAAAAATAGTTTCAAAGTTATATCCAATGCAAATCGTCAACAGTGTTTATTAACAAAGTTAAAAAACTGCGATTTCATTTAACAAGTATAGATCATAACGAAACTGAATCAAAGTCATTGTCCAAAAAACCTTTCAAAGTTATATCTAATGCAAGTCATGAGGTTTCATTTAGCCAGTATAGATCATACTGAAACTCAATCAAAGTTGATGTCCAAAAATAGTTTCAAAGTTATATCCAATGCAAATCGTCAACAGTGTTTATTAACAAAGTTAAAAAACTGCGATTTCATTTAACAAGTATAGATCATAACGAAACTGAATCAAAGTCATTGTCCAAAAAACCTTTCAAAGTTATATCTAATGCAAGTCATGAGGTTTCATTTAGCCAGTATAGATCATACTGAAACTCAATCAAAGTTGTTGTCCAAAAATAGTTTCAAAGTTATATCCAATGCAAATCGTCAACAGTGTTTATTAACAAAGTTAAAAAACTGCGATTTCATTTAACAAGTATAGATCATAACGAAACTGAATCAAAGTCATTGTCCAAAAAACCTTTCAAAGTTATATCTAATGCAAGTCATGAGGTTTCATTTAGCCAGTATAGATCATACTGAAACTCAATCAAAGTTGTTGTCCAAAAATAGTTTCAAAGTTATATCCAATGCAAATCGTCAACAGTGTTTATTAACAAAGTTAAAAAACTGCGATTTCATTTAACAAGTATAGATCATAACGAAACTGAATCAAAGTCATTGTCCAAAAAACCTTTCAAAGTTATATCTAATGCAAGTCATGAGGTTTCATTTAGCCAGTATAGATCATACTGAAACTCAATCAAAGTTGTTGTCCAAAAATAGTTTCAAAGTTATATCCAATGCAAATCGTCAACAGTGTATATTAACAAAGTTAAAAAACTGCGATTTCATTTAACAAGTATAGATCATAACGAAACTGAATCAAAGTCATTGTCCAAAAAACCTTTCACTGTTATATCAAATGCAAGTCAAGAGGTTTCATTTAGCCAGTATAGATCATACTGAAACTCAATCAAAGTTGTTGTCCAAAAATAGTTTCAAAGTTATATCCAATGCAAATCGTCAACAGTGTATATTAACAAAGTTAAAAAACTGCGATTTCATTTAACAAGTATAGATCATAACGAAACTGAATCAAAGTCATTGTCCAAAAAACCTTTCAAAGTTATATCAAATGCAAGTCATGAGGTTTCATTTAGCCAGTATAGATCATACTGAAACTCAATCAAAGTTGATGTCCAAAAATAGTTTCAAAGTTATATCCAATGCAAATCGTCAACAGTTTTTATTAACAAAGTTAAAAAACTGCGATTTCATTTAACAAGTATAGATCATAACGAAACTGAATCAAAGTCATTGTCCAAAAAACCTTTCAAAGTTATATCAAATGCAAGTCATGAGGTTTCATTTAGCCAGTATAGATCATACTGAAACTCAATCAAAGTTGTTGTCCAAAAATAGTTTCAAAGTTATATACAATGCAAATCGTCAAGAAATTTTATTCATAAAGTTAATAAACCAGAATTTCGGCTAACCAATATAAGATCATAACGAACCAAAATGTCTTTCAAAATTATATCCAATGCAAATCTTTTTAATCTGTCTAGACCTCAGTGGGGCACGAGTCAAAGGTGTTCTCCAAAAGGTCTTTCAACTATTAAATGTAAATCGTCAGCCTTTGCTAACAGAATAAAAGAACCTGTATAAATCAAAGATACGTTTCAACGTTATATTGATTGCAAATAGCCACAAGCTTTGTCAGCAGAAAAAAATTGAAATTAATTCCTACAAATTTTATAGATCATAAATGAACGTGAATCAAGTTACTTTAACACTATAAAAGACTTGTACTTCATTAGGAGTGCATAAATCGGAGCGAAGCCTGAATCAAAGATGATCCAGAAGTCATTATGGCGAATACAAATCTCCAAGAGCACAAGCTGCCACTTATACTTCATTAAAGCTGTTTAGCAATTTAATATTATGTTTAACAACCAAATAAGTCTTTGGAGTGAAGAAAACTTCGACCATCTTTAATAAAACAAGTTTTAATGAGCGAAAGTAAACTTGATCGTAATAATACCTGAACGGTATAACAAGTTTTGAATTACCGAAAAGATTTAATCATATACGCGAAATTACTGATTAGTTATTTAAACAATTTAGACGGAGGGATTCGGTGTTCGTCGCTGGTAGGATTTGCCGAAACATGAGGAGATGAAAAAAGCGAACATTAATTTGCGTTACAAACTAGAATTAATGGGATTAACATAGTGAAAGAAAATCTATTTGGAATTATTAGAACGGAATACAATTGAATCTCGATCGAATAACTGAGACGCAAGAGGCGAAACAAAAAAGAGATATTCAGAAAGATTGCGATTAATTTAGAATTCAAATGGAATTTTATATTTTCGCGTTAGAAACAGATAAATAATTTTCATTGGAATTTATGTTGTTTCGTTCAAAGGAAAATTAGTTTAAGAAAAATCCCTGCACAGATTTAGTCGTACGTTACAGCAATTTAAAATAGGAACCCAAGAAAAATTGCTTTCTCATTCGAACGGGATTAATATTGAACAAATCCTATTTAGATTGTACGATAGTAAAAGTTACGGGGGTTATTGAAATTAAATCCGTAACATGAATTCGTATGTCCTTATATACAGCATATTCGTGGCGTTTGAGGGAAAAAAGGGGCGAGCGGCATTTTGGGAGCTTTTGACCAGATTACAAACCGAGAGAAACGTTCGGCTAAAATTCTAATTGATTTGGTACAATCAAATATGTTCATCCTTCTACAATGGTCTTACAATATTCTTATCGAGATTTCGTTCTTGTCGGCAAAACGTTTTAAATTTACTTCAGTGTTAACGATAAACGAATTTGAGCAGAAAAATGATTATAAAATTCCGAACAAAGTTTAATTGATATCGCTTGGTTTGTTAGTAATTGCACATTTTGGACATTTTCAATTTCCGCTCATTTCCGCTCATTTACGCCTATCTCGTTTTATAATATTCTCTTTTGTTGCGTCAATGATAATTGATAATTACAAATACATGTTCGCAGTTTCGCATTCTATAAAGCGGGCGTTTTAATGCATATTTAAAATGATTAAATTAGCATGTTCTTTTTTTTTTCTGTCAAGAGCACATTTAAAATTTCCCAGAGATTAGCATCGTTTTATATACCGTGAAAATCAATTAATTTAATTGTAGAGAATCTTTTCCCACGTAAAGCACAAATTAACGTTATTTGAGTTTATTTCCGTACCTCTATTATCGATTTGAACCTCACAGTGACAATGTTATCTTGCTGAAAATACACAATTATTTGCAAATTAATTTATCTGCTTAAATTTGTTTGTATTTTAATTAGCAAATTAACCCTTTGCGGATGAATTCTATCGAGATAAACTGAAATAATTTTTTTTTATATTTGTAATGCAGGAATATCCCAATAACTCTAAAAATTATAGGTTAGACTCCGAATACTATTAATCGCAGTGTGAATAATAAACAGTTTTGTTTGTAAAATAGCGAAAAGTATTTGTAGAATCGGTTTTATTTATTTACTGTGCTATGCATTAAGAAAACTAACGCGAAAAGCAAATTTTAGGTTGCCTCCTAATATAAATTATGATAGAAAATCGTAGAAAATAAATAATGAACTATGTTGAAAAATTAAATAAAAATGCACATTTGAAAATGAAATTGAATATTAAAATAATAAAAAAATTAACTTGGAAAAATTTGAATAATCTCACCATTTTAGGTTAAACCTAACCTTTCAATACGGCTCGTATGCAAAGGGAATAAAAGACGTTTGTAAATTGAGTTCTACTTGTTTGCCAAAATCTGCATTTTTAAACACGTTGCAATTTGAGGAAAATTTAAATTTTTGTTGTAATCTTTTGTGATTTTAATTATTCTCCAAAGTTTAGGTTATACCTAGCCTTGATAATATAAATCAGCCAATTATGGTAAACGAATAATGAATCATAATATATTTTTGCAAAATCCAACAGCAACATTTTAGAATTAAATTGAATATTAACATAAAAAATATTGTAACTTGGTAAAGTTTTAATTATTATGAAAATTTAAGGTTAAACCTAACCTCCTAACACAACATAGTATTACTGTATAAAAAAAACTTGTCTATTTTTTTAATATTGGCAATTAGCAACCGTTAGCATCAGAATAATTAATAAAGTTAAATTTGGGCAAATCGAGAAAGTTAAACAATCGTGATCAGTACAAAAACTTTTAATTAAATCTAATTATTATATTAGGTGTACAACTTTGCCCGTGTCGTTTTTTCCCAAATTCAAGACTTTATTGTAAAAAACTGCTTATTCATTTATTATTCAAAGTATTGTCCATCGCTGGCCACTACTTTCGCCCATCTTTCGGGCAGAGTACGAATCCCGTGTTGAAAATACTTGTCATCTTTTGATGCGATCCACGAATCGATCCAATTTATTGCTTCTTCATACAACAAGAAGTGCTGGTGAGCCAGGCCGTGTGTCATTGATCGGAACAAGTGATAGTCAGAGGGAGCAACGCTTGGAGAATCCAGCGGGTGGGGTAGGACGTCCTATTTCAACGTTTGCAAGTATGTTTAGACCACTTTAGCAACATGAGGTCGAGCATTATCATGCTGCAAAATCACTTTATCGTGTCTCTCGTTGCATTGCGGCCGTTTGTCTGTCAATACGCGGCACCAACACATTAATTGCATTCGATAACGATCTCCTGTGACTCCTTCAGCCTGTTTTAACAGCTTATAATAGGCTACGCGGAGCTGGTCCTACCAAAAACAGAGCATGCACTTGGAGCCGCTAAAATTCTGTTTGGCCGTCGACATGGAAGCATGGCCGGGATGTTCCCATGATTTTCTTCACTTGGGGTTATTGTAATGGATCCACTTTTCATCGTAGCAGAAATCCCATCCGTCGTTGCCTTTTAAGCAACTGTTGACAAGCAAACAAACGCCATTCAACATGTCTCGATTTCAACTTGTACAACACCCAATTTCGTTGATACCAATTAATTGCCAAGTCTTTGAGGCGCTTCGAAATTGCTTATTGAGTCACTCCCAATGATCGTGCCAATGCTTCGTGACTTTGACACGAGTCATCATCAAGTAATGCCTGCAATTTTGCATTTTCTCTCTTCTACGTCTGCCTTCGACGTGAAAATCACCGTTCGTGAAAGGTTGAAACCAGCCGCAACACGATCATTCACTAATAGCGGCCTCACCGTAAGCATCTGAGAGCATTCGATGAGCCTTCAGTCGCCGATTTCTTCATATTGAAGAAGAAAATGAAAACTTGCCGCAAATGACGAGAATTTGGCTCGTAAACTGACATTTTCAATCGGGAATAACGTTCTGATGCAGACACAAATCGATTATTGTGTATGTGGTGTTTTGTTGACAGATGTCCAAAGTTATTTTATTTATTTCGACCGATACTTACCGCTAAAACCATTTGTAAGAATACGGTGGGAGCAAAGTTGTACACCAATATTTTATGCGATGTTGCATAAAACAAAGAAACATGTACGTTTTCTCAGGGAATAATTTACGTTCTTTATTAACTGAAATTTAAACGTCAAAGTTAAGTACAAACTACAATTTGAACTTTTACCATGTTGCAGGTACTGGGCAGTAACGAACATTGACTACATACACCATCGCACGGCGAAACGGATCGGCATAATGATCCTGATCGTGTGGTGCGTCGCGTTCCTCGTGTGCATAGCGCCGTTACTCGGCTGGAAGGATCCCGGCTGGAGTGCGCGCATCAACGACAAGAAGTGCATCGTCAGCCAGGACATCGGCTACCAGATATTCGCGACGGCCTCCTCCTTCTACCTGCCGCTGATGGTCATCCTCATCCTCTATTGGCGCATATTCCAAACGGCGCGGAAACGCATCCGTCGCCGTCAGATCGTCACGAATGCGACGCAACAGGCGAACAAGAATCCCGCGGCGGGCGGCATCGCCGGCGGTTTGGCCGCGGCGAGCGGTACCGGCGGCATAGCCGCCGCCGTCGTCACGATCATCGGCCGACCGCTGCCGACCATCTCGGAGACGACGACGGCGTTCACGACGGTCTCCTCGAACAACACCAGTCCGGAGAAGACGTCGTTCGCGAACGGTCTGGACGATCCGCCGACGACGACGGACGGCGGCGGCGGCGGCACCTATCAGACGCCGCAGTATCCGATCAAGCGGAAGCTGAAAGACTCGGCGGACTCGAAGCGCGAACGGAAGGCGGCGAAAACGCTGGCGATCATCACCGGCGCGTTCGTCATCTGTTGGCTGCCGTTCTTCATGATGGCCATCCTGCTGCCGATCTACAAGGACATGTTCAAAGAGTACATCATCTCGTTGTTCTTATGGTTAGGTTACTTCAATTCGACGCTGAATCCGATCATTTACACGATATTCAGCCCGGAGTTTCGGCACGCGTTCAAGAAGATCCTGTTCGGCCGGAACTACGCGCGGAAACGGAATCGCCACTTCGGCATCAGACACTTTCAATGATGCCGGCACGGTGATGCTTTCTCCACGGACACGCCGAACAATCCCGTGGCGGCGCGACTGGCGGCCACCGTGGCCGTTACCGCCGTTGCGTCCGGACCCAGGAACGTTACGTTCAAGTGTGACTGATCCGAGGACAAAGCATCACGCCATCTAGAGCCTAGCACGTCTCGCGCCCGCAACAGGACCGCTTTTAGTTTGTGCGAAACGCGTCGTACGAAAGCGATCGATCGCGAATTGACGATGTCGGGATTAGAGAGGCGAGTCGTTTTGCGGAAAACGAGCGAATTGTGAAACGACAATGTGAACGCGGAGAATAAGTGATTGGATGGATGAGAAAATACTAACGTAGGAAGAAGAAGACGGGGAATCTGGGTTTAATTAATTTTTCACGTTTCGAGGCGCACAATGAAAGCATTTAAATTGAACGAAAATAACATTAATCTCTTTCTCTGTTTCGAAGCAAACATCTTTTATTTCTGCATACTCTTTTTTTTTTTGGTTCCCCATTTACCGGACGAAGATTAATGTACGCGATTTCGAATTGAAGAAAAGCTTTATGCTTTTCAAGAAACCAAGTAATGTAGAGAATAATAATAATACATTTGTTTTTTCGCAATTTTATTTCAAGCGAAGAAAACAAAATCAAATTGAAATACAAACATGACAAAATTCAATACGATTTTTTTATAAGAGGCAAAGTTTAATTTGATATTTTTATTTTGCATTAATAATTTCTACATGCTACCACATAAATTCAAATACTGTACCAGCTCTTTTAAGCAAAGACGAAATGCTTTTTGTTTAATCAAAAGACTATTTTTGAAACAATTTTTTTGACGAAAATAAATATCAACAATTTTCCCAGTTTATCCATTTCCTCACTGTAAAATAAAAATGTTCCACATCGTAAATAATTAACACTCTGGGACCACTTAACTATTTACCATAAGTTATTTCAGCTACGCGAGTCAAATCTAAATTTCGGCCTATATTCGAACGCATTTGTTACACTTGATCATAATATTAAAGGGCAAGGAGCTGTATAAACGGGATAATGTATGTAAATCGAGCGTTATTTGGTGTGCCGATGCTGCAGGTAATTGTAGATGATCCAATATCCGGATGGAAGCAATCTCATACGGTACAAGCAGATTATCTATATGTACCAAACCGGTAAACATACACCTCGTGCACAACAATAATATTGCACGTCAAGTGTCAGAAACACGAAATTAAACCGTGTGGGTAATTGATTCGTTACCTGAACAAATTTCAATTTATCAAGTACAACGCTCGAGTTTATTGAATTTTTCACTTTGCTTATCATTTTCTCAAATTAAAATTAATAATAGAAAGCCTCGTAGTAATAGAACTAAACCACATGAAAAGATCAAAAGGATACATTAAAGTGAATCAATTAAATGATTATGACTCTTTTCTCAGAACTCATTAGTTTATTGTTTTATTGATTGGAAAATATTTATTTGCAAATAATTTAGAGTGAAACATTTACAATGGGGATGTTATGTGGTGGCTGCTCAAGAAGTGTTTCTCCTCTCCCCTAGGGTTTAGCCATTCATTTGGCGGGAAAACGCGTTTGATTCAAAAATAGTTTAAACATCGGTACTACCAAAATAACATTTGGGAAGCCTTGATAATCAGTGGGAGAAAATCATTATCATTTATTGACACGTCGTCTTATATTCAACACAACAATCAAAGGATAAATTATTTGGTGTAAGCGCTGACGCTGTCAAATATCCAATACCAATGACAATTGTGCACGCCAATGCTTAACTAAGGCCAGGCATGCCAACTTGCAAACCCCACTCCAAACGATTTAGGTTTTGATCGCACTGTACTAAAACCGTCAACTAAATTCGAAAAGTTATGCTGAATTTGTATTGCAAAATCATCATCATTTATGACCGCAAGGTATTAGAATTGCCTAGGCGTAACGTCAAAAACAAATAGGCTTCAGTAAATTGTTATAGTGATTGAATTATTTGTTATAATATTTTCATTATTATTATTAAATTAGTGACGCATCAGGAATCAATAAAAATCGTTATAAAGTTAATAATATTGCAAACACCGATTGTTAGTTAAAATATATTTTTCGATGGAGAATAAACAATTTTCAATTAACCTTCGTCCTCAATTTGATTACAATCAATTTAAATGCTTTTAAAACTGTTTCAATCACTTTATTGCATTGCAATGCATGGGGTTTTGCGAATAAAAATAACTTTAGTAATTATAATAAAAGTGATGACGATTACTGTTATTATGACTGATTATGACCATTAGTGGATGTATAATTTACGATGTATTTATGTTTAGAATAAAATACGTTAAACATACATAAACACACAAATGAATTACTAATAATCAATGAAATCATATGCACCGACCAAGAAGAAATTTTCAAATGTTATTATTAACAATTCTATTTAGAAGATGTAAGTTAAGTAAAATTAAAATTGAACATAAATCGATATCAATATGAAGATCGTAATTATTACACGAAACAATGATATTCAATTAACACTTTATTGTTTTAAATATTGTGTTAACTCATTCCTATATGTATGACTATTTGCAATAAATTTAGATTTAAACTGAGATTATAAGAAGATTTCTATTAAGTAATTCAACATACTATATCTCTACTCTTAAGTAATGTGAGAAAGATTAAATGAAACAAATCAAATATCTAATTGTAAGATTTTAATTTATAAATGTTATTAGTATTAATTAAAGAGTCTATTTCATTAGAGAGATAAAACCTGTATTAATTATAAGAAACAAGTAAGGAAAAAACCACACACACACATACACAGACGAACAGAATAATCGTTATTAGAATTGTGATGTACAATCATTACAGGGGACGCTATTTTTTTAAATATACCTAGTAAATATGAGAATATCTATTGCCTTTTCTTTCTGTAAATAAGTAAATAAATGTAATTAGAGAGATGAATAAGGACGATTATGACATTTAGTTCCGTCTTTTACCAGAGAAAATACAAAAAGTAATTGAAACGTGAAAGAGGATGAGAGTATATCGTGTTAACTACATCAAATTCTAAAGCCTAAAAATCAATTGGGATGACGGATGAAAGTGTAAAAATTATTTTTGTAAATAAATATCGAATCATAATTGAAAATAATGTGCTTCCTGGCTGTATATTTAGATATAATGAATATCTATAATTATAATGTATATTAAATATTTTAAAATTATCTGTGTGAAAAGGGAAGAATTATAGATGATTTTCATTTTAATTCAACTCATTTCCTCCATTACGAACATGAAAGAAAATCGAAAACATATTTATTGAGCCCTAAATATGCTTTCGACTTACATCAATTTCACTTTATTTCAATGAGAATATTTTTGTTGTAGCATGTATATTTGTTAAATTGAAACGATTAGATGAAAATATAAATAAATTCATCCATTCTAGCAAATGCGTTGTTATTTTTTAAACTTATTTTCCCACAATAAATATTTTCATCAAAATAATATTTAAACTGCCGCCAACACTTTTATATTCGAAATCGGGCAGTCCTGACATCTATTGCGAACCAGTAGATATATTTATTGGTAAAACAGATGTTTATTTGTAAACAAACTAAATAAATTTGACAAATAAATTCCAACAGTTTTTTAAACGCCAATTATTAAAATTACATCTACGTGTGAAATATTATCACTTTAATCGCAAATATTGCTAAAATCAAATTGGAGCAAGTATCAAAACGAGCAGCAAAATTCTTCATTCACGGACTGAAACCAGTACAAAACAGAAAAAGAACATAATTTGTGCTTGCCGATTAATTTTGATTAAAAAATGATCACAAATAGAGATAGCAGTATACATTATGCCAAAGGAGTTAAGGTATTTATACAAATAATACCGATATATTTAATTTTAACACATATGTTCAATTTAAGCAAATGTCGTGAATGGGAAAAGGAAAGAAGGAATCGTTTAAATAATAGTTTTGCCAATTTAAACAAACTATTACCAAATTATGATCCTTCAATTAACCGTAGCAAATCAGACATATTACAGAGGGCTACAGAGTATATACAAGAACTACAAGATAAAGTTAAAGAAGTACTGGAAAAAGATGATAAATATAAACCATTACGTAAGGGTTTTAAAAGCTATCTATTTAAGAATTATACTAATGCTTAGTGATTACATTGTTACAGAGGAAGAAATCAAAAAACTTTATCAGAGAATAAAGAAATTACTTACAAGAAATGAACAACTAAGCAAATTGCTGCAAGATGCTGGTATTCGTGTACCATCAGAGTGTGGTACAGTGAAAAAGTTTAAGGACAGAAGGAAATGGTCAGAAAAATTAACACCAGAACAAGCTAAATTGATTTTAGAAAAATATGAAGCTCAGAGTAAGGCAATTAAATTTTGTTAATGCATTAATTAAACAGATTTATATCATTAGAAGAGAATAAGCCACAGAAGGTGAAACAACAAAGAAAGCAAAATGGTAATAAAGCAAACAAGGCAAATAACAAATCTAAAATTGGTAAACCTAAAAGGTCTATAAGAAATGGAAGGAATCCAGCAATACAAGCAGGCATAATTAAATCAACGGAATCCAAAAAATGTGTAATTTTAAGCAACATCTCAACTACAGCTATTTCACTGTCCACAACAACAGGTTTTCATCACATCATAGAAATTTTATTCGACATTTTATTCCTGCTATCTTTTCCAGTTGTGACAAATACGGCGGTATTTTCGACTCCATTGGTAACGCCAGCAGTGAAACCGTCAAGCATCAAAGTGACCACCAAATCGAGTACGCAGTTGAATACATTAGGACCAGGAACGCTTATATTGGCTAACGGTAACATCGTGCCAATATTACCGCAGACACCAATTTTACAACCGCAAACCATCATTCATCCGTCGCCAATAATTGTTAATTCGTCGCCCGCCAACAATACAACGTTATTCATCGTTCCTAATAATTTGAACACGTCCAATGTGAGCAATTTATCGAATTCGGTAACAGTAAGCGTCACCACCGTCAGTAACAGTATTAATTCAAAAATATCGACGATCCTATCGAAAAATTATTCCAACATTCGCCCGAAAACGAACGTGACGAAAACGACGCAAATCAATAAGGTTCCGATACCGGCGTTGAGTTCACAATTTGCGTCAAATAAATTGAACAAAACGATCGAGAAAGATGGCGCGAAAGAATTAGATGCTGCTAAAACGATCGAGACGAACAATAAAAAAGCTACGAGCAAAAGAGTGTGTAACAGCACGAAAAAGATTCCATGTAATAAAAAGCCAAAACTTCAATGTGAGAGCACACTTTTAACGGAGACTCCCATGGCCGTTCAAGAGCCATCGGATTCGAATAAAAAATCGAACAAGTCGTCCTATTCCATCGATTCGTTGTTCAGCGAGAATAATGCAAAAACCGAAACAAGCAGAGAAAACGATAAGGCAACGGTTGAAGAGAATCAAAGCGTCGAAACAACCGAAACCACTGCAAACAAACCGGATAACGTGCTAAAATCTGAGTCGCAGAATGATATTTTGGAAAATTGCAAAGTAGCAGCAGCTGTAGCTGTAGCGAACGACAAACTTCTTACCGGAACCGAATCAGAAGTGCAGAATGATAAAGTAAACGAATGCAAAGAATCAAATGAAAAGAATTCGGCGATAGAAATTATCAGCGACACTAACATATCGTTCTTAATAGCAAATACGGCACCATCCGAATCGACAGCAAATACTACCACTACAGAACAAGATGCTACAAAAACAAATAGTTCGAATGATATGAATTCTTCAACAACCGAAAGCCAGGTAACCGATACGAAGATCAGCAATGAACCAATGGACAAGTCGGATAATATAACAGAACCACCATCACGAAACGAAGCTGATGTACAAAAGGCAGCTGATGAACCAAGCGACAAAACTGCTTCGAACACAAACTCCGCAAAGTCGTTGGAGTTAATCGGCGACTTGGCTACTAAGGAAAGAGATGCGCCAAAGTGCGAAACCGTTCCAGAGAAAGTACACGAAAACGTGCATCATTCCGACCTATCGAACGATCTGTTTGCCCATTTGCAAGTACCCACGGGCAGTCAGAATCCGGAATCGACATCGCCGACGGCTGCTTTCTTACTGGCGTTCCCCCTCGTCTCCTCGCTGACTGGCGTCAAAGTAACGGAAGTGTTGGAGGACGAAGCGGCCGACAGTTGCCACGAGACGCCGACAATATTACAAATAGGCACGATGGACACGACGAAACCGATTCAAACGCAGTCGGACAGTTTGACGCCGAACCTTTTGAACCTCGACAGTTTCACGTTTTTCTCGTCGAA
Organism: Hololepta plana; assembly: GCA_963695495.1. Taxonomy (NCBI): domain Eukaryota; kingdom Metazoa; phylum Arthropoda; class Insecta; order Coleoptera; family Histeridae; genus Hololepta; species Hololepta plana. The sequence goes on along the minus strand of OY968832.1, from coordinate 4,110,874 downwards.
AGACATGTGCAATAACTTTTATCCGCCCTTCGACAGTATCGTTAGCACTTGTTCAACGACGACCACGGCGTCGGCAGCAGCGGCGTGCGGTACATTTAAATCCGTGCCGCAGAACAAGCCGAGAATCGAAACCACAGCGATTGTGTCCGTCGCTGCGGAGTACGATACAATTAAGTCGGTCTATTCGACGGCCAACATTACGTCGTTACCAGCTAAAGAAATTGGTACAAAAAGCAGTCATAAAGCGACGAGTGCGACTTACGTGCATTCGAACGCATATAACGCTAGCAATTCGCAATATTGCGGCTTACAAAGTAACGCATCGTCGTTATTAAATGGTGCCGGCAATAATAAGACAGTGTCGCAGAAGCCGCGTATCGATTATAAAGTTTCGTGTCGTCAGTATTCGGGTACCGCTAAAAGTTACGGTACCGACAATTATAACACTTTCAATCCGTTCACCGAATTGCCAAAGACGACCACTTGCTGTTACGACACGACTAAATCGTCGTTCAACGAACCGTTCATCACCTCCAACACGAACTATAATTATCAATCGTATCAGTCCGACATCAATTTCGATGTGAACTTTTCGCAGACGAAGACGACATCGTCGACGCTCGCAAAGAACGATGCGAAACAATCGTTTTGTAATTACGATCAATCTTACGTCGATTACAAAACGTTGGATATTCCGAACAATTTGAACGCAAGTCTGTATAATAATCATGCGGTAACCGATGACAAGACGAAGAACCAAACCGTCAAACAATCGAAATCGACCGGTCACAATCAATCGAAAGGACCGGTGAATTGGATGACGACGCCGGATACGAAACAACAATCGAACGATTTTCCGTCGGCGCACGCCAACAAGGAAATCGTCGATTTTGCCGCGACGAATCCGATGTACGCGCCGTCGACGTTCGTGACGGCCGCGCCGCCGCCGCAATCGACGTACTTCGGCAACGGCACGGCGACGATTTACCCGGACATCCAAAACAACTACGACAACAATCGAAAGCTGGACGGTTACGGTGGTGCGAATCCGTTCAATCCGCGAACGGATAACGAAGAGAATCGGTTCACTTGGTCGCCGATTAAATTGCCGCATCAGTTGTTGGAGCCGCCCGGTTTCGTGCCGTCGACGCTACCGTCTTTGGTCGGCGATTTAGCGTTAGGCACCACGTCGCAGATGATGCCGTTCGGCGAACAGAAGGCCGACGCGAAACATCGAGCGAAGGAGAAACGCCCGAAATCGTTCGCGTACGAAGCGCAAACGAATTTCCTATCGGTGAGCCAATTGGTCGATCACGACAAGCCGATGCACGGCGTGCAAAATTCGAATCGTGTCGCGCATCGTCGCAACAGTAACAATAACAATCGCGCGGCGACGACGAAAGCGACTCCGCCGCAGAAGTCGATCGCCGCCAGTAAACGCAATCAGAAGACGGAGCATCATCATCATCAACAACACCATAAAGACAGCAACAACGCAATCAATCACAATTACAACGCGAACGTTGTCCCGACGAAACCGGCCCATTTGAAGACGCAATACGACAACAATCAAAGCGGTAATAATAACGATTGCTGGAGCGGTGTCAAGCAATCGAATCGATCGACTAATGCGAGCAAAACGGCGAGCAGCTATTCGGCAGAGGCGCTGATCGGCAATCAGAATACGTCTTCGGATCTAACGAAATCCCGACACCATCATCATCATCATCATCAATCACACAATAATTTCGCCATGCCGTCGACGAAATCGTTGAACGTGGCGCCGTTCCTCGCCGATAACATTCTACCATACTTTCCGCCGGTCGATTTGCAAGAGAACAATTACGGGCAAACGAATTCGACCGTCTATCCGGCGAACGGTTTCTCGCACAACTTTTCCACGACGACGATCACAACCACCGGCAGCACGTCGTACGCGACGTCGACAAGCAGCAACTTCATGCAGACGCCGATCACGAACGGTTGCTACTTACCGTCGACGAATTTCTTGACGGAGATCGCGTCGTCGCACGACTATAACGCGCCGCCATCGATCATCGCAACGGACAACATATTCTCCCATCATTCGAACGCCAAAGCGAACGATAAACCGTACAAATCGTCGTCGGCCAAATCGTTGACCCAAACGCACAATACCAACCATAACAATAGAAGCAACAACGACGACAAACGTAATCTGCCGCATAACGCGCTCGGCGACGGTTTCAACGTCGGCAATAATGTTAACGTTAACAATCATGCGAGCGTGTCGTCCTACGCGAAGAAGTCGAATAGCAAACGGAAAACGTCGAGCGACAACAATAACTTCCCGGGATTCGTCGATTTCGGGTTTCTCTCCGTGCAAAACGCGATCAGTTCGCCGATTTTGCCGGACGATTTCCACGCACATACGAACTTTTTGCCGCCACCTCCGTCGTCGCATCATGCGCCGCCACCGCATACGCACCAGTCGCAATTGTATCCGTGCAAGAACGCGTTGTACGCGAAGCAGAACGAGACCGTTTCCGGTGCGTTGCTGCCGTTGCCGCCGGTTCCTGTCAGCAGGAATAACGTCCAACTCGATATGGCGCCCACGATGATGATGAACAGCAATAACAACAACAACATCGGCACGACGTCGTTGACCAATTTCAATTTGAGCACGATATTCCCAGAGATTAATAACAAGGTGACGTTTGGTTTCTTGCTATTTAATAATCGATTCAATTCATATGCGATTTTAATTGATTCTCTTGGTTTCAGTCGTCGAACGTGCAGGACTTTAATACGCAGAAGAGTTACTTTCCATCCAGTTCGCAGGTATAAAAGTCATTAATTAACGATTACATATTCAATTTTGGTAAACAAGTTTCTAAATGACTACAATGAACAAAAACGAAACAAATAATTGACGCAAGATGTTATTTATTCACTGCGGAATGCAGAAATTGTGCAATTAGACGTCTAGACGACTACTACTAGCTTCATCAATAATCTAACTGTCGGACAAGTATTTGTAATAATTGTTATTGATTTTTGGATGTCGAATGCGAATGCAAGTTTAAACTGATGAGGTGCAGGTTGGCCTAAATGAGGGCCATCGTTATTCTGCATAATTATAACAAGAAATTGCGATGGCCAAAAATTTGCCAAACGGGTTATTGAAAGGTTATCATGTTGTCCATGTACGCAGGAACAAGATCAGATGTTAAGAAGTACAAGAAAGAAGTTTATTTAAGAAACTCTGCGGCGACCTTTATTTTGTACACGTGATTTTAATAAGACCCAGGAAACTCATAAAAGCCAGTTGGAAAATTGTGACAAAGTGCCTAAAAGATAAGAAAACTTCCTATAGAAAGCAACTTTTTTTTTAAGTAATCAAATTAAATTAGCACCATAACGATCTACACGCACCTAATCCTATGTTGTAAAGTTGAGACATTTTTCTTTGTGCATATCTGGTTTTTATTCCTTCCAATGCAAAACGTAAATTTGTAGATGACCATGGTACATGTTTTTTGTCCCTTTCAACATTCATGCCAGCAATAAGACACGGAAATACCATTCGCAAAAATAGTACTTTTCTATTATATATTATCGTTCAGCTGAGTTTTCAAAGTGGACCTTATTTGGATCAACTACCTTAATATTTAGATTGACTTTGAAGATGAGAAGAGATTGCTAAAAACTAAAATTGGACAGAAATTAGAATTGCAATTATAAATTGAATTTTAATTTCCCATCCTCATATTTTTACGAACTTATTTAATTGTTTTACTCGTGCACCGAAAACATTGTTCCCGTAAGAATTAAATTGATTGAAACTTTCTCTCATAAGTACTTTTTGATTGTTAACTCTTGGATAACATACTGTCAAGATAGTTATCAAATAGAAAAATAAAAGACGAGAAATTAAAGTTGATGTAAATTAATTAAGTTAAAAAACTTGCATTTAATTTTTTCTGACGCGCTATTTTGTTTACGTTTAGCGACGCAAAACATAACTTAAAAAATATTATTGAACTTTGAATATTAATTGCTGAGTTGAGTCGTCGAAAACAATTTATAGCATCAAATTATTATTTGAAATTACTGCTTTAAAAATAATACTAAACTTATTTAATCGAATACCTGCTGTTAAATAATAATTTTTCAATTACAATTACAGAATCATTTCGCCAGCAAGTCGACAATGTTTACAACGGCCAACGACCACACAACGCCGTCGTTTACGTCATGATGTAAATACTTGTACATACATGGGAAGAGCAATAATAATCCTACTAATGGCACCGATTACAAAATTATGGATTGGATAAGATGATGAACAGACCGTGTACCTGAGTAATTTTATAATACATAACAATTAAACTAATTTCTATAGCAAATATACTATTATTACACCGATTAATAAGAAAACAATAAATAACATTATTACAACATTAATTTAAAAAAGAAAACAATCTGGCAACGTTACAGCGACTTAATACAAATCCACGCAACCGCAAGTAACGAATCGCGGCAGAAGGTAATCGCTCACGCTGGTTGTTGTGTCGTTGGCGATCGGGCAATTTACGCGTGCCGCGTATTCGACGATATAAAACGACCCCGTCAAACTCATGCCAAAACCCAAGGTGTACCAAATTAAAACGTTACCGACCATGCTGCTCTCGCTGTTGATGAACGTCAGCAGGACGCCAATCACGGCGAACATCAGGAAGAGGCACGGTAAAAAGTATCGTAACGCAAAAGCCAAGATATACTCGTGTACGATGGCCGAGATGAGGAAGACCATTAATTTCGCCATCAGCTTGTTGCCCACGAGGACGTTCGTGTAGATCTCGTTGTAAACGTACTTGTGCAGCCAGTCGTGGACGATCGTGTTCCACGTCCTAAAGAAGCGGGCGTACGACGACGAATTCCACCAATCCTACGACACGTAAAGTGAATGAAGCAAAAATTTGATCTGTTAAATTGGATCAAATTGATTTGAAAGTTGCCAATTTTTAACATTCCTTCGAACATTCGCAAAATCCGACTCCGCCGTCGTTTTCGCATGCTATCGAACATGATAGGCGGACATTCAATTATTGCCGTGGGTTTCGTTTCTCGGCTCACCTTTATTTATTTTCTTTAGAATCCCCTTTGAGCCGGTTTCATTTTGCGTTATTGTTCCTGAAAGAATATATCACCTTGTAAAATTCTCTATCGGCGAAACGCATAATTTCCGCGAATCCGTTCATCCACGAATGCAGCAGTAAGTAGAAGAACAACATGTAACACAACGTCACTGGAATGCTGTTATAGGACGAAAGCAACAAGATGTCGGTCAATCGTTTCCGTTTGATGCAGATGTCCTTGTATCTTGGGATAAAGAAATGGTCCAATGTGAAACTAAGATGGAAAATGATGGCCAACACTTCCAAGAAACATTTAACGGCGTACGACCAATTGATCTTCTCCGTTCTGCAAAACAAAACGTTATAATTTTGGCATTACAATGTTTTGGAGAACGTCCTCGGTTCAAATCGAACTTACCTGGGATATTCGTCCTTGTAGATTAGAGTAGGTGCGAAAAGGAAGTACAAATATTGCTTCAGCGTTGGATACGGAAGCGGAAGCTCGCTATGTGGTTTGTATGCTATAACTTTTGGCGCATTTTCGCGAACGAAAGCATGCGATTTCATTATCAGCCTCATCTGAATTGGATGAAACGATTACGTCATTTAGATTTTGCGACAAGGTGTTTATCTTTCGAATGAATCACAAAGAGGAATATGTTTATTTGTACAGGCTACCATTTCAGAGGTGTTTCGAAGTGTTTCATTGAGACATTGCGTTTGCAAACATCTGGAAAATAATGAGCTTCAAAGGCGGAAATGTTCAAGATTTGTTTAACTACAATTTGTACGCATTAATTAGTGATTGTGCGATTGCAAATGTTTAGCCAAAGAAATAACAAAATCAAAATTTACAGTCTGATATTCACCTGACATTTCAGCAGTAATATGTTTATTCTTCAGTAATTGTGATCCACGGAAGATATTATCTGGCAAATGCTAATTAACATTCAAATGTTTACGTACCTGTTCGGCTAAGATTATGGCAGAAGATATAACAGGTAAATCATGATGAAGCATTAATTTGGTAGGCAGATAGAAGAAGACGGCGTAATAGAGCACCAACAGAAACAGGCCAAATTTGTTCGTCACGTTGCTTTCTATTGCTAAAGTCGCAAAACAAACTGCAAATTAGTATATTGTTGATTAACTAGCTGTCAATGTTTATTGTTTTACATTTCTGCACAAATCTGCATCGTAACTTCGCCCATTCCACGAAAGTAGCGTAGCATAATAGCATCAGTGTGAACATTGCCAGCCAAATGGCGGCGACGATGTGAACTTTGCTAAACCCCGCTGATATAATGTGCAGACCTAATCTGATTCTGCAATTGTTACACTTTGATTTTTAATCGAAATCTTAATCGTTAATAGTATTTGCACTTACTCTCCATTCTTAGTGTAATCGTAGGCAATGTTGTTAATTAATGAAGTAATTAGGATAAAGATGCAAATGTGATAGATGGCCTTGAAATGATTCCCTTGGAGCAGTTCGGTCAACGGTGAGGGTTTGTCGCGAAAAATTCGCTCTTGCGTTCTGCCATTCTTACCTTTACTAAAAAAACTTACTTAACATCCATAAACAAATTATTTAATTCACTTACTCGTTTTCGCTTTCCTTTGGATTGTTGTCCAACTGACCACCAAATCTCAACATTGTTTTACTTAGATTCAATAACCACTGGTTTTTGCTACTTTCCAATAAATCGATGTGCAGTGTGCCAAAAGGACAGCAGATTAAATATTAATAAACTTTCTGTTATATTGTTAGTGGATAAAGTCTAAGGTTGCCGCAATTACAAAATATTATTTATACTATCGGAGACACACTGAACTGTTATTTATTAATTTAATAGAGTTGAAACATAATTTAAATGTTAATTATTAATAACAATGATTCGCACAATCATTGCCTTTGACTAATCCCAATATTTAGACTTCGATGCCATAATTTTGGCCTGTTGTCTGAAATCTCATCAGGCATTAGCATTTTACGGTTGTGGTTGGAATGATAAGAATGCGATTTATTGCAATTAGACAAAACAAAGAAACAATTTTCATGTGGACAATCAAATGAAGAAAATCATTCACCAGCAAAATAGTATTTCGTTAATAATCATGAAAAATGCAAATCTTCAACAAAGTGTTATAGGGAAAGTCGAAATTAATGATGAGCGCAATCGAATACATAATCGAAAGTTATTCCATTCTTCAAAGTATTCGAACATTTGCTACCATTTCTTCATAATGCTTTATATCAAGTGTGGTCAAACTTTTATCCCCAAGGGGCTTCTTATTCTGTAATAGAAGGGGGGCTAAGAATATGGGCAAACTATTTTAGATTTTTTCATAGATATTTTAAAAATAATTAACGATAAGTTTTTACGTGTAGCAAATAAGAAAAGATAATTATTTTTTTGTGATGAAATTCTTATTAACCTAAAAAAATACATTGTAAATAAGTAAATGAGTAAAAACGTTTAATTGGATGAAACAGGTCTGGTCAGGGACATTGCATAAGTGCAGCAAGTTTTGCAAAATTTGGCTCATATGAAGTTAAGGCAATTCTCAACATGATTCCAAATGTTGATCTGTTAATTGCGATAGATGTTTTTTTATCGCTTTCATAAGTGAAAATGCAGATTCACATAAATACGTTGATCCAAAGAAGACATTGAAATATTTGGATATTAATCTTTATTTATCAGTTTCCAAAAATTGCAATCTGAAACTAACGACTTAAGATTTATGTCACATTTAATATTTACTATTTCTTCTTCCAACCCTGCTAAATTTGAAGTACCGAGAAAGTTTTTTTTTTAATTTCTGAGCTACATTTTCAATATAAATGTTTTCGTTAAATGGGTTAAATAAAATAATTTTTCAAATATTCTTCCAAACTCTTTTAGAAGCAGTGCAATAATATCGGCATATTTGTTATAAGTAAGATTCTTTTTTTGTTTAGACTCATCCGCAAAATTTTGTTAACGCTTTAAATTCCAACGTTTTAGTTCCATTGCACACATATTTAGTTTCTTTTTAAATAATTTCAAGATTCTTATATCTATTATTGTTTTGCGTTTAGCCTGTAGTTGCAAATTTAATTTGTAAATTTTCTGAGTAACATCGCAGAAGAAAGCAAGATTATTGAATTGTGGAAATGCATCACCTTTAGTTTGTAAATATGAGCATATTTGTGGCAGCAGCTCTAAGTCTAAATCTCGTTAAAAATTTATCACGACTTAACCATCTTACGTCAGTATGTAGTAAGAGTTCGCTGTGTTCATCGCCGCATTCTTTCAGCAAAGCCCGGAACTGATGACGTGACAAATCTTTTAGATCTTATGGAATTTACTATTTTAAATGCAACATCCATATAACATGATCATTCGATCATCAATACTTTTCAACATAGCACTTGAAATTTGGAATATCATCATCACCTTTGCAGAGAGCAATGAAACCACTTTTGTTACCGATCATTGCCGGAGCCACATCAGTGGTTATTGATACCAACTTGCAAATTGGAAAATTTATACGTGCAACATAATTTTTAAATAAATAGCTAATAATTCTTCTGTGGCCGACATATCATTGAAAACCATTCGAATAAAAACACACTTATGCAGTGCTGATATAGTCAGTAGATTCGTCAAATTGTTGTTATAATGCAATGCATTTATTAATGTTTTCAAGTAAAATTTCCTTAAGATCTTGACTAATTTCTTTTGTTCTGCGCATAAGTGTATTTCGCGATAACGACATATTTTTGATGGATTATATAGTTTATATTAGTGTACATATAGGTATATTGAGAGAAGGGCGAATTTGCCCAGAACACTTAATTTTTTATTTTTTAGAGCTTCAGAGGCATAGTACTGCGTGGTGCTGAGAGTAACTTTTTGCTCTGCTGTTTCTTTGTCTTTGGTTTTGTTATCGTAAGAATATTGGAATGCAAAAATTCGATTCTTTAAAGTATTTAAGTATATAATTGTAATTCGAGACCTACGTGAAGCGAGGTTACTTGCAAAAAGCCTTGCAATAATAACTAAAGCTAAAACAATAAAATACTGATAATGAATATTGATCAATATTTGGAAATGTTGATTTATATCAGCCTCATGTACTTTTCCTTTTGTGAACATTTCGATAACATACTACCTCAATACATCAAAAAAGGAACAAGTTGGAACGTCTAAATTATTATATAATTGATTTGACAGAAACCTAGAAATAATGAACGTACACAAAAAAGCTATTAGAAGAGAATGTTAATGTAAAATGGAAAGTAATTAAATTAAAAAATCAACTTTGCCCATAATTTTTGCACAATTTAACGGCAATGTAGCTTCACGATTAGCGAACTAACAATTTGAAAAAACTTCCTTGTAGACATAAATGTATTTATTTCGAATTATTACTGGACTTTAGGTTATTGGCTATTTAGAAAAGTGGTAAAACGACATCTACAGTACACGTAAACTCACGCGTCTATAAGTTGCTCGGAATAGTATTGTTCCCTTGGGGTTATATATTAAAAATACTTCTTTGTTTTTTCTGTAATTTATTATAGAACTTAACAAGCTTAGATAGCATGGCTGTAACATATCTTCGTTAACACAGTATAAAAAGCATTCCTTCCATTGCTAAACCCGTTTTTCCAATCAAGTTTCCTCGAGGTTCACTAACTTTTGCCACAACGAATAATTATTCAATTTTTTATGCATGAACGTTTTCGTTTGTACAAATGGAACAAAGCTATTCATTAAGGGCAACAGAAACTTTTGCAAAACTTCAACACGCATACGGAGAGAGTGTTTTTTCAAAAGCCTAGGTTTTTCGGTGGTTTAAGACATTTTCAGAAGGAAAAGAGTCCATCGATGATGAACCATGTAGCGGAAAGCCAAGGATCGATGAAAATGTCGACAAAGAGTTTTTGCCTCTTGGCCAGACTGTCAATAAGCATTTTTATCAAGAGGTTCTGGAAAAGGCTTCGCAAAAGGGTCATGCTTGTGAGGCCAAACATCAAAATCTACTGGGTATTGCATCATAATAATTCGCCTTGTCAAACAGCAATATCAACAAACTCATTTTTAGCTGGTAAAAGCATTCCTGTTGCTCCTCATCTTCCTTATTCGCCGGATTTGAGTCCTTGTGACTTTTTCCTTTGTCCCATGAGTAAAAATTCACCTCAAAGGTCTCATTTTGGGACTCTGGAGAACATTCAAGTGGCTGTAACCGACCTGTTGAAGGCTCTTCGAGTAAGCGACTTCCAGCACCGTTATGAAGAGTGGAGAAAGCGTGTCCAGCGCTATGTGGATTCCCAAGGCAATTACTTTGAAGGAGACAATGTTAAATTATAATTATATTCAAACAAAAATAATTTAAAAATCAGTCTCATTATTTAATTTACAGACTGGATGTGCTCATTTCAAAGCAGCTTTAGGAGAAGAATTTTTCCATTATGATGTGCAAGTAAAAGCGCTTTTGCGTCTTTGTGGATCATCTACATAATCTTTTTATATAAACACGACCATAGGCACATTTGCACGCGACACAATCATCAGATCCACGAATGAAGACCCTCTATTTGCCTCTCATGCAATACAAAAACATTTAGAAGAACTCGAGCCCTGATACGTAAAATGAAAAATCAGGATGAATGAAGAAAAATCACAGCGCATAGATTTCACATTAAGAAAAGGCCGGTGTCCACCCCTATACATAAATAATGCCTAGATTCCTCGAGCAGCGACTGCCAAATATCTAGGTCTTCACTTAGATTCCAAACGTACCTGGAAAGAGCATATCACAAAAAAGCGCGAACAAATTGATTTAGCAGTCAGAAACTTAAATTTGTTACTAGAAAGACGATCCAAATTAGCACTTGCATTAGCATTTGCACCTACGGAATCGAACTATGGGGATGTACTAGCAAAACAAACCTGGCTATAATACGACGAAGTCAATCGAAGATTCTGCGAATGCTCACAGATGGACCGTGGTACGTGTCAAACGACACCCTACACAACGATTTGCGTGTTCCATATGTTAAGGTTTAAATCTAAAACAGAAGTATTGAACACCATATGAAATTCGAACATCACGTCAATATCTTGCTTCATCCCCTGCCACAACGGCCAACAACCTGAAGACTAAAAACAAAATGATCAGTAGACCTCAAAAAGGTTTAAGCGGCCCTCTTAATGGAGGTCCATGTCATTCTGGAGCCATTCGGTGTCAAGCCAGAAAATTAGCTTATAGAATCCTAAATTCTGATTGCTACTGAGAGAAAATTCTTTTTGTTCAAAATGTAGCAATGAAGCTCCATGAGCGCTGTAGTAAATGTGCCTAAAATTGAGTGATGTCGAAAAATAACATTGCATCCTTTTTTCCCTGGACTTGATTTTACAAATAATTTAAAAAAACTCCGGTTTCTTTTTGGTTCAGCCACGCATTAGAAACGACTGCTTTAAAAATAATACTAAATTTATTTATTCAAATACCTGCTGCTAAATAACAACTTTTCAATTACAATTTGAGAATCATTTCGCCAACAAGTTGACAATTATTTGCAACGGCCAACGACCACACAACGCCATCGGTTACGTCATTATGTAAATACTTGTACATGGGAATAGCAATAATAATCCTACTAATGGCACAACTTACAAAATTATCGATTTGATAAAATGATGAACAGACCATGTACCTGAGTAATTTTATAATACGTAACAATTAAACTAATTACTCTAGCAAATATACTATTATTACACCGATTAATAAGAAAACGATAAATAACATTGTGACAACATTAATATAAAACAGAAAGTAATTTGGCGACGTTACAACGCTTTAACACAAATCCACGCAATTGCAAGTAACGAATCGGGGTAAAAAGTTGTCGCTCACGCTGGTTGTTGTGTCGTTGGCGATCGGGCAATTTACGCGTGCCGCGTATTCGACGTTATAAAACGATATCGTCAAACTCATGCCAAAACTTAAGCTGTACCAAATGAAAACGTTACCGATCATGCTGTTCTCACTGTTGATGAACGTCAGCGGGACGCTAATCACGGCGAACATCAGAAAGAGGAACGGTAAAAAGTATCGTAACGCAAAAACCATAAACTACTCGTGTACGATGGCCGAGATGAGGAAGACCATTAATTTCGCCATTAGTTTGTTGCCCACGAAGACGTTCGTGTACATCTCGCTGTAAACGTACTTGTGCAGTCAGTCGTGGACGATCGTGTTCCACGTCCTAAAGAAACGGCCGTACGACGACGAATTCCACCAATCCTAGGAAAAGTAGAGCGAATTATGCCCAAAGTTTGATCGGTCGAATTTCATCTGTGATTGATGCGACAGAACTGGTTACAAATTTTCACAAGCAATCGAACTTGATTAGCCGGCCCTGGCTTAATTTTGTGTTTATCCAAATAATAGCTAATGGAACCATCAACAGAAACGTCGGTTTGCCAATAAAATTGATAAATAAGCAATAGTCAACAATTATTTTAGAAAAACTTTCAACAGTTACTATCGTACCGATAGTTGAAGTTGCTTATCTTTATGAACAGACATTGAGTTGTTCCAGTAACGTTAACTTAACAGAATTATACTTTATATCTGGTATCAAATATGATTGCTATCGCAATGCTTTTTGCAAAATGTATGTACTCAATGTCATTTCAATATGAAGCCATCATTCTGTTATAACTTGTTGAACTATAGATTGACCCATAATTTCATCCATTATCTGCAAAACGGCTTTCGTTGCCCCGAAGGACTCTAACAACATTCTGCACTGAATTAACATAATTTTGCGCTGTTCTTTTCATTATGAGAGTCGCAACAAATTAATGACACACTTGCAAAAATAACTTCGTCCGTCGAAAAAATATTTAAGCAAATCGCTCTAAAACTCATTTCTTGTCTCACTATCTGCTTATTTGTTTCGTATCAACATTAAATCGGTTTCTTTCGCGTTATTGCTCCTGCAAAAATGTATTACTTTGTAAAATTCCCTATCGGCAAAACGCATAATTTCCGCGAATCCGTTCATCCACGAGTGCAGCAGTAAGTAGAAGAAGAACATGTAAACTAAGAACGCCGGAATGCTGTTATAGGACGAGATCAACAAGATGTCGGTCAATCGTTCCCGTTTGATGCAGGTGTCGTTGTACTCCTGCAAAAAGAAGTGATCCAGTATGAAGCAAAGATAGAACATGATGGCGAACACTTCCAAGAAACATTTAGCAGCGTACGACCAATTGATCTTCTCCGTTCTGCAAAACAAAACAAAAACATTATATAAGTATAACAATGTTTTGGACAACGTTTTCCGTTCAAATTGAACTTACCTGGGATATTCGTCCTTGTATATTAATGTCGGTGCGAAAAGGAAGTACAAATAATGCTTCAGCGTTGGATACGCACGCGGAAGCTCGCTATGCGGTTTGTAGGCGATGGCTTTTGGCGCATTTTCGCGAACGAAAGCATGCGATTTCATTATCAGCCTCACCTGATTTGGATTAAACGATTATATCATTTAGATTTTGCGACAAAATGTTTAACATTAAACTAAATATGTTCCTTGCTTCCTGCTATGCCGGACTCTGACAATTGCTTACTTATATGAAATATAATTACAATTGATGATTATGCGATTGGAAATTTTTACCGAAAGAAATAACAAAACCCAATTTCAAGAAGTAATATATTTTTCTTCAAGAATTGCGATCCATGGAAAATATTATCTTGTAAATGCTAATTAATATTCAATTGTTTCCTGTTCGCATAAGATTATAGAAGAAGATGTAAGAGGTAAATCATGATCAAGCATTAATTTGATAGGCAGATAAAAGAAGACGGCGTAATAGAGCACCAACAGAAACAGGCCAAATTTGTTCGTCACGTTGCTTTCTATTGCTAAATCTCAAATTAGTATATTGCTGATTAATCAGCTGTCAATGTTTATTGTTTTACATTTCTGCACAAATCTGCATCGTAGCTTCGCCCATTCCACGAAAGTAGCGTAGCTTAATAGCATCAGTGTGAACATTGAGAGCCAAATGGCGATGACGATGTGAAATTTGCCAAATGTCGCTAATATTATGTGCAGACCTACTCTAAATCTGCAATTGATACATTTTAATTTTTAATCGAAATCATAATCATTAATATTATTTGTACTTACTTGCCATTCCTAGTATAATCGTAGGCAATGTTGTTAATAAATGAAGTAATTAGGATAAAAATGAAAATGTGATAGATGGCTTTGAAATGATTCATTTGGAGCAGTTCGGTCAACGGTGAGGGTTTGTCGCGAAAAATTCGCTCTTGCGTTCTGTCATTCTTACCTTTACTAAAAAACTTACTTAACATCCATAAACAAATTATTTCATTCGCTTACTCGTTTCGCTTTCCTTAGGATTGTTGTCCAACTGACCACCTAATCTCAACATTGTTTTACTTAAATTCTATAACCACTGTTTTTTGCTAGTTTCCAATAAATCGATGTGCAGTGTGCCAAAAGGACAGCAGATTAAATATTAATAAACTTTCTGTTATATTGTTAGTGGATAAAGTCTAAGGTTGCCGCAATTACAAAATATTATTTATACTATCGGACACACACTGAACTGTTATTTATTAATTTAATAGGTTTGAAACAATTTCAATGCTAATTGTTAATAACAGTGTTTTGCCCAATCATTGAATTTGATTAATCCCAATATTTAGACTTCGACGCCATAATTTTTGGTCTGTTGTCTAAAATCTCATCAGACAGCAGCATTTTATGGTTGTCGTTCGAATGATAGGAATACCATTTATTCCAATTAGAAAAAACGAAGTCAGAAACAATTTTCATGTGGACAATCGAAGAAAATCATTCACCAAGAAAATGGTCTTTCAATGTTAAAAATCATGAAAAATGTAAATCCTCAACAGGATATTATAGGGTTGTTTCCTTTTTTTAGTACAGTAGCGCGTGGTGCTGAGATTATGCTCTTTCATTCAGTCTTTGGTTTTGTTCTCCTAAAAGTATTCGAATGCAAAAATTCGATTCTTTAAAGTATTAAAATATGTAATAGTAGATTCTGCCCATCTCTAATTCGAGTGTTAAAGCAAATTGTTCGAAATTCGAGACGTACGTGAAACGAGGTTTATAGCAAATAGATTATTTGGAAAATGCCTTACAATCTGAACCTAAATCTAAAATAGTAAAACGCTGCTAAGAAATATAGATCAAGATTTGGTATTGATTTATGTCAGCGGCATGTACTTTCCTTCTTTAAACATTTCGATAACATACTATTTTACTACATCAAAAAGTAAACAAGTTGAATCGCCTAAATTAGACATGATAAAAACACAAAAATAATGAATATCTACAAAAAGAAACGAGTATTAGAAGAAACTGTTAATGTAAAATGGAAAGTAATTGAACGAGAAAACAAAATTTGCACATGATTACGCACAACTTAATGTCCATGTAGCTTTGCGTTTAACGAATTATAATAACAATTTCAAAAATAATGCCCATGTAGCCATAAATGCATTTAAAATAATTTTTCAATCAATATGATTAATTAATTTTAGAATTAATTCGACATTTTTGGAGTCGAATAAATAAATAATAGTTATTTATGTACCTAGTGCACGAAATGATGCGATCGGTTCGATCAAAGATCCCATGACTAGTACGGAAAAAATTACGTTTCCTAACTTGTTGCGCAAATAATTATTTCTTGCGGTTATTAAGTAAAAAAAAATTCTTTGTTTATTCTATAATTGAATATAGGACTTGACGAGCTTAGATAGCATGGCCGTAGCATATCTTGGTTAAGGGAGTAAAAGGAAGATTCATTACATTACTAAACCCGTTTTTCCAATCAAGTTTCCCAAAGCCTTTGCCACAACGGATCATTATTCAATATTTTATGGATGAAGGTATGAAATCGGGTGAAATTCAATAGCGATTATTGGCACAATTTGGTTTGTACAAATGGAACAAAGCTATTCATTGAATGCCAAAAACGATCAAATAAGTTATGCAAAAATGTATGGCCGCCTACGAGTCTCGCAGATAACAATATCATCGAAATTTGTTGGATTTTGCACGATGCTTTCCATCGTTGAACCCAAATAATCGATGCTGCCAACTACTGCCAGGTGCTAGAAGCCAAGGTAACAATTAAATAAATTGAAGGTATGTATCGGAGAGATTTGGAACATTTTCCAGATAGTCTGATTAGTTCATCAGCTGATTATCATTTTTTCGGGTAATTTCAAAGTCAATTCTTTGCGAATCATCTATATGATCCTTTGATTAAAGTTGCATAAGCGCTGTAGTAAATGTGCCCAAATGTGAGCGAGTATGTCGAAAATTGAGTGATGTCGAGAAATAACAATGAATCCTTTTTCCCCTTGACTTCATTTTACAAATAATTTAAAAAATTCCGGTTTGAATTTGAATCAGCCGCGTATTAGAAATGACTGCTTTAAAAATAACACTAAATTTATTTAATCGAATACCTGCTGCAAAATAATAATTTTTCAATTACAATTACAGAATCATTTCGCCAACAAGTTGAAAATGTTTACAACGGCCAACGCCATCGTTTACGTCATGATGTAAATACTTGTACATGGGAATAGCAATAATAAACCAATTAATGGCACAATTTACAAAATTATCGATTTGATAAAATGATGAACAGACCTGAGAAAATTTATAATAAGTAACAATTAAACTAATTACGATAGCAAATATACTATTATTACACCGATTAATAAGAAAATAAATAACATTATTACAACATTAATATAAAACAGAAAGTAATTTGGCGACATTACAACCCTTTAACACAAATCCACGCAATTGCAAGTAACGAATCGGGGTAAAAACCTATCGCTCATGCTGGTTGTTGTGTCGTTGGTGATCGAACAATTTACGTGTGCCGCGTATTCGACGTTATAAAACGATATCATCAAACTCATGCCAAAACCCAAGGTGTACCAAATTAAAACGTTACCGACCATGCTGTTCTCACTGTTGATGAACGTCAGCGGGACGCCAATCGCGCCGAATAATAGGAAGAGGAACGGGAAGAAGTATCGTAACGCAAAAGCCAAGATATACTCGTGTACGATGGCCGAGATGAGGAAGACCATTAATTTCGCCATTAGTTTGTTGCCCACGAAGACGTTCGTGTAGATCTCGTTGTAAACGTACCTGTGCAGCCAGTCGTGGACGATCGTGTTCCACGTCCTAAAGAAGCGGGCGTACGACGACGAATTCCACCAATCCTACGAAAAGAAAAACAATCTATGAAATTTTGGTCGATTTGTCAAGAACAATATTTAATCCTCGCAAACCATTCTTTTGCAATATTATAAACTCTCGTTCATTTTCATATGCTATGAAACTTGATTAGTAGGCGTTGCCTGAATTCCATGTTAATCCATGTAATAGCTAATGGAACCATCAACAGAAACTTCAGTTTGCCAATAAAATAGATAAATAAGCAATAGTCAACAATTATTTCGAAACAACTTTTAACATTTACTATTGTACTGCTCGTTGAAGTTGCTCATCATAGTATCTTTCTTCAGTTGGATGTATTATAAAACTTTATGCACGGACATTGAGTTGTTCCCGTAACTTTAGCTTAACAGAATTATAATTTTGATCTGGTATCAAACATGATTGCTATCGCAATGCTTTTTGCATAAATGATTCCATTTCAATATGAAGCCTTCATTCTGTTATAACTTGTTGAACTATGGATTGATCCACAATTTCTTTGTAGCTTCACTTGATGTATTAATACTTTAATCGAGATTACTAATTCATGTATCACTGTCTGCAAAACCCTTTTCATTGCCCCAAAGGGCTCTAATAACATCCTAGACTAATTGACCATAATTTTGCGAAGTTGCTTACATTATGAGAGTCGCACTAAATGAATGAGCAACTTGCAAAAATAACTTTTTAGGTAGAAAAAATATTTAAGCAAATCGCTCTCAAGTTCATATCTTGCCTCACTTTCAGCTTATTTGTTTCGTATCAACATTAAATCGGTTTCATTTCGCGTTATTGCTCCTGCAAAAATGTATTACTTTGTAAAATTCCCTATCGGCAAAACGCATAATTTCCGCGAATCCGTTCATCCACGAATGCAGCAGTAAGTAGAAGAAGAACATGTAAACTAAGAACGCCGGAATGCTGTTATAGGACGAGATCAACAAGATGTCGGTCAATCGTTCCCGTTTGATGCAGGTGTCGTTGTACTCTTGGAAGAAGAAGTGATCCAGTATGAAGCAAAGATAGAAAATGATGGCGAACACTTCCAAAAAACATTTAGCAGCGTACGACCAATTGATCTTCTCCGTTCTGCAAAACAAAAAACAAACATTTTGGCATTACAATGTTTTGGAGAACGTCCTCCGTTCAAATTGAACTTACCTGGGATATTCGTCCTTGTATATTAATGTCGGTGCGAAAAGGAAGTACAAATAATGCTTCAGCGTTGGATACGGACGCGGAAGCTCGCTATGCGGTTTGTAGGCGATAGCTTTTGGCGCATTTTCGCGAACGAAAGCATGCGATTTCATTATCAGTCTCACCTGAATTGGATAAAACGATGCATCATTTAGATTTTGCGACAAAATATTTAAGTTTTCAATGGATCACAACATAAAAATGTTCCGTCCTTCCTATTATGCCGGAAACTGACAATTGCTTAGTTATATGAAGCCAAAATAACAAAACCCAATTTCAAGAAGTAATATATTTTTCTTCAAGAATTGCGATCCATGGAAAATATTATCTTGTAAATGCTCACTAATATTCAACTGTTTACGTACCTGTTCGCATAAGATTATGAAAGAAGATATAACAGGTAAATCATAATGAAGCATTAATTTGATAGGCAGATAGAAGAAGACGGCGTAATAGATCACCAACAGAAACAGGCCAAATTTGTTCGTCACGTTGCTTTCTATTGCTAAAGTCGCAAAACAAATTGCAAATTAGTATATTGTTGATTAATCGACTGTCAATGTTTATTGTTTTACATTTCTGCACAAATCTGCATCGTAGCTTCGCCCATTCCACGAAAGTACCGTAGCATAATAGCATCAGTGTGAACATTGAGAGCCAAATGGCGATGACGATGTGAAATTTGCCAAAAGTCGCTAATATTATGTGCAGACCTAATCTGATTCTGCAATCCATACATTTCCTTTTTAATCGAAATCATAATCATTAATAGTATTTGCACTTACTCTCCATTCCTAGTATAATCGTAGGCAATGTTGTTAATAAATGAAGTAATTAGGATAAAGATGCAAATGTGATAGATGGCTTTGAAATGATTCATTTGGAGCAGTTCGGTCAACGGTGAGGGTTTGTCGCGAAAAATTCGCTCTTGCGTTCTGTCATTCTTACCTTTACTAAAAAACTTACTTAACATCTTTAAAGAAATTATTTAATTCACTTACTTGTTTTCCCTTTCTTTAGGATTGTTGTCCAACTGACCACCAAATCTCATCATTCTTTTACTTAAATTCAATAACCACTGGTTTTGCTAGCTTCTAATAAATCGATTTGCAGTGTGCCAAAAGGACAGCAGATCGTTACGAATCTATTTCACTGGATATTAATAAAGTATCTGTTATTGTTAGTGGATAAAGTCTAAGGTTGACGCAGTTACAAAATATTATTTATACTATCGGACACACACTGAACTGTTATTTATTAATTTAATAGGCTTGAAACTATTTAAATGTTAATGATTAATAACAGTGTTTTGCACAATCATTGAATTTAATTAATCCTAATATTTCGATTTCGATGCCATAATTTTGGCCTGTTGTCTAAAATCTCATCCGGCACCTATATTTTTTAACTATAGTATTTCGGTTGTTGTTCGAATGATAAGAATGCGATTTATTGCAATTACACAAAACAAAGAAACAATTTTCATGTCAACAATCAAATGCAGAAAATCATTCACCAAGAAAATAGTCTTTCAATGTTAAAAATCATGAAAAGCGCAAATCCTCAACAAAGTATTACAGCGATGTTGAGTGAAGGTGTGTCGCGAATTTGCCCTGAAGATTTTCCTTCCATTTTTTTAGTATTTCAAAGACATAGTAATGTGCGTGGTGCTGAGAATAACTTGTTTTTTATTATGCTCTTTCATTCAGTCTTTGGTTATGTTGTCTTAAGAATATTCGAATACAAAAATTCGATTCTTTAAAATATTTAAATATATAATACTATATTCTGCCCATCTCTAATTCGAATGTTAAAGCAAATTGTTCGTAATTCGAGACGTACGTGAAACGAGGTTTATAGCAAATAGATTATTTGCAAAATGCCTTACAATAATAACCTCAATCTAAAATAATAAAACGCTGCTAAACATATAGAGCAAGATTTGGAAGTGTTGATTTATGTCAGCCTCATGTACTTCCTTCTTTTAAACATTTCGATAACAGGAACAGGAACATGCAGGAAAGTAGTATTTTCCTGCATCAAAAAGTAAACAAGTTGTATCGTCTAAATTAGACATGATAAAAACACAAAAATAATGAATATCTACAAAAAAACGAGTATTAAAAGAAACTGTTAATGTAAAATGGAAAGTTATTAAATGAGAAAAACAAAATTTGCACATGATTACGCACAATTTATCGTCAATGTAGCTTTGCGTTTAACGAACAATAATAACAATTTCAAAAATAATGTCCATGTAGACATAAATGTATTTAAAATAATTTTTCAATCAATATGATTAACTATTTTTAGAATTAATTCGACTTTTTTGGAGTCGAATAAATAAATAATAGTTATTATGTGACTAGTACGGAAAAAATTACGTTTCCTAACTTGTTGCACAAATAATTATTTCTTGCGGTTATTGAGTAAAAAAACTCCTTTGTTTATTCTATAATTTAATATAGGACTTGACGAGCTTAGATATCATGGCTGTAGCACATCTTGGTTCAGCGTGTAAAAAGAAAGATTGTTTACATTGCTAAACCCGTTTTTCCAATCAAGTTTCCCAAAGGATATATAATATTTTATGCATGAAGGTATGAAATCGAGTGAAATTCAACAGCGATTATTTGCTTTGTACAAATGGAACAAAGCTATTAATTGAATGCCAAAAACGATAAAATAAGTTATGCAAAAATGTATGGCCGCCTACGAGTCTCGCAGATAACAATATCATCGAAATTTGTTGGATTTTGCACGATGCTTTCCATCGTTGAACCCAAATAATCGATGCTGCCAACTACTGTCAGGTGCTAGAAGCCAAGGTAACAATTAAATTAATTGAATATGTGTATCGGAGAGATGTGGAAGATTCTCCAGATAGTCCGATTAGCTCATCAGTTGATTATCATTTCTTCGGGTCATTTCAAATTAAATTCTTTGCGGATCATCTATATGATCTTCTTATTAAAACTTAGTAATGAAGCTGCCTAAACGCTGTAGTAAATGTGCCCAAATGTGAGCGAGTATAAGAGATAAGTAACATTGAATCTTTTTTCCCCTGGACTTTATTTTACAAACAATTTAAAAAACTCCGGTTTGTATTTGATTCAGCCGCGTATTAGAAACGACTGCTTTAAAAATAATACTAAATTTATTTAATCGAATACCTGCTGCTAAATAATAATTTTTCAATTACAATTGCAGAATCATTTCGCCAACAAGTTGACAATGTTGACAACGGCCAACGACCACACAACGCCATCGTTTACGTCATGATGTAAATACTTGTACATGGGAATAGCAATAATAAACCTACTAATGGCACAATTTACAAAATTATCGTTTTCATAAAATGAACAGACCTGAGTAAATTTATAATAAGTAACAATTAAACTAATTACGATAGCAAATATACTATTATTACGCCGATTAATAAGAAAATAAATAACATGTTACAACATTAATATAAAACAGAAAGTAATTTGGCGACGTTACAACCCTTTAACACAAATCCACGCAATTGCAAGTAACGAATCGGGGTAAAAACCTATCGCTCATGCTGGTTGTTGTGTCGTTGGCGATCGGACAATTTATGCGTGCCACGTATTCGACGTTATAAAACGATACCGCCAAACTGTTGCCAAAACCCAAGCTGTACCAAATGAAAACGTTACCGATCATGCTGTTCTCGCTGTTGATGAACGTCAGCGCTACGCTAATCACGCCAAATAATAGGAAGAGGAACGGGAAGAAGTATCGTAGCATGAAACTGATAATGTACTCGTGTACGATGGCCGAGATGAGGAAGACCATTAATTTCGCCATCAGTTTGTTGCCCACGAAGACGTTCGTGTACATCTCGTTGTAAACGTACCTGTGCAGCCAGTCGTGGACGATCGTGTTCCACGTCCTATAGAAGCGGGCGTACGACGACGAATTCCACCAATCCTACGACAAGTAAAGTGAATTATGCCCAAAGTTTGATCGGTCGAATTTCATCTGTGATTGATCCGAAACAACTGGTCACAAATTTACTAATAATATTCAACTAATATTATGAGTTTCACGTTTAGTTGCGTTGCAATTCAAATCGAATAAGTTACAGTCTATAAAACTTTGGTCGATTTGTCAAGAGCAATATTGAAATATGCTAGATTCCTCGCAGAGCATTGTTTTACATTTTTAGGAAATGTCTCATTCATTTTCATATGCTATTAAACTTGGCTTAATTGCATGATAATACATGTAATAGCTAATTGAAACACCAACAGAAACTTCAGTCTGTCAGTAAAAAGGGTGAACAAGCAATACTCAACAATTATATTGAAACAACCCTTAACATTTACTATCGTACCGATCACTATTGTTGCTTGTTGCTTATCATAATATCTTTCTTCATGGTTCTTTTGAAAAATGTCGCAGTCAGTTGGATATATTATGAAGCTTTATGAACGGGCATTATTGAATTTTTCGGTAACTATAGCTTAATAAAATTATAATTTTGATCTGGTATCAAATATTATTGCTATCGCAATGTTTTTTGCAAAATTTATCAACTGATAAGTGATCTCATTTCAATACGAAGCCTTCATTCTGCATTAACTTGTTGAACTATGGATTGATCCACAATTTCTTTTTAGCTTCACTTCATCTATTAATACTTTAATTGAGATCATTAATTCATGGTTCACTATCTGCCAAACCCTTTTCATGTCAGCCCCAAAGGGCTCCAACTGCATCCTACACTGATTGAACATAATTTTGCGCTGTTCCTTCCATTATGAGACGCGAACTTTCAAAAATAGCTTCGTCCGTCGAAATAATATTTAAGCAAATCGCTCTAAAACTCATTCCTGGTCTCGCATTCTGCTCATTTGTTTCGTATCAACATTAAATCGGTTTCATTTCGGGTTATTGCTCCTGAATAACTTTATTACTTTGTAAAATTCCCTATCGGCGAAACGCATAATTTCCGCGAATCCGTTCATCCACGAATGCAGCAATAAGTAGAAGAAGAACATGTAAGCTAAGAACGCCGGAATGCTGTTATAGGACGAGATCAACAAGATGTCGGTCAATCGTTTCCGTTTGATGCAGGTGTCGTTGTACTCTTGGAAGAAGAAGTGATCCAGTATGAAGCAAAGATAGAACATGATGGCGAACACTTCCAAAAAACATTTAACAGCGTACGACCAATTGATCTTCTCCGTTCTGCAAAACAAAAAACAAATATTTTGGCATTACAATGCTTTGGACAACGTCCTCCGTTCAAATCGAACTTACCTGGGATATTCGTCCTTGTAGATTAGAGTAGGTGCGAAAAGGAAGTACAAATAATGCTTCAGCGTTGGATACGGAAGCGGAAGCTCGCTATGCGGCTTGTAAGCGATAGCTTTTGGCGCATTTTCGCGAACGAAAGCATGCGATTTCATTATCAGCCTCACCTGAATTGAATAGAACGGTTAGACATTCAGATTTTGCGACAAAATGGTTAACTTTCCGCTGGATCACAACGCAAAAATGTTTCATGGTGGCCGACTTCCTGATATGCCGGAAACTGACCTTTCCTTAGTTATGTGAAATCGATACCACAGGTTTTACTCCGTGTTTAAATTCTGAATTGTACAATTTACCATTTTGAGTTGTTGCAGTTTATTTTATCGAAAAAATCCTGTTTCAAGAAAGTGATGAGCTTCAAACACGAAAATGATCGAAACAATCTTAACTATAATTTGTAAGCTTTAATTAGTGATTATGCGATTGCAAATCTTTAGAAAAAGTAATAACATAATCCAAATTTCGGCAGTAATATTTTTCTCTTCAACAATTGTGATCCATGGAAGAAGTTATCTTGTAAATGCTCACTAATATTCAACTGTTTACGTACCTGTTCGCATAAGATTATGAAAGAAGATATAACAGGTAAATCATAATGAAGCATTAATTTGATAGGCAGATAGAAGAAGACGGCGTAATAGAGCACCAACAGAAACAGGCCAAATTTGTTGGTCACGTTGCTTTCTATTGCTAAAAGCGCAAATTAGTATATTGCTGATTAATCAGCTGTCAATGTTTATTGTTTTACATTTCTGCACAAATCTGCATCGTAACTTCGCCCATTCCACGAAAGTACCGTAGCATAATAGCATCAGTGTGAACATTGAGAGCCAAATGGCGATGACGATGTGAAATTTGCCAAAAGTCGCCAATATTATATGCAGACCTAATCTAAATCTGCAATTTTGGTTTTTAAACGAAATGATAATCATTAATGGTATTTGCACGAGTGCACTTACTCGCCATTCTTAGTATAATCGTAGGCAATGTTGTTAATTAACGACGTAATTAGCATAAAAATGAAAATGTGATAGACGGTCTTGAAATGTTTCACTTGGAACAGTTCGGTCAACGGCGAGGGTTTGTCGCGAAATATTCGCTCTTGCATTCTTCTTGCCGTTACATTTTTGCCATTACTAAAATACTCATATAACTTTTTTGAAGACATTATTTGATTCACTTACTTTTTCTCGTCCTCCTTATGATTGTTGTCAAACTTTTCACCAAGTCTCGCCATTCCTTTATTGAGAGTTTAATTACAAAATTTTTTGATAAGTTCCAGTAAAGCGATGCGTATTGTGCTAAACAGACTGAAGATAGATCTCAATATATTCACTGCTTATCAATAAACTTTCTGTTATGGTTAATCGATAAAGTCGTAAGGTTATCGCAATCGCAAAAAGCAAAATATTATTTATACTTCAGGACAGGAATTCGAACTACTTGTTATTAAGTTTCCCGCACTTGTGCTAAAAACCATTAGTGCATAAACAACACTTATGGTTTATATTTTAGTTTTTTATAGCAATAATGTTCCATTAAATTATTCAACGTTAATAAATTATGACAATGTTTTGGTAACATTTATTAAGCAATAATGTTTATTAATTGTCCCCAATTTATCGAGTTTCTTATCACAACTTTAGTCTATCGCCTAAAATCTTATCAGCCTGCATTTTTTAATCATTTCGGTTGTGATTTTGATGATAAAATTGCGATTTATTGCCATTAAACGAAACGAGGTCAGAAACAATTTTCATAGAGACAATAAAATAAAGAAATTATCAATTTACAAGAAGGTGACTGATAATAAGTTATATTTTAATAAGTTTTCAGCATAACTACCTTTCTTAACATTTTTAGAGAGATGCGAATTATTAGCGATTTAGCCAAATTTGAATGGAACAAAATTGTATTAGTTGCTTTTCCTATTGTAGAACTTGAATCGGAGAATACCTTTTAAAATTAATGGCATCTATTAACTTACTACCACAAAAGTTTTAAATGAAGCTGAAAAGGAGGCAATTCAGTAATGAACCTTGATCCTATTAGGTTGATCATTAAGTCATTGCATTTTTTTTTTCTTTCGATAATCCTTATCATCCATTGTTTAAGATCTGAACTTGTTTTAATCTATAATATATTGTCCCATTTTGTTCGGTGACCATCTGCATCTTTCTCGAAGCTTCAGAGCCAGTTATTTGTTGGTCTGCTTCCAATAAAAGTATTCAGTTGGTCAGTATCGGCCTCTGTTGGCCGACCGGAGTAATGCGCATCTTTTACGCTCGTACTCTCAAAATATGAAAAAGCGCAAACGAATGCTTAACACTAGCGTTCATTTTTAACGCTTTCTCACGATATATATTCCGCAAATTTTCGCAAGCATGCATCGAAATATCAAACTAATTCAAAGTGGCGCCTTAATGCGGAAAATAATCTAAAAACTCCGATCAAAATCAAATAGTAACACATGTAGAATTGTGTTTCGATACAATTTCGTTTTATAAATAATTAATTGTAAAGTAACAATCAATAACTTATCTGAACAGCCAGTATTCAATTAGTTAAACTATTTTCTTGCGACCATGAAATCATAAAAATAAGAATTGGACTTAATGTAAGATTTGCATTTTGATTGCAAAAACCATGGTTTTTATTGCAGTTTTTATACTATACTTTTCATATTGTAATATTATCGCTTTTTATTAGAACAAATAATAATCTTTATTAAGACGTCTTTGAAAAAATTTA
Source organism: Hololepta plana (assembly GCA_963695495.1). Taxonomy (NCBI): domain Eukaryota; kingdom Metazoa; phylum Arthropoda; class Insecta; order Coleoptera; family Histeridae; genus Hololepta; species Hololepta plana. The sequence goes on along the minus strand of OY968832.1, from coordinate 4,084,147 downwards.
AAAAACTATAATAAAACATATTTTAGTCTGCAATCATTAAAATGTTTAGAAGGTTTATTGAAAAACCTCAATTTATTTTTCTATTTTCAATTAAACGATTCGATACGCAATGTTTATCAACACTTTTTGTGGTTTTTTCATTATTTTGTTTTTCCTAATGATGTAATTTTGCATAAAAATCGATTATAATCATAAATACACGCACAAAATGTAGCCTTTGACTCCGTCGGACTTTATTCACTCTTCGAGTGGATACAATGGCAAAAAAATTACCTTTAATTAAAAATATAGCTATATGTTTGAATAGAATAGAACGAAACGAGCGAGATTTAAAATTCTCCTACAAGGACACGTGTGCGAATTGAGCGAATGAACATTATCCACCGTAATGAATGAGACACACTGCATTATGGAAACACAATGTATAAAAGGTATGGGTTAACAATTAGATGAAGTTTAGCCGTGCAAGAAGCAACACATATAACAGACGCTACGTGCCAATAACGAATAAACATGTTTATATTGTTAACAGTAATAATAATAACGTTAATATTTTTATTATACGTCTTGAACAGACTGACCCTCGGCAGGTGCAAGAGCAATCGGTGTCTGATTGGGAAAACGGCCATCATTACGGGCGGTAACGGCGGTAAGTGTTCCATGAGTAAAGTAATTAGAAGAATTTTTGCAAACTGTAATACCGTATTTACTCGATCATAAGACGCATCCGGATTTTTCTTAGACAAAAGCCGAACAAAACAATTGTTATCAAATAAATAAATTTAAATATATTCGCAAGAAAACCCCTCAAATAAAATGTAGATTTCCTTTTTCTTTTGATAAGAGCAACAATTATCAAAGTTTTAATGTGATTAAAGTGAATGAAGAACGATCTGTATCCAACGTTTCTGTTCTCAATTTTTTAAATCTTCACGAGTTAATTGGATGCACATTTAATTCAAAGATAATTAAGTGGCTCTTGATACGTTCTTCTATTTGTCCTTTCGATAAACATAATTTACGCTTGTAAGATAAATAATGAAAGTAATTGTTGAAAATGGAAACGGTAGCAACGAATTAAAAACGATTTCTTTTGATATGATAGCAATTTGCATTTACATTTTGCAAATTCCATTTTTCTTTCAATATATGCACATTCATTTCGTGGGACTTTCCGTACAATTTCGGTACTAAAAATTTAATGATACATTGTAATCGAAGAGCATTATTAAATTGAGAACTTTGTACTAATTCAATTATATCAACATTCAAGTCGTTCACGTTTATCAATTCACTAATTCAAATAAATAATAAGGTTGTCCATAAATAGATTGTCAAAACTTATCATAAAAACAACGAATTGCATTCATCCAAGAGATGTCCAGTGCAATTAACCAACGACCTTTGGCCACCTTGTATGCATATTAAATGAACGCCCATCACGCAGAATTCGCTATTCTGGAAGTCGAAAAACAAGAAGTCAGGTTCTGACTGCATTGATCTCTTTCAATCTCTCTCCGCCGAAGAGTGCTACATTAAGCGAAACAAGTGCTAATTAATTGGTACTTTGTGGTGGAACAAGGCACAACTTTCCATGCTAAATCTTTATCCTTTTACTATGTAATATTCGCAGACTTCAATGGGATTCCGTCGCTGTCTTGCTTGGTTACAGACAGGAAAGGACGATTAATGTAATCTTGGTCAATCAGAATTTCCCATTTTTTTTAGCCATCTAGAATCGATTAATTCGTAACAAAAGCAATATTTGCGTACTCGTCATAGTGTGATCTTCAAAATGATATCAAATTTGCATACAACAATCTTTATTCACTTCGTCAAAAATGCAACCAAACGTTTCTTCTAGGACGACCTAATACACAAAGAACCGGGAACATTTTCACGTACATTAATATTGGTAAAAAACTAGCGATAAACCAAGAACTACTTTTGCAGTTCGTTATAAACGGGCCGTTGAAGTAAAATATTGATTTTTGTCCTTAAAATTAAAAGGCAGCATACAAGTCAGTTTTTTGCCTGTTTACCCATTTCAATTGCAAGAAGTCGTTCTTGTTGCATTATAATTGAACAGCAGGTAAAAGAAGAAACCTGTTCGGATAACTTCGAAGTACAATATTATTACGCTGTCTCAAAAAAAAAGTCAGATTCTCTGATAAAGCCTAAAATTTTATTGCAGAGTAAAAATGTTACCAATTTAATTTTTTATATTGTCATCTGTAGAACAGCGTCTCATTGAACCAGAATTACTACTGCAAAATTGTCTTTTAGACGCCCCATTATATTATCGTAAATGGAAATCCCAAGTTAGTTAAACATTGTTTATTATTTAAACAATTCTAATCAGTTTGTTGCCTCTTCACCCCTTTAAATTGCAAGAAGTCCTTCTTCGTGCATTATACCATTGAACAGAAGGTAAAAGGAAAAACCTGTTCGGATTTCTGCGATGTTTTACATGCAATTGCAGTTAATATTATTATGCTGTCTCAAAATAAGTCAGATTCTCTGATAAAGCCTAAAATTTTATTAGAAAAACTAAAAATGGTTTGAATTGAATTTTTCGTATTGTCATCTCTAGAGCAACCTCTCACTGAACTAGAATTAGTACTCGTTGCATAATTTTTATCATTTTTAGACACCCCCTTTACAATATCGTAAATGGACATTCAAAGTTAGTTAAAAAGCTCTCATTATTTTCCTGTGTTAATTTATAAGCGTCGTCGTTATTAAGTAAATTCCAATAATCACAAGGACTGTGAGAAATCGTTATTGAACAACAAGTTTTCAAAAAGGTTATTGCAAAGGGACGAACCAATGAAATGTCAACTTTCACCACCCAAATCATCGTCAACCGAGGCGATGAGTTATGTAAGGGTCAAGAATAAGTAGATTAGAAAACTAATATATTATCTTTGCTAACCATCAAGTAAACATCAACTTTGTGTTATATATAAACAAGTATTTTAAGTTATTATGAATGAAGTTTAATTTAATTTAAACGACTTTTTTGTCCGCATCCGCGGTGGTCCTTCGACAATTTAGACGTCTACAACACTCACCCAAACATTATCACTTAAATTGCAAGAAGTCGGTCTTGATGCATTATAGTTGAACAGCCGGAAAAGTGACAAAACCTGTTTAGTTGTCTTGGAAGTTGTACAATATTATTACGCTGACTCCAAAAAAGTCACATTATCTAATAAAATGGAAAATTTTATTACAGAGTAAAAATTGTACGAATTGAATGTTTCATATTTTCATCCCTAGAGCAGCCTCTCATTGAACTAGAATTACTACTGCAAAATTGTCTTTTAGACGCCCCATTACATTATCGAAAGCGGAAATCCCAAGTTATTTAACAGTTTATTATTTAAACAATTCTTATCAGTTTGTTGCCTGTTTCAGTTTCTCTGATAGTCTAAAATTTTATTATAAAGAGTAAAAGTCGTGTGAGTTGAATTTCCCACTGAACTAGAATTAGTATTGTTTGCAGAATTGCCATTTCTTTTTAAGGCGCTTCATTACATTATCGCAAATGGAAATCAGCCAGTTAAAAAAGTTCTCATTATTTTCCGGTGTTTATATTTAAGCGACGTCGATATTAGGTAAATGCCAATAATCACAACAACTGTGAGAAATTGAACATTGTTTATTTTTTAAACAATTTAAAGTCTACGCATTTAAATTGCAAGAAATCATTGTTGATGCAATATAATAGAACAACCGGTAATAAACTATCCAGACAACTTCGTAGTAGTACAGACATTGATATTCGTTTCGGAGTTTGTCCGCGATTGGCAAACTTCCTTTTGACTATTTCAATTTAAATGCTGTGCTCGTTAACAATGTTGATAATTGAATGTTCCTTATACAAGTTGCATCTTGGGCACTTCTTCTAATGCTCTTATACTTTGCCCTTCCTTGGGCTGGTTGGTTATTTGGTTGATTGAGATTTTATAATAAACAATTTATATTTTAAAAAATTATGCCTCTTTCAGTACCCTTTACGATGCTTCGTCTTTGTCATCATTGACAATTTGTTTAGTTTCAAAAGTCCCATTTTACTGCCATCAGGCAAAGATTACAACAAAAGAAAGGGACAACATCATTTGAAAACTAACAATTTAAACATTCAGCATTGTCCTCGATAGAAGTACTTCTGTCATTGTAAAGAATAAGCTACCTTCAAGAAGACGATATGATTTGGAATAATAGTCCAAGCAATCATTAAAATAATAATGTTAGTTAACAAACTATGCTCGCGGATAAAAATATCAATTGTCATCAAAAGAAATAAGTCCCCATTACAGACACAAGAAATACATTGTTTCAGCTATTTAACAACTTTTGATTGTCTCACTTCTGTCTGGCTTTCCCATTCAATTGGCTGTATGTGTCTTTGAGAAAGTTAATTATTGAGGTTTTTAGCACGTTTACTTTTCATACATTAAATTACACTTGTTGTTTTCCTTCGGTTTCAAGGTATCGGATTTCACGTGGCTCTCGGATTGGCCGCTAGAGGATGTCGAGTGATCATTGCAGATGTGATCGATGGTAATGAGACGGTAAAGAAAATTATCGAACGGACCGGTAACACGAACGTTCTATACAAATATATCGATTTGTCGTCGTTCGAATCGATTAGGAAATTTGCGGAAGACATCAATAAGAGCGAGAGCCATTTGCATATACTAATTAACAATGCCGGCGGCGGGCTTTTCAAGAACGTCAAGACCAACGATGGCTGCAACTTGGGCATGCAGGTGAACCATTTCGGCGGTTTCCTATTGACTCATTTATTAATTGGTAATTGTGATTGAAACGATACGATAAAACAAACATTTTTTTTGCATTTCGATAAATTCTCTTTCAGGACTGTTAAAGAAATCCGCACCGAGTAGAATATTATTTACCAGTTCGCTCTTATCGTTTTGCAATGAATTAACGGAGACTAACATAAATCAACCGCATCAGCGTTACATCTACGGCAATTCGAAATTGTGCAACATAATAACGGCCCAAGGTCTTGCAGAACGACTGAAAGGAACCGGCGTGACGACGTACGCGATCCATCCGGGCGTAGTCAACACGAACATTTTTTGTAAAATTAATAATGTCAACGATGGACGATTTATTTTGAACGTGATAAATTACATGAAGAATTTAACGTTTCCTATAATAGGAAAGGTACGTATGCTTCGTATACAATTTTCTATTATAATTCGAAGACATTGCAATCGTTGCATTTCTTTCGCAGAGACCAGAAGAAGGCGCGCAAACCATATTGCATTGTGCTCTGTCGACGAAACTGGAAAACGAAAGCGGACAGTTTTATTGCGATTGCTTCCCGTTTTGGCGACCGACCGCTGCCAAGAATCGAGCACTTTGCGAAAAAGTTTGGAAAGTCAGTGAAGAGCTTGTGCAATTGAAAGAATCGGAAAAATTTTAAATTTTAAATAAAAGGAAAATCTTCAAGTTTCACGTACTTTTTAATTTGTATTGTTTAAATAAAAATGATTATTTCATTAAAATTAGTTGAAGTGATCCAAGAATTACATAAAGATAATACAGCCCAAGTAAAACAGGGTTAATATCTAGCCGAGCCGCTTCAAGTGACGAAGGGCCTTCGACAAGGCTGCGGCTTGTCTTCATTTCACTTCAATATCTACATTGAAATGGGTTTGAGCAGGTAGTTTTGCAGCAAATATCTATCAGTGGAACGTTCCTCCTTACTCTTAGCTTTGCAGATGACCAAGCGGTAATTACGCATTATACACGGTGATTCAAAATGACACCGGCAGCGCTTAATGGGTGATTACTCTCGTTAAAATAAGCCGAAAAGTTCCTATAAACCATGGTCCGAAAATGCTTGGTCTTCGAAATATGGGCCATCAAAGATGGGTTTCAAAATCCCAATTTAGTTCATAAAAGATAAACGAAAGCATATTTTCATTTGAGCTTTGGGGAATCTTGATTTCATGTTAAGGAGCTTCTTTTGACGTTATTTCAAACTTTGAAAAACTGCGGGAATGTGGTGTTCTCGATGACCTATTTCTTTCCAAAAGCCCAATCTTTTTTGCCTATAGAGTGTTGACAATTTGGAATGGATAATTTTCGGAGTGTGGTTTACATGAACTTCTTGGCTTATTTTAACAAGAGGAATCACCCATTAAGCGCTGCCGGTGTTATATTCAGTCACCCTGTACAGGCTTTATGCAGAATTTAGATAGGCACTTCCGGATATACCGGAAACGGATTTTTACTCCGTTATTTTAAATGGAATGTTTATTAAAGCAATCACATATCTAAGATGCACCGTTTCAGAGTTATTTCAGTGTTTTCCCGAAAAATGTCACTTGAAAGTTCGTGGAGAATCGCACATGTCTCTGGAACTATTTAAGATAGAAAGTTGAACTGTGTTTAGTTCTTTTAAGCAAAAAATGACGAAGTTTCCATTGCTTAAGTAAATCACAAGTGGAACTGGCTGTGATTTGTGGCCAATTAAATTTTGACATTTTCAAATGTATATAACTTGAATTTTTTTAATGGAACCATCTAATTTGGATGGATTTAATGCGATAATAAAAAAAAGATGGGTGCATTAAAAAAAATTACGTTACGTACATTTGAATATGTCCAAGTTTAACAGGCCACAAATTACAGTCACTAATACTTTCAATTAAATATACGCAGACCAGAGTCTTCGTCATGTCTTGCTTAATAGAATTAACAAAAGTTCAACTCTCTATCTTAAATACTTCCGGAGACATGGGCGATTTTCCACGACCTTCCAAATGAGACTTTTCGGAAACACTCTGTAATAACTGAAACGGTGCATCTTAGGCATGTGATTGTTTCAATAAACTCCCCTTAAAAGTCAATGAGGAATCTAAAAATGCAATAAAAAAGGTAGCATTCCATTTAAAGTAACGGAGCAAGTATCAGTTCGGGGTATATCCAGAAGTGTGCCATCTTGGAAAATATTTTTGCGTTATAGTCCTTCCCAAGGGATTTTTTTTCTCTCTAAAGTCAACTGTTTGGCCGTAATCCTCCGAGCCCGCAGTATTAGGACACCCTGTATTTCAATAAAGACATTAAGACATTTTAAAAATGTAATGGTGATAAAAATTCACTATTTCGAAGTGTTAAAAGTGTTCATCTCTTAAACTATAGATATGCTCCGTTTGGACACATGTGGTTCAATGACATTTAAAAAAAGGCGTTTAAATTATCTTTGATGTTTAGTATGCCTAAACTACGATTCTGCATAGGGAAATTAATACTTTCCTGGGGATATTATTCAATTCCATGAGAGCAACTCTGTTGTTGCACCATCCAATTTGTAGTTGACTACGAGGACATGAATGCTTGCAATAAATCAATCAATAAATTGCAACACGTGCTGAATCTTCACTAAACAATCGACCAGATTCCTGTTGTATGACATCTTGATTATATTATTGTTTTTATTAAAAGAATTACATTAATTTGACATTGAAAGTTTTGATAATCGATTTAGAATCAATACATTAATTAATTGATTATCTTTAAACCAATTATTGTTAATCACTCAAGTATATTTTATGACATTCTATGTACCTAGTTGATGGATCACTCATCAGTCATTTTAATATTTTGCGTTACATTTTGATCAATTGACATTACATTATTAATTGGCATTACGGTCGGTCAGTTTAAGGGTATTAAAAACAATTCGGAAGTTTAAATCAAAATTTAAGGTATTTGCAAATAACTTAAATTATTTTAAAGTATCCCGATTATTGAATGAAAATAAACAAAAGTACCCGGAATTTTGGCAGTGTCCGAATTAGCGTACGTCCGCATGATCAGAGTCATTCAATATTTATTAAAACTTTGGGAACAAATTTTTAAATTTAAATATTTTGCGGTTTACTATTAACTTAGGTACAAATAGTCTTTAACTTTGCTGGTGCTACCAATAGAATGAAACAAACATTATCCATATCAATCAATTGACTGTCATTTCATTTTGTCAAACATCGATTCGAGTTGAATTTGCAACTTTTTTTTGATTAATCACGAAGCGATTCGTTAAAATCATAAACTTATAAATCGAATCACCGATTGAACGACAACTTCGAAATGTCCAAACCATTCAAATTAAGTTCCGTTTTACATGGTCATTCGTTAGATGTAAGATCATTAGATGTTACCGGCGAAAATCATATAATTAGCGGCTCTAGAGATAAGACCGCAAAATATTGGAAGCCGAACGAGTAAGTTGATTGATTTCGTTAACGTTTGTTCATACATTTTATTTTAGATTCAATACTTCTTATATGGAAGCAATTACCTATAGAGATCAAAAGAACTTTGTAGCGTCTGTATTATATCTGCAACCATCAAGTGAATATCCTGATGGATTGGTGATTACTGGTGGCAATGATAAGAAGATATTGATATATAAGCCACATGAGCCTTTTGCTACATACAGCTTTGAAGAACATACAAATACAGGTTAAACAATAAGGATGCAATTGCTGTATAATAACATTATAAACTTACAGTTTGTACATTATCAAAGGGATTGGATGAGAATACATTTCTAAGTGGTTCTTGGGATATGACAGCCAAATTCTGGAATTTGAAAGCAGGAAATAAATCTTTAACCACCTTCCAGGGACATGAGGCTGCTGTGTGGGCAGTAATGTTCATAAGTAACTCCAATATTGTAACTGCATCTGCTGATAGGACAATTCGTATTTGGTCGAAAGATGGGCAGCAAATGAGACTATTAACAGGTTTGTTTTCTCAATTAGAATATTGTTATGATTACATGTAGTTAATCTTGTTTAGGGCACACTGATTGTGTTAGAGGATTGCTGGATTTCCCGGAATTAAATTGTTTCTTGAGCATTTCAAATGATGCTAGTATTAAAATATGGTCACATGATGGTGATAATTTAAATACATATTATGGACATACCAATTTTGTATACAGGTATTAAACTAATTATTTATGTTCATCAATTCACCTGTAAAATTTGCAGTATTTGCCGCCACAAGACTGCCGAGATTAATGCTTTTGTAACATCTGGTGAAGATAAATCAATCAGAGTTTGGGAAAATGGCATTAATACCCAAACCATATACGTACCAGCACAATCTGTGTGGTGTGTCGGTTGTTTAGAAAATGGTGATATTGTAGCCGGCTCTAGTGATGGCATTATAAGGATATTCACACAAAACGAGACCCGATTTGCCAATGAAAACCAGTTAAAACTCTTTGAGGAAGAGGTGAATGCTTTAATTCAACAAAGCTCACAAGAAATTGGTGGATACAAAGTGTCAGAGTACGTATAATTTTCACTAATAATTTATCAATAAATGTTCTGATTGATTATTAGTTTGCCTGGTAAAGAAGCATTATTTGAGCCAGGCAAAAAGGATGGAGAAATGAAGATGATCCGAGAAAGTCAAGGTGTAGTGGCGTACACGTGGGTTTTGGATGGCGATAATAGCCATTGGGAGAAAGTTGGCGATGTACTTGGTGGAACTAATAAAAACGATGATGGTCAAACAATGTTTGAAGGAAAGGTACAATTGAAGAATAATTAAATGTTTTTGTTTATTTGTAATTTCGTATTACTTCAATATATTACAGGCATATGATCATGTATTCTCTGTAGATGTAGAAGATGGTAAACCGCCAATAAAGTTACCCTATAATAAGGGAGACGATCCGTATATGGCAGCCCATAAGTTTTTGGAAAGGAACAATTTACCACCTTCGTATCTCGATCAGGCACGTGCTAATAGTAAAATACAATGTAACGATTATGCGGTGAACATTCGAATTTAAGGTTGCCGATTTTATAATCAGGAATAGCACAGATGCCGGGAACGTTCCAATTGCGACGTCCGAATACGTGGATCCATTCACTGGAGCATCAAGATACACGCCTAGCGCTTCGTTAAATGCCAACATGGGAACGTCGGGACAAAATGTAGATCCATTCACAGGTTTTTTTGTTAAATTTAATTCGAGAATGTTATTTTATTATTCCCATGATTTAATTCTTTTTAGGTGGAAGCAGTTACTCAACTTCGAATGAAAGAGTTAACGTGCCATCAGTTAACAATCAATTCTTTCCACAGACAACTTATCGAACTTTCGATATGGGCGATCCCGCGGTTATTATAAAAAAATTAAAAGAATTTAATCAACATATCACTGATGCCGATAGTAAAGTCTCCGATGACGAATTGGATAATTTAATACATTTATGTGATGAGCAGTTATTTAACGATCAATACATCTCACATCTAATGAAGCTTCTTAATTGGCCAGAGGGTATAATTATTATCACCTGGTATAACGTTTTGCACATTATTATTGTTTTAGATTACGTTTTCCCCGCAATTGATCTGCTACGATATTCTGTTAAATGTAACAATTTCAACAAAGCAATTTGCTTGCAACATGGAGATATTCTACTCGACAAACTGATGCTGATGTTGGGCAGTAAAGTAACAAACAATATTTTGGTTACATTAAGAGCTTTAAGCAATCTGTTTGTTCATTCATATGGAGAAGAATTAATATTTAAATATAGAATGGATTTATTAGAAGCTTTGACATCATTATCTTGCAATAACAAAAATATTCAGGTAAAAATTTGCATTTCAATCATGTTTTTTAATATACGTATGTATTGCATTTACAGATAGGAATGGCCACGTTGCTCTTAAATGCTGTGATTTTGACACTCAAGCGGAACGACGAAATAGGTTTAATTATGTTAGCGAGCGTCTTAACCGATACGTTTGTCCTATTCACGGATTCTGAAGCAGAATTTCGTTCGCTCGTAGCTATAGGCACTTTGTTGCACGATTCGCAACAATCTTATAGGAACGTTAAAGAAAAAGTTCTAGAAAACGTTCAAGGAATAGCAAAAATTCAGAAGTTCGCTTCGCAAAATAATGCAAATGATGAAAGAATTTTGCAATGTGCTGTTGCTATTCAAAGAATATTATTACATTAATTTTAAATACAATGTCTAATATTATAATTAGGTTTTTATTATTAATATATAAATGATTGAGTAATTCGAAATTTTTAAGACACTTCGAATTGTGCAGTTTTTCCTTAATGAGAATAAAGTGATGCTAACTCAAGATATCCTTCAGAGATTGCAATCTCATGACTACTTAAAGACTCAAATTTTTTTAGCATGGCAGTGAATCATGCATTATACCTGGCAACATAAGATACAACTGATACTCGAACAAAATGGGCATTAATGCAGATGAATCATAAAGAAACTTCAGTAATAAATGGACAAATATTTTTGATTTCTGATGATAGAAAACATCAAAACCAAAGGCAAATGGCTTATTTTAAACAAGAATTAGTATGAATTTTGCCAACAATCCTGCCAATTTATTTCTTGACTAGTTATCTGAAAAAGTTACTTATAATTTAATTTATTTATAATGTTTACTTTAAAAAGTAATTATTCAGTAACATTTCATATACTACTTGGTAAACATTTCACACTAAATAGTTCATGCTGCTGCTACCTTTTCCGATTCTAATTCAGGATTACTTTTTGCAAGCACCCTTAATCTTCTTTCACGCTCATATTCCTTCATTCTAAGCACATAACTGATAGAGAAATGAAATTAAGAGTTTACATAAATGTTGTGTTTGTACCTTTCATGTTTCAAAATACTTACTCTTCATATTGACAAGTTAAATATGCATGTTTTTCATGTTCACATTTAACACCAAAAGGCCAATTCTCTTTCCTACATGCCCTAAATTTTAATAACAAATGTGCACAATAATCTCTTTCTTTGGGTTTTAATTTGGCTGATATCATTTCTTCTTCTTTCGCAATCATAACTGAAATAAAGAAACATTATTATTCTGATGATAATGGTTTATGTAACAATATGAACCTCTTTCCTTTCTTGCCTTATCGAATCCAAGTTCCGGTTTAAATGTGGGAGCTTGCGCTGGATCAGGTGTTACGTCTGGATGAAAGTATAAATTAATACCATTCCTCATATTTTTCTCCAGGCTGTTTCCCATGATTTTGAAGATTTAAATGAATTTATTTCATATATTCCAGACACCATCAACAATACTGTTAATGCAGGTACAATTTAATAGAGGTTTCATTTCATTTCTGTTGGTATTGATTCACGGAGATATACAACTTCATACTCAAACTAATTTAAATGCAGTCCATGTGTTCTTGTTTGGTTCTTGTGATTATTTCGACTTGTTTATACAACTAAATAAATTTTCGACGTTGTATTTAATTTGAATTTTTTTAAATAAATTAATGTTCTTACAAATTTTGTGCGATAATAGATTGCAATTAATAGTGGGCAGAAGTACAAAAGTAATTTATTTCGATGGAATACAATTTAAGTTATCATGAAGTCGTTCCAGACCAAACTCTACCGGAATATTGGAAGGAAATCAGTTTAAATACCGGTAAGTCTGACGAATATTCGTTAATTACATACTTATTCGTTAGAATATACAGAAACAGAAACTTTAAGAGGTTATATTTTTAGGCGGTACTCAGAGTACATTGCAAGATATAAAAGTAACAGAACGAGCTAATGGCTATTCATATAAAGATGCTACAAAGTTTTATACTCGAAACAGATTTATATACTGGTAAGATAAATATTTAAATAGAATAACATTCAATTTGTATTCTTTTTTATTTTCAATTTATTTAGGAGGATAAGCAATGATATATTGGAATTGGTCGAGCATAGTCTTGATTTAAATTTAACAGCTAATAATATCAAGTATAAATTTGTAGATACACCGATTTTGGATGGTGTTAGTGTTCATGAGACACAAGCACATGTAATTGTTTTAGTGCCAACAGTTTGCAGCATCCATAGATTAACATTTTCTCATCCATCTCAGTTACACCAACAGGTAATTGTTTATAGATTTGTCACTTTATATTGAAATCACATTATTTGTTTTATTATTTACAGGATGAATTGATTGGCACACACCTGAATTTATCAGTTGCTTCAATTTTCTCTGATGCAAATGCAATTCAAGCAAGAAATCCATCCACATTTTATGTCTTTAACCATCCTACTGCACGTAATTATTACATACACATAAGGCATTCAAATTTCTAATTGAAGTTTTATAGATTCCCAATTGCCACATTTAACTGCATCAACCTTAATTGATAATAAAGCTTTATTCTTGTTTGCATATCCAACAAATGATATGATACTGTTAAAGCATTTTGAAAGTGGCGAGTGCGAGTCTGTGGAATTGAAAATGGAATCGATTATGCCCAGATTTTTGTCGGAGATTGCCGTCAAATTTAGGTTTTTTTTTCAAAATCATCGATATTTTTGATGTATTATAATCGTTTTATTTTGTAGAGCTAAACCAAGTGATAATAACATAGTAAACATGGTTTTATATTACATCCAAAATGAAGTCTATGCCATTGTTCTTATGCATGATGGATACTTAAGAGTGTGGAATTGTACCACTGTTGAATACCTGGGCTCCAGTAGCATCCTCATGGAATCTAATAATAAGAATTTACTACAAGGTGGACAAAGTTTTATGTTAAGAAAAGCTACAGATGGGGACGATGATATATTACTGGGATTATATGTAGGCACTAACACCGACTCGAAATTTTTTATATTGGATCTAATGTTTAATGAAAACGATGAACCAATATTTACTATTAATAGTTATTTGATTCCACCGTTTGTAAGTGTCGATTATATATTACAAAAACATTTTAATGGTTTATAATTTGTTATTCGGTTTTAGAATGATTTAGTGGATTTTTGCTTCACTCCTTCGCAAATTTGGACATTGTCCAGAGGCAAAGAAGGCGAGTGTCAAGTGTATTATGCAAAAATATCGACAAACATTGAGACTGGTGTAAGTTGGATGCCCGCAATTTTAGATCAAATTTCTAATCAACATGAAGTACCGTATAATTGTGAATACGTCGATCCTAGAGAAGCAAATCTAAATTACATATTCTATCCGGGAAGATTTCCATTAAGCGTCATCAATAAGGCATTAAAAGTTAGTGCTAACTCATTCTCTGTTTAATTATTAATCGATTCCTTCTTTATTTTAGATCTATAAAGGTTCAACAATTCACTGTGATTTAAATCTATCGAGTGCGACCCTTAAACAACGCGTCTGTCAAGAAGTGGAGAACGAAATAAAAATGAAGTTGCAAGAGAACGAAGTCAACGATGAGGATTTCTTGGAATGTGCTACTCAGTAATTTATTATAAAAAATACATAAAGAGTTTTTGTAAAGTATTATGTTTGCAGGCGTTGGAGGGAATTTTATTCCTGTTGCTTTCAGTATCAGGTGAGCAGCTTAAAACCGCTCGGTATATTATTTTTACCCACGGCAGCCGGTATTGTGCTGCTCAAACGTAAAATGTACTCATTATTGCGACCATTGGATTTATTAGAACATTTAACTTTGTGCACGGATTATATTACAAAAGAACATTTCCTGGAACTGGAGGACCTTTTCACATGTAATTACATAACTAACTTTTACTAATGGTTAATTAACGTATCGTTCTATTTATTAGCAAGATCCGAAGCTGAAGATGTTGTTAGTCTTTTAACGATATTGAATCGTATGGACGATCAACTGAACGATTTGTTTAGGATAATATTCGAGGAGGAGATGGAGCACTTGAAGTCGCCCGAAGAGATTATAACTCAGTTGTTGTCGGAAATTGAAGTCGAGGAAATTGTATGTTTGGAATTTGATTATTTTAAATGCATAATGTTGAGACGTGTTCGTTAGTTTATAGTTTCGATGCAACATAATTTAAAAGATATAAGCAATTTGGAAAGATCTTTAGAGAATGTGCTCAAAGTGCTCACTATGGAATTCTTCGAGAACGTTGACAACGATGTACAATGCGAGAAATCCGAAAGCAACATTAACCAACTGTTCAGTTCACAACTAGGAATATCGTTTGTAACTGAAACGTTCAGGCAACAAAGTTATTATAGGTGAAGATCGAATATGAACGTGTATTTCAAAATGTTATTTTACAAATTTTTTTTAGATTTTCCTTGTGCCGGAAATTGTTGACTTTCCTCCATATATTTCTTTTGCAACACACGAATGACACCATGTACAATTTCATCGATACCGTTTACATGGACAAAATCACAAATTTAATGAAATCTTATTTTATCACATATTGGTTCAGCAAGCAATTAGCTTTGCCAGTTTTACCACTGTGAGTCATTAGGCTTTGTGATTAAGAATAAATTCAAGAGAATTTGTTTTAGGGACACGATAATGCAAAGGCTGTCCCCGTTGAAATTCAGCCCAGTATTTAATTTAGGCTTAAACAACATGCAAACGATCCCGTTGATGTCGTTATTCATTGGATCGAGCGGTGGTTTCGTCGCGCACAAATTGTTATCCCACGAAAAGTTCGTTTCGTCCGAATGGCACACGTCCCTACTGCAATACATAATTCATTTGCGAAAACTAATGTAAATCACAACGAATTGTATTTTATGCAAAATTGCAATTGTTCTTAATTTTAGTTGGCCAGAAATTGGAAACTTGATGTTCGTCGAATGGTTATTGGTTAGCGGTCAACACTTGTGCCTGCAGCAGTACGTTCATTTATTGAAGGATTGGTGTGAAATTAATATCCATTCTCGTACGTGCAAACAAATCAATGCCGGTCTTTTAATGTTTTATTTTAAGCTTCTTACATTTTTAGGAAATTTCCTTTTGGCCACCACTTTTTTAACAACCGGCGCATACCATAAAGCGTACGATTTATTCATCAACACTTTCGCAGGCGTCCAAGAGGAATACATTTACGGCAAGATACAGCAACCGTCTACCGAAAATTCGAGTCTAATAATTATATACTTTTTAAAAGTTAGTAAACTACAGCTTATAATTGTAACAACAGCTATTGTATAAATGTTATTTTAGGTGATACAATTATTCGAAGTGCACGGTGCTAGGGATTACGCTTTACAATTGGCCGACAGAGCTTTGGCAGCGAGAACAAACGGAGATCCGTTAATAGTAAATAATATCCTACTGCCCGAAGAACGATTCAAATTAATTTACGTTGAAATTATGTTTGTTTAGGCCACGTTATATTCGATTAAATTCAAACATCATCTCGCTCTGGGCCACTACGAACTGGCGTACAAAGCGTTAGACGAGAATCCAGAAGAAGAACGCAAACGTGACAATCTGCGGGATCTCGTGAAGACGCTCCTGGACAATAGAGAACTGAAAACCTTGATGAATTTGGAATATACGAAGATGGAATCGTTGCTCTGTAACATATTGTGCACGAGAGCGAGGGCCTGCGATACGGTCGACAACATGTTCTACGACACGTTGTACTGTTATTACATTAAACGAGGCATGAAGTATATGCGATACGCCGGTGCGATAATGTACGAACAAGCGTTTCGATTGCGACATCATAATACGATCGAGGCGCTAGAGAAACAGCTCAAATGCTACATGGCAGCGGTGAACGCGTTGACTCTGTGCCCCGAAAGTTGTGCTTGGGTCCTAATACCGACCGATCCGGATCTACCAGAAGAAATTATCACGTTACCGGCGTTGGCCGGCAGTGGTAAAGTAAGTACAATTACAAACGCATTCTTGGTTCATTCAGATGTCACGGTGGGCCAAAAGACATTTTCCCCCATTTATAAACTGAAGCTTTTCACTTTTTCTGAGGAATTTTATGTTGATACAATTATTTCATTCAAATGGGTCGTGTATCATATTGCAACTCTCGAATGGGTCTTCTGCATCGTATATTTTTAAAGAAAATTGGCGTTCTTTCGCGTCACTTTTGGAAACAAGGACTGAAAGCAACTTCTGCTGCAAAGAAAATACGTAAAGTGGAAGGTGATGATGTGGCAACAGATCGTGTTGCACGAGTCAAAACTTTAGAACGACAGCGCTGATCTGGGAGACAAGCCACGATTAGTCAGACCTATGAAGACGAGGGAGAATTGAGAAACAACTTGTTTCGCATACTCACAGTAGTCACTAACAAAAGAAAAATCATGAAATTTCATCCTTGAAACTAACTACATATTTTAATGTTGCAAGTAATTCTGGCAATAATAAGTTGTTTAAAAGTTTATTACAATTTAAGTGCTTCGAGTGATAAAACGGATAAAATTGGAATTCAAAGTATTACTTTAATTCTGCCTTTTGGAAGGGCAAACAGCGAAGGAAATGCATGAACGAATTCTGTCCACATGGGGCGACATGTCTTTATGAAACCACTAATCTCTGGGTGATCGTGTTTAAAAGCGGCACAACAAGTAATCGAAATGCATCATGTCCTAGAGGTTTAAGAACAGGAATCACGCTTGCAATCTACAATAAAGTCCTTCAAATGGTCTTGACTAAATGGACGACTGATACTGGGCGAGATGGTATAGGCCACAATCATCTAAAATGAACAGATTTATTTGATTTTGCATACGGAATTGTACAGGAAAAGGTCTTGTGAAAAATGGGTGCCGCATTTCCTTATCCTAGTGCAAAAACTAGATTTCGCCAATACAACGCATCGATGGATACCAGCCGTGTCGTGCAGCAAAAAATAATCCAACGAAAGGATAAAAATCATTGAGCTACTTTACACGGATAGCATCTGTTCCCGAAACTCCAAGCTTTACTGACTCAAAGCAATAGGTGACTGAGTATTCTGAGATTGTTGAAGAAACTCACTTGTACAAAAGAATCAGAAAGCTGAAGAAAGACTGGCACAAGTGCTTTAGACATTGCGAGGATTAGATTAAAAAATTGAATAGTCGATAATACCCAAATTGTTGCCAATCATACCAAACCAAGACATTTATGATTCCATCCCCGTATCGTTATATGCTGCGATTTTGACGATTGAATCCACTTTGAGCAGGTTCCAAAAGCTCGAACCGCCGACTTTGAGCTCTATTAAGCACAACTGGGCAGGATTTATGCACAGTAGAGGAGGAAATGCCCAATTTTGGACAGTCGAAAGCCCGTATTTCTATGACAAGGCAACGCCAAAGTACAGACCCCGAGACAAAGGAAGGATCAGTTTAAAGAACTCGACGCAATCGAACTTTTCCTTAATTTTGGTCCGGACCTTAAATCATCCCGTGTACCATCTTTTCCGGAAAATGGTAAACTTTCTGAGCGGACGTAGCTTCCACAATTTCAAAGTTGTCAAAAATACAAGCACCGAAATTTTGGCTTTGAAAACAAAAAATTGTTGCGACGCGCTTTTCAGTTAAAAAAGGAAGAAACTTATGGTTGACCCTAATAATTATAATGCGGTCATGCTTTACTGAGTTCGTTTGTACGTGGGAACATAAACCTAATTCGAGAGGCTCCCTAATAATATTTTGATTACAAAATTAACTTTAAGATTGTAATTATGTAACTTTATTTTGTTCGTTAATTTTGTCCAAATTATTTTCTGTTTCAACTATTTGGCAATGCTTCATAAATTAGCCCATGGATCTAATAATATTTATATAACTAGTCCCTTGAGTGTTTTCCCGCATCTTGAGTATTACTATTTCTCATTCTATTTTTCAGGAACCGGAAGTATTGAAGCTGAAAGAAAAAGTGGAGGTGATCGATTTGAAAATGATCAGGCTGGAGTTGTCGCTGGTGAGCGCCCGATTTAAATTGGCCCGATTCGATCCCACCTTATTGACAAATTCATTCTCGAGTAAGACGAAACACTTTCGTAACCATCATCGGCATGCGATTGATTTCTTTTTGCTGCAGCGCCGGCGGAGGTGATCACGTATCTAAACGGTGCAGGTCTATTTCATACGGCACTGAAGGTATCGATCGATTTCGAGATGCCTTACGACATGGTCTTCGAAGCGCTAACGCGACAGTGCGTCTTACTGAGCGAATACGAGGATTTGGCCGCGTGGAACTGGCTGGGCGAGAATAATTTGCACGAGCTACCGTCGATCGGTGGCGGCACACCTTCGTCCGTCGCGTGGCTCATGTTGAAAATGTACATCGACGAGCACGAAGACGAACACATGACCATCATACACAAGATCGTTTGCCAGAAGATCATCAGAATGGAAGCGTATGTGCCGCAATGGTTGCTCGACTCTTATAAGGTACGAGGTTTTGTAAACTATCCAATCCCTCTTTTAGGATTCCCGAAATTTCACGAATTATTCAGGGTGTAAAAAAAGTGTCACAAACTATAAGGTGTGATAATATTGCCTAAGATAAGCAGAAATGTCTTAACGAACATGGGGTCGAAAATGGACGGTTTCGGAAATAAGAAACATTTTTCAACTTTTCTATTTTTTTGCAATTACGCACGAACAGTCCAAACAGAGAACAAAGAAAAAATAACTCAAAAGAGATGTTCAAATTGCGCTGCTTCCATTTCACGGCAGCCACGACATCTTTGCCCTAAGGACCTTCGAACTCTTTCGAAAATCATTGGCAATCAAGTATTGACTTAAATTCAGTGGCATCTTTCATCTATTCATTGTTTCAGTTCCTCGAGCTCATTTGCAAGCGTAGTACAAACTAAACTTCCAATCCCCCGAAAGAAAGAAATCTCGAGGGTTTAAATGTGGCGATTTTGCAAATCATGATACAGATACACTCCTTTCTTAGCCGTCTTCTTTTAAAAATTCCACAGAAATGTTCTCTAAGAAGACCTTTTCCGGCCCCATGTTCATTAAAACTTTTCTGCTTATCTGCGGCCATATTATCACCCCTTAAAGTTTGTGGCACTTTTTTTAACACCCTCTAGACATACAATGAATACAAGGAAAAGTTGTTAATTATCTCTTTATTTGCTTTTGTAGAAAAGGAACGCAGCGGAGTTGTTAAGATTATATTTCTATTACGGAAGATTGACGGACGCGTACGAATTGGCAATGGATTATTTATTAGCGGCCCTAGGCCACGGATCCGATCATTTCGGCATCGAATCGGGCGGCATTGGCTTGAGAACGGAGTCGCTTTGTTTGCCGGTGAACGTGATTGATTCGTTAATTTACGAATTGCAATTGCAGAATGAAAGTGAATCACCAGCGAAATATCTAAACGTAAGCGATTCATCGTACACCATCTGCCGAAAAAGTTGCCAGCATTAGTATAATCGCCCTTAAACTATTAGAACGCTTTATTAGATGTAGTTTGATATATTAGCGTGAACCAAGCGTTGTTTCTAAGTGAGTTTATGCTGAAGAAATCATATAATTCAGATGGGTCATATCACCATCAACCAGGAAAATAAAAAAAATCAGTTACCAAATTTAGATTGAAAACATGCTTGATTTCATCTAAAATTGAATTTTTATGGTAAATCTTTCACCTTATTAATTTGATTTAATTAACAGGGTGAGATTATTTTCTCTCCAAAACATTATTCAGCAACGAAAGAAAATCGTCTTGTTGGTGTTATTTGATTACCTGGAATAGAAATAAAGTGCTCAAATTAACAAACAAGTTCGGAAACTTTTTCGGCAGACGATGTATTAAAGTCACTAAAGGTAATTAATAAAGTGATACCGTTTTTTTTTTAGGAATACAAGGAACTCAAAGAATTGTTCTTAAAGTACATAGAAACTAGTGCCAGGATGTCGAATCAAAGATGTAACGTTGGCATGTGATAAAAAATTTATTATTATATTACTTACAATTACAACTTTTTTTATTACAAACTATATTCTCTATCCTTTTGCAAATAAAAAGTGAGGCAATAATTGTTATTCAAAATTCGGCACGTTTACAGTGAATCCGCTGCATATCAGATAAGTGCCGACCAGTATTAAACACCCGGCTATCGTGCCGGCGACGAACGATGGATTATGACGGAAGAGTATGAGTAGAATGACGGTTAGAGCGAACATGACCGTCGCCAAAATCGGCACAACGAATGTCGTGTCCCAATCGGCTACCTCGTAACTGCCAATTGCTAAAACGTCTTAATAAATTATACGCCAATCTAATCAATTAAGTGATTTCACTTCGTATACCTTGACCGTATCTGGCATCGGGAACATTATTTTTGGCGGCCCAATACAATTGGCTAAACCATAAACTATGATTTTCTGCCGTAGCGTTTTGTATTATCATTTTGTACTTTTTCAGTTACTGTATTGAATATTTCGAATAATTTAATAACTTTCTAGAACCGCATTATCACTTTTTTCCAGCACAATGATCAAATAAGCACATTTTAAAAGGTTGCAAATTAAGGAAAGCTTCATTATAATTTATAACCGCTTTTGCAAATACGCACGTACAACGTATCTTCTCGATACATGTGACCCAAGTGCATTATCACTATCGGTTAAAGTGAAACTGAAAGGAAAATGTGAACGGTTCAAGGTCTCGTTGTGCTTCTCCGATTAGTTTTCGACAAATATGCGTGAAGTACGACGAAGAGGAAATGACAACGAATAAGGAAACTAATACATAAGTTTCACATTTTTCGAATCTAAAATTGTATAGTTTATTGAAAAATATAATAATCGTACGTGCACAAAATGATAATTAAGTGAGAATAAAGTACAATATGGTTATTACTACTAATTAACTACTTCGTATACCTAAAGCCTGTTCGAGTTCCGCTCGTTTCTGTTGGACTTTCGTGTAAAAGTAGCGACAGACCGCTTCTTGAGCCCACGGCTGGTAGAAGAAATCAGATCGTCGCTCTTCTTCGGGATTACCGACGACGTCGGTCATCGTCTGAAAGATTCAAGCCCATTAATAAAGTGCAATTTTACGAGAGGATAAACACAAACTGTGATTAGTTTGAAATTATACCAATGATCGAAATAAAATTGCGAATTAATAAAATGTTTTCTGCTGCGATTTAATTAGATTTTGATCATTTACGTTACAAAATGAAATTTAATTTCTATTAACGTTTTGCTTGCTAAAATAGCTTACAATTAGAGGAGGATCATCAATAAGTACGATCAAATATAATTAATTTAACTTTGAAAAAGACATTAGTGTTAATTATTATGGACGATATGAGTATGACAAAACCTTTGTTAATTACGATACAAAAACGCATGTTTTGTAAATGAAAAGTGGGATAACCGGAGATAAGTTACAAAGATGATTAATCTTCCATATCTTTGAAACCGTTCATTTAGAGGCCCTTCTTCATTAAGAAGTTTTGCTTATCCCTGGCCATACTATCATCCCTTAAAGTTTGTGACACTTCTTTTACACCCTGATTTTTATCTACTTTTGCAGTTTTTTTAAACTGAACTACCAAGTAAGAAATATGCAAGAACCATAAAAAAAATCAAAAATGCATCTCCCTGATTTGTCCCTATTACTCAACAACGACAGCAATCCATCCCCATTAATTTGGAAAAAATTGCTTAACATTAACTATTCGGATGAATTCAAGGTTAAAACGAAATCGATAATAAATTACCTTCAAGTCCCTGGTCTGCGACACGATCCATTTATGTATGAACTGTTGGGGATCTTTCGCGAAACTCAGGAAGAATTCGCGATTCGTTTTCAACTGATTGATCGTGTCGACCGTCTCGTGTATCTTCGAATCTAAACCCTGAATCTCTTGCTGACTGGCAGTACTCAATAGGAAATTGTTCATTTGCGTTTTCAACGTATCGTCCACTTCTACGTCGATGTCGTAGCAAGCCGTCTGCTTGTTCTCCGCGCCGCCCTCCACCGATATCACGTGATTGATGACGATCGGATCCGGCGGATGTAACAGACCGTTTAAACGTTGCGGTATCTCGGCGAATTTCATCCGCGAACAGCCGAATATCTGCTCCAAGTATTTGTCGCAAACGATGAATTCGCGTTCGTGAATATCCTGCAATCTAAGATACGTTCTCTGTTAATGAATTGAACCTGTGCTGTCGAACGGTATCTACGATAATAGCAGATTGTCCGGATAATAACTACATTAACGGCGTAACATTCGTGACAGCCCTTATTATTACTGAACGGTAGATAATTACTTGTGCGTTTTAATGTACTGCCATAAAGCGGAAATGATCACGGGTCTCGTTTGCGTATGAACGCCCAGCAATCGGGCCAATCTCGGATCCAATTTGAATTGCAACGGCTGATAGTCGAGCAACAATAAAATCGTGCATCGCACATTCTTATCGCCTGGTCTCTTCACCTAAAAATTTACAAGAAATATATTTATATTGCTCCATAATTGCACTACAAAACTACACTACTACTACTAAACGTACTTGAAATCCATCAGTTTCTTGGGTCGTTAACGTTCTGTGCCACTCGACTAAGTGATTATCCGGTCCATACAGTTCCTTGTCAAGTTCGATGACCAAGGACTTGAAGAACGACGAGAATTTGCGTTTGACCTTGTTCGGATCGCTCTTCGAATCGTCCAACAATCGACCTTCGACTCGCAATTCCCAGGATGCGACCGTTCTGCAATAAAATTCGCACAACATGAAGTAATCGATTTTACGTTCCCACATTTAACTAATTTATACCCGTCTTGTGCTGGTGCATCATTAGCTTCCGAAGACGGTTCCTTGCTCGGATAAAACGTGTTCGATATGAAAATTCGCAATTTACGCTTTTGCTTCATCGGTCTCTTCAACGCTTCCTGAATGTCAAGCCGTTTTCGCATGAT
Source organism: Hololepta plana (assembly GCA_963695495.1). Lineage (NCBI taxonomy): Eukaryota > Metazoa > Arthropoda > Insecta > Coleoptera > Histeridae > Hololepta > Hololepta plana. The sequence goes on along the minus strand of OY968832.1, from coordinate 4,060,429 downwards.
CGTCGCATCCAGTTTGCGCTCGAACGCCAACAAGTCCATGTATGCCTGACTCTCTGGCACCAAATCGCGCACCTTCTGGGGCAAAATCTTATCGGCAAGCTTCTTCTTCTTCTTGATTGCATGACTGTATTCCCTAACAACAGCAATTAATATACCAACGTTGTTTAAATGGATTTCCAATGATGATTCGAAGGATCTCAAGTGTCATCAAACTGATCTTGAGGCTTTTAAATAATAAATAAAAGTGAATTTCTTTCTTACATTTTTTGTGTGGCCAATGCACCACGATTATCTGTTGGTCTTTTAACACCGGTTGGACTTTGCATTGGTCCTCTCATTGGTGAAAACGGTGGTTGTGGCGATCGTTGAATCATTGTGCCGCCGCTGGTGCCCATGTTCGGTGACGGAAAACCACTTCTGGGCTAATAATTTAATTCGTTAATTGGAAATCGCGATCAAATCGATTCGAGTCTTATTACCGGAAAAGTGGGTCCTGCATATTGTCTTATACCAGGATTTGGCGGCGGTACATAGCGTTGTGGCGTCGGTCCACCTGGCACTTGATTGGGTACGGGAAATCGTTGAGCCATGATCGTAATAAAAGGCGTTAAATGCTTTATAAACGGAACGATTAATTGAAAATCTCGAATAACTAAAAATTGATTTCATTTACGTATTTGCTTCGCTACAACTTCGCTACTTAGGAAGTCAATCATGAGACGAAATTAAACGAAACGAAACGATTGCTTGCAAATATGGAACAAGCAGTGTGGTCAATTCTGTACCAGCAAATGTTACTAGAAATTAAATCACTAGTTCGTCTAATGATGATAATTTTCCCCTGTTAGAAAATGTTTTGGTTTCGTTTTCGTCTAGTGCATAGTGTATATATTAATTTTATAACTTGTAAATTGTTAAAAATTAGTGTACTATTATGTAAATGATTAGGAACTTTGTGTTAATTTGACAGTATATGAATCAATTCGTTTAATTTCGCAAACTAGTAACAACAATGTTCTTCATTTACGTGTGCCCTGAAAATTAGTACCTCTCTACACACGCATATACTCACACATATATTGGAAAATATAATATTGAATATACCATTCACATTTGTGTGTGTGAGTATGGTTGACTGAAAGTTTATTTGAAAAATAATTAAATTCAAAATGGCATAAGTTAATTTGGGTGTTCTTATAATTCTCATTATTATTTTTCTGTTATTTGTAAATTTCGATATCTCATTATTGTCGAATCGAATGACTAGATCTTGAGAAGCAAAGAAAAATTTCTAAGCGAAAAAAAAATTAATTACATTGTATTAGGTGATTCCTGTATTAACTATGGACAAGAAAATGTGTAATATAAGTGGAAGTTTTGACAGTGAACCAGGAGATTGTTCGGAAAGCGAGAAAGATGTAACTAACAAGATATTCAAAGTCGAAAGTGATGAAGAATTGGACATGAAACAATTTAATAACGATGAAACCTCGATGATCTGGTTAGAAGATGATTTATCAAATGTAAATATAAATAATATCTTTCATCATGTGGATAGTGATCAAATTATTTATCAAACGAAGAAACGTAAATTGAAAATGATAGGTAAATATGTTATGGGTGATCTACTAGGTGAAGGTTCTTATGGCAAAGTTAAGGAAATGCTGGATTCGGATACGCTGTGTAGGCGAGCAGTGAAAATTTTAAAGAAACGCAAACTACGTAGAATACCTAATGGTGAAGCCAATGTCAAAAGGTATACTTACAATTATATGAAGAATTTAAATAATATAATAATTAACAGTTTCTTAAGATAGATTATGTAACTGCAAGCCTATGAGGACTAACTTGATTGTAAATTGACAATTCTTTCTGTTTTAGGGAAATCAAATTATTAAAAAAGCTTAAGCACAAAAATGTAATCAATCTAGTCGATGTCCTATTTAATGAAGAAAAGCAAAAAATGTATTTGATAATGGACTTTTGTGTGGGAAGTCTACAAGGGATGCTTGACTCTACACCAGCAAAGAAATTCCCATTGTCCCAAGCTCATGATTATTTTCTTCAACTGATTGATGGTTTGGAGTATTTACATAGTATGAGAATAGTGCATAAGGATATTAAACCAGGGAATTTATTATTAACGCTCGAAAATAATTTGAAGATATCTGATTTAGGAGTAGCCGAAGTATGTGCAAACTTGACATTTATAAAAATTGTAATTATAGGATATAATTGCTTGCAGGTGATAGATTTCTTTGCAAAAGACGACACTTGCTCTGCTGGCCAAGGTTCGCCGGCTTTTCAACCGCCCGAAATCGCCAACGGCTTAGAATCATTCCCTGGTTTTAAAGTAGACATATGGAGCTGTGGCGTTACATTGTTAGTTTTGACGAGGTCTTCATAAGCGATCAATTTCATCAAGTTAATTATTGCTTCAGATATAATATGACAACAGGCATTTATCCATTTGAAGGTGATAGTATTTATAAATTGTTCGAGAATATTGGCAAAGGTGATTTTACCATTCCAAACGATATCGATGACCCGCTCAGAGATTTACTGTTCGGAATGCTTAACAAACATCCACACGATCGGTTATCGTTGCAGGAAGTGAGATGTCACACGTGAGCTTTGTCTGCGATAACTTGAACATTCAATTTAATAGTCCTGTTATGTGTTATAGGTGGTGCGGTAGGAAGCCTCCAAAGATCTCCGTACATGTACCGGTTCCGCCACTGAAAGGTGACGAATGGCACTGCATGACAGTGTTACCATATTTAATGGAACATTATTACGAGGAGAACAGTAATCAAGGTATCGAACACGTGGAATATATTACTGAACACGAATTAAATGGTACTTTGATATTATCGCGCATGTAAAGCGAACAAAACCAAAATAACCGAAATGTATGTATTTTTTTTTTGTAGAAGAAAGACGTAAATACGAATTAGAACACAGCAATGGTAATGCACAAACAAACCAAAGTTCAAAACGAAAGTGGCGCAAGCCAACTTCATGCATAACTGTAAAAAGATTTCCGGGATGTAAACAGTCCTGACAATTTTTTTGTAATATTTCTTAAATGAAAATTGTTACATACATATATATATTTTTGATAAGGAAATCACAGGGGGAATATTAAATATTTTATTGTTTTTTAAATATCTTATATATATATAAATGTATAATATTAATATATTGTTGTATTTTTTCTTTTCAGTTTATTGTTGTTAACGGGAAATATTTAATATAGTTCTTGTGATTTTTTAGTTGTACTCTTTAAATTTTTATCGGATGAATGAATGAGTGCCATATATATATATATATTGTATTTAAAAACGAAGAGAAAAATAATAAAAATTAACATGTCCGCAATGAAAATTTGTTAAATTAAAACGATCTGATGTGTAAAATACTTTTTATTATTTGATTGAAGCATAATATAAAAGGATAAATACACCACATTTTATTAGTTTATTACAGCGAAAAGTAACGCGTTACAATATGCATGAGAAGCGCGCACGATTATAATTTATTTACGTTCTCTTTTTGAAAAAGTGCAATTATACTTGCGCTAAATTAAAAAAAAAAAATACTACATTCTCAATCTAACAATTTAACTATTTCAAATCACTTTTTTACAATTAGAAAACAACAAGAAAAACCCAATAATAATAAGTATATACATTATACTTCTTTGTATATACAGCCAACATATATATACTTTAAAAGTCTGATCGTTTGTCACGATTTTTCCCTCTAGATATAGTCCTTGCTTTGAATGCGGCCGCATTCATCAAATGCTACAAAAGAAAACAAATTATATTTATTCCATCGAACAATTCAAAATTATGACTTACTCTCTCTAATTTCGATTGTTTATTTGCCGTTAATTCGTTCAAGATTAGACGGTCTCCCAATTGGAAAATGTCCCTTAATAATTCGTTTTCGGTGAGATGGATATTCAAACCGGATCCGAGTACGTGGCAAAGAGAATCGTATTGCTTACGCCGGCTCCAACTGTCCAAAACCAAAATCTCCTGACCGAACTTGATTTGCACGTCCGAATAAGTGGCGTTCTATAAGAATAATAGCGGTTCATGATTTGATGCTAAATGGCCGCGTTTTAAAAACTCTTCATTTACCTCGATAAACTGCAAAACGTCCCTGAACGTTGCCCTCTGCTGTTTCCGGTCCTTTTTCGCTCGATACTTGTGGGAATCGGTTGCAAGCTGGCGCAACATATCGACCAAATCCGATGTCAAATCGTCGGCGAAGTCGTCGTGAAATTCACGACCAATTTCGAATACCACTGCTAACGCTTCGCCCGCCGAGAGTCGTACCTCCAAGTGCGCAGAAGTTAGCAACTCGGAGAGTTGTGAAATCGATCTGAAATTATCGGTTGTAACAATTGTAACATTCTATCAGAAGTTACGAGAACTTACGGTCTAAATTCATCTGAACCATTCAACATGTTGTAAACATCGCCCGGGGACATGAGTGTAAACAATAGAGTCCAAGAGCTAATGGCAGCTGCATGCAACGCGGCCAGTTCAGGTGTTACAGTTGGTACAGAACCATCACCTTTCAAGTAGCTACCAGAAAAGATGCTTTCTAATGTTTGCATTTGGCTTAGAACATCACCCATCTCGCCACCAGCTAAGAAAGTTATTAAGCCCAATGCATCACAGCACTACAAAGAAAAAATCAAACATTTCAAAGCAATAAATCACACACAGCAGTCCTCCAATTTACCTTAGCTCTTGCCACTGGAGCTGCCGCTTTATCATTAGCAGTTGCAATTAATATGGGTTTCAAATGACGACACACTTCTTCGCTTGCATCACCTGCACCCAATTGGACGCACAAGATTGGAGCCAATTGTGCAGCAGCGGCTTGCTCTGCACCTCTGCCTTTCTTTAATCCACGTTCGATATAGTCGGCAATTGTAACTTTCCTACAATAGATGCAAATGATATAATAAGAATCAATTATCATTAACCATGAAATGCTGAAATACCTGTCATTTACATATTCTGGTACAAATTTCCTAACGAAAGCTTTACAAACAGCTTCAAAGCTATTTGTACGTGCTTGAGCAGATTTTTGTGTGAGACCGTCTAATACCTCCGATAATTTCTCCTCAAATTGTTCTTGTTGAGAGACTTCATCCACTTCGTCTGTATTCTCATCTGTACTACGGATTTCGGAATAACTGCTGACTAAACTAGCGTTATCATTGAAGGACTCATCCTCGGATGTTTGAAGGGAACCATTGTTACGATCACGTTCTGAAATATGCCAGCGGGAAAACAATTATAACATTCCTTGGGAGACAAATAAACAGGTGCATATGGTTGATCTAAATTGCAAATTGCACGAGGAGAATTACATGCAAATGTTTGCCTTCAATTTTTGTGAGTCAAATTATATAATTATAATTCAAGGTAACAAACATTATTTTAAGGTTTCCATATGTCGCAATCATGATTTTACGTTATTAAATTATTGCGATGTTACATACGGGAGAAATAGCTGCGAAATTGTAAGAAAAAGGAACGCAAACAATTTGTTTCGTTAACCATATTGTCGTCGTGCATAAGAGCGAAAGTCGTACGTTCTCTGTGCGCCACGAACGTAACACATATATACATACCAGACTTTCCTTTTCTTTTCCCTTTCGGCATGATGGAAAATTAAACGACACTATTCTTAAATTGACTAAATAAAACAACTAATTTAACAATTAATCAAGATGGTAAACAGTTTCTTATCGTTTCTTTCACACGTATACTGATCACTTGACATTTATTTTTTGATAAAATTTTGTTAAAACTCAATAACATGTTTCCCAGTTGCACACGATACGGACAACTCGATATGACCTCGAACGAACGAGATCTGATGTACGATTGCTCTGAAGTCAGCAATAAATACCCACCAACCTAAAATAATCTATCCTTCCCCTACTCTTTACTCAAAATCATCATCATTATTACTCATTCCTTCTCTTTCATTCATCAATCGTATATAATTCCCATGAAAATTATTGGATTTTTTTATGCGATATTGTGCAATTATTTGATAGAGCAAATCATTTTCAATATATGAAAATCGTTGAATTAGTTCGAATTTCGTAATGTTGGTCGTACTGCATTGTCGTGCTTCGATTCAAAATAATTCTCTCATAATTAAAAATAATCTTTAGGATTGTTGCACAATTTTAGTTAATATCGTAGGTGCATTAGCAATACATTGATTCGGTTTCCTTTTTAATCGATTATAACAGCAGTAAATGATAATATTTATCAGTAAATGTTGTTGTTCAAAACAATAAACTTTTACATAAAACTTTAAGAATTTTGCTTAGCTTTGACAAGTTTCAAATGAATGTTTTTGATCAAATATCGAATATTGTTCCATAAATTTTGCCTTATGTTTGCAATAATTGTTTCTATTTTATTTTGATGCAAATATAAATGCAATTAATAATAATGTTATCAGCAGATCTTATTGCTTAAGACAATAAAACTTAAGGTAAAGTTCGGGGAACCTTACTTAGATTTAATACATTTTCCGCGATTGCCTATGAATGTTTTTGATCAAATATCGAATATTGTTGCATAATTTTAGTTAATATTAGCAACAGAACGTTTCTATTGTATTTAAAAGCAAGTATATATGCAGTAAATAATAATGTTATTAGCAGATGTTATTGCTTAAGACAATAAAACTTAAGGTAAAGCTCGGGGAACTTTGCTTAGATTTAATACATTTTCAAGATCGTCTATAAATGTTCTTGATAAAATGTCAAATATTGTTTCGATTTAATATAAACGACATACAATAGATAATAATTTTATCATCAGATGTTATTGTTTTAAGAGAATAAATAAATCTTAACTCAAAACTATTTCAGAGATTCTGCTTTAACTTTAATAAAATTATCACGTTTTCTACTATCAATAAATTATTATTATTATTAGATATTAAATGTACGATCGAAATGATCATTTTATTTAAATGAGCAATTGGAATTACTTTTTAATCGACCATACTGTAATAAATAGGAGGAGAATATTTTTAGTTAATAAAATGATGTCTATTGTGAGATTTTGTTTCAATTATGTTTTTTAATCACAGTATTAAAACTTATTTGTCGCTCAACGCATAAATGATCTATTGTATTTTTCTTTATCGGATTTGAAACGAGTGGGATAATTGGAAAAAGGGCATATGAAGATGCTTACCAACTCCCTTGAATATATTTGTTAAATTCCCATTTCGTGGTATGGAAATAAGTTTTCATAAGATGGAAATGTTCGTTTAGATTTAATGGTTAAAGGTTAAAACTTCTCGAATCCATTTTTGAAGAGTCATTAAATCGCGCCCTTTTCCAAACCCATCGAAAACAACGTAACTCAACTTTATAAATCCACCGGATGGCCAACATAAAAGAAATAGAATTTTTGGGTAACGTCTTCAAAACTTGGAGCTTTTTATTTAGTATTAATCTCCTAAAACATTGAGTCATGTGCCGATGATTATTATAGTTGCGTACTGATAAAGGAAACTTCAATAAATACATCGATCGATTTTATAAAAATATGTTATTTTGTTTATTAATTACTTATAAATCAATAAGTTACAATTGGTCGTTTTCTATTTACGTGTATAAAAAATCCCTAATAAACCTAACGTACGAATGCAACGATTTCATCGACTGATCTCAAGTCTCGTCGAACCGTTCGCTCGGCGACGGCGTCCTATCGATGAAATCCAAATTTCGCAACTTCTCCTCCACGTCCAGCTCGTTACCGCGTCGCGCCGCCAATCGACGGTAATCGGCGTCCATCGAGTGGCTGGATTTCTTTAACGTCACGCGATTGTTCTTCTCGAACGGATAACAATCGTGACTCTTCACTTTCTTGAACTTTCCATCCGCCTTCATCGTCGCCGCATTTTTCTTGACGCGCTCGTCCAATATCGAGCAACTCTTACAGCTCGGTATCGATTTTTGACAGCGATAGTCGTCCGTCTTGTCGTCGTTGGCGGCCGACGAACCGCCGTTGTTATCGGGCGAAAGCGGCTCGGAGAGTTCCATCGCCAATTGCAATTCTTGCTCCCATGCCATTTCTTTTTTTTCCCGCTCGCGCCTCTCCAATTCCTGATAACGGTTGTAAACTTTGAATTCCGGTATAATTGACGACGTGTGGTCCAGCGGCGAGTCGGAGTCCTTAAAATAATTGAAACGAAAGGAATAGAGAATTAAATATACGCTTCTAGTGCTTTCTGCGATAATTATTCATTTGTCATAACCAGTTGGATAATTGGAGTAACCAAAGCAAAAATTTCGTGGGTTCAATGGTTTCCCTTGGCTTAGACGTCTCCTTCGATTTCATATAATTAAAATCTTACTTTTTATACTAATGAAGAATAGGCCATTAATATTTAAGTCTGCCGAAACCAAAGCAACTTATTATTATTCTCTGAGTCTGTAGTATTTTTGACAGTGTTAGATTTTCTATTAAAATCTGGGGAGTAAGAAGAAATGATTAGGTTTTCTTCAGAATGCAGCTTTGAGGTGATATAAATAATAAAATGAGCAAAAATTATGGATAGATTGGCAATCAATCTTTAGAAATATAAGTTCCACATACAGAAACAGGACAAAGAAAGGAAAATCAAAAGTTGCAGTAAAAGAAAAATTAATAAATTCAAGTGGAACGTTTCCCTGTTTATCAGTCATAAAGCATCTTTGATTGAGCCACGATTCTGGAAAGGATTGGAGACTACAAAAACGTTTGTAAACTTCATTACTCCAAACATCACTTCATGCTGGCTTCAAAACTTAATATAATAGCAAAATAAGGACTTTGCAGAATTCATTTATTCATTGATAATCAAGAAAAGAACACCCAAAAGCATCTCAATTTATCTATGGAATGGCATCAGGATTATTAAAGAAATTAGCATTTAATTTTTGTCTTATTGATTCGATTAAATAATTGTTATCGGGCTAAAATAATTTCGTATCGAAAGAAAATGTGCTAATTCTTTTCACGGTTATATTAATTTTAATGTAAAATGCGTCCCAAAAACATGAATCACCCAGAAGAAGTAGACCTAGATGTTTGAAGTTAAGTGAAAGCATCTGATGCCTTGAGAGAAACAAATGATAAAAATTCATTCCACAAAAGTTGCACGCTGTTAAAAGTTTTAAACCTTGGGTTTCTATTTACAAATTTTTGCATTCGCTTATACTTTATTCATACATTATGCAATTCTCACTTTTAGTATTCATTATGGGCACTTTAAACGCGCGACGTTACATCGACATGATTCTGGAGTCCATTGTTCTTCGGATGCTTCAGAATGATCCAAGAACAATTTTCCGAACAAGACAATGCGCGACCTTCACTGCCAACAAAACTTTAGAGTTCTTGGGTCAATATGACATCAATTGTTTGCCTCGGCCGACAACATCTCCGGACGTAAACCCTATTGAACATGTTCGGGAGATGTTAGGACGAAGATAAAGTCGATTGCCTAAATCCTCCAAACACTTTGGAACAACTGAGTGAACAGCTTCAGATAGTTTGGAACATGATACCTCAAGAGGCAATAGACAATCTGATTTCCAACTTGCCCAGAAAAGTTGCTCAACGTATAAGAGTTCGTGGAGATTATTAATTTTTTTCTTAAATCGATTTCATTGAAAATCGAATGGATTATTTGTCACAATGAGCTACCTAAATTCACATAAATTCAAACATCGAAGTCTAGTCCCTCCATGTGGTTCTTCTTTTTTTTTTTTTTTAGCGCGATGTATGTGAGGGGTATTACCTCAACCGAAGTGGCTGTAATACTCCAAAGAGTCGGGTAATAAGGTCGGCGCCCTAGTGCTATTACCAGCTACCCTTGCAAAAAATATTTGCACTATAACATAAAAGACGATTTTTCTTAATAAACGAAAGCAAAGGACTCATTTTATTGGAGATGCTTATACAATTTACGCCCAAGGAAAACAAGAAATGTCCCCCTAATTGGGGAAAAGCAATAAATCGGGGCAAACGGAGAAAGTAAACAAATCGAGGTTGAATAACGAGAATCAATTACCATTTCTAAATTAATGGGTCCTTGTATCTCCCTAATTGATCGCTGCTTCGCTAATCGCTTCTTCTTTTTATGTAACGGCCTCGTCTCGATTATCATCTCCTCCAATTCGAACGTCGGGTCGCAATTTAAATGATCCTTCTGCAAAAAGACAGAAATTAAATTAAACAGTAGAACGTAACGAAGGTCACTTAATAAAAATAATATTTAACGTTCATGAATTTGCTAAAATTATCATTTAATTCGTACGCACCGGTGGCGAGAAATACGGTTTATATTCGCGCCGATACACCGTGTCCATGTCGAATCTTTGCAGGCACTTGATTTTCCTCAATTCTTGCAACGATGACACTCGACCACCTGGACTTAATGTTAATAGCTACAAATCGAAAATATGCGATTACTTTTTTGTTGGTTTCCCAAAAATTACAAAAAATTTCCAAATCTCGAGATGGGTTTTATGACTATTGTATTAAAAATTGATCCTGCGAGTCAAATAAATGAGTATTTTGTCCGCATAAGTTTGTTATTGACACACTCAAAAAAAAATCGCCAAAATGGGTGTTAAACCCCAAAGTATTAGTTGAACCATAAATAAATTGGTAGTCTGCTAATATTTTAATCAGAATCAAACTTGCAAATATGTCAATACAAAACAGAAGAGGAAAACAATGCAAGTTACACTTTCTTATCGTTGGCAATTGCTTTTACAAGAGACATAAAATCCAATTCGTGTAATAGGATACCTTCGATAGTAGATCGATAATGTCCTCAGACCAGGTGCTCTTGTAATCGACACCTTGATGAAATATTAATCGAACGTCTTCGATTGATGTGTTCGAGTGAATGTCGAAGGGTCGTTGGCCTCGCAACATCTCGTATGCCGAAACACCTGATGGTTACAAGGAAGATAAAGTCAGTAAGAAATTTTTCCAAGTATCTTAATCCAAAGAGTCAGACTGCTTTAGACATTTGATACGTTTACAATTGATTTTGCTAATTCCTATATTCACACAGTTGACGAATTCAATTACGTAGGATTGTTTGTTATTGTTTCACGTATGATTTGACTTAAGTTCAAGCAAAACTTTGAGCATTACGAAATTGTAAAATTAATAGTTTAATGATTCTGCATTAATTGAAGCAACAAGGAGGTATTCATTATAACAATTCTTAACAAGATGGAAACATCTTTTAAAGTTTTTGCCTAATATTTTGCAGTGTTACTAGATTTATCAGCAATGAAAATGCCTCAAAGTGGATTCTGATTGCTCATATCAATCTTAACACTTTCCACGAAATTTAGCAAACCTCATCGGAAGTTATTATTAGTATATTGTAACCTATACCTAAAGGCTTACTTTATTCTGTTTTATTTTTTCAACAGAGGTTATTCAGCACATTTTATGTTATTTGCTTAAAAAAATTACAACGCCCATTTTCTTTTCTTATTAGTAACTTAGGGCTAAAAGCTTGCCATCATTCGCATAGCAAAAGTTTAAGCGATATTAGCGCAATTTCCTGGCGTTTTACTTCTTTGAATTCACTAAGAATTAGTGTTAAGGTAAAGAGAGTCTTCGCGCTGTAAAAATCACGCTTTTGTTGTGGGCTCAAATCTTTCAAACCATTAGTTTAGCATGTGGCAAACAAAGAGAATTTTTGGCCACTGGACGATAGAACATCCTATGCAGATCCATGAAAGACCACTTCACAGGCTGTGTTACAGTGTTACTATTTGGTGTGCTGCTGGATGGTTTAATGCTCTTATTTTTGGTTAAGTGACATAAAAATGTAACTCTAGCTGCTGATATCGAAAGGAGTCGCAACTTTGTGGGGCCGATGTTGCTACTCGTATGACTCTTTCCTCTGTGGCCACATAAAATGTAACATCTTCGGATATCGTCCAGGAAATATTGACAAAATGAAAGAAGCAAGGCATTGCCGCACTATCGCTTGAAATTATTGTAGAAGGCGAATACTGCAACCCTTTAGCCATAGATTATAAATAATCAAGGAAAATGGTATTCACTTGAGGACAGCAACTTTTTAAACCAAATAGCATAAAATGGCATAAAAGTCTCAATAATTTGAGGAAAACAACCGTCCAGATCGGATTAACGAGAGCCTTGCAATTTAAATTTGAAATATCTGCCGGACCATGTAAAACACTTTCGTCCAGTAAAATCAAAAGCAAATCAATTGGTAATTTATAAAGAGCTTTTGGTAAAATTAATAACTTCAAACGCCATTGAATGAAGTCATTTCTGACATTTCTCGAAGTTTGCAACTAAAACAAAACAAACGAACAGCAAGCAGAGTACACGTAATCGATATGAGGATCGGCACGAAGAAGTTTGCTAGAGAGTTTCAATTAATTCAAGTAAAGAGACGTTGGGTACCTTTCTGCGCATATCTAATAATAATAGATGGTAGTAGGGTCGGTGATTAGTTTGGACCAAATGTTTGAATACCGATATCCGATACAAGTGTTCTTTAATGAATTCGATCTGTAATACCACGTACCCATCAATCGCTAATTAAATTCTACTTAACCAGAAATTCCACAACATGTACTCGTACAACAGTCGAGGGAGTTACATCGAAACTGTGATGATTAATCATCAAAGTTATGCAATTTAGTGCCACGTTAAATTCTATCCGAGGTAAGTATTCTTCTTGCAAGCGATCGTAAAAATAATGTTAGTTTTTGATCTTAACCTTCAAAGACATTATGCAGATCAGTTATTTTTCATTTGCAAAAAAACACTAATTTATATAAATACACAAACTATAAAAGTTAATTTTTTAGCTGTTAGTAGGCTTTTGCTGTGGATCGAAGATGCTTTTTAGAAAAAAACTACCTTCCGCTTTGTATATTAAACTTCATTCCGTCTAATGTCAGTTGCAGTCTCCATTACGCGTTTCACAGTTTCGCTATTGGTCAATTTTCGAAGATGGACTTGTTCGTGACAGTAAAGGGATGAAAGTATTGATACATCAGCTCTGGAATCTAGTTTTCTTCGCAAGAAAAAATCAACTGTGCTTTCGATTGCAGTAAAACACATTTAAGTTAATATACTGAATTAAAATTGCTGCAAAATGGATTAATTAAAAGCAAAAACTGTTTAGCGTGGAAGCCACAAAACTGATACGATGAAATAGTTTCTGCTCGATTATAATACGTACCTAATGACCACCAATCGACAGGATACGAGTAACCGACGCACAAATCGACGGCACAATCGAATACTTCCGGCGCGATGTACGGCTTCGTGCCGGACATCGATGTGGCCAATCGACCGTCCTCAATCACCGTCGCTATATTGAAATCGGTGATATGAGCGTGACCTATAAAGATTAACCGAGCAATTAGCAACGTTCAATTACGAACATTAGTTATTAAGTAATTTAATTTCCTTTTTAATTTTTTACTGTATTATATAATAGTTAAATCGTTTTGAAAATAAATTAAAATTTCTTTAACAATTCTTTGAATACATTTTGTATGCCGAGCGACATTTTTTTTTCGAAATATTGCAGTAAATTGAACTTACAGAATCACTATAAAATAAAGAGAACAGAAGGAAACAGGGAAACGGATTTTATGAATTTATTTTTCATTATTGCAACGCACACAGGGGACTCGAATAGTAAAGGTAATATTTATAAAGTTCTTGGAAAAGTAAATTTGCTTTTGATGATACTTTTTTTTCTGTTCCTATTTTCTTTATGATCCCTCTCGATATTTCTTCTAACAATTCTGCACTAAAGCTTTTAGTCTATTATTAATATCGTCATCATTTCCACCGACAGATTATTCAACAATTTTCATTTGTCGAGGTTTGCTGCGTGACAAAGTAGCATTATTTGGAAAAAGGAAAAGGAAACTCTCGGTTCGCATTGTTTATTATTATTATTCTTTATTACTGGGCATTTCTATGCATCCGTTTTGTATTAAATTCTGTGTAAAATCTGCAATTCATATCGTTGATTATTATATTCATGTGATATCGTTACTATTATTGCTATTGTGGTACATTCTCTGCATAAAGTTCGTGTTAATAATAATGACCGTAACAAATGGTTTAATTATTTTTTGTTGAAGATAATAAATGTAAGCCGGGCACGGAATGGCATCAACACGAAAAATTAATGAACAAGCGAAACTTCATCTCGCAATAAACACATTAATCTTCGCGAAGAATCCTGTTCTTCTTTTCTCCAGATGGTGGATGCGCCAGGTACTCGGAGGCAAAGCACTTAAAACTTATTGCAAAAGTTTCTAATTAAATTTTAAGCATTTAAATGGTTTGGCGTGTAATTTGAATGTTTAATGAGTGGCGTTTTGTTTTCTTTTTAAATAATTGCCAATAATATTGGCAAGTTTGTGTTACAAATTGTTCTCATTAGTTCTCTGGCTATTGTCCGTATGAAATAATGTTTAAATGAAAAATTGGAAAAACTTACCGTTCTCGTCGAGCAATATATTATCGGGTTTAATGTCCCTGCAAGAAAATAAACATAAAGTGATACATGAAAGAAATTTTGCACAATGAAAACATGCGCAAAAAGAAATTTGATTTTATACTTTCTAGAACGAAGAGGAGAAAAGGAGAATAAATAATTACATTAAGTGAAAAAGAGCAACTTGTTGTTGTTAATAATAATAATAAGGCTTCATTTAACAAAAGTTTTTCCTTTCTTCATCTCGCTCACTCTCACTCAGTTTGCTTCGTTTAACCATAGGGACTTTGTTTTCTAATTAATCGTCTACATAATTAATGCGGACGAATAAATTTTCGAAAGGTTAAATAATTAAATGGCGTTATTTGAATAAATAAATGAATAGGAACAGCGGAGAAAAAGAAAATTATGATTTTCTTGCTGGTATTTTGCATCTGGGGAGAATTAAAAAGTTTGTATCGCTTGCTGCACATTGGTTGATTGGGATCTCACCGTTAGAGCAGGCATTCCCAAAGGTTTTTCTATATTGATTTCCTTGAAATCAATTTCTTTTGTTCAATCGACTCCTTAAAATGTAAAAATAATTTAATGCGATGTTCATGTTGTTAATAAAACATTTTATATTAAGTGGGATATTACCAAAAAGCAATCTTAGATCACCCCCCATTCTGCCATATACAGGATGTTAAGAAAGTAGCACAAACCTTAAAGAATTTAAGGCCCAAGATATCCAAAAAGTCTTAATAAACATGGTCCAGAAAATGAATTGTTGTTATATCGTAGTTTACAAAAGTTCTGTCATACGTAGAGTTTGAAGTTAATATTAAGTCTTTAATGACAATTGTACCAATTTTCGCTATGCCTTTTTACTCTAATTTTGAATGTATCACCATGCATTTTTTCTATGGATCTGTTAATGGGAAATGCCAGAGAAACGCTACGTCATTATATTGAAGCTTAGCCCAATCGTCAAATTCCTTAAGTTCGTCTTTTTAGACATAATTTTTAAAGGAAGTTGACGCAGAGGATGATTTGCAAAATCGCCAGATTTAAACTCTCTGGAGTACTTCCTTTTGGGGACATTTGAAAAGTTTAGTGCATGGTACGCTTGTAAATAGCCTCGAGAAATTGAAACAACGAATAGATCAAAGATGCCAGCGAATTTATGCCACTGTTTGATTGCCAATGATTTTCGAAAGAGTTCTGAGGTCCTTGAGGCAAAGATGCCGTGGCTGCCATGAAATGGAAGCAGGGCAATTTGAACATCTTGAGTTATTTTTATGTTTTTTTTTCATAGTTTGGACTGTTCGCACATAATTGGAAAAAATATAAGAGTTGCAAAATGTTTCGTATTTCTAAAACTGTTGATTTCCGCTCGTTAAGATATCTCTGCTTATTTTTGGCCATAATATCACCTGTTAAAGACGCATTTTTTAACGCCCTGTATAGTTAATCGATTTCCTCGTAATAAATTAATAACGCCCGTAAATTTTGCTTCAACAAAGTTAAAATAAATTCGACGTTACATGTTAATCTGTAGTATTTCTGTGTGAATGCTTTTGTATTCACCAATTTGCTAAATCCATTTGCTTAAAATTTTATTTCAAATTGTTAGTTCACGTTCAAGTTCAAAGCATTCTTTTTATAACGAAAAATTAATAATGAAAAGGGGCCATCGATAATTTTGATATGATGATCGTTTAATTGTTTCAAAATTTGATTGACTTAAAAATTAGCTAAAATTAAAACATGGAAAAAGCTTTATCGACTCATTCCCTTCAAAATTCCATCGGCCCCCAAGGGGTTCACCTGGGCTTAGCGGAACAAACCCAACTAAAATATATTAAGGCAAAATGATAACAAAACGCAACATTTGTTTATAAATGTAATAATATTATTACTATACTGTCGGAGAGCGAGCAAACTTTTCGGTTGGAAATATTTTTGGACTGTATAAAGGTACATAAGAAGCGGGGCCTTATGTAAATGTATGATATATTAAAGCAGTTTGTTATGGAAGGAAAAGAAATGCAAATGCAAAAGTTTATTCGGGATAAAAGCGAATAACAAGTTATTCCAGGAAAATTCTCTTTCACGATATTCTTTTTCATTCTATTTTCCGTCTCTCCTCTCTTCGTTTCCCTTTAAGGGATAGGTGTCTCGGAAAAAAAATAGGGAAAAAAGAGGAAGAAAAATTAATTAAACCGTAATAAAGATCAAAGACGGATTAAGAGAAAATAATGAGAGAGAGAGAGAGAGAGAAAGGAAAAAAAATGAAATGAGGAAAATGAGTCTATAGAACGCATTTGTGGGGGAAAATAAACCTTAATCACATAAAAAAGAAGAAACGAGAAAAATACCTCTAGATAAATTGGACTCTGATTATTATTATTATGATGTGAGGAAAATGATGAGAAGGAAGGAAAAATAATAAAACAGTCGATTGTGTTTCTTTTATTTTGAGGGGCAGACTTTCATACAAGTAAAGGAAAAGAAAAGCTTTAACGCGAAATTTATCAAGGCGAACAAAAAAGTTTTATAACTTAATAACATCAGCTGCTCGCCAATCTTTTTGCATATGCTAACAAACTAGGTAAACGAGAAAAAAAGTTCAAAAGGTAACACCCAAAGTGAACGGGAAAACTAATTTGATTTCCAGATATGAAACGTAACGAAAAACATCTATTTGAAAATGTATCTTAATTATCTTTGCAAAAGAAAATGGGTTTATTTTAAAGGTAAACAAAAATATGATCAGAATTGGGACAAAAGCAATTCTTCAAAATGGTTTTGTTATCTGAGAATATCAGCAGCGATTGATAACTCTAAAAAAATTCTCGTTGAAGTGCGTTTAAGGAAACTTTTAGTCCGTAAAAAAAGTTTTCCTTAACAAAAACAACTTTGAACTGTAAGCTTTTACATAATTATTACGAACCTCAAAATCTAACTTCATCATTAATTACCAAAGCCAACAACATCATTTGATATCGTTCAGAATGATATCCTTTTATGCTAGGTTTTGTGAAGAACATTATTAACAGACAATCATTACAAATCACCAGGTAACGATATTTCTTCGTCCAATCAAAAAATAAATATCTGCTTTTACCTGTGTATAATGTGTTTGGATTGGAGATAGTCCAAGGCGTGAGCAATTTCGCAAATTATCAATTTAACGGCATCTTCGGAGAAATGGACCTCTTGCTGTATGTGAAACCGTAGATCGCCACCCAACAGCAAATCGGTCACCATGAACAAGTCCTCTTCGTCTGAAAGTGGAAGTTCGAGAAGTTAATTAGATTCTGTGGTACGTTTCAAAAAGGAAAAGAAAAGTTATTAAGCAATTAAATGAAAGGATAAAGTTCAACTTAAAGTCGCATTGTCCATCACTTGCTCATAGTCCAAAAATTTACCTTCGAGAACGAAAAACAAAGCGGTTTCGTTTCGATCAACCAAACGATTGTTAAACTTAAATTGGTTTCAGCAATGGTTTTTATGCAGATTTTAAACTAAAGTTGATATTAAAACAGCTCGATGGTTTACAATTAACAATTTATCGAGAATAAATTAAATATGTATTGTTAGCAGTCTTTGTTCCATTTAACATGATTTATTTTAATTGGCAATAACTTTTAATTGGTACCTTGTATTATGATTGAACAATTGAATTTTACGTCCCCTGTTTAGATGTAATACACGATAAACTATTTTTATTAGCACCGGGCGAAGATAGAATGGACCAATAGGAAAAAGAGAGAGGAATTATGTTATATAATTTAAACATCCATTTATGCAATCTTAGATTATTGGATTATGCAACTGTCTTATTAATATAAATTCATTAGGAATTCATTAAATTAATTATACTTTTTCTTATCCATTCCCCGCTCTCCCTTTGTTAATGCGATACTTGAAGAGATTGGATTACCATTCTAATGCAGAGCGCCTTTCAATTTATGAAAGGTTCGCGTTTCACTTTTAATTGGACTCATTAAATTAGAATTTTCTTTATTTTCCTTTTTGTGCATCGTAACTAACGAATAACTCGCGAAATGAGTGATACCAACATTAATTCACATTTCCTTGTGCAAGATCGAGTATACGCGATAAAAACTACTTTCCATAGGCACGATACTAATACTTTTATCCCTCTACTGTCATGAATATGTTTTTCTTCAGAAAACCACCAACGGTGGAGCGGCTTCGCGCGTAGTGGGGGATGTGACTGACACTAAAGGAAATAAAATTTGATATACAAATGGAAAAGTAATTTCTTTTGGACACTTTTTCGATATTTCTATACATACTTTTTATGAGTGACATTTTAAATCTAACGGCGAAACAAATGATAAAGTTAGAATGTTTCTTCGTCATAAAGCAAACTGTTTTATAACTTTCTGTATAAATTTCCAGCGTGTTTAGTTGACTCAATTCTCTGAAGCTTGAAAGTCAAAGGAGATGTAAGACAATTAGCATAAAATAAAAAATCCTCTCCCAACTAAATGATATTAACTGTTCGGTATAATTGTCGGGCTTGAATTTTCCAGCTTGCCTCGTATATATTTCGATCGTAGAAAAAAGTTACCGTTTGCAGAATAGTTTAAAATTCTATTCGATTATGTGCATACGTGGAACTGAAGTGTAATACTTCTTATTTTTTTTGTACTTTTTGTTATGTTTTTCACACGTGCAAACTACGAACTAAAGAAACCCATACAAAGGAAGACATTTTAAGTCCTATTTACGCATACGTCCCTTGGGAGTTTGGAAAATCTAAAACGATTTCTTCTCGAGACGAAAATGTTTTATAGTTAAGTAAATTTTTATGGTTTTATTAAATTTCAGGGAAATTCAAATCCATTTTATACGAATAATAACAAAACAAGAATACAAATTGAAAACGTTTATAGGTTCACGCGACGAAATGTACCGGAGGAGTGAATAAAAAATTTAATAAATAGAAACGATATATTATTGCTTCTACCGTATATATTCATAAAAGTTATTATGAACAATTTTATGGGATAAAAATGGTAGCGACTTCTTGTAGCGATCGTATATTTCTTATAATTCCAACATCCAAATTCAATAAACAATCCAGTTAATATTTGCCATGATGAAGACATTATTTCAATTTGTTTCTTTAACTTTATTTACTTACCTCTACGGGTTTGTTAAAAGGTTATTTCAATTTCCTAATTTGCGTTCGAGCGATGGCATTCGTTCTTTATTTCTCGCGACTCCAACCGGATAATTGCATTTTGCGTTTGCTGCTAAACTAATTTTCGATGCGAGAAATTATAAAGCGTCGATCGATTATAACTAAGAACTTAAACAGAAAATGTGGATGGTAGCAAAATCTTTTTCAAACATCTTTTATTGTTTAACAAACCGCAAAATTCGAGTAAACATTACGCGACCTCGACGTTCAAGTATATATAATTCGACAGTGGGCAAACCGCTTTTGGCGCACTTTGTTTTCGCCAACATTTGCGGTTTATCTAAATATGAAATAGGAATAAATAATCTTCGGTCGTTCTTTCGCTGTTTGACTTTGCCCATTGCGAAATTTACAAGTTGCTGAAACTTTGCAACGCGTTCGTACGTCTGTTTATTTAAAACTGGATTCTATGTTTAAGCAAATCGATGGCACGATATTACAATGAATTTCCGTTCCTTTTTTCCAACTTCTTGGCCGACGTCTGTAATTTAATTTTACTAATGTAACCAACGATTTTATTAATTAGTACCATCGTCAAGTTTAATGTTGCTTCAAATAAGTTCGGCGCGCTTTCGAATTGCGAACGCATTAACTTTTTTTGCTGGCGAAAACTTTAATGGAAAATTTCCTCTAACGCGAGACTATTATTATTAGTTGGTAAATTCTTTGGAATCGTTGCTCATAAAATTATTAATGATCCAACCACTTAAGACAATTTTTATCGTTTTATCGCAGACGATAGCAAATAAATTCCCCCATTTCATCTACTTATTTCAATTCATGTACGTATTTGCAAATTATAGTTGAATCGCGTAACCAGTTAATTGCTTTTTTGCAAGCTTTTATTAGTTTGTTTTTAACCTGCAAGTTACTTTGAACCACTTTAGCCAAAAAAAAAATGCTTGAAGCAGGTTTATGACGGAGGAAATGAGTTCACATTTTATATATTTACATCGATTCGTTGGCTAAATTGCAAAATATACTTCAGTTCCTTTCGCTACATTGCTTGTTGAAGTTGGCAATGAAATGATATGTTATCTATTCCTAAACATGTCTCGGCCAACCTGTAGAATTAATTTAAATCCATATATATATTCACTGCACTATTAAAAGAAGCTTGACTAATTTATGAAGTTGAGTATGTCAATTTGTTGATTAAACTGCAAAATATGTTTCAATTTCTATATCTGCGACCTTTGAAGTAGGTTTATGAAGTCGAGAACTAAATGACACTCTATATAACTTTTTAACTTCTTTTGAATACGCTGTAGACTAAAGTTAACGCATTTAGCCACTGCACTATCAGACGACATTCAGACTAAGTGTATGAAGTGGGCAAAAAATCAACAACTTGTTTATATTTTATTAAACAGAATGTTTGAATTCCTATTCACACTGTACTATCACTAGTGATTGAAGTATGTTCATGAAGTTGTCAACGAAATGTCATTTTATCTATTCTTAAAAAATATGTTGGTCAACCTGTAGACCGAAATACTGTACAAAATTGATTGAAATAATATTATAAAGTTGGCAATAACAATATTATCTCTATTTCTGCGGATTTACTTATAGTAAGTAGTATCATGAAGTGGACAATGCAACGACATTTGACCTCTTGCTCAAATTGTTTTAATTAATCTGCATAATAAATCTAAACCCAATTAAAGTAGCTGAGACATTGTTAGGAAATAATTGAATAAGTTTACTAAATTGGCAATAAGTTAACTATTTGTCAATTTATTGGTGTTTATGTATTGCGCGAATCATGTGCTTGAAATAAGTTTACAAATTTGGCAGCAAATAGATTAATATTACTAAAAATACGTTGGCCAACATGTAGGACAATCCAAACTCATTTTAGATACTTCTCAAAGAAGTTTATTATGTTGGTAACGAAATGACATTTGATCTATTCCTAAAAAAGATGTTGGTCAAACTGTAGAACGAAATACTGTACAATCTAAAATGATTGAAATAAATTATCCCCCGTTTTTGAAAGCTATTTTTTAGGCAGTTTGCAACACAAAAAATATCGTAAACATCATTAACCTTTTAATTAAGATCCAAATTAACATCCATTTCAATTGCAGCCTCCGATTTGCTTGCTAGATAGCCAATTCCACGTGTACAAAAGAGTTAAAAACTTGCAACTTTGCATGCACAAGGGCCACCAAGTAATCAACATAGTCAGACAGAGGACCATATAAATCGTTGGTTGAAAAATTGGTAAAATGTACGAATATTTTGATTACTTGATTACCAATGTAAGGGCATTCATAGGTGACAAATTTTTAGCTGTTTTCTACATGTGGAATTGGCCATCTAGCAAGCAAATAGGAGGCTGCAATTGAGATGGATGATAATTTGGACTATTATTAATAAGTTAATAGCATTTACGATATATTTTTGTGTTGCGAACTACCTAAAAAATAGCTTTCAAAAACGGCGGATAATTATGCACCGACCTAATATTATAAAATTGACAACGACATTATTTTACATATTCCTGAGGATTTACTTTTTAACTTCGACACTCTATTTGTTTGAAGTAGTTTTATGAGCATGACATTTGATTTGATCTCTTGCTAAAAATGTTTTTTTAATCTGTATAATAAATCTACACCAAATTAAAGTAGCTAAAGCATGATCAGAAGAGAATTGAATGAGTTTACTAAATTGGCAATAAGTTAACTGTCTGTCAATTTATCGATTAGGGTAACATTGAACTCCTAAAAATACATTGGCCAACATGTAGGAAAATCCAAACTCATTGTAGATACCGGTGAAAGAAGTTTATAAAGTTAGTACCGAAATGACATTTTATAAAGTTGGTACCGACATGACATTTTATTTGTTTAGTTAACTTCCCAAAAGCTTTGAATCGGATTGGCTACTAACATTGGCTCATCACAAACGATTGAAGTGAAGTATATGAAGTTAGTTGTAAATAGATCAAATAAAGGGCTCGCTGCCTTTTTGGCAGTATTCATAAACTGGCCAATAAAACGGAATTTTTTGTATTGCACGAATGCTTTTCCAAAATTAAAGTTTATAAATTACGTAGCGAACCGTAAAATTACTGTGTTATTTTGTTATATACCGTTACATTAATTATATACAATTCTATTAAGTGCGGCAAGTGTTTAATATTTAATAACGAACGAAAACCATTTGAATGCGAGGATTAATTTCAGTTCTGTAATTTTACCTCTCTGGGAGCGTTGTTTTTGCCATGTATTATCGTTGTATTATTGAGAGTTATTATAATTTAATGCCACCCCAACAACACAACAACGTACTTAATAAATCACGTTAATTCCACTTCGGCCGTTATGCTATTTCGCGTACGTTTTCATTTCAAAGAGATGAAACCGAGGACAATTTTGCTTACATATGGTGTGACACATAAATATAAGACCACCACATTTTTGTGCTTAACTTTTTTTCTCGTGGCTCCATTTGGACCGAACCGTTATTATTGGATTCAGAATGACAAAATGCATCGGATTAATGCGATTTTCAATAATTATTAAAAAAAAACATTGCAAATAATTGAAATTTCACTGACACAAGAATGTAAGATCACTCGGGAGAAACATTTGAAAATCTTTGCGAATGAACTTTTCGTACTGTCAGTTCATTAATCAGGATTTTCATAAAAATGTTGCGTTCCAGTTCATTATCTGACATCGAAAGAGGGCAAATTAATGCCTACCATCGTATGGACTTAGTCAGCGATACGTTACAATGGCCATAAATCGTTTGCAAACTGTCCTGCAACATTTCTTGAAACATCCTAATAAATATGGTACGTATGGACGTCTTGGACGTCCGTCCATCTTTTTCGAATGTGGCCATCGAATTATCCAGCGCTTCCAACTCCATGTTAAGCACCCGTGAATTTGTTGCCACATTTGCAACTTCTGCAAGCCATGAAACGCTTCAAAGGGCAATACAAAATTGTGGCGATCTAGTCTATCGCTATGGAATAAAATTCACCAAAGAATATTAAGTTCGCTTTGCGAATCTATGCAAAATGGTATTTTTAAGTTAATTTAAAATAATGGAGCCCCTACTAATTATTGAAGCTCTTTTCTCAAGTTATCTTATATTTTTAAAATCGTCATTCGGAATCAAATAATATTGGTTTGGTCCAAATTAAGCCACGAGAAAAAAGTTATGCGCAAATGTCTTGTGGTCTTATATTTATGTGTCACACCATATGTATTAATTAATATTTAATCCCATAATCCAGCAGTGTAAGGACAAATCTATTGGGTATAATTGAAGCTCAAATTCTTTATCCAGTTGTATTTATGAGGAAAAATGTTAAAATAAAATTTATTGTTAATGCAGTTCACATATATAGACATTTGTGCAATTCTATTAGCAGTTAACTTTTATTAGAAAAGGGGCAATTGCCAACGGGAGTTTATTAGAGTTAATGTGAAGAAAGCAACTTTTTGTTGTGATTTGATTTTCTTTTTCAAGAAACCCTATAAAGCTTGGAATAACCTGTGGATATTAAAATAACTAAACCAACGGCCATAATTCGCTCAAAAGCGAACGCAAATTGTTTGTATGGTTATCATAATAAAATAATAATGAAACCTCAGCAACTTACCTTGAAAAGAGAACCATATATTGACTAGAAACGGGTGCTCTAAACGAGTTAAAATCTCCACTTCCCTAAGGACGTTCTTCAGCGCGTCCCTTTCAATACACTGCGTCTTGTTCATGTACTTCATCGCGAACATTTGTTTCGTGTCCTTTTTTTGCACGATGCATACCTGAAAAAGAATGAGGAAAATTACGAAAAAATAAAAATGCAAAAAAATGTATTATAACATTTTAGAACAAAGAAATCAATTGCAGCTAATATAATCCTTGTGGAAACTTCGAATTACTTTTTTGTTATTATTGATTTTATTATACATTGTGGCATGAAATTTGGTCCTTACTCCGGTTTGGATTTTATTTGTTTTCATGACTTGTTATTGTTTATCCAGGACTTGGATTGCCTGAAGGGCCACAGTGATTTTCGCATGTCAGTGCCAGAGAGTTTGTTCTGCTGGTGCTAGTATGAAGGGAGCATAGAAGAGGATTTTCATGCGGTGCCAGGTTCTGGAGGCTCTTGTTGCGATGAACAGTTTGTTCACTTGAATTAACATTAAGAAACACAATCGAGAAATTGAAAGTATAAGCGAATTGTGCTAAATTGTAAGGGAGACAAAAAAAAGATTTTGGGCAGTCTTGTCCCTTTTCAATTGCCACACTCTTTTCGAATAGGAATGAGATAGAAATTTGGCATTAAAAGAAACATTCTTAGTTTTTAGAAATACTGTTTCGACATATTGTTTCGATATTTTGGCTCGTCGTTTTTGTCAAGCATTGTTGTTGTCTCGTCGTGCTTAAATTCGTGATTCGTGTAAACTTGTGTAGATAACTTAATTCAAGTTTTAATTCACTAATCGAGTAACAAGATAGCACTCAAGATCGAGTGCGCAAAAACAAGCATTTACAAATTTTTTCGCGAATAAGATTTACCCCTGTGGTAATAAAAACAACATTTTGTAATCGTTTTATGTACAATATTATATTTTAATTTAATACAGTCATCGAAAGTATTTTTTTAAATATGTATTTAATATCAGCATCAGATTAGTGTCGGAGACTTGGACATCATATGTAATCGAGATTAAATTTAAGAAAAATTAAAACGGTAAAAGAATTTCCAGCACACTTCATGTTCTTGCACATCTGTGCCCAAAAATCATAGCAATTCGCAAGAATCTCTTTAAATATCTTTGAAAGTGAAGGAGAAAGACAAGGAGAAGAAAATTTAAGCAGCACGTCTCAACATAAAATCAAAGTGATAATTGATAAATATCAGGAAAAATTTAAGAAAAGCAGTGTTGGAGCCAAAGGCAAGAAATGTTGAAACGTTTGCGTTATATGCTGGAAGCGTATGAAAGAAACTGAATTCAGTATTCAAGCTTCCAATGCTGGGTTTATGAGGTATGCGTAGACAGTCTAGAATGCTTAAAGAAATATACTACGCAAAAATGAATAGGGATATTGGTAGTTTTCTAATATTTACCTTTGCTGGTATCTAAATTTTTCTATAATTACAAACTTCAATCATAATTACGGGTATAAACTGATTTTTGGCTAGGGAAAAATTAGTTAAATGTGTTTTGAAGATAATCTAAAAAGAGAGAATTTTTCTTCAATTTTTCATATGGTACAGTGTACGCATTTTTCCAATAAATAATTATTTGTGTAATTTCCATTATCTGTGACGTGATACGAATTATTTTAAGCCTGTCCGGTTTTAGAAGACAATCTTCATTAGTGCCACTTATTTGTTATGAAATTTTAAACCAATAGTTTATTGTTATTTAGAATAATATAGTTGGAAATATTAACTATTTCGTTGATTGAATATTAATTATAAGTTAGTTGACTATGAATTACCAAAAAAAGTTTGTATTTTCTAGTTAGTTTCTTCCTTATTGTCAAAATTCCTTAACCGTTCGCCACTACGGAACTTCCCCCTAATAGTTTCCTTCCAGCTGCATTTAATATATTTTCTAGTCAATTTAACCGTTACACTTTCTTGCCACATTTTTCATTTTCCTGCAAAATTGGTGCGCGTTTCCGTTGAACGTAATCTAATTTCAGTTAAAGTCGTAGTTTATAACATTTTATTCACGAATTAAATACAGCTATAAGTTAAAACCCCAATTGAAGTTATTAATAATTGTGATGAATGAACAGTTTGTGAATTAATAAAAAGAAAAGGAATTGGAATCGTTCGAATTCCCGGAAGAACCGACATTCCTGTGGCGGAAGTGTGAAAGGAAACGGTTGTATACAGTGAGCGAATTATTTTGCAAAATAGAGCAAATTCATGGCAAATCGTATTGCATAGCATTTCTACTGATTGAAATCCTGTTTAAATCTTATCAAATTAGAAAAGGATTTTTATTCATCTCTATCCCATGTATCGTGTAAATTTATCTGAGTTTCTTCTTGTCAAAAGGAAAGTTGTACTCTAAAAAAACTTTGTTGAAAACATTATTTAAATCCACTTAATGGAAAATCCATTTCTCAATATCAATATTTGCATAGTTTTTCATTAAGGTAATAAAAAGTAATTAATTTAAATTGGAAATTACGAATTTATGAGCTAATTTGTGAGCTTTTATGCCAAACTTCATGGAGTACAAACACGGTTTGAGCCGTTTAATAGATATTCTTGCACGATTTACAAGGAAAGTGGCGAATGATTATCTTAAAAGATTAAATCTGAATTTGGAAGATGTGTAACCTTTTCTGAGTCGATCTTAGAATAACATTACAGTCACCGCATTGCCCTCAATTAAGGCATCGTCGTTTCCAGTTGATTATTAAAACTCAATTTCGTGATCGTTTCAGATCTTTTAGCCTTCAGCATGCAGCAGTAATTTTATTGCAAATTCAGGCTGTTAGAATCTTGACTTTTTTACGTATTGACAAGTCGATTACAAATTAATCGTTTGAATTTAAGCGATCATTACACACGTGTGTGTATTCAAAATATCACCTGAAGGAAAGTTTCTCTTTTGTCATTTCTGCGCTGCACAATTTATCTCGCTAATAATTAACTGGAATATTCTGGCAGAAGACAAAGCGTTTAACTATTCAAACTGTTGACAGTAAAGCGAAATAATATTGGCCCCCGAAGGTGAACGTCGCAACAAATAATGCGTGCGATTAATATCCACGTTGATGAAATTAACCCAAATGACGTGTACGACAAATGTGTCGCTATGTTATATTATAATTATATCCTGTGACATAATTGATACTGTTCGAGCAAGAAGTACTATTCCCCTTTTCATTTCACTAAAAATGATTGGCAACACGTGGTCGCCATCGGATTAGCACTATTCAGTTATGCTAGAAAATAATGCAGCAAATGCTACCAATTGCTATCGATCGAAATTGTAATTGAATTTATAGTTTATCCATTGCTGCGATAGTTTAAAATTGCGTAAATAGGATAATTGTAATTTTTGAAGTTTGTTTATAAATTCACATGCAGCAAGCTTTATGCTACAAATAGAATATTAATTTGCACCAATTCAATTAAATCTCGGCGTATACTTAATTTTATTAAATGCACGCGCGCATTCTGTTTATTCGTAAATTGATGCCGAACGGAAAATATTATATTGACAATAATGGCAAACGCAATTCGATTAATCCCGATGCCAAAGCAATTTCTACAAATTTCAATTAGAATCTAAATTGATGCAAGATCGCGTTGACGAAATGCCTCGAACAATAGCGAAAATACGGGGGCAATTCCGAAAAATCTACCTGCTTTTGAAACAAAACGCGAACGTTGACGATTTTGTTGCGGTTAGATAGTTGCAACATTTGTGTGTCGGCACATAAAGTTTATCGCCAATTTGCCACGATTTAACCAGCAAATATTTGCTGTAAAATGAGCGAAAGACAATGAATTTACTGTCAAGGTTCAGAGAGTGCGACACAGTCAAGGCCATTATCAGGGATTTTGTGGCGTTACTCGAGTTACGTCGTCCAACCTGTAAACATTCACAACTACGAACTTCCTTTTATTCAAAAATACTAAAAAGCATTTTAAAGGAATCAGATGAGGAGGAGTGTTGACAGTTTACATTGCACGCCTTGCAAGAAATTAGCTTTTAGGCAGAATGGTACTGTCGAAGAAAATTTTGAGGAAAGTGTGTCAGAGTCTTAAATGAGGTGCTGTGTTAGAAGAAAACATTTTTCAGATTATTTGAGCCATTGTTCCTATCGAAGAAGATAGCTTTGTGGATTACCCTCGTATATTATATAATAAGTGATTCCATAACTGAATATATGAATTGCTTCAAGTATATAAATTGTTAGTAGACAAACAAGCGGAATATAATGAAACAACCGTCATGGATAAACTTGGTTTTCATTTAGATTAATTAAATTGATATATACATAATGATTTACTTTACAGTATCTTGTCGTCGCAACAACGATGACGTCGACTAGCGAGAGAAGGAGCAAATTTAGACAATTTAGCCGTTCATATTTTAATGTGATTAAAATTTCATTACTCTTTCTATCCATTAACATTAAAAACGAAAAAGAAACCATAAAAAAGTATGGTAAATTACAATCCATTAGAGCTTTTAAAAAAATTGAACCACCTAATTCACTTTTGTTTATTTTTGCAATAACCGAAATTTAATGAATCTCAAATCTTGCAAAAGAAAGCGTATTTTCAATCGTTGAGAAAGAAAAACTTAATAATATCCATAATTTTCTTTTATGCTTTATTTATACTTTGCTTATAAATCTTAATTTAAATTAGGTAATTGACATTTTTATGTCAAACCGAGCTTTGGACACGTCTATTAGCATCATATTGATTTGAATTATCTTAGTCCTACGACCATGATAGCAAATATAAGTAAAAGTTTCGCAAAAGATCAAGTGCAAAAAAACTTTCGTTGTAAACAGGATGTATGTAAATAAAGACTTTTAAAATATCTTTGTCTCCTTCGTTTTTCCTTTCTTTCAGTGTACCTAAATTAGGTTACGTGTTGACAGTATTTTCTTGTTGCCTTTCAGGATTATACCAGTCAATATTTTTGCTTAACGTGAATTTTCAGTAATAGACATCAAATATTTGCTTTAGAACTCTCTTACGATTTACACGCTACTAATTTTTTGGTCCTTCTATTCGAATTCAAAATAGTTTCAATTAACGATTGCCGCCATTGAGATTTCTATAATAGAGAGAGGCAAATAGAATATGAAAAGTTGTAAGCAATTACGTAACTTTGTAATGAGTGTTTAGAAATTGTGCTACCAGCAAGGGATCTCCGATTTTTTTGACTTTTTTGACAAATGACGAAAATATATGAGATGTAATTGTTTCAAAGAATTTATTTAATTAATTTTTTGAAAACGCTTTAATGAATTTTGGTATTTAATTGGTACTATTTCCAAAAATATGAAAAATTAAGTCGTCAACAGTTTTTTTGCTATATTATTTTCGTTATTTTTTAATAATTTTTATAGCAAATCTGCTTTAAAATTTTGACAATTTTCGTGGAAAAACTGAATATGTTCGAAAAGCATTGTCCAAATAAAATATAGTCAATTACTTTACAAATTGAGCAAAATGCCATTTGAATACGGTTGAGAAATTGCTGAATGACAATTTTCAGCGCTTTTACGCAAGTTAATATTTCATCAGGGTCTAAAAATCCGAAATTTTTAAGCCAAAACAAAACGTCATCAAACACAAGTCAAAATGAAGTTTCCATAAGGTTTAAACAAATCAGCTTGGATTACAATCAGTTTCTTTTGAATCACGTTTATGCACAAAATTGGTTGTTTCACAATTAACGGAAATTAAAAAAAAACAAATTTAAATCTGTTGAAGCAAACTAATCAATTGGCAACAACGAGTTTTCGTACAATAGATCCAAGTTAATAATGAAGGAAACTATATAACGTACGAACCTTTCTTAAAATAAAATAAATCGTTTTTGTTCTGCTCTTACAATTTCGAAAAGAGCCATTTTCTAATTTAATAAAAGAAGCTTTTTCTTCATTTTTCCTTTTTTCTCTACGCCCGTCTCGCACTGAAAGCTCCACAATTTTTAACGGAAAAATAGAAGAACGACGTTTCTTTTAATTGCGTGCGGTTTTAATAAAATATGAAGGCCTGCCATTTCTAATAACAATAACTCTTAATTAATAAATCCCTCTACTTACTAAACCTGCCAGACTTAATTAAATTAATTTAATTAAGAACAAATTATAATCGAGCTACGCAACTTTTATTCTTTCTCGTTTACCCATTAATTGTGCGAAACTGTCGACTAAATAGAACTTGTTATTTGTAATTCACATGCACACCTACACACACACACACTCACGTGTACAAATAAACCGAGTATGAATTTAGACAGCACGAGGTCATACCCTAAAGCGAAACCGGGAAAGTTGCTGTAAAGGACACATTGTCAGATACAGTTCACCTTCGGTATCGTAAAATGGAGCGTGTATAATGACGACGATGATGATGATTTGAGTGATTTACATAAACGAAACCGTCTAATTGAATAAAAAACAATGGAAGACCAAACAGAAATTGGTTCAATTTGTTAAATTAAACAAAATGGATAAGGGACGATTTGAAATTGAAATGAAAGGAAAATATTAAACTTCGCAAAATTACTAGAGGGAAAATACTGGACGATCAATAATTTGCTTGCAAGTTGCCACCATGTATTTTTATTTCAAATTGGTTAACTTTAAATTTGCAATTTTGTTTTGATAAAGAAGATGTTAGGGCGAAAATCAGCTTTAAGGCTAATAGTAAAGTTGTAGCTAACCAAACAAAAACAGGAACAATGTCTTTGTTAGGTAAACAACATTTAGGTTAAGAAACTTTTAGAGATACGGCATAACCTCAAAGACCCGTACTTTTAAGCATCTGCTATGTATAAAGGGATTAAATATCCCTTACGCTGAATTATTTGAAATTCAGTGGTGGAAACTTTCAAATGTTATCAATTGCGACAATAAAGCAATTTTGAATCAAATCTGATCGATTATAGACACGTAATTATTGATTGGAAGGCGTCCTCTTGCGGACCATTCCAAAATTATTGCATGTAATTTAACCTGAAAATCCTCTAACATTCATAATGGCTGCAGTCAACTGTTTTATTCGATTTTTGCTTGAGAAATGGTTCTCGTAACTTAATTACAATCTTCCTAAAGTTTGCCGATGAGAATTTTGCGGTTTTCATTGCGCTATTTTTATTTATTTAAAAATTATTAGCAACAAGTTATTTTGAAAATTTTCAAAATTTAGCATTATGTGCGGATTAACTTGTTTTATTGTACCATTTAATCCAAAAAGAAAACGCATCAAACTTTAAGGAAATGAAAATCTCTATCATTCATAACGATTCTGGCAGTTTTCTTGCACATAACCATTTTACCTTCAGCATAAAAGGCGCCGTTTCAATTTTATTATAGGAAATAAGTTTAAGATCCCTTAAACGCGATAAGGCCATAAAGTATATTACCGCGCTTATTTTGCGATATGAAAGAGTTTATTCGGTCGGTTTTTAATTAAAAAGAGCAAAAAAAATGCTACAAACCAAGTAGAGATTCTTAATTTGCAATTATATTGAATAAATATGCATATGCAAATTTAATCTATAATAATAACATTTGATACACGTTATCACGTGCTATTAATAATATTCAAAAGCGTATCAAAAGGATTATTTACTTTAACATGCAAAAATAATAACAATAATAATGGCAAGGGACTAATTTGAATTTCATTATTATCACATTTTGCTGCTTTTTTTTCGCTCTGTTATTTTGATACCGTATTGATTAGAATTGGCAGGTAGTTGGTAGCCTGATAACACTTTTACTGTTGGGTTTTGTTCTTCACGCGAGGCTTTTATTATTATCCACTTTTTTTTTTGGTCTGCCGTTAGTAATAGGATTACGAACTGGATAACTACCGCTTTGATTACAATTAAACACGGCGTTCGCATTCGATTTTTCCCATCCGTTTTTGTCCACGGTCGTGGGTGTGATAATGAAAAATTCAGCTGCAAAAATAAAACAACAGCAGAATTTGAAAAACAAAAATTGCACTCGTTACAATACAAAATCCTTTTGCACGTTCAATAAAATGTTGCTACATTTGTATGAATTCACAATTTGTAACTATGTATGCACATCGAATGAAACCGCTCGTTGAGTTTGTTTTTGTTATTCGCAATTGGCAATGAACAATAATTAAGCATATGCCGTATTTGCTCGCAGTTTTTTTCACATTTTGGTGCCTCTGAATTCATGGTGCATCTTATTTTCGGTGACGACTTATTGGGGAGAAATTGCTGATGGGCAATTGGATACAGCCACATTCACTTGACTTTTTTCTCAAAATATGCTAATTGTTGCTCTTATAAAGAACAAGGATAGCAATATTTTATTGATGGACATTATTGCTACGAGGGTGGTTTGATAAATAACTTGCTTTGTGATATATGTTAAATGGCAGACAACAAGTTCGGTTTTAGCGGCTGTTTCATTTTGGAACCTGGTCATTTGGAAGTCCAAAGAACTTGTTGCAGCATTCCTCAAGCTTTCTGATTCTTTTGCAGAAGTAGATTTCTTAAAGAACTTCACAACACTCAATTACGCTCTCCATCGGCTATTACTTTGAGCAAATCTCTTTCGACGAGTAATTTGGAGTTTCGTGAGCTGTTTCTTACTGCGATGGAGCTAATTCAGTTACTTAAGCATCTGCTGGAGCATTTTTTGCTGTTACGGCTGAAATCCTTGTATTGTCATGGGGAAATCTCGCTTTTGCGTTGGAATAACGGGAAACGCTTTTTAGCGTGCAATTCATTATGCAAAATCAAATAAACTCGTTCATTTCAGATGCTCGTGGTCTCTACTATCTCGCTCAATATTCTATCGATTATTGGTCGAGACCAATTCGTTGACATTATTGCTAATTTCAATCGCGACTGTTGTTTTTGAACCTCTTGGATATTGATACATTTCTAATGCTTCTTGTGCCGCTTTTAAACTCGTTCACCTAAAGGCACACGGTTTCATAAGAAGAAGAGTCATCCAATTCACTCAATGGGGACAGAATTCATTTATGGATTTCATTCGCCGTTTCCCCATCCAAAGACACAGAATTGAATAACATTTCGAATTCCAATTTTATCCGCTTTGTTTATGAGTTGAATTTTTTTTTATAGTAAAGTTTTTATTCAGTTTTTCACTTGTCAGAAATACGGTAATTATCTACGGGGAATTTTGAAGCAGAAGAAATTGTATTAAAAAAAATAATTGAACATACTGAAATGTTTAATTGGTATACGTGGGCATTAATTTAATTAGGCACGGAGCTTTGATATGATTGGAAACTAATCGTGTTTGTGCTGATTCGTGCCTTATCGATGATAAATTTCAGTTAATTTGCGAATCAAGGTTACGTGGATGAGCGTACGTGTATTCGGGTTAAAGTTGCGTCGAAAAACCTACAATATTTAGGTCAAAAAAATTGTTTTTGACATCAATCTACGCATACATGATAACAAAAGAATGTTTTTAATTGGCAACTTTTCTGCTAGGAATGATATTATTTAAGAGACATTCAGTTATGAATAAAAGTTCGTTGTCAACGTCGAATAAAACTTTTAAATTAATTGAAAACTCTATAAAATACGCTGACTGCTGTTCTCGTATATGTTTTTCAATAAATTGAATAAAATGCAAATAGAGAGGAATTTTTAGCAATTTATCGCTTTAATGCCGATCATTCTTTCTTGCTGCGCGTACACGTGTAAGCTATTAATTAAATTTTCTGCAATGATTTATTTTGCGCAAATCATTTTAAGTGCTACTGTCACGAGAAATACTCAATTTACAGTTGCTTTTAACATTTTTACTCTTTTATATCTAAAGATATAACAACTGCAGCTCGTATATGAAAGACAGAGCTTCATTAGCCACACATAATAGGAACATTATCATCGACATGGATGTATAATAGTACTCACAGATTTAAATTATCGATTACCCGTGCAAGTAGTCCTTTATTAATCGGAGGAAAACTGCGTGTTCAACAAACTTACAAGTATTCAATATTAATTAGGGACGTTGTTAAAAGTTTATTTCTAATCGAAACAAAATTATTATAAGGCTGCAAGGTTTCGGAAACTTACTTCTAGAAGTCAACGAAAAACCGAAATTGCTCCAGCGACTTTCAATATGGCAACTTTCAAGCAGGACTTACTCTCGAGCGAAGAACGTAAATGCAAACTTGCTTTTGAAATTATACGTTTAGTTTCTGTTTCGACGCTTTTATAAATAAATTTTAATTAAAAACAATTTTTATTCAGCAGTTGGAAGGTTTATTGTTATTATTCTTAGGGCAAAAGCAAAGTTTGTGTACATTTAGCTAAACTAAACAAGCATCTGCAGTCTTGTTATGTACGT
Organism: Hololepta plana; assembly: GCA_963695495.1. Taxonomy (NCBI): domain Eukaryota; kingdom Metazoa; phylum Arthropoda; class Insecta; order Coleoptera; family Histeridae; genus Hololepta; species Hololepta plana. The sequence continues at coordinate 4,025,544 of OY968832.1, read as the reverse complement.
GCTTGGATCGAAAATACGAGGGCGGTCTGATAAATAACTTGCTTTTATATGCCAGTCAACAATTGCGATATAATGGACTATGATTTTTCAACGTAGTCCCCTCGAAAATCAACAGATTTCATTAGCGTCCTTTACCTTTTAATTCCTTAGGGGGAGTGAATTTCTTGGAGAGAATCAAAATATTCATTCACATACTGCAGAACTTCTTAGTTTCTCAAAAAATTTTGTCCAGCGACAAAAGATTTGAATTGCCGGAACAGATGGTAGTCCGAGGGAGCTAAATCTGGAGAGTAGGTTAGATGCAGAAGTAACTGAAACTTTAGGTGAGTCAATTTTTGCTGCACGATGCGGTCGAAATGTACAGATGCGATTATCATGATGGAATAGTACTCGATGTCTTGCCATTCGAGGCCATTTTTCCCCGAGCAGTGACTTCAATTTCTCCAAAAGTGTACCATAATATTTTGCTGCAATGGTTTTTCCATTCTCAATATAGTAAATGCAGAAAATCCCTTTGGCATTTCAAAAACTTTTTGCTTTCTTTGGAGCGGACTCACCATGAACGGTCCATTGTTTTGATTGCTGCTTTGTTTCTGGCGTGCAGTGGTGAACCCAAGTTTCGTCCATCGAAAAACAAACACCCCACACAATCCTTTGGATCCTTATGAAACACTTGCAGACAGTCAGCTGAAATTTTCATAGGAAGGACATGAGTCACCCCATGTGGACAAAATTCCTTCGTCTTCTTTCCTTCCGGAAAAAAGAATTGAATAACACCTCGAATTCCAGTTTTATTACTTTTGTTTATGACTCGAAACACTTAAATTCAAATGAACCGTTGAGTAACTAATTAGTGTCAGAATTACTTGCAACTTGAACATAGTCATTAAAATGGATGAAACATTGCGGCTACATCGCAGATTTTAGTCAAGGCCTACTATAAGTATGCGAATCTGCTGTGTAATCAAGTCCTAATGATTCTGCAAGTTCAGCTTGTTTCTGACATGAGACTTCTCATGAAGTAGTGCTTGCAATTCTTCATTTTCAAATTTTTCGTTGTGCCAGAGCAATCTTTACCTTCAATGGCAAAACAATTATTTGCTGCATGTTGTTTCAATAATTCTGTGCTTCAACTGCAGTCCTTTAATAAAAGAGTGCAATAAAATTACGTGCAAATTCTCCTTTATTGGCACAAATTCTACATGTTTCACACTATGAAAAATAAGCTTGCTGACACGTCAATCAAATGAAACACATTGCATTTCAAACTTGCTTGGAGCTTTTGCTTGTACACGTAGGCAAGTCTGATAAGCCCATATGTTGGAAATCAACGAGAACTTATTCGACTACCTAATAACTATTTGCCAACCTTTAGGCAACTTTATTATTACGTTTCTGTAAAAACATTCTTCCTATTACGCAATATCCTGGCACTTTTGTACTCTTGAAGCCACTTTGAAATGACCCGTAGGAATGGTAATCAAATGGCCTATTCGAAAAATCTGGGGATGTTCCAAGTCTCTCCAATACATTTCTTCAACTGTTTTAGTTGTTACAGTGGCTTTGTGCAGTCTTGCAACAACTTCATGCTGCTGAAGGTGGAGATTCTTTATTTCTCCGCCAATAAACGAGTTCCACCTCTTTTCACAATGTTAAATTCATCAACTGTTCAGATAATTGCCATAATATTAGGATTTCACCTCGATTTTGCAGCAAAAGGTTGATAGCTGCATGAACGTCTTTGGGAACATGATTCTCTTGACCAGAAAGACATATCCATGAACGGAAGCAATGTTTTTCTTCTAATCGTATAATAATTAAACAACATATAGATAATATTCCAATAAAATTCCAATTTATTTTTGATCCACTCACGTATTATACAAAAAGCCAATGAAATTATGTAAACACTTGCGTAACAAATTTGTTATGATAGTCAAATAAGTATTTTGCCGATTAATAAATCAAATTATCTTCCTCAAAACTTATTTTTAGTGATCTAAATGTACGAAAAACTGTACATAAATCAAAGTTATAAGAGTAACCAGACACTGTTTTTTTTTCTTCTGCCAACATTAAATTATTCCTGCGTTACCTTAATTTATTCTAAACCGTTTCCAGACAAAAAAAAAGAGTTTTTCTTATGTGTAAGAATCATAACAAAATTGCGAAAACAATCTCAAATTCATGTGTAGCACAACAGATTTATATCGTTTTCTACGTTGACATGGCTTTTTATTAAAATTACAAAACGTTAAATGTGTAAGAAGCAGAAGACATTAAAAAATAAATTACGGTTCACGTAACGGCAAATTGAATTATCCAGTTTAAAGTCTTCTCCCATAAATTATCTAAATGTATATTCAAGAGGAGATAAAAAAGTGAAACTACAGAAAACTAAAGTGGAGAGAAAGATCGATTTCGTTTAACTGGTGGATATAATGGAAAAGTGTATTAAATTTGGACCATCATCTATTACGGGAATAAAGTTAGAAGCCACAACAAGGGGGTCTCGTAATAAATAAAAGAAGAACGTTGCTAGCATGGAAACCGCACAAGGACCGTCAGAAGAAGAATGTGGGATGTAAGAGAATCGAAGTCGCACATATTTTCTCGTTCGCGTAGTGAAAGAAATTGATTTCTATGGAATATGAAACTTTATGAAACGACAGAAACCATACCTTAGTCACATTCAATACCTTTGATTCGTTTTTTGTTGTCGCGATGGTAAACTTATTATTTGAATTGCTGGTACACTGTTCAATTGTTTTTTTGCAAAATAATACTCCCATATCACATGTCGTTTCACTGCTATTTGTTCTTCAGTAACCGAAGAACAATTTAATTTCCTGAAAAAGTTGCTTGAAAACGAAACGTAGTAGAACCTTCTACGTATTAAAGAGCGATACGAGGGTAGTCTAGAAAGATATCCATTTAGCAAGAAACAAAGCAGCATTTGCTGTAAGATAATTTTAATATTTGTGTTGACACACAAATCTTGGCGTTGATTTGTATTAATTGATGATGATTTAACAAACATTTTCTGAAAAATGAGTGAAATAAAAGTAAAACTTTTACTTGCATAACAATTGCACGTTTCAGAGGAGCAAATTATAACCTCAGTTTAGCAGTTAGAGATTTTTGGTATTTAGGATTGTGAAAAATAAATCTCGGAATAAAATTAAAGGAATCCCAGAAAAGCGCGAAAAAGTCTATTAGAGTTTTGAAAATGCAATTATTTGCTTGTTTCATTGCAAAGAAAGACGTCTTTGTTAAAATGGGTAATATGTAAATTGAAAAACTTTTAGACGTTTGAAATAATTCTGTGAGGGTAATTTTTTGTTTGCAAATACCTTACCTTGTGATTATTTTTTCAAATAATTTGTTTAATAACTTTTTTGAGCATTTTTTATGAATTTTGAAAACACACTTAACTTTTGGAGAAAAAGTAACAATTTTCTATTGTTTCGTATTTAATTGGTACAATTTCCAAAAATATTAAAAATTAATTTATGAAATGATTTATTGATATATTGTCTTCGTTCTTTTAATAGTTTTTATAACAACATCTGGCTTAAAATTTTGATAATTTTGGAAGGAGGTCTTAAAAATTTCTAAAAGAATGGTCAAAATAAATTCTAGTCAATTATTTTACAAATTGGGCAAAATGCCATCTGGATACGATTGAGAAAAAAATTAAACGGATCCAAGAAAACGCGCGAAAAAGTATATCAGAATGTTGAACGGTGTTATGTTGAAAAAACATTTGTTCGCATAATACGTGGCTTGTTTCATTGCAAGGTGGATATCTTTCGGAATTGCCCACGTATAAGCGTATATCGCTGTTTTTTTTTATTACTTTTTGCTGTTAATTGAAACATTTTTTATTTTTACAAAACGTTGAAATTAAACGTTAACAAAGTGCAAGAAAAAGCGAAAACGCGTAAGCGAGATGGATGGCGAAAGGTCTTTCATTTAAACGTTTGTAACTCAATTATCGTACATAATATATAAACGTTGAAATTAAATATACGCGGATATACACATATGCGAAACGTGCTATTTAAATGCAAATTAAAAATAAATGAAATAATTAAGTTTATCGCGCAGAAATTCCGGATTAAAGACAATTTAGAAATGCGAGGAAGAAATCAAATTAGACATCCTAACGTTTGACACGTTTTAGTGTCCTTTTTTTTAAATTGATGCAGTCTGCTCGCCTCCTTTTCTTGCTGGCAACAAATGTTAGAACACGTTAATTAAACATTCAAATTTACATTTCTAAGGCCTGCTCATCTTGATCCATTCTCTCTACTCTTATCCTTCTTCTTTTTTTTCTTCTTCTTTAATTAATCCGCCCAAATTTCATGTAAGTCCTCATTGCAAAGTATTATACGTATCCTTTATATTTAACAATGTACGTCTCGCTTAAACGACTGACCGCTTTAATTAAACTAATAATCATCATAATTTGTCTTTGGCTCCTCGTTTCGCGGATTATGCTACACGGATAATCCTCCCGTTGCCACGCTATCCATTGCAGTTACTCGCTTCATTTTTGCGAAATTTCGTTAAAACATTTTGCAACATTCTAGTCGCCAAACGAGACGCGCGATAATTAACCGAATCCTCAACTCGCGTTATTATCGAATCGTACATTATTCGACCTAATCGATCAATTTCTAAATGCCCACGGGAAATTATGGTGGATTTCAAATTTTAGGAAACTATAATTAATGGTGTTGGTAATATTTGTTTGGGAATACGAAATTGTAAAATAGCAAAGAGAAAGATAATTTTATTTAAGGAATCCTGAAAATAACGATACAGAGGCAACAAAAAGAAATCCGTTTGGAATGTCCTTTGTAAGTTTGTCAGTACTTAAATCAATTAATTTGCGACGTCAAAAGTATTGATGTGAAGTTATCCACGAAATTTACATAAAGGTATTGTACGATCAAAAATATGCTCGTTTGCAGTAAGCGCCGATGCTGTCAAATATAAAAAAAAACGTGTAGCCAATATCGACATACATTTCTTTTGTTTTGGTGTGATAATTGAACATGAATGACATTTTTATTGTCAATATGTTTGACACTTGTGATGTTTGATTGCGTCAATTTGATCGCTCTGTACAAGACATGCAGTTAAGTGATTGTTAATATTATTAATTTGCAGTTTTTAATTGTTGCTGTTTTGCTAATTGAGCAATTCCTCATTAAAATGGTTTAAACGGAAGCAAATTATATTTTGAATAAATTCTTTTTCAAAATCGTAATGAGAATAACCCATCAAATTTTCCAATAAGATTTTAATTTTTCTTCTCCACCAATAACATTGTAATTATTCAACCAAACATCACCATAATTTTATTTATCCAAGGGGATTATTGAAAGAGGATTTTGGTCCTCGAATTAACAAACACTTGGACGAATAAAATCAAGGGATAGCGAAAGGTACCTGTAAATAAGATTTGCAATTTCGATCAGCTTGCAAATAATCGAGGATTCGAAAGGACAAACCTATCCTAAGGGAATTAACATTTGTATTGGATAACGTCGTGGCCGAAAAGAAGAAAAAATGCGGATAAACTAACTTTTAATCCTATCGACTGGTTGCGAGAAATGAATGGAAACGAATGAGGAACATTGTTGTCCTTACAGTACTTTGCATTATGCCATGTCATAACTTCGCGAAATCTTCACAAATGTGCAAAAAAAAGCTTAAATTCCCAGGAACATGTGATAGGATTTTGGACCAAAGTAGAAGATTAAAAGCGATGCAAAGCCCTTAAAGTCATACTTTTAATGGATTTAACTCAAATAGTTTACTCTATAAGCTTTACGTTAGCATAATATAAATGCAGAACCATAGCAGAGTCGAGTAATACGAGATTTTTGATATACTGTATGATATTTTTTTAGCGTGCAATTAAAAAAAAGGGTACCTTAATCCTTTCAAACGGAATCATGTACAGTTGTGGGAAACAATTTTGAATACTTTGCTTGAAACCGTTACATTTTGGTCGGATTTAAATGGATCGTATTCGATTAAACAGTACAAAACAAACTTTTTGTCGGAGAGTTTTGCAAATTTTTAATTAATGCTTATTTTATTGTTTCGCTTTTTAAGCGTAGGAAAAAGGAAATTAAATATTAATGGACTCCAATTTCAATTAATAATTTAATAAAAGGAGCCTAATTGAATTGCGAAATTGTTCTCAACAGTAACAACTGCGGCATCTGGCTTGAGAAAATGCTCGCGACGGGTCCCAACGCGTAACGATTTTTTATTAATGCGAAGAATCAATCGAACGTCTTGCAATAACAAAATTGGATTGATTAACTGTTGGATTTTATATTTCGCAATACAATTTTTCTCCCAATGTCTTATTAAAGTTTAATCTGGAATTTAATGAAAATTGACTCGAACTATTTCGTACTTGCGTTTCAAATTGATACCTTTTCACACATTTGACGATTCCTTATTGTAGAATTAAAGCTCAATCACAATTTTATTCCGCAATTGAACGAGATAAAATGTGGTTGTAAGAATATTAAATGCGAAGAAAGTAGAAAGAGACGCTTTTTTATAAAGTGTACTGTAAGCTTTAGTACAAAAAATACTACAAGTACACATGTATGTCCCACGTGTAAGTCCCTCTATTTTTTCTTTTTTGAGAAGCTTCACAAAGAAAAATAATAAAGGCAAACGCAGACGTATTGCGAAACCAAAAAGGAAAAGCCTTCCTCATTTTCCGCAGATAAATTCGCTTTTTTTGTTCGTCGTTCACTTCTTCTTTGCGCCCTTGTTGTTATGCAGACCTAGGATAAGATCTAAAGCCTACCCCTAGAACCTCTCTTATAGTACGCGTATTGCGGTTTACCTTTTTCCAACGTTTTCATGTCGGATTAATTCCAGAAGTATTCAATAGCAGCGTGAACATTGTAGTTTTAATTGCGCCGAATAAAATTATCATTTCAAATGTTCATGAGAATTAATATTTTACAATTACAACTGATATCCTTAATTGAAAAGATCCTTAATTAAAAAGAAAAGTATGTGCTGCTTGCTTTTGTTACATTCTTGTTAAAAAATTACGATTCTTTCGAGTGCTTATTTACAGTTTGTATCGATTCCAATTGGAAATTGCTTTTTAGAATCTCCTCCACGAAGCAATTTAATTTTATTCAAATCTCTTCTTATTCCGTATTTTCATCAGTTACTTTTTATTTCTTTCCTACAAGTAAATAGGTGAGGGCATTAAATGGGGTTTCCAATAATAGGAATTCGCACGTACACAGAGTCATATAATCGAATTTCAAATTGCTATAAAAAAGTAGTTGCGATTCTGCAGATTTTGTTGTTAAAGTGCACGAACTTTTATCGAAATCTTGGCGACTAGCTCCGGAAAAGAAGTGAGCGAAAATTGTATTATTCTCCACATTAAATGCAATGCAAAGGAAAGTGCAAATAATTCATCTACAGTGAGCTCATATTTGCAAGTCATAAAAGTATTAGCAGCAATGTTTGTTTCATGCCAATTTATTTCAGCTTCCTTCAGAAACCATCAAGAATGCAAACGTTTAGAATTTATATTAAACCTTATTTTAAAAAAATCGTACATGTATTTTATAGAAAGCAGTAAAAAATTATGGATCTCTAAAAACAAAAGAATGAACAAGAAGTTATTTTAATAATTCATAAACAGTAAAAAGAGGTTCGCAGTTTCTACTCTTGCTTCGGGTGTTAATTATTATTATTATTATTTCCATTAGGGACCAATATCTTTCTTTCTTTTGGTAACTTAAACACACGTCCAAAAAATAAGCAACCTAGAGGCGATTGAAGTAGATGTTTGAAATGATGTGAATTTAAGTAGCTCAATATGGGAAATAATTGATTAGATTTTCAAAGAAATCGAATAATATTTATCAGTAAAAAAGTTAATAATGCGCAACATCTACGCCAACTCAGTTGGAAATCAGATTGTCTATTGCCTCTTGAGGTATCATGTTCCATGCTACCTAAAGCTGTTGTTCCAGTGTTTGGAGGATTTAGACAAACGCTCTTTGTCCGAACATTTCCCAAACATGTTCAATAGAGTTTAAGTCTGGAGATCTTGGCGGCCAAACCAAACAATTTACATGATATTGACCTAGGAACTCCAGTTTTGTTGGCAGTATGAGGTCACACATTGTCTTGCCCGGAAAATTGTTCTTGGCTCATTCTGAAGCAACCAAATTAGTCATAAAACACCCCCTTGCATTCGGATATTTCGGCCACGTTCAAAGGGCGTAAGTTGGTCAAAACTTTTGATGCCTTCGACCTTGCCTTGTTAAAACAAAGTATAAGCAAATGCTAAAATTGGTAAATAAAATGGCAAGATTTAAAACTTTTAACAGAGTACAACTTCTTTCTAGGATGACATATGTTTCAAAATTTAATCGTTTGTTTGTTACAAGGCATCAATTGTTTTCACTTAATTTCGATCATCTAGGTCTACTCCTTTTTGGGCGGTACATTTTTTTGGGGCGCAGTTTATTTCGATTGTATAATATTGACAAGGGCTGAACTGAAATGTCATATCAACAATTTCGGTTTTAACGACTATTTAATTTTTCGAAATCCAAAGCATTTGTGCCAGCGCTCCTCGAACTTTCTGATTCTTTTGCAGAAGTGAATTTCTTAAGAACTTCATAACACTCAATTATCGCCTGTTACTTTGAGCAAATCTCTTTCGGCCAGTGATGCTTGGAGTTTCGTGAGCAGATTCTTACTGCGATGGAGCTAATTCAGTGGCTTCAGCCTCTGCTGGAGCATTTCATGCTGGGTGTTACGACTGAAATCCATGCGTTGGCATGCTGAAGTTCTTTTTTGCATTCGAATAATGGAAATCACCCATCTTTCGCAATGCTTTTTAGTGTGCAATTCATTATGCAAAATAAAATAAACTCGTTCATTTCAGATGCTCGTGGTCACTACTCTCTCGCCCAATATCTATCGTTTATTGGTCAAGACCATTTCATTGACTTTATTGTTGATTTCAATCGTGACTGCTGTTTTTGAAGCTTTAGGACATGGATGCCTTTCGAATGCTTCTTGTACCGCTTTAAAACTCGTTCACTCAAAGATAAACGGTTCCATAAGAAGAACCTGAGTCACCCAATGTGGACAGAATTCGTTTATGGATTTCGTTCGTTGTTTCCCCATCCAAAAAAGCGCAGAATTGAATCACATTTCGAATTCCAATTTAATCCACTTTGTTTATCACTCCAAGCACTTAAATGTAAATGAAGTTTTAAGCAAGTTATTATTGTCAGAATCACTTGCAAAATAAAATTTGTCGTTTAAAAAGATGATATTTTATGACTACATCGAAATCTTTTACGATAACCATATGAAGCAAGTTATATATCAAACCGCCCTCGTAAGTACAATAACTTTATCGATTATTATGGCAGTGACATCATTTTAATACGGAACAAAAACGTATTCTACGTTATAATTCCAAGTAAACTCGTTAAAGAAATCGATTTGAAAGGGGGCGCAATAAATGTTACGCAATTGAAACTTTTCGCCGGTTATTTGGCGAGTTTCAAGTAACGAGCCCAATTCGCTTTTCCAAATAATGAACGTGTAACGGACAAGTCAGGAAACGTTCCGATTGTTCACGCATCAAAACCTAAATTAATTGGCTCTATGAAAAGTGTTACTTAATTGTATCGGCAGAAGAGAAAAAGAAAAGGAAGGCAAATAGCCTTACAAACGGAAGTTTAATTCAATACGTTCGGTGTAATTCCATCGAGTACATAAAAGAAACTAGACTAACGAAAAAATTTACGCTTAAAGTCGTATCGAAAATTACAATTTAATGACTGGTGTAATAAATCATGTTGTGAATTGAAATCCATTTAAGTATTATTTTTTTCCGTTCAAATAATGCGTTCCTCCGTATAAATGGGGAAGAAATTTTTTTCCAGCGGAATTTTTCGAATTTACAATCCACTTTTCCCCATCAAATAAAAAGTGTTTATACTGAATTGAAAAAAAAAAGAGGGATATGCGAGAGCTGTTTATAAAAAAAACTGATCAGAGTAATAAATCAACGTCATGCAATCTATTTACCGAAAAAAGTAAGTTAAAAAAAGGTGGAGATTATTTTATCGACAAAGTGCGATTAAACTTTTTACAGAGGTCGCCCAAAAAAAAAACATTTTTTTAAAGCCTAAGTGATAAGTGTTGTTTATTTCTGTTATGTTGCGTTGATTAAAAAGAATTCGAATATTTTTCAGGAAACCACGTGACAGATTCGTTATTATTCCATCCATTTTAACCTGAAGACTTTCATATATTTTACCTTACACCATATAGAGGAGTGGCTTTTGAATAAAGATAAAGAATGGAAAAATGAGTGTTAGAGGGAGATAAAGAGTAAAGTATAAAGTGGGAAAGGGGATGAAATGCAGTGAGGGTGAAAAAAGAATGAATAGAGATGGCAGTAAAAGTTGTTATTATATCGTATAAAGGACATACAAATGAACGATGAATAAAATATGCAACAACGACAATAGGAAAATGGGCTCGATGAAAAATTTATGCCCGCGCCAACCCATTTAATGTATGCAAATGAGAGTACATTCAAATTGTGATAGAAATACCCGGAGTCTCCCCCATCCTCCTTCTCTCTCTCTCTCTCATTTTTTTATCATCATGTCCGCTTTTAATTCAAACTCGAACCAGCATTTTATTTTTTGCTTTTCATTAATACGAGCAGTTTGAAGAAATTATTTTTTCGTTTGTTGCTGCTGCTTTTTTTATAAATTCGTCCCTTCGTTTAGTTAAAATTAATTGCAATCAGAGGCGATAAAAGAGACTGTAAGCGAGGAAGTTACGAAATAACTCTACGTGAGATTTGGCGAAGAGGTTCGCGGACGAAAACAATGCGCAATTCTTTCAAGTATATTTCTTTGTCATTCGTCTAAAGAGACATTTTTTTTGCAAATATTTTACATAAAATGCTTACGTTCTTCCTTTTACACGAAACTTCTTCACGTTCCTTTGTGCAGGAAAATTTCTACGTTGTTATACATAACTACAGCCACTTGAAAGGTCAGCTTGGTTGAAAATCTTTTCTCTTTTTTTTTGCAAAAACGATAATTTTCCGTTTTTCTTGCTATATGTATCAAGCGACTTGATTTGTAATAAATGATTAAAGAAAAGCAATTATACCAAAAGTTGCCTAACCATGAAGTAAAAACAAATGATGACATTCTGATGTCAGTTTGCACTAGCGTTGGGCAGAATCCAAAGCATGATCGATTAATTAGTTATGACGAAGTTTTCCATGCGGCATCTGGACTAAATAGTCCAAGGAAATTAGATACAAACGAATCTGCATTTCGGTAAGCACAAATTAAAACTTATTAGAAATATTTTGTTTCAGATAATAAAGTTTCCTGTAAAACGCGAGCATAATATTTTCTAAGATGGTGCACATCCGAATATACCGGGAACTGAAACTTGCTCCGTTAGTTTAAATTGAGTGATATACTTTTTATTGAATTTTCAGATTCCTTTTCGAATTTTAATAGGAGTTTATTGACGATATAAAACGCTAGAAATGAACCATTCCGGAGTAATTTCAGTGTTTTCCCGGAAAATTTTAATTTGAAAAGTTATGGAACATCTTAGAGACGCATCCATGCAATTATTTGAGATAGAAAGTTGCACTTTTTTAGTTGTTTTAAGCATGAAATGATGAAATTTTTTCACTAGGAAATTCTATTTAAACTGTTTTATGTTTCGATTTGTGGCCTGTTAAACTTTGATTTTTTTTTCAAATGTGCATAACCTCATTGTTGTAAATGAGACCAAACATTTCTTGTGGCACAGAATGATCCTCTTCCGATCATATTAAGGTATTAATTGATCGGTTGCTGACGGTTTTTAAGTTATTTGCTAGATTAATAAAAAAGGCAATCGTCGCTATTGCAATTTTTAAAGGAGGAGAGATGACTTTCAGCAAACATCAATCTTTTACATTAGTTTAATAAAGACATGAATGAATAAAGTTTATTAATTGCGTTTGTTTTATATAAGAAAGGACAACTTTCTATTTGTTGGAAGCAACTTTCCTTTGTCGTACTTATAAGTACTGCATTTAGTCCCTGGATTAGTCCGGGATATTGGCGGAACCCATTACCTGCATTATGCAGCAATTAATGTAATTTCGACCCATTGTACAAAATGTTCATATTTATTAATTTCTAGCTTATTTGTTGTAAACTCCGAGAGAAGGATTTACGATGAACCCAATAACAATAGCCAGGTTATTGCGATACTCTGTCCTTTACTGAATTTGTTGGGTCTAGTCATTCTTTTGTATATCTATTCATTTGTATATTTTATAATTCCACATTTCTTAAACATCCTTGTATTCAATTTAACGTTGCTGCAAAGCTATTAATTCAATTTTTGGGAAAGCACGTTTATACCGTTAGTTCTTCCTTTTGGGAAATCCCACCTAGAAAAAGGGTCAGAGAAAAACCCGAACGTTCCTCAAATTTTAATGCGTCGCGTCATTAGAGAAGGGATGTCATCCTACCCTCGAACCAAGTTTTCCTTAAATCGCTAGAACATTATTCGTGTACAAATAGTCAATCAATCAGATGATAATCAATCAATCGTTCGCGCTTCGTATAAGACAATTGCACATTTGTAAATAACGTACTTAAACTTTAAATTAATCTTTAAGTCCGGCACCGAAACGGTGGCCCCATCGACAAAACACATATACTTGTGAAATAGCATGATAATGAGATTGTAAGCGAACAAAAGATTTATGGGGACACTTTATTTTATAACATTTAATCTGGAGCAATTTCGTCCGAATCTAACGTCGAGGAATAGAAACATGATCATTTCAGTAGCGACTAAAATACAAACTAGCCATCCTATTTACCCCTAAATACAAGTCCTCATTTAACAACTTCTCAATAATAAACGAAACAAAAGGATAATAAAATAAACGTCCGTTCATTCGCGACACGTAATACACGGCGGAAAATTTGCATTTCGTTCGCCTGACCCCCCCCTTTGTAATTACGACACTGTTCCTTATCGCTTCACAATGCCGAAGAGAAGTTAATCCAATAAATCTACTTCGCGTTTTAGGATTGTAAACGTCACGTTCCAATCTGAAACGAATTATGAATTTAATTTCATCAATAATAATCTGTCGCACCCACTTTGCCCCACATTCGCCATCACTTTATTTGCTTATAATTGAATGTCATCACATTATGTGGAACATACGAAGTTTTCGTCGGAAAAGGAAAGAAGAGCAAAGAGAATGTAATTTGATGACATATTTGCAAAATGTTGAAGGAAGTTTTAGCGTATTCAGTTCACTTTGCCTTTATTAAAGAATTTCCCCCCTTCACGTCGCTATTATTTAATCTCGAAATTCTTTATGGAGACCATCTTTCTTCATTATAAATATTTACACATTGCATCCGTCTCACTCTTTCGCGCTAAACTCTCCATTCTCCTCGCCTTTCCGTTATCTCCCTATTGTTCGTCGTATGCGTTTGTATTGCGTTAGAATAAATATAAAACTAAACTCAAACATTGTAAATTGCTGGTTGCCTGGCGCATCCACCAGAAATGCAAGTACAAACAAAACGTAATACGCGGAGTTTGAGAGTTTCTCCATTGTATTGCTACGAAATTAAATTTGTACAGAGTCGAAACTTATTCGTAATTAAAAAAACAAACCAGTTTGTAATTATAATATAATATTTATTCGTTGAATTATTACATTATAATAATGATAATTTAATCAGCGATGGGCTGCCGAAGGAGAATTTGGTTGCTCGTCGAATAAATCTAATGATTAAACATTAAAGTCCCGAAACTGATTGTAAACATTTGTGTTGATTTAAATAAATACGAGGGAAATATTAACAAACTGGAATTGTTTAGGGACAATGAACAAACAATGGGAGTGCGCATAATTGTGTCGTAACAAGTAGACATTATAAAATTCGTGTCAAGATAATAATTATGTCTATACAGGGTGTCCCCAAATACTGCGGGCTCGGAGGATTACGGCCAGTACTGGATTGTAACGTTATCTTATAAGTTGGCAACAATGCATTTGTTGGCATACCTGTTCAATTACAAATACACAGCGTAGTTTAAAATAAAAGGACAAAACGTCGAACTCGAGTCGAAACTAATTTAAGTGTCAGTGCTACCAAAGCAATATTCCGTGTCAGTAATTCGTTATGATATTACTTCATAAGTTGGCAGTAATACACATGTTGGCATACCTGATGATTCAAGTTGGCAGCGTAGCTTAAAATGAAACGACAAACGGCAATCGGATTCGATTCGAAAATACCTTAAATAATAAGTGTTGCCAATGTAATACTGTGTTTCAGTATTGGATTGTAACTTTATCTTATAAGTTGGCAACAATGCATTTGTTGGCATACCTGTTCAATTACAAATACACAGCGTAGTTTAAAATAAAAGGACAAAACGTCGAACTCGAGTCGAAACTAATTTAAGTGTCAGTGCTACCAAAGCAATATTCCGTGTCAGTAATTCGTTATGATATTACTTCATAAGTTGGCAGTAATACACATGTTGGCATACCTGATGATTCAAGTTGGCAGCGTAGCTTAAAATGAAACGGCAATCGGATTCGATTCGAAAATACTTTAAATAATAAGTGTTGCCAATGTAATTCTGTGTTTCATTATTGGATTGTAACTTTATCTTATAAGTTGGCAACAATGCATTTGTTGGCATACCTGTTCAATTACAAATACACAGCGTAGTTTAAAATAAAAGGACAAAACGTCGAACTCGATTCGAAACTAATTTAAGTGTCAGTGCTACCAAAGCAATATTCCGTGTCAGTAATTCGTTATGATATTACTTCATAAGTTGGCAGTAATACACATGTTGGCATACCTGATGATTCAAGTTGGCAGCGTAGCTTAAAATGAAACGACAAACGGCAATCGGATTCGATTCGAAAATACCTTAAATAATAAGTGTTGCCAATGTAATACTGTGTTTCAGTATTGGATTGTAACTTTATCTTATAAGTTGGCAACAATGCATTTGTTGGCATACCTGTTCAATTACAAATACACAGCGTAGTTTAAAATAAAAGGACAAAACGTCGAACTCGATTCGAAACTAATTTAAGTGTCAGTGCTACCAAAGCAATATTCCGTGTCAGTAATTCGTTATGATATTACTTCATAAGTTGGCAGTAATACACATGTTGGCATACCTGATGATTCAAGTTGGCAGCGTAGCTTAAAATGAAACGACAAACGGCAATCGGATTCGATTCGAAAATACCTTAAATAATAAGTGTTGCCAATGTAATTCTGTGTTTCATTATTGGATTGTAACTTTATCTTATAAGTTGGCAACAATGCATTTGTTGGCATACCTGTTCAATTACAAATACACAGCGTAGTTTAAAATAAAAGGACAAAACGTCGAACTCGATTCGAAACTAATTTAAGTGTCAGTGGTACCAAAGCAATATTCCGTGTCAGTAATTCGTTATGATATTACTTCATAAGTTGGCAGTAATACACATGTTGGCATACCTGATGATTCAAGTTGGCAGCGGAGCTTAAAATGAAACGACAAACGGCAATCGGATTCGATTCGAAAATACTTTAAATAATAAGTGTTGCCAATGTAATTCTGTGTTTCATTATTGGATTGTAACGTTATCTTATAAGTTCAAATACAAGTACACAGCGTAATTTAGAATAAAAGGCCAAAAAATCGAATTCGATAATAGTTTAAATTTCAGTGCTGCCAACAAAATCACAATCAAAACTTTTTTATACAAGGAATTATAAATTCAACTCCGTATTCTCTATATCTTGGTCCATACTGTCACGACTTATAGTTTGTAACACACGTTTTAACGCCCTGTTAGATAATGACTGTTAAAGTAAATGAAGTTTTATTTGATTTGAGTTCTCGAGATTTATATTTCTCTCACAATCGATTCCCTGACACATCATGGACCTTTTCTTTTTTGAAGTCGATGGACTTCCGTGCTGTTTGTTAAATCTGAAAGGGCTCGATCAGATCGACGGCTTATCCCCGAGTCCCTACATTGAAAACCTTGTTTACAAGCATAACAAAAAAGATGGAGAGTAAAGGAACGTTGGGCGAATGTAATCGACTTATATTTATTTTCCCAGGATCAACCGTCCTCCGTTTAATTATTTTGATAAATATTTAATTGTTGTTTTCGCAATCCTCGCTGTTTTTGTTCGGTTTTGCAACTTTCAATTTCTCACTTTTGCATTTTTCGACTTTTAATGGCGACATAATTCAATTTCATTCGTTACTAACGTGACATCGAATTAAATTATTGTTACAATCTATGATTACTCGGTATGGATATCCACCGGGTGATCAATGAAAATAATTTTATTTTTCTATAGAAAATAGAAACTCAACATTCTTTGCCCTTTTGACTGTTAGAGAAGATGCTTTGGAACTGTAATTTAAGCATCTAATGAAATTATGATTACGGATTTTAATATAATCGTCCAATGCGATTGACGATTCGGTTACAGCCTAACCTAAAATTGATTCTTGTTCTTCTACTATACACATACATTTACTCTAGCCTTAGAAGAAAATAATATCGTCTAACTCTCCTTCTCAAGACGTAATCTATTTGCTTCAATTTATGTAAATTAGTTAGACGTGACGTTGATGACGAGAACGTTTTCCCATCTCGACATATAGAAATTTCCTGCCTTGGAAATAGATTGTATGGAACAAATAGGGAACGAAACGAAAATGACGATACAAACACACACATACACACACATATTACGTTTAATACAAATACGAAATTGTGAGCGTGACATAAATTTCCTTGTTAAAATGTAAAAGACGTATTTCGTAATAATAAACGTGTTCCACATAAGCGAGATGATAAATGGAAACTACGGTTTTTCACATAATATTGGCAACAATGCGACGATAATAGTTTCGAATCAAATGGCCACAAAGAACTCTTTTGTCGCTGATTTTATCATGGTTAATATTGAAGTATAATAACTGAAGCTCTTATCTTTGAAAGGAAAATTGAAGCAACTAAGCGTGCTGTCAGTTATGTTTTTCCCTTGTCGTTGAAAGTACAACCTTTAGTTAAGGATCTGTCAAAATGCGATAAGTATTGTTTCATTGGAAGACACATTATATTTAGTTATCTTGCCAAAAGTTACATATTTGCATTAATTGTTGTATAAGCCAATAAAATTCGCAAAGATGATGCTGTAACGAATTCTTGTCACTTTCAAAGTCTTTCAAAGGCCCTGACAATTATGCTTTCTTCCTATTGACGGTAAAATGCTTGGTTAATGCTCTGTTAAAAATTCATTACCATTGCTTATAACTTACAAAAGTATCTTGCTAAGAACAGGAAGATTTGATTTAAAAACAGCAATCTTTCTTTCATTAGCCTTTGAGATGAGCATCACGTAAAGCAAACAAGATGCTTCAAAGGTTATAATGCGATGAAGTTTTGCCACTTTCACTGATTTACCAATCATTTAAACGGCTTCAAAGTCGTGGCCAAACTCTTCGAGAATGCCTCGAAGAACATCTTTTTTGTGCAAACAATTTTGTCAGATTTTTGATCGATATTTTGCTTTAGGGATTTTCTGCAATTTAAAGTTCAGAAAAAGTTTTAAAAGCATCCTGTGGAATTGGTAGAGTCAGAGGTGATTTTGATAGCGCCATGAGATTTCGCAGACTTTATTTTAAAAATGAAATAAACGCACACCTTAAAAGCTTCGAAATAATTGGCGAATAGATTAATTCTAGACACCGCAAATGATTATTTCGGCTCCCAATTGTTACGTTGGTAGCACTGCTGTTTGAATTCGTTTTAAATCGATTCTGTTTGACCGCGAAATGTCGCTTAAAAAAATTATCATCGTCTATCATATTACATATACGTAGCAAGATAAATTTTCTATTTAAAATCAATTGGTACAAGTGATAAAAAAACCTTTGCAAAAGTGGCAGGTGTCTCCAACGTTTTCACCAACTTATCGCCGAATCTTTCAATCGTTTATTAACCGAGTTACTATTTTTGGAGGGGTCCAATGACGACGTCGAAGTTTATCGTGTTTTATGACACCTTCCGATGGCAATTCGTATGGATAAAGGATTTATTTTCCTCTCGGCCAAAAGAAAAGTGAAAATAATCCAACAGCAGCAGTAGCCGAGAAAATATTTTGACATTTATGACGGTACGACGTCGAGATCCGGTAATGAAAAACGAACCTGCCCGGCGTTAAAAGTCTTTTGTGGAGGCAAAAGAACGCCAATAAATGTTATACGAAACCGATCGGTTTGTTCTGACGTGGGGCAACGGCGAATCGATAAGCGCGAGCTTTTGAATTCCCATCCTTTTTTTCTCTCTGGTTTACCGACGGAAGTTAGTAAAACAAAATGTTGATCAATTAGTGTTGCCGTCTCGAAATAAGTGAGCCGTCGACGATAAAAAGTCGAATATTTTCGTCGCGCAAAAAAAAATGCCATTATATTTGCTCGATCGTTCGGAAAACTGTTTCCTGATACGGGAAACAAACTATTTGCAAAACAAAGCGTGTGCAGATACCGTTGATTTTTCAATCGAAAAGGCGATTGGCAAAAGAAAATATGACAATCGTCGCGAAATTTTATTTCTTTGTTTCCCACTTCCGTCTGAATAGACCAAACTAAAACCCAATAATAAAAAGAAGAGAATCTAAAGAGATGCTCGTCTCCTTTTAGTACTTTCTTTTCTTCTCGACTCTTTTCCCCGCTCTTTCGTTTTAATAATACGAAGCCTTTATTTAAGTGTCAATCGATATAGCGGAGAAGTTTTATGTGGGAGGGTTTTAAGATAACGTGCAAAAAAAGGCGAAACTAAATTTAATCGTCGCAAACGAAAATGTTGCCGGTGCAACGTACTATCGAAGTTTTGCAAAACGCTTGAGGGTACGAAATATAAATAACGAAATGTTTTGGAAATTAGAAAAATAACTCGAAGCATAATGGCATTAATTTTCTTATAATAGAGTGGAAATGTAATTTCTCATTCTTTTTTTCAGTTGCACTCTGTTGATTACAGCGTAATCAACGAACGAAACGATTTCCCGCTCGCTTCTTCTTTGTTTTTTTGCTTTCACTTCTACCTACTTACATTAAATTTAATCCATTACCGTGACGGAAATAAACAAAAACGAAGGACAAGGGAAATTTCTAAAGTTGAAAAATGACGCTACTTTAGAAAGTTGTACTCCATTAAATCGTTGTTAAATAGCTCCCAACCAAAAAGGGAGATGAAAATTTATTCTGCCAATCCATACAAGAACGTATTGCCAACTTTAATCCGCAAGAAAACGTCTCGTAACTTTCGTTTTATTCTTTCGCATTTATAGATGCAATATTTATCACGAAATGACAACCGATACAACTGTGATGGATCGTATTTGCGAAGTTTCCTAATAAAATGGATTTTATGGTTGATGGAGGACGAGAGACGAAACAAGAAAAAGTAAAAGACGAGTAGAAATGAAAATACGTCATTTTTCCCCTTCGCCGTTAAACGTCTGCTCCGGTTCGGTGCAACTACCGCACTGACTTGTAAAGGACGACGAAAAAGTGTGGAAAATCGGCGAGATACAAGTCAATGTTTACGTTTCGAAAATCGCATGTTATCTTTGATAGAGAACGACAGACGCTTCAAATTGTTCTATATGGAAATCGATTTTTTTTTGGTACACTTTTTATTGCATAAATTCAGATTTTTCATTTTGTTAGCTCCTCAAGAGAGGAGAATTTAATTTATTATTGTTTGAAAATGTTAAATTCAAGCGCTTTTTTCCTGTTTATATTTAACTTTGTAATTAGTTTATTAAGTTACAATTTTTAATTTAACAATGATTAAAACCGTGATGGAACTTGTTCATTAAAAAATAAATTTAAAAAATCAGCAACGGATTTTCAGGGCATTTTCTCTTAAAATTTTAATACGCCAGTTCGATTCATTGGATTCGTTTTCATTGTACGTATGAATTAAAAATAACAATAACAAGCCTTAATGAACAATTTTATTTATTTGCTTTGAAAAATCCAAACAATGTACGTGTTATTTCCATTTGTTAGTTATACATTGTTAGTTGCCAATAAAATAATTGCGATGAAAAAGCCACAATTAAATTATCAATTGCTTTTTCAGAGAACTGAAATGAAAACATGGAATTTAATCGAAAAATTCACAGAAGCATTTAACAATAAAGTTACTAATACTATGTTGATCTGAAACGTTCGCCGTCGAAAAGCTGTTTGATGTTATTTTAGTTTATTTTTTAGTAAATAATTAACAATTAAAAATAATGCTATACAAGCAAATAATTAATTTAGAAAATACAGGATGTTCTTAAATCAAATCACTGCTATACATATAACTACAAACAACGTACAATCAGCCAATTACATGTTGTCCCGAACGTACGACGTAACTCGAAGCAAGCGACTTAAAACAGTGTGAAAAAAATTTGCAACTGTAAGTCGAATTCACTTAATCCAATCCCTACTATACAGGTGTGGGCTTAGAGGATTACGTCCAAACGGTTCACTTTAGAGAAAAATGATTCAAATACAGAGGAGGAGGACTACAACGGTAGGACGACAATATTTTCCAAGATGGCGCACTTCCGGATATACTGGAGACTGATCCTTGCCCCATTTATTAAAAATGGAACGATATAAACTTAATTGCATTTTTGGTTATCTTGTTGAATTTTAAGGGAGCATGTTTTAAAAAGCGCATGCCAAAGATGCGAAGCTATTTCGTTTTTTTTTTTTCTCAAAAAATGTCATTTGGAAAATCTTTGAAAAGCGCATATATCTCCGGAACTATTCGAGATCGAGACTTGAACTTCTTCTAGTTCTTTTAAGCAAGAAATGACGAAGAGTTTGCACTGCTTAAAGTTAAAACTGGAACTGGCTTCGAGTTGTGGCCTGTTACACTTTGACATTTTCAAACGTGCATAACTTAATTTTTTAAAGGGAACATCTATTTTTTATTTGCCTTAAATGGAGGAACTGATGCTATTTCGATCATATTAAGATAATATGGGCTCAATTCTTGATGGTTTTCGAGTTATTGAAAATTAATTATTTCGTGTGCCATATGCGCTTAATGATGTAATAATCTAAATAACAGCAAATAACAATTAAAAATCAATTATAATTGTGTTAGAACTTAATTTTTTAAAGTTAATCTTCAAGTCGTTCATTAAAACATTAATTAATAAGCCCAAGAAATGATCCAAGTGACTGAATTGACCCCATACTTATTACCTGAAAAACTTCGAAAGGTAATAATCTTCCGGAAGTGCGCCATCTTGGAACATATCTGAAACATTTTTGTCTAAAATCTAAAATCAACCGACTCTGCACTATTAGGACACCCTGTATAAGTTCAGTTTTATAGACACTTGGTATGTTGGACTATAACATTTTATGAAAGCGAAAGCCAGAGATTTATGAACTCTCAACAAACTCTCCATCTTCCACATTTTCGGTTTATACGTTAATGCCTTGGAATTGTTGCGGACAATTAATTCTTCGAATATAAGGTTTGTGTGAGTGGCAGATGTGACAATAAAATTAAATGACCGCGACCAAAAATTGCTGACCGTGTCTTAAATATAGCGACGAACTGTGACGTCGTTTATAATAAATACAAATCGATTTAAATCGAGAGGCAACGGAGTTTTCTTCCTACTGTGCAAACATTTGTTCAGTCTCTAATTTGTTATTTTTCTTTTGCTGTAAAGGAAAAGAGGATGAAGAGGAAAATGTGAAACGTATATATCGAAGGCGAAGGAAATGTTCGCCCGTAAGGAAAATACCGCAGGGACTGTTTAATATCTCTTCTATTCTTTTCGATTCTAATGTACAATAAGTTTTAACTTAAAAAAAACGTAAAATAAATAAGCCTCTACACTTTTCTAATATTCCTAATGGTAAACTTCTTCAAGATGTGTTTATATACGTTTCGGTTTTATATACCGGTCCCCTACAATAAAGTTGCATTAACTAAACGGTCTCGATCTTATTTATTTCCTCGGACGAGATCCTATTGTCGTTAGTATTACTTTAACGTTAAGACTATCGATGGCTCTGCGCTACTTTGTTTTGATAATACTGTATTTACTCGCGTATAAGACGCCATCGATTATAAGACACCGTCTTTTCCCTAGTTAGAAATGAGAAAAAGTCAAACACTGAATAAAAAATTTACTAGCAAAAAAATAAATTTAAATATATAGGAATAATGTCCATCAATAAAATATAGCTTCACTTGTTCTTTATAAGAGCAACAGTTAGCATAGTTATAAGTTGCTACCGAATATAGGACACACCAACGATTCAGAGACATCAACATGTGAAAAAAGTGCGTATTATTCTGCGAGTAAATGCGGTAATATTATTTAATGGTACTGGAAACAAGTACTGTAGAGGCAAGCTTTGTGGTGCACTAGGTCTTAATTTTTCTAACTCCAAAGTATTTTCTAAAAAAATATTTTTAAAATCGATTACCATCCGTTTGTTTGGCGAAAATGTCAAATTACTTGCTTCATTTTGTCAATGAATTTCTTTTATGGTTTTTGCGGTTAAAATCGTGTACTTACGTCAACTTTTCACGTATTGACGTATGCATGGAATGACTAATACGGGGCGTCCGCAATTTAAGTCAGTTGGATTTAAGTAGTTTCTGCTTATAGGCGTCAATTCGTTGACACCAATTTTATTTGGATTCCTTGAATCGAGGTTATGTTGTGCGTTGGATTCCGTACGTTTGCCATTCGTTTGCGTCACGGTGTCAAAACCTGATTTGAATTTGCCAGCTTTAAGCACATACTTATTGGATTTAAGTCATTTTTAATCTAGAGCAAGCATTAATCTGTCATAAAATCGAGGATTGTTGTAGGTTATTTATTAAATTGATATCAATTACTATATGAAATAATTTTGTTGAAAGTCAGTGTTCGTAAAGCAAGGTTCAGATGTCAGTTTAATACGATTCTTAATAAATTCTTGACATTTGAACTTGTGGTTGTAACATATTTGATATTATTATCGCGAAGTAGCAGTAGAGTAACAAAAGTTTGCGACTTGTCCTATACAACGTGCCTTTACTATAGCAATCAAAATACATCGAGTGAATTTAATTATGGTATTAGTTCAGTAATTTTTCAATTCCAATTTCTTGTTTTGTTTTTTATTTAGTCTTTTCCTCTTCTTTATTTCCTTCCCCTTTTCTATTTTCCCTTTTTACATAATGTTTATATTATTTTCAAGAATACGTTTCAATCCACATAATCTCCCATTTGAATATTCAATGAGGGACGAATGTCGCAGGAAGATTGAATCTTTCAATTTTTGTTTCCTTTTACTCTTCGTGCGGTTCCTTAAATAAATAGAAACCGAGCAATAAATAATAAGAGGACAAATAATGATGTTACAAAATTGGTATAGAGAAGTCATTTTTTTACCATTTTGTTCGACTCGAAATAGGTCATCGATAACATTATAATTTTTTGTTTTCGTTGGGGCTTGTTATTGAAAGCGGTGAAATTATTCCACCGATTTTGCACAAATTTTCAATTATCGCTATTACAGTTGCATACGTTTTAATTAAACGCATTGCAAAATTGAAATTATCTGCAATTCTTTATAGATTTTTGTCCCATTCATATTCATCCGTTTTATTTGAATTTTTATCGGGTAATTATGATGAATACATTCGACGCTGCGATAATATCATACAATTTGAATAATAATCCACGTGCATGCAAATTTTTCTTATTATTCTAATTTACCAACGACCTTCACAATCACATGTAATTGAATCAACAAATTCTTATTCTAGAATTGTAATTGCATAATTACAAACAAGATTCTCTCCCCTCGATTTTAGTGCTCGTCGCTTGGATGGTTTTAATTAATAGAAAATCTATTTATTTGCAACATGTGCGGCAAATAATAAGAGTCTTTCGGAATAAATTGCAGAGAAACATCAAATAAGATGCTGGAGCAAAGAACATCAACAAACGATAGTTTAAAGTGATATTTTCAAATTTGCAATTTCCGTTTTCCATCTGCCTTTAAGTACTTACATCACAAATTGCAAATGCACCGAAACGATTTGAA
The DNA here is from genome assembly GCA_963695495.1 of Hololepta plana. Taxonomy (NCBI): domain Eukaryota; kingdom Metazoa; phylum Arthropoda; class Insecta; order Coleoptera; family Histeridae; genus Hololepta; species Hololepta plana. Next base: position 4,001,256 of record OY968832.1, on the reverse strand, counting down.
TTCCCCGTCTCATGCGTTTGCAAATGTTTCTCAAAGGAATACATTCACATTTCGAAAAGAAACTTTAAACTTATTTTCGTCTCTCGCTTCTCGTTTTAATCAAGCTGTAATTTAATATGAAACGATATCCATTTTTTCTGCGGCAAATTAATCGATTAATTGCAATCGATGTCGCTTAATTATTCGCTTTTGTTCAACTAAACCTTTTATACCGTCTCGTCGGTTCGATTATTATTATGACCGACGTTCCTTTTTTCCTTTTTCAACATTTCAATATCACCGATATGGATCAATAATATTAAAGGTGGGGCTAAATTTAATTACGAAACGCACTTACCTTACCGAAGCTACCCTTCCCGATTGCCCTTAGTATTTGGAAATGATCGAAATTTACTGAAACGAAACAACAATAAATATAAATAACAATGGGGCAAGTAATCGAATCATAACCGTTTCTTCTTTCCTTCGACAAGAGAAGGAGATATTGAATTTAACGAGGTCTAATTGGGGATCATCGTCTAAAAAAGGGAACGTGTTTTATTTATACAGGGGCAACGATTTGTGTTCGCTTTACGAACAATCACAAAACATGACATTGCATATGCATCTGACTTTTTATAACTTTATTATTTTTCTATTTCTATAGTCGAGAGATTTAGTTTATTCTAAAGACATTGTACAAGGAGAATTTAGAATTTTATATTGATGCAACTAAAAGCAATATACAGGGTAATCAAGAAAAAGTGTCACAAACTTTAAGGGGTGATAATATGGCCCAAGATAAGCAGAAAAATCTTAATGAACATGGGGCCGAAAATGGATGGTTTTGGAGTACGAAAAATTTTGCAACTTTTCTATTATTTTCAGTTATATACAAACCATGCAAACCATAAACAAAAAAATATATAAATAACTCAAATACGATGATCAAAGTGCTCTGCTTCCATTCCACGGCATCTTTGCCACAAGGACCTTCGAACTCTTTCGAAAATCATCGGCAATCAAGCATTGACTTATATTTAGTGGCATCTTTGATCTACACGTTGTTCCAGTTGCTGGATGTCATTTGTAAGCGTTGCATAAGATAAACTTTTCCAATATCCCCAAAAAATGAAACCTAGAGGGTTTAAATCTGCCGAATCATGGATACAGATCCACTTCTTCTTAAGCATCTTCCTTTAAAAATTCCGCGAAAAGGTTCTCTAAGAAGACGATCTGAAGGAATCTGGCGATTGGGATAAGCACCAAAATAAGGATCTTGCGCTTCTATGGCATTTACCACAAATGAAATGCACGATGGCCAAATTTATAATTAGAGTAAAAAGGCATAGCGAAAACGATTTAATATTAACTCCAAACTCTATCTGCAGCTGTTAATTACGACATGAAAATGCAACTTTTGTGAATGAAAAATGCAAAAACCGAAGATATGCTACAGCGTAGTTTAATCCGGCGGACCTTCGTAACGGTCCTTTTGCGACCCCAAGTTCATTAAGACTTTTCTGCTTATCTTGGGCCATATGATTAATTAGACGTAAAATTTTTGATTGGCATCTTTGAATTACAGATTGACTCGATTTACTATTTCAACTCCATCGGTCCATATTGGTTTTAAAAGGGTTTTGTAAAGCAGAATTTTGTTTTCAAGTGATAATTTTGATTTTTCCACCAAAAAACCAATAAAATTCTTTTATTTGCTTCCTCTTCTGGATTACGTGCTCTATCCATGTTAGTCTGAAAACTAAATGAATGAATATTTAGCAAAAGCTCGAGGCATTTCTTTGTAGTTGGGACGTATTGCTGTTTTCTCGGTGTAAAATCAATTTGTTTGCTTTGGTTTAGATTAATTTTCATCGCTATAATTGAATTGCAATCTTAGCAATTTGTTTCAAAATAAATTATCAATTGCTTCGGTTAATTTTCATCCTTTATATCCTATAATCGGCTTACATTTTAATGCATTTGCATCATCAGTTTGACTATCAGTGGAAGAGATATTAACGTTTATTATTATTAACGTTCCTTTACGGGTTCCATTAGAAGCTGCAAGTTCGAGGCTTTAAAGGAAGTTGCGATTCTTAGATAAAACACGTTCTATATTATAATATATTAAATTGTATTTTAACAAGTTCATTATGTGCTTTTGCAAACAAAGTTAATGTGTTTCGGCGCACTATTCGAACGAGAACAATGAATTGCATATAGATATACGTACGGTACGGCGACGCTCATTAAATCTACAAAAGCTTTATATGTTAAAATATCAGTTAACACAATTGCAAGAGATTTTTTCAATTTTCGATTAATAACAGTAAAACATGTTCAATGAGAAAGCGCAGTGAAGCAAATAAGCGATTAAAATTAAGAAATTGCACAAAAATGTAATTTTATAATTTATTGCAAAGCAAGTTGTCCAATTCTGATCTTTAAGAATATCTGCAACAGGAAACAGCTGGGCTAATTTCGCGTGAATTTTTTGTTTCGTTGCTCGCAGTTATGTTTGGAAGTACAAATTCATGGTGGATTAAACCATAACACCGACTATTCCTCGAAATGGCCTCTTGCAGCAACTGGATACGCTTAACAACCGACAGTCAATTCTTATGGTTTGCTATGTCAACGATGCTGCCGGTTATATCGTTTGGAAGGACGAATAAAGAATTTGTGTAATAACAAAATGCCCAAAAAAATGACCAGAAGTCAACAGAATTAAAAGACTAAAGTTTACCAAGGTATATGCGATCAGACCAGTGCAATATTGAGAAAATAGTCATATTCCTGGACAAAAGTAAATTCCCACTCAGAAATGACAATAAAAATAAATAAAAGAACGTGTACACTTAGTAGCGTTTATCTGTTAAAAAGCTTAGCAGCAGCAGTAAACCCCACTTGGTAAAGTTTTAATTTAAGGTGAATATTAGTGATGGGCAGAATCTACTCTACTTCGAGTGAGAATCGAATGGGTTTCGATTCTGGCTTCGAATGCGCCCATCACTAGTAAATATGGATAAAATGTTCAGCTGAAGAAGCGAGTATTAAAGACACGTTTGACTTTCCTCAGGGTAACGATTCAAATCATAAAGCTTTTAGTACGAATCTAACTGTTTTTTGTTTTCTTACCAAAAAGGAGTCATTCTAATTTGCCCCAGCATCAACAAATTTAGTTCAACTTGTAAACAAAATTCTGTACAGCATTAAATGATGAAAAACTGGAGATCATGGTGCCTACACTTTTAATGCTAAATTAAATAGCAAAATTTCCTGTGATCTTCTCTAATGAAAAATGTTCTTTGTTTCAATTTGAAACTAAACTTTAAAACCATATTCCTCGAACAATTTTTCGTCCAACATGATTAACTAATTTTTGGAATTGTCCAAAGGAATCGAATAAATTCCTAAAATGAATTAGACATAATTTTCCATTTAATCTACCGGTTGTTAATGAATGGATGCGCAGAATTTCTACCATTGATAAAATATGAATCAATCTCTTAATAAATTTGTCATTCAATTTGCAGTATGGCTCGTATTCGAATGAAATGAATGAAAGCGCGAAATTAAATAAAATCCGTTTTACGTGCGAAATCGCAAATGTATTGTACAAATTCTACAAGAATTCTCGTCGTAATGTAAAATGAAATATGTATGTAATAATCTGTGGAATAGAATGGCGAACTTTAATGGAATTGTAAATGGATAAAGTATTGCCATTTGTGAGGTGTATAAAAATGAAACGAGAATTTTTTGTTTGCACAGTATAAAAATTAATTAAAAGCTCATTTTTAATTATAAATTTTAATTAGAAAAATAGAAGTTCTTCGAATTAATAATAATCGATTGCCACGAATCTTGGTGCTTGGTGCTTTAATGCATGCACTCGCTAAATTTCCAAATAAATTTCCACCTGAACAGGTAATTTGCACAGCCCCACGAGCGAATTGTAATTATTTCATCCGTAGTTAAAGTTTTCGCAACTTGAAGATGCCAAAGTTTGGTAACTCGTAGGTAAAATACAACTGTTGCATAATAATAACAGTGCAAAAACATGCAACCGTAATAATAATAATAACCTTACCGTATGCTTAATAAAATAACTCATTAACTTTGTTTGTTGTTACCGTTGAATTAATTAATGGCACGGCAATGATTTGAATGAATTAAGTGGGAGAAAAACAAAGTTAAATCGATCGAAATCAATCGTTTATGACGTTAATTTTCGTTATTAAAAATGCTTTTTTGCCATTAAACAGTTGATGCTTTGTTGTTGTGGACGTGCGAATAATATTAATTTAATCAATATTGATTGTTCGTAACGGTTTAACATTGATTATGGTCTTTGGATAAAGCTAACGATGATCGTTTTGCATCGTTAAGTTCTCTGTTATACGATACCGATTCGATTTAATGAGAGAAGACCAACCAACCAATTTGCCGGCGAATAGGTTTGATTAATTGCGTACGATTTCATTTATATTAATATTCAACGGGGTTTGGATCCGAGAGAAAGCAATTTTTTCATCAAATAAAAAATTCATACAGTCATTGAATTTGTTTATCGTGTGTATCGATTTCAATTGCAAATTTCTGAAATTTTACTAATTATGTTTGTTTAGAGTTTTGGTAAAATTTAAATTGGAATAATAGCAGAAACTTCGCTTTTCGTAATAAGCTGTTTTCGACGTGGTGCAAAACAAAGTTGGATAAAATAGCTGACACCGTTGTTTCATATTGAAGATCAGCATAATTTTAATAACTCCTGGCGTGATAGGTTCTAATTTTTGTGCAAGAATTTCGACTTTAAAACTCAGTTTTTGAAAATGATTAGTAACAAACATTCTGTCGTAAAGCTCACAAATTAATTAAAGCTCATACTTTTTAAAGTGAAAAGGAAACTGTCAAGTGAACAAGAAAATATCTTTAGACTAAGATATTTATCGGCATATGGGCCTGCCAATATAGATTCTCGTTTCACAACTATTTTGACCCAACATCCCCCCCCCCCCCCTTTGGTGATCACAAAAATTACAACTGCAAAATATGCAAATTACATCATTTCCACATTTGTTCTGTATCCCATTATGTTCTCCAACATATTTTCTTGTACCCTCAAAAACATGTTCGAAGCATAGGAAACTTATCGTTACATAAATACTATTCTTGGCCATAAGTTCAATGGCTCGAAGGACATAAATCTACATACTGAAGTTTGCAATTTCAAGGAGTTTAAAATAAATAAGTGGAATTTGTTTGCATTTATTTTCAAATTACGTTAGCAAACACAAAAACTACACACACTGGAACCTAAGATCATATTTATCTCATTACAACTTGCTTTAAAAATGTATATATTTTCAAAAATCAAATTTAATTTTGCATGAAAGAAACTGTAGTTATAATATGAAATATTAGATTTCTCTAATGCATCCAACAAAAGGTTACCATTAGTCAATAGTAGATTCCTCTATATTATTTCGGATGTTGTCTTTATGTTCCCGTCCCTTTTTAATAGCTTCTTTGAGGAGATTTACTTGTTTGAAGTCAATAACTAATTGAAGTATATAAAAAACGTTCTGGGTCGTTGTTGAAGGAAACTCCGGGAAGATGTTTTGACAAAATGATCGGTATATTTGATAATCGGATAGCACAAGGTCCGAAGAATCCGCCGGAAAAGAAAGGACCTCCCGACCAATCTCTTGATTCTCTTGAATTTAACTCTAAGAAGCGTGATGCAAGGCTTTACTTGCTTATTCTGACTCAACAGCTTGCTTCATCAGCAATGCCACAGTCGCTCTTGTCTCTTCTCGAGAATGACCGAATCCGAATAAGGTCGATCAAGATCTTCATCCAATGAAGACGATGTTGACACCAACTTGCCGTTATTCATTACAAATTGCTTAAGAAGATTGAAACAGCAAGTGCTGAACTATATTATCAAAAACTTCGTTGATTTTAATTCAAGGAATCAAATCAACAATTGGCAGGTTCTTGCACATCCGAGCGATTCTTCGGACCTTGCATTGTCCAATTATCTTACCTACGCTGATTATTTTTTCAAACTATCTGTCCGGAGTTTCCTTCAACAACGACACGGAACTTTTCTTTTACTCCAGTGATATATTGTCTTCAAACAAGCAATCAAAATGGAACGGGATAAAGACGACATCCGAGATAATGGAGAGGAATCTACTATTGACTAATTGCAGGCTTTTGCTTGATGCATTACAGAATGTTTTTGAATTAAAAAGCGGCTAGAAATTAGGCACCAACCTAATGGTAGAGCTGAAGCATTTTATAATTCATACTAAATTATTACATTCTTAACATATAACTTTGTTCAAAAATTTTGATCATCACATTCGCAAACATTTTAACAGTTATCAAAAATTGCACTTTTCTCCCTCTTCCGTTTTTCGTTCTTCTTCGAACATTTGCTAATTCGAGTTTCAAAATTTCGAATATGTTTTTTATTTGTTGTATCCCACTGTCATTTGTCGAGATCGTTCCTTTCCTTTGCAGACAAAGCGATTAACGTCAAGACGTGTGTGTTAATGTACGAAAAGTTGAAGACAGTAAAACTCCAGCTTTCTCATTACCGAGACGGTAATCGTTGCTCTTTGTCTCATAAAGTGCGGATAAACTAACGAAGGAAACATCCACGTAGAAATAATAACAAAAAGTAAAAATGTTAATGGTCGGGATAAAAGTATCCTCTGGCAGAAAACATTAGTTTAATGTTTCCCAACATACCTCTTAATACACCATTTTCTCACACTCTTAACGCCACGAGTCTCCATCAAAAGATTAAGGCAAAAGGGAAAATTTAGAGGAATTTTTCACATTTTCGTCTCCAGAACTTTCTCCGCCTCTTTAGCAACTCGTATAATTTTAATGGCACGTCTAACTTATTGACAAACATTCTCGTACCAAATTTCAAATTCACACTTTACTCCTGCTAGTTTATTTATGTTGTTTACCGCCGCGAGAACGTATTCGCTACAACGTTTTCGATTCGATTAAGTATTTATGGATTCAATGTGGCACGTCAAGGTTTAAGACAGTTGGAAGTTAATGGCGCAGAGAAACGAAAAAATAAAAGTTTATGGTAACTTAATTGTGTAACAATAGTCATAATGAATGTTAATAATAAATAATATTGTGTCTAACTCGAGGAATTGAACAATTTATTGCGTATTGTCTTTACACGTTCTACGATGTTTATTTGATTGTAGAGGATTAATTGATATTTATTTAGGAGTAAACGCGAAGATTGAAATTTAGTATCCAATTCGTATCTAACCATCGCATGAATAATAAAAAATCCAATTTCCTTGTATTAATTTGCGCAAGAATATTAGGAAAGACTCACGTTTCAATAAATGCCCAAAGATCAATTCAGAAAGAAATTTCGATTCAAACGAGAATTTCCTATAGATAAATGCCCAAAGATCAATTCAGAAAGAAATTTCGATTCAAACAAGAATTTCCTATAGATAAATGCCCAAAGATGAATTCAGAAAGAAATTTTTACTCAAACAAGAATTTCCTTTAGATAAAAGCAGTCGACGGATAAAACAAAAAGCAAGACGTAAACTTTTCCACCATATTTATTCTCCAATTAATTGTACAGTGGCGTCGCAACATTTCGGATAACAACTATTAATTTGCAATTAATTATAATTAATAATAATTTTCTGGCAATAAATTCTTGTGATAAAATCAGAAAACAATGCAAAATGCAAAAGAAGTCAGTGTGGAATGCTTTTAATTACAAGGTGAACGGAGCCGACTCTGAAATTCGACGACAAACAACGTGAAATACACTAAAGCCCGTAATGGGGAATTCAAAGTGTTCTTAATTAACGTGCGTTCAATAAGTAACCTTAATTAAATAAACCGTGAGAAGACAAATGAAAGACAAGTGACGCAAAAACACCTGCAATTTGACAGCTAGTATTCCCTGCCACATTAAAGAAGTGGCAAGAGAAAGAAGTTGTTGCCAACATAATAATTTGTTTAGTTCTACTTTTTGAAAAGTAGAGATTTCTTTTTTAAATTTGGATCTAAACAAAAACGTCCAGCTTTTAATACAGTTTTGATTAATTTATAAACAAAGGCACGACAATGTCAAATAGCACATATTTGGTGTAGTTTTAGGTTCATTGGTGAAAAGTGCTTTCTTGTTTCAATTTTAAAATAGGCGTTACAAACTTTTTCATTTGTTCTGACAATGAGATATTCCGTCTGGCCACTTGTTCGATATGTTTGATCATTGATCGCCATGTACAATCTAAAATATTACTTATGAACCAATTCCTATAAAAGACATTCAGCAGAATCAACGAAAAGCTAATTATTATAGATATTATTGTTCTATGGCGTAACAAGAAATGAACTTTTGAAGAAGCTTTTCGCTTAAAGTCGAGTAAACTTTAGAACGTGGAGTTTTCATTGCAATAACATTAAATTACAATTCGATCAGATAAATAGCCATCGAGCATTTTCCTTATACATACACGCCGTGAAATAAATTTATATTCCAATACGAATCTTCCAGATCGAAAGATGTTCGACGGAGGAAGTGCATAAGAAAAGAAAAAAAAAGAGTCATCAGAATGAGAGAAATCAAAATTAGATTACCATAGTGCGGAACAGTGCTTGAAAACTCAATTCGAATCACAATTTGATTTTTAATAAATTTTCCTTTCTCACCATTCGCCTTATTTATTACGCCCCTCATGAATACATTCGCCGAGATAAAACTCGAGTAAATGAGTTTCCATATGATTTTATTCGATTTGCATTCGCAAAATAAAATAGAGGGAAATCCTACGTAAAACTTAATTCGACCCACGTCAATTTATAATAATTATTTGTTTTCGCAACAATGCAAAATAGTCTTAAATTGAAATTAGTTGATTCGATTATTGAAAAAGATCCGAAATGGAATTTAACGTTTCCGCTGGTTTTGGCAATCGAACAGTTTTGGGTCCATTGTCGAAGATACAAGGATCACGATTTCCGGTTGTTCGAGATTGTTGTAACGTCGTCAAACATTTATTAGGGCCTGTCCCGTTCGTAATTTCAGTTTTATCGGCCGGAAGGTCTCGGCGATAGATAGGGACACGAAAATGATTAATGGCCCCAAGCTTTAATTAAAATTCGTTCAGACAATCAACATTTGTATCAATTATTAAGAAAGAAAGCAAGAAATAGATGGTTTAATCTTTCCTTTAAAACTTATTAACTTTGCTCTCTACTTTTTGTACTTTTAATCGATTTTCCCTTCGCAAGTTTTTACGAACGCACTGTATAACGTACCTTCTTCGCTCATGCACTTCTTTTCCACGCGACCCGATTGATTGGCCCCCATCGCTCACGGAACTTCTGTAAACAAACGAACAGAAAATGAAGAAGTTTGCACAACTCGCCGAAATTCATCTTGACAGTTTGCTAATTAATAAAGTATTATGTTAAATTAAATGTAAACAAACGAATTAAAACATTTCTAAATGATTCCATTGCCATCGATGTCGTTATCACTGGCGTAAGACCTTCGTTAATAGATGACGAAAATTATTAGCGTCTCGCCATTATTTTAATTAATTAAATTGTACCTGGCCCCACAAGGCAATCGCGGTTTAATTGAATGAAAAACGTTTCCGTGCAAGAAAAAAATGATTTTTCCCTTCGTTTAATACAAAACTAAAAGTTGAATCGCAGGAAAAGCATTTTCCCAAGAAATCGTACCTCTTACGCCTTCGATTGTAATCGATGGGTGCTTCTTGAGTTTAGGCCGTTTCGTGCACGTGTCTGTTACATTTGTTTACGAAAACAAATGTCGACGTCACTCATCCACGTTCGAATCGAGCAGCACAACAACTGGATGCGAAGGAAATCGGCATCGCGACGCTCGCTTATCCCACTCTCCGCAAATTGCAACGGCGTCGCCGTATTACGTAAGACGTCGGTTATGGTCGTCTCTTATCCAATGCGATGACGATAATGTGACCGCATAATAACGGTGACAATGATGAGGAAGAAATAAAACATCGAATTGAATGGTTGGATGATGAGGTCTAAGTAACGAATTTTCCATTCGTTTTTCGCCGCTGTGAAGAAGAGTAATTATTGGAAAAGTCAATAAGGGTTTAATCATTCACCAAATACCAGTTATGGTTTAATTTGATTTGAGGATCGTTTTCTTTTTGTCGAAATAGGCTCTAATTATTCTAGGGTTGAAAATTAAGCTGGAGCAAATGGTCGCTCATTAAAATTTAATTGTTCAACGTGGACACCTTGGCGATCGATGGAACTTTAAAATTAGTCGATGCATTGGGGGTCGATCAAAAGATTTCCTTTTAAAATTATATTGAAACAATTAAAGTAAGATATCCAGGGTTTGTTGCGACAATTCAGAAAATAGTACAGATAAATTAGACAAAAATCAGGCTTAATTTCAGAAAAATTCCTGCAAAGACGAAATTTTCTTTGAACTTTCATACTGTGGCTTTAGTCAAAACTTTAAAAGTATCCATCGATCTGTGGTATGATAATTACATCAATATCTCGTTTAAAACTGTCTTTGAAGAGTATGTACGATCCTTACAATTTTGCAAATCGAATTATTTTCGAAAGGGTTGCTCTTACAAATAAAACTCTCAATAAGTTTTTGTAGGAAATTTTCTACTCTACAACTGTCATAATGTATAGTCTTGCTGAAAAAGTGACCGTTAACAAGATATTCACGAAACAATCATTCTTGGTCATATTCGCCTCCTTGTAAAATCTTTAGCTCAACTCAGATCGATGAGGACTGTTGACATTTTGTTAAGAACCACATTATAAAAGTGCAAACAAAAATTCCGCTTTCAGGGAATTTTTCCCAAGTCAAATGTCTAATTTCCCTGGACTAAAGTGTACGTGGCCGTTTTCGATTATAATGCCATTTGACTGCGATCAAACCAATATTTATTTCGCGAATGCAAGAATTTATTGAATTAAATGTGAATTTGGAAACTTAAACGTAATTTTTAATAAACAGGTGGAAATGTCAAAATTTGGATTGGCAAAGACCATTACTTTCAGCTTTCTCCTAATTATTGTTGCGTGAAAGCAAGATTTAGTAAATTACATTTTAAATAAACAAAAGGCAATTAAACATAAAAACCCAATGATTTAAAATGATTTAAAATTTTCCATCTGATTTTAAAACTTATAAATTCCATCAAACTTTTGGTTTTCTTTTATATTTTTTGATCGATGCATAGAAAAAGTTTCCAGAGTCTTTGGTCTATGCGAAAACTGTAATCTTTAAAATTCCTCAAATTCCCCAAATAATAAACGGAACACGTGGCAATGAGCGAGCAGTTTAACAGGAGATATGCGAAGTGGCAGAATTCATTCGACATTCCGCGGTCGCAGCAATTTCTCTTGTTGAAATCGTTAGTTGTTTACCAAAAGTCAATTAATTATTAATTGCAAACCAATCGATTATCATCGTTTTGCATCACTTATTGGCATTCCGCAAATCGTTTCGATTCAATTGCACCGAATCCTTCGACTACAATCTCGCACAATTTATGCGATAATTAAACGATTCGCTCCTTTCTTTCGCTTATTTAATTCGTAAAGTTACATTCGTTTGGTTGATTTCCTTCGCATTTTTTTTTTGCTGCAACTTTTACAAAAGCCGATTGTAACTTCTAAAAACGTTTTCCCCGTTTGTTTGTTTATTTTATTTTCTTTTTTAAGCTCCGCGAAGTTTTAATAGTTTGAAACTTTCATTTTAAAAAGATAATGAGATTGCAGAGTTAAGTGTTTAATGATTCTAATTAGAAATAAAAGATTGCTTAGCGTTCGTTACAATCAATGCATTGTAGTTAGTTTATAGCGATCGTTAATCTACTTTGTGTAAAAATTATAATTAATTATTGCATTTGTTTTTAAAGAAATCGTGAAATTTTGATTATTGAAAACAAAGTTAAAGCGTAAAAAGTAAAATCATCTTTGTGGTGTTGAGCAAAATGTTGATAAGAGCAAATGATTGTACTAGTGAATGTGACAAAAATCGCATTTCTGCATGAATAATTGCTGCATGTTCAATCTCGTTTTGCAATTCTACGCATTTCATTGGTGAATTTTTATAAATAATGCAATTTGGAAGCGCGTCATCGATATTTGCTAAACATTATTTATTCGTTTAAGCTATTGCTTAATTAATTATTTGCATTGTTATTCCCCCAATTTGATTTATTATCATTTAGCTTTTCCCCAATTTTTCCATCAATCTCTGTCGAACTTATTCGTTAGTTTCATCCCAGCCAAGTTTGAATGGTACAACTACAAAGGGCGGAAAATTCTTCGATACAAAACGTTGCGATAAATTTTTTTTCTATTGTTTTCTTGATGATTGAGCGATCTTCTTAAGCGAAGAATCCAGAAATAATTCGATCAATTTAATTTACCAAACGAAAGTTAATTAGTGAATCGTACATCCTCCGCCATCTGTCTCGTAATTTTGTTTTAAATTTTTGCATTGTTCAGATCTATTTTGATATCGATAATATTTACTTGTATCTTAAACTTGGAAACACTTTTATGGAGACATTAATTGCAAATTATGAAACTTATTTATGAAATAATTGTTTCTCGTACAAGTAACTTAAGATTTGGACAGTCGCTTCAACATCGGAGTTTTGACGACATTGATGATTGTTATCCATCAGGATGACCAAAAAAAGTGCCTGGATCCTGTCATCATAATGTTGATCTTAATAAAATATCAAAAGTCCCCATCTATCTGAACAGAAAAACTTAATTGAAACACGCTGAAATGTAGTTGGGAATATTGGAAAATTACATTAATCAATGGTTTCTGTCATGAAATAAAAACAGTATTTGAAATGGAATTGCTCAACGATTGTTAATTATTTGGCAAAAGAATCGGTTTTATAACGTGCAAACCGTTATATTGGAATTGAAGGAAATTATTTCGAATAGAGAGTTAAAAACTATAACATTTTATTTAAAACAAGTTTCATATATTTTGGTCACAGATGATACATAATAATAATTGACGAAATAAGACAAATGAATTGCTGGAATCCAAAAACAAAATAATAACAATTAAGATATGAATGCGAATTTGCAAATATGTTTAAAATATATTTTCTTCTCCTCTAAAACTCTGCAAGGTAATAATGAGAAATACATTCAGCAGAAACCCTTGGGTCAGAGGACTGAAATGAATTCAATATAAATGCAAATAAAGCCAATGTCTTTCTTTATATGAATTTTATTCTTTAGAAAAATATATGAAAATATCATCAATAAAACTAATTTTTTTTTGCAGGAATGATTGATCGCTTAAAGACTACACTTTCTTTCTTGCGAGATCAAATAAAAACGTTTTAAACAACAATCACAATAAGAGTGCACAATAATTAACAATCAAAAATATCCGGTGAAATTATTAATCACGGAGCCGCATTTTCCTTGCCAATCTTCAATTTGGATATCTGCAAACCAAACACATTACGAAATCGTTATATAACTTATACGACGCACGTACCAGACTGAACGGTTTCAAATTCGCTTTAATTATGCGCTTGTTTTCGGTCAAACCGATTTTCTGATTATTATCGTATCTCAACGCCGTATTATTCGTTTTCTTGAGCGAGTTGTTTTGTTGAAATTGGGCGATACGATTCGATGCCAATTCCCTGGCTCTAACAGCGGCCGCGGCGGCCGTCGAATCGCCGATACTGTTACTACGCTTGATCAATCGACTGGCGTTGTCGCGTTTCAAGTCGCTGGTCGAGACGCGTCTCGATAACGATTTCGATAACGCATTGGAACTGTTATTGCACGAAGACGAATTTTCGTCCGGTTGATGTCTAAAAAAATTAATGCTTATTATACATCTATGAGAAAATTGATTTATTGACGTGCCTCATCGGGTTTGACGAATTCCTTCTAGATATAGGCGAATGCATATCGTTCTTTAAGCTGTTATCGGAGACTTGAAGTATAGCGCGATCGTATTCCGGAGTTGATTGCGCTAGCGGCTTCAATCTTGATCGCTAAAGAATTTTGAAGAAAATACTTCAACTTTAAGTTAACATTCCTTTAATTCTGATACATACGCAAGGAGTACTGTTTCTGGCATGCGAGACAACTTTCGAACTCGTATCGCTCATTTTACCATCTAAAAGAAAAGCGTATTTATGATAATTTTCCTAATTGCAAATTTACCTACCATCAGGCTTCAGGCAATTAGTGATTGGAGCGATTGCTTTCATCGGTCCCCTATTCAGTGACGATTTTAAATCGCCGATCTTTTTCGTTTTCAGTTTTAACGGTTTCTCTTTCACGTCGTTCTGTATCAATGTTTTTAGCGTCGTTCCTTTCTTATCGACGTTCGATGGTTTATTATTTTCTTTCGAAGATTTTGTGCCGTAGCTCAATTTCAATTTCAAATCTGACCCTTCCACACCATTTGTATCAATTTTATTGGCATTAACAGGAACATTCTCCTTTGGCTTTGTTTGACAATTGGCCACTAAATGTATGAAATTCAAGCACGAGACGTAACATTCGTTTAAACTGTCTTCATTCATAACATTTGATTCTGCAATATTTGTTAATTTGGATAATACATCCTTTATATTTGTAACTTGAAAGCTTTGACATTCAGTCTTTTCTGCAATCATTAGAAAATCCTTGCAAACATTACAGAATGCAACATTTGTAGAAGATACACTATCCTTAACTGCTTCCTCGGTTGATTGGTTTTCTCTATTTGAATCTGTCAGAGGAACAGGTTCACTGGAGGACAGTATTGTAGTAGGTGGCAACATTTTATCCACACTTTTAAATACATCATCATTATCAATATACTTTTCAGAAACATCTTGCTCTGATATATCTTTAAAATTTGGTTCAGCAGTCAAATTTATGCAGCTGCCACCTTCACCAGCTGAAACATACATTCTGTTAGCATTAAGTATAATCAATATTTGACAAATTTGATTTACAATCTTCAAATATAGATCCATCAGCAATTTTATCTGCAATGTACCTTGCCTCAATACACATGATATCAATCTAAAAACTCAATAATTCAATTAACATGTAATAAATTACCAATAGAAATTCATACCATTCCATTGTTCTTCTTGGAAGCATCCATCTTAAATGCATTAGACTCTGAAACTGCTTCAGCAACTGTTTGAAGCAATGGCTTATTCTTAAACAATTCAGTTGGTAAAGATTTAAGTCTAGGTCGTGCTTTTGGCACAGTTAAATGACTGAATGGTGAGACAACGTTAAATGAATTTTCATACAATATTGCATTATTTAATGTGCTGCCACTTGAACTGACTGTAAATATCTTACTTATAATGTTACTATCGATTGTTAACTTTGTGTCTGACGTTAAATAATCGATGTGATGAAAATCAAAATCATTAACTAAGTCACTAAATGTATTCGGTGAAAGTTCCTTCTCGATGAAGCTGTTATTTAAAATACCCAGCGATTCACGACCATCAAACATTGAAAGGCTGGTATTTGGATCAATGTTTAGATTTAATAACGATGGTGTAGTTGGTTCGAAAGATAAACTGTCTATATCATACGTTTTACCAAAGTCTATGAGATTCTCTTCCATGATTTTTCCTAAAAACAGTTGTTGGAATGAAATTCTGTTTTCTTTTTCTTGTCAGTGAAAATTGCATATACTTACACTTTAAAATAAATTATCTCACCATAAGAAAAACTACAAAATAGATGAATGAACACAATTAAACATAAAACCACAAACAATCATTAAATAAAATTAGTTAAGTACGAAAATTAACGATTATCCTGATTGAAGTAAAACATCAAAAAGCCGAATTTCTTAACAGAATTCAACTTTCGTTCTATTTCGTTTTTGTCGAGATATGAGAACTGCCACCCGTAATACCGATGTGAGAAAATCCCCAAAAACTAGGCAAACATTTAAGCGGTCAATTTAAATGGTATAATTATTCTAAATCCTAATGGCCATATAATTTGACTGAAATATTATTTGAATCTGCCTCTGAACATCAAATAAAACGCAAATTTTCGCCTTTTTAAAGATTCCTTTAATTATTTCAGTTTAAAAATAACTTTTAATAATCACTTTGCAGGATTGATTTATTACCAATACGACATAATTTGCATTTGAAATAACTGAAAACATCAATTTACTCGCGAAATGTGCCTTTATTCTGTAGTATTCCACGTCTAATGCAAAAATATGCAATTTTTATAAATAAAATTGTACGTTGCCTTAATTCATTCGAATTAAGCGATTCATGTTAAATAGGTAACCACTTTATCGGCTACAAATGTTCTGTTTACGAAGTAATCAATAAGTCCATTCGGATTTTTTTTATGTGTTACAATGTTACGGCACATAAAATTATTAATGCCGAGTTAATTATCCCCGCGGCCAATTAATCAACGATGTGCAATATTAACAGGGGCACAAGCAAAATGTTGTGCATCTATGAGAAAATTAAATTAGAGAAATAGGCAGCAACTGTCAAAGTGTAGGAATTTTTGTAATCGTATCCTTGGCGACTGCCTTAGCAACGGATACAACAACATATCAACATAGGTAAATGGTCAAAAAGAAGTTTATTTGTTATTTGATGTTGTTAAACGTTCATTTCTTTAAAGAAATCTCGATAGACACACGCATTCGATTTTGTAAATCACGAGAAATGATTGATAAATTACTCGTACGTACTGTATTCATAAATTTTAGGTAATTGAAATACATTAATATTTTACAAATGGTTCCCAAAGTAAAGGAAAAAAAATTGATTGTGCATGTTGACAATTCGCAATTGTATCATACGTCCAATTCGATCTTATCAGTTTATTATGCACATTAACCATTTCTTGCACATGAATCCATGGATGTAGAAGTAATTAGTTTTATGATTGGAGGTTAATTTAAGGGTAACTTTTTGTCTGATTAGGGTGAGGAATTTTAATCCCATTGATGTCTGACTTATTAAAACTACATTTCTAATTACATACCTATTAAATCGAATTTATTTGATTTAAGATTAAGCAGCAACATGCTTAAGATGTTGAAAACTTTATGATTTGTTTATTATTGCTTTTTATTTTTTAGTTACTTGATTAATCATAGGATATGCAATTAAGTTCTGGGATTTTTATTTTACTCTTGAATTGATTTAAAAGCTTTAAAGATGATATGAAGAAAGTGTATTTATATACGCAGGAGCATGAAGAGAAAGCCAACGAAAGCAAAATCCAATCTCACCCTCTGGACCAGTTGTCATAGCAAGTCGCTATAGCAATTCACTTTCACATTCAACTTGGCAGCCCTCTTATTCACAAACTGAGAGTTTGTTCTCATCGAAAATACCTGTATTATGGTATTTACATTTGATTGTCTTATTTTTAGATACATGGGAATCCTCTGCCCACATGTTGATTACTGATAATCAAGCAAATGGCATATATTTTTTTCTTCATTATATAATTATTAAGGAGATCAAATGTTGGCAGCAAATTTAAAAATATCTCATTCATAAGAAATCACATCTACTTTATTTGTAACATGTAGTACCAGTTTAATACCCCTTAATAAGTTCATATCATAATGGGTAACAATGTTTCTCACCCCTCACTATAGCTAAAAATGCATGAGTCATATGGTAAAATATACAGGTGTATGGTAGATAGTAACCCTTATACAATAAGCAATTTACAGCCAGGTGCATGATAACAATTTGTTAGCCAGCAGTCTCCATTGTTGTTATACTTTTAATTAGTGAGGGTGGGTTAGTTTACAGTCGTAGCTTAAAGATCTACTTGTGTTCTGATCTTATTGTTGTATCGAATCTTTAAAATCGACAATTCATTAGCCAACATTTGGCTTCATTAATTGAGAGCAATAATTTACATCCGATATCCATCCAGTGTATGTAATTGTGTACAAGTTAAACAATATAACGTAACATCTATCTGGCTTACAGCTTCACGAGGAATGATATCCAGACTTGATTGGTTTTCGTGTTACAGTGGGCAGGTGTATCCGTGGTGACATAGTCATGGCAACAGCAGCACGGTTTGCTGCAGCAGGAGGCAGTGGCAGCAGCAGCAGCAGTCCCCCCACTACGGCTAGAGCGAGTACACCTCCAGCTCAAGCCACCCAGCTAATCGTACTCCCTGCTAGTCTACACCAGGTAATGCTACATACCTGCCCATAAACTCTGTGTAGTAATAGTAGTAGTAGGAACACATCCCTCTCCGTTGCTCATATTGATTTGCTCTCAATCGTACAACAAAAGTTTGCAATAATGAAAAGATGTGCTCACGATCATAAACATGATTGCATCGTTACACATCCAAGTCGCCATCAATTTAACGTGGTACCCCTGTGTACTGTAATTGCGATATGAGTCGAATTGTGCTCCATTCGATAACAACAACAACAACAACCATCGAGGGGTACGTGCTTAAGAAATAGTTTCCGGCGTCTCTAACCTGCAGAACGGACGAACTGACAACCAACACGTCGGATTAGTGCTAAAAAGATCAAGACACATCGCGCCAAAGTATGATATTCCATTTCGTGAACGTTGCAAATGTTTTCGACTGACGTTTCGCCGCTAATTATTCCCATTCTCGCCGTTCACATAATCATAGTTGAGCCGCATTTCGATCATCCGGCACGTGCAAACAAAATATAATCGACACCGTATTGAAATCAATCGAAAGTAATTCAAAATTTAAAAGTATGTATTACAGGCTGGTAACGCCGGAACAATAGTCAACGGTGTGCCGGTAATCGATGTCTCGGCATTAGAACAGGCGGCCGAAGACACGAGCAACGAAAGTTCGGCAACCGCCGAGCCGCAGAACGACACGCACGAAACGGATCCGTTGGCGGAGGCGTCGCCGCATTTTATCACCGTCACCGGTGAGGATTTTTTTTTCATCTTAGTGAAGGGAAATTGGGCATTTCGCGTCCGAAAGCCTTCGTAATGTCGGCCTTGATGAAATGTCAAAAGTCCCCCGTCGATCGGAGTTGAGGTGAAGATTTTACACGGTGTCAAAGATAAGTAAAGACGGTTTTTCGTGAATATCTCGTTAACGGTCGCTTTTACTGCAAAACGACGCGTTACCAAAGTGGTAGATTAGGAAATTTCCTATAAAAAAGTTCGTATGACTTTTGTTCGTAAGAGTAACCGTTTTGAAAATATTGCGACTTATTCACGTTTGCTTTTGTTTGAAAGTTGTTTGTTTAAATTAAATTATGATTAATTCGGTCATTAATTAACGTTTGTTGCAAAACAGGCGTTATTCATTTCAATAATGCACAGCTGAGACCTTGAGCAATTTATACGAACACACTCAACACTTTGTTGGTGTCGAACGTGGAAAAAGTTTCTTAAGAGCTGATTTTCAAATGCCTGAATGTGGACCGACATTAAACTGCGATTTCTGGTTTCAGTTGCTGTTTCTACACAGTACTTGGGTTCCTCCGATTACGATCTCTTTCCCAAGTTGAGAAAGTTTGATAGATCGCAACTTCTTTTTCACAGAAGATAATTGCTGCACATCTTTGGCCCCGTGCAAAATTGTTAGTTATAACTCGAATCAGGGGGACTTTTGATAAATGCATCAAGAACCACATTGAGGTTCGTCCACAAATTCAGCTTTCCGGGACTTTTTCCGAAGCTTCTCGCGAGCGAAATTACGTTGCGAGGCGAAATTATTCCAGATGTATGTTACACACACGCAAATAAGATTAAGGCAACGTTACTTAAGGATCGTTTGCTTTTGTATATGATCAATCGTACACGTCGTAATTGGTAATCGTTCGTTAATTATGAATCGAAGATGCGTAACTTGTTACGATGAATATTTAAAAAAATGTACGTCCTAATGGCAGCGTTTTATCTTTTCAATGCGAACAGAAGCTGCAGCTAGATCGTACGCTTCTTTAACACCCGTACAGCCTGCCGTAGGTAAGCCGCACATCTCTCCTAAATACGTGTAATTTTTAATTTCTGGATGTTTTCCTTTTTTTTTTTAATGTTTGCCCGATTGCGTTTCGGTACTACCCGATTTTCTAATCCCCGTTTTTGCCGAAGACTATTTCACAAAATCATGCATGACGACGAGAAGGACTCGAACCATTTCGATCGGGAGGACAACGAACAAAACGCAGATAATCCAAAAACTTACGAATCGGCCGAAATGAAAAAGGAAAATCTGATGTGGGGTGCCTTTTGCACGTGTCGTCCTCTCTACCTGCACTCGCATGCACGTGTCTTATCGGATCAAATTCGTTACTGTACATGAATCATCCTCATCTATTTACGCTTCTTTTTTTTCTGCAAATCCGGTACCTTCTTAATTTAATGCAGGAGAACGTGCGTTATTATTATGAACAGGTAGGGTGCGTTCGTATTGTAACCCCGTTATTTCCACTTGACTGGACCGTTTAGTCATCGGCGTCATCGTCGTCGAACGGCGATTGCTGATTGTATGTTATCCACCTGTTTTTTTATCTCGTTCCGCGCTCACCGTCATCATCATCTCATCCCTCGCTTTGCATCAACATCGTCTTCAGTTGATTGCCATATCGCGAGGGATAAAGATGTGCAGCGTTTATACGGCCAGCGGTTTGTTCCCAACATCGCAATGTGCGTGCCGTCGAGAATTTTTAATGTCTACGTACCGTTTAATTATTGCGATTGTTTAAATGTGAATCGGAAGTGCGGAACTAATTTTCCTTTTTTTTTGTAGTTGCATCTGAAGGTGAAACCGTGGCTTCCCATCCAGGATACCACGTGCAATATGTGGAGCCAGAAATTTATGCCACGCAAACCAATGGCGGGCAAGCACAAATGTAAGGAGCTATTTGAAAAATTTTGCGAAACGAACCGTTAGCCTCTCTTCTGAGCGGATTTTTTAAGAATTGCTTGTACTTTCTGAGCATTTGTTATAATTGCAACAAAGTATATTCTTCTTTTCTCTTAGAAAACTGGTTTCAAGCTCTGTTAAAGCTGTTGATTGTTTACAGTTAAACTGCTTGCAGTTGCATTCTGTTTTCAATCGATCCTTATTGTGTTACATAAAGTTTTCGAACAAGAATATGCAGGGCTTCGAATCGTAATTTGTTTCGTTTCGGTTCCAGTTTGCGTTCCTGAAAATATAACAGTTTTTCTTTTCGGTTTACGGTTTTCGTCATATGAATGGTAATAATTAATTAAATGCATTCGGCGCCCGAATAAACTTATTCGCAAAAAATCCACAAAAGGAACTTTACAAACATGATATAACTGCAGGAAAAGGAACGTGAATATTGCAAAAATCTAACAGAATTCTTAGTAAGACCAACAGAAATAGGAGCGCGGAACGCGGAACTTGTTTCGCATACTTATAGTAGGCAGCCATAAGATTTCATCCTTGAAAATGACTACAATTTTAATGTTGCATTTAATTCGGGCAATATTAAGTTGTTTAACAGTTCACTTACATTCAAGCAGTTCGAGTGATAAACAAAGTGGATACAATTGGAATTCGAAATGTGATTCAATTCTGCGTTTTTGGAATGGCAGAAAGCGAAGAAGATCCACGAAGGAATTCTATCCACATTGAGACTCATGTTCTTCTTTATCTTTGGGTGAACGAATTTAAAAGCGATACAAGAAGCATTCGAAATGCATCTATGTCCTAGGAGTTCTAAAACAGCAGTCACGGTGTTGAACTCAACAAAAAAGTCCATGGAATGGTCTTGAAAAGCATCTAAAATTAACGAGTTTATGTTGATTTTTCGCGTTACTTTATCCCAGTGCAAAAACGAGATTTCGCTCTGCCAATACTCGGTGATTTTGAACAGTTTCGTGTAGAAAAAAATTATCCAACCGGGGCCTAAACGATTGAACTAATTTCCTCGGAGTAGTATCTGTTCACAAAACTCCAAACATTACTGGCCCAGCAAAAATGTTGCTCAAAGCAATAGACTATACAGAGTGTTATGTGGTTGTTGAAGAAACCTTCTTCTGCAGAAGGAAACCTGGCCCAAGTGCTTTGGACATTGAAAGGACTAGGATGAAAAATTTAATAGTCGAAAACATCGAAATTCTTGCCTTACATACCAAAAGAAGTTATCTATCCATATTTTTTTCGGTTCAATTCCGGTTTTCGTTCCCTCAAAAATAAGGGTTTGTTTTGGGTTCAGTTTGCTTTGAAGCCCTGCTTTAAACATCTTTCACCAATTTAACATTTTCCTCGCAGTCACAGTATTAACTTTTGCTTGTTTTTATTTTTTAGGGCGTATCCGGTGTATACCGTAGGCGAATCGGCCACGATATACGCGAACCAAGGGCAATATTATGCGACGAATACGGGCTCGACGGCGGCGACGAACGCGGTCGGTTACGCATCGACGGGCGGACATTATTTGGTGCAGCAAACGGTCGATGCCGACGGTTTGATCGCGTCGTCGCGCAATTCCCCGCAAACGACGAACGCCGTAAGTTCGATTGCACGCTCTTCGTCCGATTAGTAAAAGACACGCGAACAATTACAATAAGAAGTATTGCTTGCTTAATAACGATATTAATCCATTAATAATTGCACGTTTAGTTTAGTGTAGCGTTGTGTGTATGTGCTTTGTTGTTCTATCTGCCAGTTTAATCCGATATACATGTATGTTTACTAACTGGGTATAGGATGCGGGGTACGTGGCCACGGCCACTGTGCATGCGGCTCCTTCTGCAGGGCAAGTCAGTGAAGAAGTCGGTTCGGCATTAGGTCATGCTACTAGAGTATCACCCGCTACTGTAAGTTCTTCATTGCGATAACATGTTTTTACGGCCAAAAGAACGTACTTGAAGATTGAATAAACCAATTATTAATTGTTAGTCGTACATAATAATTTGAATTAATTAAAACATCCGAATTGATGAGAAAAAGTAATGGATGAGTATCAGGAAAGCAATTCATGGATATATGCAAAGGGATAAAAAGTCAGAGGCGCTTATAACGACCTTTTGAGGAATGGAATAAAATATCATTGAATAATTATTGAAATTTGCAATTTTTATTTGAGTGTTTTATTCATTCATTTAACACTCGTGTTATGTAACTTTTTTTATAAAACAACGCATTAATATTTTATGGTCTTAGTTGTTGCAATCCAGAAACTCTTAAATTTTGAACTCTTACAATGGCGGCTATTAAGCCCAGAGGGGATAAGATTTGTAATTTTTTATGATGCCATAATTTAATCGTCCAATTTCATTGATTCACAAAATGATGATTATCAATATTCCATTTAGTTGATAAAGTAACATTAGGAACAGAAAAACTTTTATGTGCATATTTATGTTAATGGAAACTATTGAATAATCAAGAACTAACTTCACTGTGCATTATAAACGGTCCCATGAAATAAAAATATTATTAAATGGAAAACCAAAGCTAGTAAATAATGTAATCCTTATAAAACTTAAATTACAGGACTACCGTATGTCGGATTTGTTTGTCGCTTATTATGGCATTTTATGTTATTTGATTTAAGAAATGATTACATCTAAGTGGAGACAATTTTTCTTTCTGATTTGTAACTTGTAGTTGGAAGTTTGCATCACTCACGTTGCAAAATTTTAGGCGATATTAATGCAAGTTTCTGGCATATTAATTCTTTGAATTCACTTATATTTTGTGACTGGTCACACGGGGTAAGCTCTGGCGAACGTGCAGGCCATCCAATTTCTACACGCAGCCAAAGTAACCGTGCTGGATACATTTTCCATAAAACATCCAAGGATATTTTCCTGTTGGAAGCGTAAGTCACATTCTGAAATCCCGAAGATTCAGTTCCTCAAGGTAGCGCAGCATTTCGATATAGCGACCGAAATATTGAATTTAGTAGACTCGTTCGTTTTCTAGATCGTAAAATGATTTTGTTATGGGCTACAAACTTTAAGCAAAGATCACTTCAGAGTTCACGTTTTACTGTTTGATGTACTGTTGGATCGTTTGGACTTCGGAAACCTTAAGTTTTTTGGAAAGTGACGCAAAAATATTTGGCTACTTTGTGGAGCCGATCTTTCATCGTGTTACTTTATCCTCTGTGGTCTTCGGACACCATCCACAAAATATTAACGAACTGTAATTAGCAATACGCCAGGGTATAATCACAATATCGCCTGAAATTATTATACGCAGCGAATAATGCAAGACTTTAGGAATAATTAACTAATAACACAAATAAATAGTCTCCACTTTGATACAATTATTTATTTAGCTAAACCTAAAACGGCATAAAATTCCCTATCTATTAGGTCGGTGCATAATTATCCGCCGTTTTTTAAAGCAATTTTTTAGGTAGTTCGCAACACAAAAAAATATCGTAAACGCAATCAACTTGTTAATAAAGGTTCAAATTATCATCCATTTCAATTGCAGCCTCCCATTTGCTTGCTAGGTAGTCCTTTCCACGTGTAGAAAAGAGCTAAAATTTTCCATCTATGAATGCCCTTACATTGGTTACCAAGTAATTAAAATATTCACACAGATCACCATATAAATCGTTCATTGAAAAATTGGTAAAGTGTATGAAACTTTTATTTACTTGGTAACCGATGGAAGGGTATGAAATTTGCAAATTTTTAGCATTTTGCACACGTGCAATGGACCACTTAACAAGAAAATGGGAGGCTGCAATTGAAATGGATGAAAATTTGGACTTTTTTAATAAGTTGATTGTGTTTACGATATATTTTTCTGTTGCGAACTACCAAACAAATTGCTTTAAAAAACGGCGGATAATTATGCACCGACCTAATAATTTAAAAAGAGCTTTGAGATTTAGGATATGAGATCCTGTATAATCAAATCAAATATTAAAACTGAAATCCATTACGAAGCGTTCGAATAATCGTTTGGAAAAGTACGAGTAGCACATGAATCCACTTTTTAAGAAACCAATCTTCAAGTACCTATAATAAATTAATTAACAATTCGTAACCCATGCAGATTGTTTAACCTGATCGTTTTCTCTTCGCATTAATAAAAGAGTAACATTGCCATAAAGTATCTGTCCTACGTTATACTCAGGTCCAATGGCTTCTGGAGAACTATGAAACGGCCGAAGGTGTTTCGTTACCGCGATCGGCTCTCTATGCGCATTACTTGCGACATTGCGCCGAAAACAAATTGGAACCCGTGAACGCCGCCTCTTTTGGCAAACTGATTCGATCGGTGTTTTTGGGCTTGCGAACAAGACGTCTCGGTACAAGGTGCAACATTATAATTTGATACACCGATTTTCATGTTTCATAACGTTAACGCAAACAAACCTGTTACAGGGGGAATTCTAAATATCATTATTATGGTATAAGAGTTAAACCGGGATCATCTCTAGTTACCATAGACGAATGCTCCAACAATAACCGGTCGGCACCGGGTTCGGCAAATGTATCCGGCAAAGTGTCCAGCGGTGCAGGCGGTGGCGGCGGCTCGCGCGGTTTCAAACGCACGAACGAAAACGTCGATTCGTCCGTGAGCGTTAACGTCGTTTCGCAGCATTTGGCGTATCTCGGCGACGGCAGCAACGCCATTCCGAATTTCCCGGACATCCTATTTAACACTGCTCTTCCAGACGAATGCGGTTACGACGATATCGATACGTTGAAGTGAGTGCCGTGTTTATTGGATGAATGAACTACCGAAACGATTGATTTTTTTTGCTAATGATCCAATTACATCAGGTCAATCTATAGAGAACATTTGGAGGCTTTCTTAGATGCCATATTGAGTTTGGAATTCGGCACAGTCGAATCGTTGTGGCGCGAATTCTGGCGCTCGCAAGACAACAACAACGGCGACGAATGCGAGGAGGAGAAATACCTTTCGAAGTACGTTAAAATTGCAATTTAATATTTGGTTGAGGAGAAAGTTCCCGCGGTTTCTAATTACTATGTTTTAATGACAATTAGGCAAATTATAACCAAATATTTGTGAAATATGTCTTCTCAAAGGTTGTCTTCGATATATTTTCAACCCCTCCTCCAATTATCTTTTGCCAAGTTGGAGGAAATCGCCACTATTTCCGACCCCTAAAATGTACTGCTGCACAAAAAAAAGATTTCTTTTTTCGTTAAGTTCCACTTTGGCCATCATTAAGGAACTCTGATCAAGCCTTTCCGTGCATTCGTGGCATTTACAGATTGCCGGAGGAACTGTTGCTGTTTGCTAACTTTTTCCTCGTCGTTCTTAAAGATTAAATGCGGCACATGGTTCGAGACCGAGCGGGGACTCAATTGGATTTCTTCAGAAATTCAAAGCTTGGGTACCACGCGAACTCACAGAATTGCTCGCGGCACATCAGGAGCTCGAATGGGACGTTGTGCAGCATCCAGCGTACTCTTCGGACCTCGCATCAATTGATTTTCACCTATTCCACTCGGGATCGAACCACATGCGTCTTCGAAAACGACAAAGAATTAAAATTTTGGGGTGCGGCAGTCC
The DNA here is from genome assembly GCA_963695495.1 of Hololepta plana. Classification (NCBI taxonomy): domain Eukaryota; kingdom Metazoa; phylum Arthropoda; class Insecta; order Coleoptera; family Histeridae; genus Hololepta; species Hololepta plana. The sequence continues at coordinate 3,974,694 of OY968832.1, read as the reverse complement.
ATTTTAGGGGTCCGAAATAGTGTCGATTTCCTCCCAAATGGCTAAAGATAATTGGCGGAGGGGTTGAAAATATACCGAAGACAACCTTTGAGAAGACATATTTTAAAAATATTTGGTTATAATTTGCCTAATTATCACTAAAATATATTAATTAAAAACCGCGGGAAGTTGCTCCTCAACCTAATATATGCAAGTAATTCTCTCTTCACATTTTCAATTCTAGGTCGAAATTGTTCGCCATGTGTCGGATGGAGCCGGTGCAAGAGTTTATGCGACAAGTAGATCTAACGTTTTACCAAAACCTGATTCAAGTCCTCGTCCCCGACGTTTTAAAGCCGATACCTGGCACGTTGACACAATCGATTAGGAATTTTGCTAAAAGTACGCACAACATTTCTGCTTGTCTATCGCATCAATTAAAAAAGCAAATCGCTTTTCGTAGGTTTGGAAAGTTGGCTGACTACGGCGATGGCCGGCGCGCCGCCACAAATGTTGACGGTCAAATTGTCGGCGGTGTCTGCGTTCAGTTCGAGCCTACGACGTTACACGTCGCTGAATCATTTGGCGCAGGCAGCGCGAGCCGTGTTACACAACAGCTCGCAAATTGCCCAAATGTTGACCGACTTGAATCGCGTCGATTTCCATAGCGTCAGAGAGCAGGCGTCGTGGGTGTGTCAGTGCGATCACGATATCGTCGCGCGATTCGAGCAAGACTTTAAATTGACGCTGCAACAGCAGAACTCGTTGGAACAATGGGCGTCGTGGCTGAAGAACGTCGTGAAGAGCGCGCTGAAACCGTACGAGGGCAAACCGAACTTTTCCAAAGCCGCCAGGCAATTCCTTTTGAAATGGAGTTTTTATAGGTCCGTTTGTTTACTGTTTTTGTCTTCATTTTATGTTCACATGACAATTTGCGTTCTAGTTCAATGGTTATACGCGATTTGACTTTAAGATCGGCGGCCAGCTTCGGATCGTTTCATTTGATTCGTTTATTATATGACGAGTACATGTTTTACCTGATCGAGCATCAAGTGGCGGAAGTAACGGGAATTGTACCTATTGCGGTGATGATCGAAGGCATTGTGAGTAGGCAAGAGTTTAGAAGAAATGACGCCTGAAAAGAAAATCACACAATTATTTGTTATTCTTTATTATTTTTAGAAGCAAGACGTTCTACAAGACCCCATTAGTATATATGGAAACGATATGAGTATATGTAACGGTAACGTTTCCTTACCAAATAGTGCAAAACTGGGATGTGTCAGTCCATCGGATCAGTCGAAGAGAATGAAGATTAGTTAATGAAATGTCGATTTGTTAAAAGTTCAAATTTGTGTTAAATGTTTGTTGATTACGTTCCTTTTATTGTCATGAATTATTTTCTTTAGTGGATAATAAGATTCATTCGGATACATGATGATAAGTTGTAATACGGGACCATTTGCGTTAATTATTGTTTTCTTTTTCAATTTTCTTTCAATTTTTGTTTAAACAACCTACGAATTTTATCAATTGTAATTTGTTGATTAATTTATTTGCCATTCAGATTTAAACTAATTAATCTTAGTAAAATAATAATATTATTATTGTCTGTAATAAATACAATGTATTTAAGATACACGGAAACGGTTATGATGAGTGTGTACGATTTGTGCAATTTTGTTAGTTAAAAAGGTATAATAATATATTAATAAAATTTTAAAGAAGCATGCAAAGTGCCGTCAAAATATGTGTGACAAATAATAGGTGTATATAAATGTATGTAATTTGCTTATTTATTTCAAATTAATAATCTAACGGGCTTATAAGTTTTCTCTATAAATAAAGCTCGTACTTATACACACATACAAACGCTTAATGAAAATTCGATTTGTATTAACAATTTTTGGTTACAATTTCATATTTGATTAATTCTTACGACACAAAATATATAAGTTTGTTCAAAACCTATGTTTGTTGGTAAATTGCGGTGGACATGTAAAGAAACTTCAATGTGCATATATATACAAATTATGTGTGTATGTGTATGATTAAATATGAAGAAAAGTAGTAGCAATAGAGAAAGAGATATAAATATAGTTTTGCTCAAAAGTATAATCCATCCATTAACAAATAAACTACAAAATGAAGAAGAAATATTGAAATATTGTGAAAGAGAGAAAATGAAACCAGTTACAATACGCAGGGTATAATAATAATAATGTAATTAATATTCGTATTATTCCTCTTAATCAGTACAACTAACTAAAGAAATTCGATTGGAAATGTGCGTGTTAAGCGAACATACGGAGCTGAACATGAGAGTAAACCCTCGTTCATATACATAGATAGATAGATAGATGGATTCGATGTTATATTAATTTTTTACTGAAATCACCATCAATCGTTAATTACACAGGGTAAATTGTTAAAAAATAAATAATAAAAATACTGAATTAAATTGCGGAAATAATTCTGAATAAAAAATTATAAAGAAAAATGGATGTCGGTAGGGAATTAGTAAAATATCGAACGTTTATTATTAACTAAGTCAGTTGCCTCATGTATATTATTTTATACATAAAAGTAATAATAATTAAAAAAGTATATATATAAATTTTGTATTTTTCATGTGTGCTATTTATAACAAGTAATAATACTCTAATATTAATAATACTTATGTTTAATATGATAACAGAGAAAAGTGCAATCAGTCTAAAAGAGAATTCGCCGTTCTACAAATAATTCATGTGCTTAATGAGAAACGAAATGAAAAAGGTTAATAATAATAAGTGTGATTTGCCATTTGTAGCACTTTTAAATCTTTGAATAATTACGCTAACTTAATAGCAACAAATTTCCATAGAATAATATAATATTTAACAGACCACAAAATTTGCTATTGAGTTAGACGAAGATTATTTTGTAATATATGGGAAAAGATTGAACGAAGAAGAAGAAGAAAAAGTAAGAAAATGAATATAATTAAAAAGTATGTGTATTTTTGTAGATGTTTGAAAACACACGTTATAATAATCGGTTAATTAATTTATTTTTGAATTAAGAACGGACGAACAAATCGTAAGAATGAAAGAAATTCCGTTGCCATCCGTGTTTGTTTTCTAATTAACTATTTGATATTACGAATAATGATGATAGCTTTTTAAGATCTCAAAATGCAATGTAATTAATTTTATTATTACAAATGTTTTACATATTTATTTTTAAGTTGCTTTAACGAAATAAAATGCTAGTCTTGTGTTGTTAATATAAATTTTTCTCCTCATTTTTCTTACGAATACACGAAATATCTCCCAATTACAATATCTAATGATTCTTTACATTTTAAGGTGACCTCTATAAAACTACGGAAGTGAATAAAGATTTTTGTGTACAAATTTGTGCTCACTTTAATGATTATTTTCTTGATTCGAGCACAATTGACCAAGATATGGTTAGAACTGTATGACGACTACCAATTTTGATTTTGTTAGGGTTGAAACCCATCCAACTCTGCGAAAACCACGCAGCAAAAATTTAAGAAATTGGTCTGGGACGTTTTACCTCATCCGCCATAAATCCAGCAGACTATCATTTTTTCTTGGCTCAAAGGAGCAGTCTTTGGCAAAGGGAGAAATTTCAAAGATGTCAATGAAATCAGAGTCTGCAGAAAATTCTTCGGGAATTCAAGGAAAGATAGCGGTTGAATCCATTCGAACTCTGCGAAACTTGAGTAATTGGTCTAATATCTAGGAAGTTCTACATCATCCGTCATAAAATCCAACGACTGTCACTTCTTTGGCGCCATGGAGCACTCTTTGGTAAAGGGAGACATTTGAAAGAGGTCCATGAAATCAAAGCCTGCAGCAAATTCTTCGGGAAGGGCATTCGTCCTTTGCGTACAAGATAGTAAAAGGTCATTGATAACAATGGCAACTTTACCTTGAATTAAAGTTTCATATATTAATTTTTTTATGACAACCATCGATGTCATTTTGGCTTCTTTCTTAAATGGGTGGAAAATTGTAGGGATGAAAACTAAATTTTTGTTTGCATTTTAAATTTTTTATTGTAAAATGACAAAGAATAAATCTAAAATTCATCTGAATTATAATATATTTATAATATATATATTTTTTTTTCATATAATTAATGCTTGATATAGCAAGTAATATGTAATCGAGTATATTTATTGATATTTCTTTATAATTTTTTTCCCTTAAATAGAGATGTACTTTGTTTTCACATTTCTTGTTTAAAAAATAATCAAAATCGATTTTTCATTTTGTTCTTTCACGTGATATATTCATGATAGTTAAGAAAAAAAATATACAATTTTCGAATTAAAAAAATTATGAATAAATCGTATGGACCAACTAACTAACCGAACTGGCCGTTCTTTTTTCTTTAATGATTAATTAATAATAATATATAAATACGTCATCGGTCATATATGATAATAATCGTTATTAATTAATAATTTCCATTTTTTCATTTAGTTTCATTTACTTTAATACTGATCTTGGCACGCTATTTATCTTTTTTGTCTCTTTAGATAATGATATATTGAGTGAGAGGGCGAAAAGAAAAGGGTGGCAAATTACAGAAACTAATTTACAGAATGTTAGTAGTTGATCATCTAGTTAGTGATTTTCATTTAGCGAAGAAAATCAAAGTCTACATATAAAGGGTAAAGATGTTGTTTGGAAGCCCCTTAATTAATTTTTACCTTGCTTAATCTTCCCTTGCTGTCTAATTGAATGTAACGGCCCCGAAAAATTAATATGTCACATTTACATCGTAACTGAAATCGTTTTTGTCCCCTTTAATTATTATCATTATTTCTCATCGTAATTGTGCAAAAAGATTGAAAATTCACTTTATTTCCCTTTTTTTTTGAAGTTTTGTTTTTATCCTATGCAAAATGTAATTCTTTTGTGCCCATAGTTCAAAGCTAATAAAACTCTTGTAATTAATTCTCTATAAGATTAACTCTAAAGGGATTCCTTCCTAAGTCATGTAAATATAGTTTTATAATATAGAATAATAATATATATTAATAGTGGATAGATATTTAAATATGCAAGTATAAATGTAGAGCTATGTTTTTTTTGTTGTTGATAATATAATTAATATGTCTTTTTCTATATATTTATGTGATTCCTCTATTTTCATCTTATTTTGTTTTGTTGTATTTCATTAATTCACAATTTCCTCCACATTATTTTATTTATAATAGAGATAGATTCAATGATTTATTTTAAGTTGATCCCACGGTTAGGCACAGAGGCCGTAGCGTTTTTTTCTTTTATTATTATTATTTTCTTAATAAAATATGTTTTATTATCGCGTGCAATAAATACACCAGTGTGTGTTGATTTCTTTCGTTTTCTTTTACACGACGCACCCGTGAAACGTGTGCCAAAAAGAAACATGTAAAAAGGATTAAAGCAAATGATTATATTCGGATTTTATGCATGTAGGCCATTCAATTCCATTAAATTAGGTCTATCAATAAAAACATCCTTTTCCGTTTATTATTCGAAACTCCCCATTTGATTTGCTTGAACAGAATAGTGAATTAATTTAATTAATCAATTAAAGGTGAAATGATGCGAATTAATAAAACGCAAAACCAAAAAAAAAATCATTTAAATTCTTTCTCAAATTTTAATTAGACAATAATAATAATAATAGTAATAATTTTTCTTTTATGGAATCGTAAACATTTTTAAATGCACTAAATACACAGAAGAGCAAAATAATAATAATTTAATTTACCTGAGAAAAATAAACATAAGAAATTAAATGTGAAATAATTTTCTTTTTTCTTTAAAAATATATAAAAGCCATACAAAATATAAACATAATTAATCGAGTCTTCCCGAAAATTAATCAATCGAAACAGAAAATTTTTAATTAAATATAATTGTGCGTAGTAGCAGACATAAATTGCGAAAAAGAAATAGAACGCATCGCTTTTAAATATGGAAATCTCAATTACCTGATGATAATAAAATTCATTATAGGCCATAACGAAAGGAAAAATGAGCAATTTTATAAAAGATTATTGCAATAGCTGCCATAAATTAGCTGTCACAATTAATAGCGATAAAAATCGATTTGTTCTATTTGATTTACCACGAACAAAAACAACAAACTCATTTTGCACAAAAAATATGAATTGTAATAATTAAAAAAAATAAAATAATACAGAATAAGCTGCACTTGTTTAATTTGTTTTCTCCCCTTTTTTTGGCAAATGCGAAATTACAGCGATATGTTCTAAATGAAACCTGATCGTTTCCGCTTCTTCCTTTTGTATTCCCTTGTAATTCAATCAAACGCTAATTAAACATAATAATGCTGATGACCGATTACTTTTAATCCTTTTTTTCTTTTTAATTATCATAATTTTCATTATCGTAAAAAGTATGATTTAATGATTGTCAAAGTGTACAAGTATATAGTAAGTAGTATATAAGTTAGAGAAAAGTATATATTTTATAGTATATATATAGAATATTATTATTTTTTTGTTTCAGTTTCATTTCGCACAGGCATTTGCAAAATTGCCTTGAGATTATAGAAGTGAGATTTCGATTAGACAGAGTGTGATTTGTTTTTAGACGATGATACGAGATTTTTGTATAAACGATAGAGATATTAAGCAATTGCCTGTGCGGCATTACGATATTGATATAATTTTTTTTTTTGATCAACCGTTCTCTTAAAATCATCTACAAAATGTTTTAAATTTTATTCACTGTTTTCAATTTTCTTTCTTATCGCCTGCTTTTTGAACGAGAAACACATCCATATGCTAGGGCAGAACTACAACCCTGTGTATTTTACCCTAATACCTATTTAGTAGATTCACTGGCTAAAATTATAATTATTAATTCTCTATAAATATAACTATGATTTCCTTTTTTCTTTAATCTTCGTAATATAATAATCATTATAATAATAAAATTCCGCGACGTTACTAACAAGTACTACTCATAAATTAATTCTGATATGATTTGGATTTCCTCATAATGCATTTCGATCCTCGATTTTTCTAGTGCAAATATTTCATATTTTTTTATTTTACAGTGTGGTCACACAAGCACGGAAAAATCGACTTTTAGTTATTGTTCTTTTATGAGGGAATCCTTACATTTCAATAAATACAATTTCCTTTGCTTTCCATTCCATCCTCTTATACTTATATATTAATATTATCTTTTTAATCTTTTTTTTATCAATAAATTCGTACTACTACACAACATGTAGCAAATTTCTATAAATTTACAAAATTATATAACATCGCGGTACCTTTTTCAATATGTTTTCTTCAATACAATATAATTATTATTTTGTATAATATATTCATCTTTTTATTCGAATTATTCTCCTTAATTACTAAAATGTATGCTTTTAACTTAAAATATGATTTTCCTCGATTTTTAATTACTTTTTATTTTTGTTAAAGCCATCCAATACTGAACGCAAAATAAGAAAAAGAAATACTTTTAAATACAAGTAATAATAATAATAACATTAAGAGAAAAACAATACACAAGAATAATATAATTGCTAATAACGATTCGCAAAGTTTCTCTTATTCGAATCCATTTCCATGATACGCATTCGATATTCGAAAGAATACAAAAAAATAATAATGAACGGAAATACAACATTTATTTCTCTCTTTAAAAAAATATATATGTAATATCCTAAATTAATTTTACTAATACTATCATTTTAATAATAATAATAATACGAATTGCTTAACTCAAAAGAAATCAATTAAATCATAATAATAATAATACGTAATTCATACAAAAGAACGAAAAATAATGATATTATAATTAATGATCATTGTTATTTTATAGTTGAAATTCCTGTTTTTCAATCAGTATGAAAAATTAATAACCAAATCTGCGGCGGACAGGTAAAATGCCTGCCTGCCTGTCTACGTCGGCCGCTATTTTTCCAGTTCGTAGTTGTTGTTGTTGTTTGCTTATTCCATTATTATCAATTATTATTACACCGACGAGTAGTTTACAATTAATAATAATTTAATGATAAATAAGCGCTCTTCTCTCTCTCTCTCTCTCTCTCTCTGTGTGCTTTTGTGTTATTTCTCTTCGTATTTTATAATTTATAATTTACGTTAATTAAATTAGCTACCGTTAATTTTTCACGCAGCTACTTCTAGACTGGAATGAATATTGGGGGGATGATGGGTGGGTTGGATGTATAATTTATAAGACGACGATTGACGATCGACCGATACGTGTTGTTTTGTACGTTTAACTTTTACTTTCTTGTTAATTTAGTTGTTGTTATTGTTGTTGTTGCGAATGTCCTCAAACGGCATTTTGTATACTCGATTTCGAAAACGACACTCGCAGATGATTCGATTCCGACAATTGATAATTGTGCATCTTGATCAACGCGATCACCGCCTCGTCCATACTAGGTAGCTGGATTAGTGCCATTTTTCTATCTTTCCTGCAAATCAAAAGGAAATTCACCTATCAACATATTATTCATTTTCATTATAAAGTAAACGTAAGTCTATCATAACGGGGTGGATTTGCTCTTGGAACACATTAAGTTATGTGAAACACTGGATGAATACGTGAATACGACAAAGTTATAAGCGGGATGTTTGGAAAATTTGTAGGGTTCTTCTTTTGTGAAAAAAAGTTTTTACATCATTAGATAGCTGTTTTCCTTCTCTTAAGGATCCCCCTTTTTCCATTCGATTCTACTACAAGCATACAGTAGCTCTATGCAAGATATTATAGTGTCGTCTAAAAAAATGAAAATTTCATTCTTAATCAAAATGCGTTTGAGAGCTGCGCAATCCATTCGAAATTTTTATGGCAAAAGTTGAATTGGTGCTTCCAATGTCTAAAAAGTGGTTCGCAAAGTTTATGGGGGAATTTGATTTCGATGACCAAGAGAAATTGATGAAGAACCTTTACAGTTGAGATAGAGAAAAAAAGATGTAAAAAAAGAAGGCAACAGCACGCGGTGTTCCCAGGCAGTCACCTATCCAAGTACTAATCGCGCCCGACGTTGCTTAACTTCAGTGTTCGAACGTGTACTGGTGCATTCAACGTGGTATGGCCGTTGCCAATAGATGACATCAATTAGAAAGTACGTAAGCAAAATCGACATCCTTTGTATGTAGAACAGCAGCAACAGTTTTGGGTTGATCGAAAAGTTCATTGCCTCTTTCTTTTGTGATGTTTTTATTCCCTTCCTTTGTGAAAAAAGAAATACTCTTTATATATTATTGAAAGCTCCATTGTTCCTCTATGGAAAAAGTTCATATGGTGATACTATGGCTAGAAAATGGTTCGCAAAAGTTTTAGCGAGGGAAATTTGATCTGAAAGATGCTCCTCTTTCTTTGGCCAACCAAAAGAAATTGATGAAGAGTTGCTAAACTTTAGAACAAAAGCTAAATGTACCGTGAGGTTATTTTTAATTTAAGCAACATAAGGTTATTACTTTGATCACAAATGGTAGTCATTTAGAAAATGTCTCGTAATAAGCCTTATGTTAGAATTTAATTGAACATAGCAGCTGATTAAACGTCAATTGACTCGTTTTCTTTTCTAAATGCAACAACAACCTAAACATATAGCTCTCATGTTCCGTAAAATAAAAGAAAACCCTCATCGAAATATTTGGAAATCTGAGATCGTGCAGCATAGCGAAAATAACTTTTCATTTCCTCTCGCTGAAAGAACTGTTGCCGCTGTGCCGGTGAAAATAATTTGAAAGTATCCTGGTCGGACGTTCGAAGAATGATAAATTTTGCACGTGCAATTGTTGAATTTTCCGCGTCTTAAACATACATTCTCATCGCTAACTGCAATAGGATGCATGCACTGAAAGGTAATAATGTCTCGTGAAAGCGAAGACGTTGGCATCGCTTATTACAGGAAGCGTTCCTTCTTCCGCTGAGGGCCTCAACAATATTTACGACCCCGCTGAAATTTACATCTGCAATAGATGAATTCACGACAAACGCAAAATTATTATCGGCCACTGCGAATATACGAGTTTGACTTTTAAATTGTGCCATCGATACTAAAATAAAGTCGCATGAGGACTACTCCGGTTGCTCGTCAATTTCTAATGCCGATCTTTAAAAAAAATGTCAAGAAATCTTCACTTACGGGAAAAATTTGAAGGCCTTTACGGTGAACCCGTTCTTCGTGAAAGCCTCTTTGATGTCCTCCTCGTTCACGGTGGCCGGTATGTTGCTCAGATGTAACGTCGACGAGGGCGGATAGATGTTCTGGTAATTCTTCGAGCCCGGCTTCTTGAATCTATGCAACGGACTTTGGCTGTAGTCCTTCGTCAAACCGGCATCCGGTTGTCCCTCTTTCGGCATCTGCACCGATTGATGTTTGCTCAACATCACCCGTATATTCTTACCGAACACACGCAGTTTGTCCATATGCGTGATTGCTACATGGATTTTAGACGAAGAGAAAGGTGTCAATTGATTGCTGATAATTTCTTTTAGTGGAACGATAGGAATTTGCGGGCGCAAAGAAAGAAACTCACCTAAGTGCGCTTGATGGGGTTCTGCTAATTGTACCAAGGCCGAATCCTTCTTGTTATAAAGTATTTTCACCCGTTGCACGTCACCGTAGACGCCTATGGTAGAGGAATCAAAAGAAAGAGAAATTGCATTTTAACACACGTCCGATTGAATTGTGCAGATTAACAAAGAAATAAATAATAATAACATTTATAAATACGTACGAATAAATATGAATTATTTGCGAACCACTGAATAGTAATAATAATAATGATTAATTTAAATTAAGTGGAAAAAATAAATAAAATAAAAATAAATAAACAGATTTTGGAAATAAACGTATCGAATAATTATGATTAAGTACAACATGCACGAAATAATTTAGAAAATAAAAACATAGGATACAAATAAAGTTAACAAAAAATCATATTGAAAATTAAATGATAATGAAAATACTAACAAGTTAAAAAAAATTGAAAAAAAAAAATAGAATTTGAAATTAAAAATCGAACACAAAACAAAGTAGATGTTTCTAAAAGAGCGATAAGCTAAAATTTAATTTTGAAAAAAATTAAATTATTAGATCAATTTCCGATTATTTTGAAATCAATTAAATATACAAACGAACGAATAAGTCAATTTAACAACAACCAACTCGACCGATATTCGCATTCATACACACGTAAAGAGATACAATTAAAAACGAAAAGAAATTGGCTTTAGTGTGTTATTGTAACATTTCAAATGAAAATCAAATAATTAATTGCGCCGATTGAATTATTATCGCAGATAAATGTTAAAGGACATTCAATTATCGGCCGCTCGTTTTCATTAAATTAAAATATAGATGAATAAAAGGCAAAGTTTAAATAATCAGCAATAACAACGGATTTACGGAAGCAGCGAAGGCAGAATTGTTGGACCAACTTTTTGCAATTGCTTCTTCGGCTATTCAAATAATTTTTAAATTCATCCATCGAAGATTGGAAAAAATTGTTCCAAAGCTCTTCATCCAAGACGTCTTCCGTACGTCCGTTGAATTATTATTATTAAGGTGAGTTGGTTATGTTAATATTAAAACCCTGCAATTTCGATTAGCTGATCGACATAAATAGATTGCGTAACTGGATTCCTATCGGCCAGCATTAAAAGAGTAGAGTTTTAATGAAATAAAAAATTGTTGTTTTTATAAAAATATTGATTAAAAAAATTAATAAAACTTTATGTTTTTTGGTTTTCTTTTTTACTTGATTAAATAAATTAAAATTAAAAAAAAAATGCCTAGATGATATAAATACTTAGTTTTAAGTAGCTTGTGCACACGTACCAAATAGGGTAAAGAGAGCGTCAGGCGTGACCATCTACAATAGAATAAAAGAAATGACAGTAGTAATGTACGTAAGGCACACAGATGGGTATTTGGGGCGGGGGTCGGTTTAATAAATTGCTATAAAAACATACCCCATCGACAACAAAAAAATTAAAAACAAATTGCGAAAAAAATTTAGAAAAAAATACTAAGCAAAATAAAAATTGCATCACTTGATGGGGGGCCCATGTTTTTATATCTCAATTTTAACTTTTTTTTTCGATTGGATAAAGACAATAAATAATAAAATATAATAAATTAAAAATAAAATTAAATTAAGGATTATAAATTAAAAAAACATCACATTAGATTATTACTAATAAGTAGTAATAAATAGTAGAAGTAGTAGTAAATAGTAAAAAAATAAATAAATAGTAGTAAGTAAAATGAAAGCGAAGTTATTAGTGCGTCCCAAATTCGATAAGTGGACAATAAAAAAAACTTACAAACGACACGCAAAAATAATAATAATTCGATAGAGCCTTATTGAACATTTACAATATTTTCAATATAATCAAACATCCAAAGAAAATGGTAAAACGGTTCCATCTTTATCACAACTTTTAATATGTTACAATTAAAAACGACTAAAATAGGCGACAAGTTGATTGGAATAACTCGTCATCTGATTAATTTGTGGCTCCCATTAAAAAAATCAATTAATCAAATCGATTAAGAAATATAACAGTAAATTAATCAGTATGCGATGATTCGTTATCCATAAACATCACCATCATCATTCTCATGATGATAACTTCGATATCAAATTTGGAACACACGGTTATTGAGATTGAAGCAATTAAATGCCATTCTCGAGCGATTTTATTTAATTTTTTCCTAATTTTTTGCATATGGTATCATCTAATTAAACTCAAGATCATAAGTGAAATGGCATTCATCAAAATCTGTCACGTTTCACGATTTTCTTCTTATCGTTTTGAATTTTCGCCACTTTTCACTTTTTCGTTCTGCGTTACTAAGTGAAAAGAGCTTTACATTTTTTAAGCTTTACCTTTCTCCGACAACCGAATAAGAAGGTAACAAAAATACATAATGGAAATGTAAAATATTTCAATCTAATTCAACAAAAAATAAAAGTAAATAAATACCGACCGAAAAAAAAACTTAAATACCTTATTCTCTACTCCTAAAGAGGATTAATGGTAATTTTACTTAATTTTAAGTACGGTTAAGTAACGTTCTCCTTCTTTTTTGTTCTTCGAATCTAATGTTTTTCGTTTCGGATTTAAATGAAAAAATAATCTGTAGCATTAACACAAATAATAATAACTCTTCTTGTGCTATTTGTTAAATGTTTCACGTCGAGTGCCATTTTCAATTACGCATAGATATAAGTAAAAATGAAATAATTTCAGATGTAAATGTTTTCGATAATTGAGCTATCGTTGACTGTATGTGCTCATTGGGCTCATTAAGTGGGAAAACAAAAAGATACGAAGAAATAAAATTAAAAAGCTCATCATCATGTATCGTTATCATAACAATCGAACGACGAGATTTGATTTGCGGCACCTCTAATGTATCACGTGAACTGCACAGAATTGAGTTAGTTTCTTCGTTAAGGTACTCGATTAGTGTAAATCTTAAACGGTTGACTACAAAACAAAAAAAACACACGTGTATTCAAGATTTCGCGCCGCATTTTCATTTCCACTAATAACCCCCCGTCCTAAGTTTTCAAATCTAATTTGCAAATAATATCGGTGACATGTAACCAACCTCTTCGTTCAAATTGCTGACGAGTAACACGGTAGCGAGCGCCAGTCCCGGAGTTGCGAGTCCTCTGATTCCGGGCGCCGTTTGGCCTAACGCGAAACCCCCGAGACCCGGAAGCGCACCGGCTACACCACCTGCGTAGGGCGTCGTTAATGGTGATGCTAAACTATGCATAAACGGATTACTTAATACTCCAGGCGCACCTGAAAAAAGAAAGATGCCTGTGTACTATATTTGAAAGTAGCAAAAACTGAAACGGAGAGAAACAAAAAAAAAACTTAAAAGGAAGAGAATGCAAAGATTTGTTTTTAGGTAGAATTTGCGACTCTGGTGCCGCGAAACTAAGTTGTATTATCTACATTTAAAATTAAATTTAAAATGGTCCACATTATTTCAGTATTGCTCTAAAGATTCCAAATAGATTTGGATCAAATGTTATCGAGCATGTTTCAAACTAACAGATCAAAATTTTGACCATTCTGAACAAACGAATAGGATAAATCTGGCAGTTATAATTGAATTTTAATTTGAAAAACTGCAGCAAGATACATACATTTTTCCATAAACTTTTCTCTGTTTTGCAATGCTTCATTTGCTCACTCTTCAATTATTGTTATTATTTTGTATTGTTTGCTACTTCCTATGAGGGAGTCGAAATTAGCTGTACGAGATAGTCCAATGTCCCAAACGAACTGCATTTCCATGCACAGATTATATAAATAGACTTGGGAAAGTTGTTTCTCATTGGCAAAAATTTTTGATCAAAAATTATTGAGCATTCTTTCAATTTATCGATCAAAACTGAGCGTTTTGGGGTAGTATTTTCAATTTGGAGCAAATGGAAATGCTAAAAACAGAGAGTCACTAAACAATTGAATCTTACTCTTAGAATAATTGCACCAAGATACATAAATTTTGTCAGAAACTCTTTTCAATGCTTCATTTGTTGTACTTTTGGCGGCTGCCTATGAGGGAGTCAAAACTAGCTGTACGAGATACACCAATGTCCCAAACGAACTGCATTTCCATGCACAGATTATATAAATAGACTTGGGAAAGTTGTTTCTCATTGGCAAAAATTTTTGATCAAAAATTATTGAGCATTCTTTCAATTTATCGATCAAAACTGAGCGTTTTGGGGTAGTATTTTCAATTTGGAGCAAATGGAAATGCTAAAAACAGAGAGTCACTAAACAATTGAATCTTACTCTTAGAATAATTGCACCAAGATACATAAATTTTGTCAGAAACTCTTTTCAATGCTTCATTTGTTGTACTTTTGGCGGCTGCCTATGAGGGAGTCAAAACTAGCTGTACGAGATACACCAATGTCCCAAACGAACTGCATTTCCATGCACAGATTATATAAATAGACTTGGGAAAGTTGTTTCTCATTGGCAAAAATTTTTGATCAAAAATTATTGAGCATTCTTTCAATTTATCGATCAAAACTGAGCGTTTTGGGGTAGTATTTTCAATTTGGAGCAAATGGAAATGCTAAAAACAGAGAGTCACTAAACAATTGAATCTTACTCTTAGAATAATTGCACCAAGATACATAAATTTTGTCAGAAACTCTTTTCAATGCTTCATTTGTTGTACTTTTGGCGGCTGCCTATGAGGGAGTCAAAACTAGCTGTACGAGATACACCAATGTCCCAAACGAACTGCATTTCCATGCACAGATTATATAAATAGACTTGGGAAAGTTGTTTCTCATTGGCAAAAATTTTTGATCAAAAATTATTGAGCATTCTTTCAATTTATCGATCAAAACTGAGCGTTTTGGGGTAGTATTTTCAATTTGGAGCAAATGGAAATGCTAAAAACAGAGAGTCACTAAACAATTGAATCTTACTCTTAGAATAATTGCACCAAGATACATAAATTTTGTCAGAAACTCTTTTCAATGCTTCATTTGTTGTACTTTTGGCGGCTGCCTATGAGGGAGTCAAAACTAGCTGTACGAGATACACCAATGTCCCAAACGAACTGCATTTCCATGCACAGATTATATAAATAGACTTGGGAAAGTTGTTTCTCATTGGCAAAAATTTTTGATCAAAAATTATTGAGCATTCTTTCAATTTACCGATCAAAACTGAGCGGTTTGGGGTATTTTCAATTTGGAGCAAATGGAAGTGCTAAAAACAGAGAGTCAATAGACATAATAGAATATTACCCATTGCATTCTGTCAGAATCTTTTTGCAGTTTTGCAATGTTCCAATTAACCACTATTTAAGTATTTGTTTTTTATCTCTGATGGCTTCCCTTGGCGGAATAAAAATCAGTCGTAGGAGATACTCCAATGTCACAAAAGAATTTGATTTAAATGCATAGTTTATATAAATGGAATTTTGCAAATTTGATTCGTATCGGCTAAATAATGGGATCAAAAGTTATTCAGCATTCTTCATATTCATCCATCAAAATTGATCATTATATTTCCATCGGTTTGAGGTACTATTTTCAATTTGGAGCAAACGTAAATGCTAAAAACATTTTACTCTTCAAAGAATTGCAGCAAAATACATGAGTTTTGCAATGCATAATTTGACCACTATTTAATTATTTGTTTGTTTTTTTTTACTTCTGATTGCTGTTTTTGGGAAAGTGAAAGATGCTCCAATGATACAAAGAACTTGAATTCCTTGCAGAGTTTATACAAATGGATTAGGGAAAGTTGCTCTCAGTGGCGAAAAATTTCGGATCAAAAGTTGTTGAGCATTTCTCAAAGTAATCGATCAAAAATCAATTTTCTTTTTCACTAATACTGCATAAAAGTAAAAAAATATTACCTGCCAATCGGTCTCTGGTCAGTCTAGGCTGGGCGGCCAACAATAAAATATCGGCGCCCAGGCCGCCAGCTAAGCCGCCGCCAAGAGTCGCCAATTGATCGTTCGTATCGCCGGTCGGTAAATTCGGATTAGTGTAATCTCTGGACTTGTCGTTATTATACTTAACGTTGAGCGACGACATTTTCGAATAATCGATTCGCAACGTGCAACAGCTGTTGTAGATGTTCTGGCCGTCGAGCGCCTGTTTAGCGGCTTGAGCAGTTTGCGTGTCGGGATATTGGATCAGCGCTTGGAATGAATCTAGAGATGGATGATGAATGCAACGGAAAAAAAAAGAAAAGAAACAAACGCGAGAGAAATTTCAATTAGAACAAACAACGATTTCGATCGGTTAAACGATATTGGACTTACTGTTTTTTGTAAACGTTACAATTTTTAGTACCTTTCCAAATCTTTGGAATATCTGCAAAGAGAGAGAAGCCATTGTTTAGGCAAAATTATTCGCAAGTTAGACAAAAAAAAACGTACCACATATAAAATATCTAAACTGATCGGGTATATCATGTGCTCGATGATCACCCTTAGTACCGTATTTGGTCCACCCTGTATGTCCTGACCGTTGGTGACGGGCGTCGATGGGGCCGGAACAGGTGTCGCGGAGTTTTGTGTGCCTGTGAGTGCTTGGGCGGCTTGAAGGGCCGCTTGTGCGGAAGCGTTCTGCAAAGAAACACGAAGAGCGTCAGAGAATTATGTTCGTCAGATTGATTTCCAAATTTAATTTAAGCAAGTATCCCTTAATTGCAAATTATTTACATTAATTTAAAACCCATCCCCCTATAGCCATCATGCTTTTTTTCATTTTCCCTTATCAAGCTCACTCGTTCGTAACTTTACACATTAACGTACCGGATCGCATTATGAAAATCAATTTAAGTTGTCGCTTAAAATGAGAACAGTTTAAAATTTCATTATGATTCGTTTCGCATTATTAAAGTTGTTGATGTACATATAAATAAGAGGAAAAGGAAGAACGGAAAAGCGAAAATTAAAAAAAAAAAATTCGCACACGTTCCGTCCGTTTCCGTTTGTTTGTAGGGGAACATCGAAAAGAAAAATAAACGAAATTTTCTTTTAAAAAGAGAAAAAAATTGTTGCAAATCCATCAAACTTTTTCGTTTATCTCGGAATCTAATTATACGGAGCTTGTTATGTTTAGCAGTGTAAACTGCTAAAAAAAGAGGAGACGATGATAGTAATAAAAAAAATAGCGAGAAACCCCTCGCTCTTTGATACATAAAAAAGGGGGCTCGGGGAAACGGGAGCAAAATAAAGGTGCAATAATAACATTTGGCAAGAAAATGAGGGAGAAAACTACGGTGGGGGGGTGAAGATCCGTTTTACGTACATTTAATATTTCATTAAATCTCTACGTGCAACAAAAAAAAAATTGTTTCGCTCCCCTTTAGCGAATATTTTGTGCGTAATTCATTCCCTTTTCTTCGTTGCAAAAATAAAAATATATAATAATAATGATGATGATAAAAGGTAAATCGTAACAATAGAATCAATTATCCGAAGATTCGTTCTGCTGCCTATTTAAATGTTTCCCTTTTTTATTAATTTTTTAATTGCATTTACTTTAAATCTTTCCATTCGCTCATAAGAACGACAGTAATAATAATAGAGAGACCGACCAACCGCATGTACTCCCTACTATGATCATCATTATTATTATTTCCATTCAATCTTTATTCGTAATTTCAATTCAATTTACATATCTCATTTATTTATAAGAAGAGAGCAGCAGTTAATTAAATTGCAAATTGGAAAATAAATTAATAAGTTTTAAATTTAAATTTCGCTTTAAACCGTCGCCGGTTTTGTTGTTGAAATTGTCTTTTATTCTTTAATCTTTTTCTTTCTGTTGTCTTTTTTCTATCTCATCTCAGCAAAAAAATAAAGCTCGCATTAGACGAACATGGAAGAGAAATCTTTTTATAAAAATCGATCACGCGGCGAAAAAGTTTAGTTCCTTTCTGAATTTCGAAAAATCGCACCGATAAATGCTTGGAAATCGACGATGCTTAACCCTCGAAGATGTTTAACTCTTCTTGTGCAACGACACGGACGGTTTAGCAAGCGAATCTATTGCATTTAGAACGATAGAAATTGCCGTACAATATTCTATTATGATTTAATGCCTGCGATAAGGAACGCTATGAATACTTGTTTAACGCTTTGCTTAGTTTGAATGTACATTTAAATCGAATAATAGAGTGAGACCAAAGGCATCAAAATGTTGTGAACGATAAAGCAGGGAAGAAGAGGCGCACGAAGGCAATTTAAAGTATAATTTGCTTCTTCGTCAATTTTAAATAGAACGATATTTGAGCGGTTTAATAAAGATGAGCCCTTCACATATAAGCATACGAGGGGTAGGCAAAAAATACAACATGTACTACCTAAATAAATAAAGACATTCAACTCTATGGACGATTTTTGACCATCAACAAATCTCGTATTTTGCTTTATTAATAGGTTTTTATCTTATTGGAACGAAACAATTTAATATTAGTTTAAAACTAACTGGAAATTGATAGAAATAGAATTTTATACAAAAGGAAACATTAAATAAGGCTGCGCATAATGTTTAAAACAAAATTCGACGAATGTAAAACACAAACGGAAACAGAGGAGATCCAGATGTTGAACTATAATACCTACGTCGTATGATTTTCACATTTCCATGTCTAAATTATTGGATTTAAGCCATCTCAAACTTCGACATTTCATAACCTGCCATAAAGTCAAGCACAAATTATTCGATTTACGTCATTTCGATCTATGCCAATCACTAACTTGATGTATAATCGAGAACTGCCTGTAAAAGTTATTTGTTTTATATCAATTTCAAACTATGACAATCCATAACCTGCCATACAGTCAATGACATGTTATTCGATTTACGTCATTTTACAACAACGACAATTTCTAACCTGCTTTCATTTCGACGACTTCCTGTATACAAGCATAGGCAGAGTGACGATTTCAATTCTTCCTCTGCCCTTGCATTCGTTGTTCGGTTTTATTGTTGTCATTGTGATTTTATTTTGCGTTTAAAATATTTTTCGTGCGATGGAAACGTGTTATTATTGGTGCGTACGGAATAGGTCGGAGGCAACAATTCGACCGCGTTCACAGATTGTTATTATTTTTTCATTACCGTCAGAATTGAAAAATTAACCGCTTGCCGTTTTAACTTTCATTCTTATTTATGTTTTAAACCGGACGCCGATGGGCAAGTTACGCTAACAATAAAAAAAACCGTTTGTATGTGTATTGATATATGTAATATGAAGGAAAGCGAGTAAAAAAAGTGAAATGATGAGCGACGTTTTATACTATCGTTTGATCATTTTCATCTCCCTACATTAACAATAATGGACAGGTCAATTGTATGTTTTTTTGAATATGCGTCTCATTATTAATGGCGTTCATTGTTTATTATGGGGAATCATTGGCGTGGCAAAATGAATTTAGCAACGTATTCAACAACAAGTGTATTAAAATTAATTATGAGCATTACAATCGAAATGAACAGTGGTTCACGATCGGTCGATGAGAAACAGAATTAATTCAATGAGGGACAACAGAATCGTTTTTAACGCCTTTTAATTCGATTGAATTAACGCAATTTCTTTTACAAAGTGACAAAAAAAAACGTTTTTTTGTTTGTTTATTTGTTTGCGAATAATAAATTTGTACTATTCATTTCACTGTTCGCACGATCAGTGGCAACAACAGAAACGTGCCAATATGTAGAAACGAAAGGGAGCGTTTCGAAACAAAAATTAACAAATACACAAAATGCTTTACGAACGATTCCAAAATCCATCAAATATTTGAAATACATTTGTTATAAATTCCGCTGCATCGTTTTTGAATTCATCAATTTTATCAAACGAATATGGCGAAAAGAAATAAGAAAAATTAAATATTCTGCATTCAAAAATGCAATAATGCCAAACTAAAAATATTTACTAATACAATCTTGTATGATTGCTTAACATTCATTAGCAGTTAATGACAAAGTAAATTCTTGCTATAAAAAAGCTAAGCGCTATGGGACAAAAGGCAATATAACTAAATAACCATAAATAAATCAAATTCAATCGTATAATCAATGAGCACTGGATTAAATGTATACACTTGTTTATCATTAGTCTAATGCTAATTGGGAAACATTTTCATTATCTCGCTGGAAATGCGCGAATTATTAGTAAATAGCAAACCACCGTTTCGCCTTTTTCCATGTTAAGCATTATTTCGCTCATTCAATTTAACGATATACAGTCGTATATTCGCGGAAAATCTACTTAACATAAATCAGAACTAAACGCATAAACGTCTAATTAATCCATATAAATCATAAAATCATCTTACTATTATTCATCAATAATGCTAAGATGATAAGCCTATGATTAAAGGGTTGAATGTATTAAGTCAAACTAAAAATATATTCCGCAAGATGAATCATTTATTTCAAATAAATTCGATAATACCAGGGCGACTTAGAAATACATCTAATTACATTAATTACAAAACAAAAAAGCAAAGGATAACCACTTTTTAATCATCAGGCAGTTATGATACAAAGAAAACAAACAAAGTTTGGTGCATCGATTTGCACTTTGTTGCAATTAAACATAAAATTATTTGTAGACTTTCGAAAAATTTTGTTTGTTGACAGAATGTAATTATAATAGAACGTTGAAAGTGGTTAAGATGAAAAATACAGTATTGTCCAAATCACATCACTCTTCTCTAATATTTAAAGAGACACTTTACTGGATTGCCCCCGTATTTGAAACTTGAAATTTTCCGCAATTATTACTTTACCGCAAATATGAATGCTAATTTGGCAACTGTTATTATAGTTATATTAGAAAATTTGGATGCGAAGTTGCCAGGATATAAGGAGAGAAGAATTTCAGGAACGGGGTGAAAACCCATAAACTTTCAAATTTAAATAAAAAATATGCGATAACAAATGAAGAAACGATTAGAATAATTGCGAAGGGGATCAGTACAGCCACGTTCACCGTCTATTCTATATTACGAAAAAGAGTTGTTGTTGTTGGCGAATAACAATAGCAGCAGCAACCGTGTAGCAAAATAATAAAACCGCCCAAAACAAAGTTAGAAAGAGGGAAAGAGAAAAAAAAAGGAAACGCGTTATTTACGGTTATTATCATATTGTTCGCGTTTCTGACGCTCCGAAACGCTTCCTCACTCATTTATTTTATAGGGAAAAGAGTTCGTGAATGAAGGGAAAAAATAAAGGAGGTTCGCCCCTTTCACGGGGCCAACCGCCGCAACACTTTACCTTTCATTGATCGTTAACGACGCCGAAGAAGAAGGAGTAGAAGAAGAACAAGATTTATTTGCATCTTAGCGCGGTACATAGAAACAAAATAAGTTACGTTCAAGTTTCGTTAACGATGAAACAAGATGAATTTATTGTTATTATCGTAATTGTTATGACGTTGCGATGGAACACGGCGAAGAAGAACGAACAAACTGTCATGGTAATAATAATGATGATGAAGAAGATGATGATGTTGATGGAAAGAGGTAAATGACGTATGTACCTAACCTAACTTATACTCGACGTTATACAGTCATATACATGAAATGCTCCGTGCATACGCCATATAAGAAGTACACGCAGTTTGCTCCAGGCCCCCGAGGCGGCTCGCCCTGGAACCGAACGTTTTCCATAACAATGCCGCTTGATGAGCAACGAACCCTGTGTCTCGAACCTTCGCAGAGTGAAGAAGTAGAAAGAAAAAAGAACGTGAACGCGATAAAGACTGGCAAGCGAGCGAGCGAGTAATATTTTCTTGACGTCCTGTTAATCTCGAGAAGTAGCAGACGTACAACAATAAACTGCAATATTGTAGTGCTAATCATCGTTAGACGAGGGCGCACTACACACCGGCACTTGGGATATGCCCCTTGGAGATGATTTTACCTTTACCCTATTTTATTATCACTATTAACCTCCTAGCTAGCTGTTAGTTAGGTAAAGTAGAGTACGTTTCTTGCAGCTGATGTCTCGATACGAGTTTGCCAAGTATACACAGACAAGAAGATGGTTTTGACTTAAAGGGAATCCGCGAATATCGGATCACTTCTACGGGGGTGGATTGACGAATAACTTGTTTCGATATGATAGACAACAATTTCGGTTTTATCGATTAATTAAGTAATTTTGGAACCCATAAGTCTCGATGTCCAAAGCATTTGTGCTAGTTATGCTCCTCCTATGCAATTTGCTTCTTCAACAATGTCATAATACCCAGTCACATATTGCTTTGAGCCAAATTTTTGTTGGGCGAATAAGACCTGGAGCTTCGTGAACAGATACATTAACTCCGAGCGAGCTAGTTCGATGGTTTAAGCCTTTAAGGTTGAATCATTTTGTGCTACACGACACAGGTGGAATCCGCCGATATGTTGTCATGGGGAAATCACGGTTTTGCATCGAGAAATGCGTCACTCACCTGTCACAAGGGCATTTTCATGTGCAATTCATTATGTAAAATAAAAGAAACTCGTTCATTTCAGATGCTCGTGGCCTATGCTATCTCGCCAAATATCAGCCATTTACTGCTGATTTCAAAAGCGTGACTGCCGTTTTTTAACTTCTAGGATGCATTTCGAATGCTTCTTTTAACACACGTTCGCCCAAAGATAAACGGTTCCATAAGAAGAACGTAAGTCACCCAAAGTGGACAGAATTCTTTGGTGGATTTCCTTCGCTTTTTCCTCATCCAAAAGGGCAGAACTGAATAACATTTCGAATTCCAATTTGATTCACTTTGTTTATCACCTCAAACACTTAAATTGAAATAAACTTTATAAACATAATGGCCTGAATTAGTTCCAACATTAAAATAGTCATTTAAGAGGGCTGGAATTTTATGGTTGCATCGATTTTTTATCTTATTCCCTAATATCAGTATGCAAAACAAGTTATCCATCGTCAATCTGTCCTCGCGTATGTTAATTAATTATTATTTGTTCTACGAACTAATCAAAAAGAAAACGATTTATTTTTGCGAGATAATTTTAGAAAGCGATCGACGTGAATTTTTTTTTAAAGATAAATTGCCATCTTAAAACGTAACGCAAGGGAAATAAATATTAATGACGATAATAGTAAGGGGGATGACGGTGCGACGTGATCAATTTGAGAAAGGGCCGTCGTGGACTGGATAGGCTCTATAGGCCGTCATAATTAAATCAATTACGGACGTTTTAATATTTAAGACGTTAATAATGGCACGGTGTTAATTTTTAATTTAATGCGTCCACGTGCACAACGCAAAAAAACGAAAACAGAAGCAGAGGGTTGGAAAAGGAAGATGGAGAAGGGTTGCCCCGGATAATTTACCGTGTATTTTAACTAACTCGATGTTGTGGGTCGATTGCTGTTCATTGGCGTTGTTGCTGTTGGGAAATCTAATTTAATTTTGTTGTTGTTGTTGTTGTGGAGGCATTCGTTGCCTAAATAATTAGCTTTTAACGATGATTCAGTGCTTCACATTGAACATGAAACGGGTTCATTTTAACATTTTTATTTTACCGAGTAACACGAATTTAAGAAACGTTTATACAAGGGCGAGGCGAAAATATACTTGTAATAATAATTATCAATTGTTTTATTAAATGTCATCATTAAAATTTCACAAACGTTTGTTAAACTATTAAAACCGGGGGCAAAAATTATGCTGAGCGAAGAATTATTCTGTGCACAATTGAAAGTGAATACAATCCAGCCACATATTTGAAGAGTAAGACAAAATGAATATAGGGCGAGTGTCAAGGGTCGTAATATAAAGTGCACCGAGTTAGAAGGGCACTATGTGGAAAAATTAAATCATTCTTGACCCAATAGTTTTGTCCTTTCTAACTTAGGTTAACCATTTCTCATCCGACCCTCGTATGATAATTATGGCCAGCATATATTCGCGAATTATACAGTGCGTCTCTAACTGATGTTTTGCATAACGCATTCGAACTTTAATAAGCCATACGAGAAAGGACATTCTTTGCTATAAAAGCTTGAAGACATTTCCTGTGATGATATCGAAGAATAGTTTCTTGTTAAAGACCAATTCATCGTTTGACAATTTGTTTTTGGCGATGAATATTAACGAGAAACTATTCTTTACTGAATATAATTTAGTTAACGTAGTCGACTAATAAGGTTCGACCTCTTTAAATTAAGCACTTTTTGGTGTAAATACTGCAAATCCAATTAAATTAAACTTCCGTCGGCTAATAATTTCTCTTTGAGACATGCTGTATATATCGAAAACCCCTTATATCGCTATTGCTTTGCCGCAAGATGATGTTGATGAGGGAATCGCATTACAATTGATGTATTCATTTTTCGGATGCTTTTCTCTTCTTGCAATTTACCACATTTTTTCATTCAAATTTTTTGGGCATTATAGCTTTGTGTTTGTTTTTCTTCCATCGCCTCAATCCATCCAACCATCCGGCCCCTCTTAGGTAAGGCGATATCGTTTCGTTTTATCGGTTTTACATATGAAACGTTATCGTTTTTGATGTATTTTGTGTTAAAGTGTCCATTAGGGGGGTGGATTTCCTTTTTTCTTGCTGTTGTTTCCACTGCATTTTTCTCTCTTTTTTTGGTCGTTGTACAAATGCGTAAAAGTCGGAGAGCGCGTGTGGGAAATCGTCTCTTTCCATTTCCCCCGTTCAGTTTTTCATTTTCCTTGACAGATATGCCGCTCTCGAGACGAGGGGCTGAAGAACGTCATAGCAACAACAAGACGGATAACAACGGAAATAGGATGAGGAAAAGTAAAAAAGAAAAGAAAACAAGACGTGTAATCCGATGGGACTTTTTAACGAGCGCCTCATGTGTCCAACATATACATTTGCAACATCTTTTCCATTCCCCTTTGTTTTATTTGTATCGTCGACAAACGAAAGAAGATTTTAGGCAAACGTCAGATGGACGAATGGCGTATAATTTTATACAGGGCCAAATCCTCATTTCGTTCCGCACAAAGAACGGCAGAAGAGCAACATCAATAACCGTCATTCTCTTGGATTGCCACAATACACGTTCGTGACGGGCAATGTTAAAATGAAATAATAAAGCATGCACAGGGCGCTCAGAAATCGTTTTACTTTTGATAATAATGTTTGTTTTTTATTTCTTCTAATAATCCATTAGAAGATTGCACTCGGGTTATTCAACAATCATCGACTCGTTGTTGTTGTTCCCTTTTCTCAATATTTCCCCACACTTTTAACCTTCTTCATTTAGACAGTGACAAAATGAAAAAAAAAAAAGGAGGAATACTTAAAAGAGTAAAACACAATGGCGATGGCAACAACAACAACACGAGAACTTGAATCAATAACGGGGATGGATGTTCTAGGTGTCGACATTGTTGTTAATGTGTTATTCGCTGTCGATCGTTTACTCATTAATTTTCCTTTACGTTCCATCTATTCCCACCCCCGCGTTTTAACATCTTCCACTCGCGTCTTTATCACAATAAAACCGTGCAATTGTTAGGAACGGCATAATAAACGCGAATCGGGACGAGCGATATTATGGCCGGCAACATCTGTTGTAGGCAATTATTTTGAAAATAATCTGTAGTCGTTGCCCCCTTTTATCCACTTCTCTTTTTTCAGCGACTTTAACTAGGTAACTAATAAATAACCTACTAGCAGTGGCTAACGAGCCGCGGCTCTGTGAGACACATAAAATAGATGTCAAATACACAGTCAGATGGAGTCATTAGCGGAAAATCATGGACGGGAGGAGATGCGTTGTTGTTGATGATGTTGAACAAGAACCAATTAAAAATAGAGGTGGAAGAAACGACGTTCAGAACATTATTATTAATTCGCAATCTTGCATTGTTCATCTCATTTCCATCTGTTTTTGTTTGCAAGTTGCAAAGAGCGTTGCCGCCAATGTTTAATTTTCGGTAAGAGGGTTGCTGAAGGCGACTAGGTTAAATTCTATTCAAGGCCTTAGTGCCACCATCTACTATTTATATTTTCAGAATGAATGTTTTAACCACTTTACAACTATTAGTTCTTGCGATAAATACGGCATTAAAGGGGGAAAAATGCTACGAAAAGAAATGACCGTCTGTAGAGCAAATTTATCGACACTTTTAACTGATTTGAAAACCATCTTTAGACATTACAAGAACATAAAATTACGGAAACTTTCAACTATCAAGAACTGTACGATTATCTAAGAGGAAAAACTATGAGCTTGCTTCATCCGAAACGAATTGAGATCAACCAGAATCAATTGTGGGCAATGTTTTGACTACAAATTTTCGCTTTAGTAAATTGAATTTGCAGTTTATTCTGCCCAGGTTGATCTACGATCCAAATCTTCATCTTTTCTCTTAAATCAGTACTGTCCAAATCTCATAGTAAGCATTCGGGATGACGTAAACGTACACTAAACAATCATATTCATCTATTTCTTTAATTTGCTGATAATAAGAGGACGTTCCGCCACTGCAGATCAAATTCAAGATGTGACAGTGATTGCGAAAAGCTCACAAGAGCAATCGAAGAGTCGAATTAGTTGAGTGTTGGTTTTGATTAAATAAAGAAACCTAGCTACGTTCATGCATAACGCTGGAATGTGAACACTTTTTATAAACGTTTCGCAAACGCATTCATGAAGTATGTCGGTGTGCAAATCCAGGATACTCTGTGTTCGTTTCGCTCACGCAGATTCCTACTGCATTAATTCCCGCTAGTAATAGGTCATCCGAATTGAATTTCGACGAATGCAGCGATTCGCGAATGGCGGTGGGCAGGCTTTTAATAAACTTTGAATAAGAGGTAAATAATAATTGATAGTGGATGCGATTTCGCGTTAATACCAACTGCTGTTGTATCCATTCCATTCACCTGGTCTAACTAACCCGGTGCTCTCGCACTAAAATGCTTGTCCATAATAATAGTGGGAAGTTCGACCTCTTTGTTCTATAGATAGATGGGTTATTGTACAATTATCTCCAAATCTGTTCTTATCCCACACTCATTGTGTTCATATGGCCAACATATAGACTGTTAAAGCCTGGACCAAATGTAAACATTTACATCAAAGTGATTATGTGTATGTGGTCGCCGAAAATGTGTTCGTAATTGTAATGTAATCCGTGTGTATGTGTGTCTGTATGCGTTTGTTAGTGTCTCTCTCTCTCTCTCTCTGTCTGTGTTTGTGTGTATATCATCAACATTATTATTTTGTTGCAATGTTTATATGAGCATGATTCCAATTTTATGGAGGAAGAGATAGAACAACAACAAAACGAAATGACAAGAGCAACAAAGAACAACGGCAACAGCACGTTTATTTGCGATTTATTAGTTTCGGACAATTATTTTGCGGTTAAATAACGTTGATTTGCAACGTTTAATAAATTTCCATTAAACATACATAGGATACAAAATCAGATGTATGAACGAATAATATTAATAATTACCCCCGTTGTTGATGCAGTTGTTATTATTATTGTACGAAGCGCAATTTTAAAATTGCTGCCACTGCTGTCGTCAGCTATTATTATTATTATTATTGTAATTTGCAATCATTCGTAAAGCCACATCAAAAATTTTATCATCGATAATTAATAACAAATTCCCCGGCATCATCATCATCATGCTCGTTATTCCGCCCGTCAAATTTACCGGAAGCATTTTAACAGGCGATTTAATTAACAATCTCCCGTTTTCATATAATCATTTTATTTAAACAAATAATGTTTTAATTTTCAACGTAACCTTATTCAACATTTTCTTACACTTATCAAAACGATTAAAAATATTTTTTCACACTTTGACTGATTTTTGTTCCCGTCCCTAAGACACTTTCTCGCATTCTCCGTCCCTAAGATGGTGCAAATCGAAAGTATAGGTTAGATAACGTAACTCGAATAACATATTTCGCTAATCTTTCAGCAAATGTTTGCTAAATTGGAACAAAATACAAATTGCGAAACCACTGTTTTGCATCGTTCTTTTGTTTCACAGTTCATAGATTTCTTACGAAATCGCCCCTGTATAATATTCTTTTTTTTAAATAAAGATGTAGTAGCAGGGATTATTTAGTAGGACAAGGAAGCAAAAAAAACTGTATATTGTAAATATGAAGTAAATGTAAAACGGATTAAAACTTAAGCGAAAGAAAAAAACGACTCAATTAGCTTATGCAAATGATGGGGGCGTATTAAAAATTTAACATTTTATAATAAACGATGCGTATTATTATTTTATTACTTTCCTTGGATGTACGCCACATTATTTTAAATTTAGATTGAAATTTGTTTAGGATCCAGCAATAATCCAACGGACGATACGTGACGAGAGAATCTTTCGCGACGATTAAATGCTTCGCAAACATTGCAATGCTGCGAAAAAAAAACTGGTGATTGCTGATTCAGTAGGTTATTATTTTTAAAAGGACCCTTTCAAGAAAAAAAAAAGGTATTAAATTTGTAAAGGTTGCTACCTTTAAATAAAAATTAGGGAGTCAATACTTTGCACGGAAGCCCCGAAATTTTAGGCAATTTGCATATTTTAGATTTTGGAAAGTTCGCTTACGTTTCAGCGTTCCACCACTAATTTAGTATATGGGGCCTCCGTTCTAATGGAATTGCTAATTTATTTCGCTATTAGAATTTAAGAAAATAAAATGAGAGCCTTGCGTGTTAATTACACCAGCGCGTGTAATAATAATAATTAAAAATAATATTTACAAATTGCGTTATTATGATAATAATATTTACGATAATAAATATGCATCTCTTTCGTCGACTATTTAGAAATAAAGAAAACTGATTTATGCCGCAGGCATAAAATAAATGTTTGCTTTATAACAAAGAAAAAATGCACATTTTATGAATTTGCATTAGAACAACTTATTAATTCGCGATGCGTTTAGATTGACTATAAATAAAATTGCACGAATTCAAAAATAAATTCAAAAATAAGTGACAATGAAAATAAGCGGAGATGTGAATTATTAACTAATGCAAAATGTAATTAGTTCTTCTTTTAAAACAAAAGAAAACCAACTGCTAATCAAAATATTTTCTATATAAGCTGTTTAAAATTGTTATTCGTATGCAGCAAACGTAAATGATTCTTTGACGTTCCCATTCAACTTTTAAATATACTTTCAAATGGCACGAATATTGGATTTAAATCACCTTTTTTCCAAGAATAAAGCGAATAAAATAATAGATGCGATGTTAATACCAACGTCGGCTTAACCAATAAGTGACGGCTAATGAACGTATCCATTGAATTAAGTTAATGCCTCACGGAACAACGAAACAAAAAAGTAATAAAATGCGAAGCAATCATAGGAAAATCACTTTGATTAATCCGCCTCGTATTTGTTGTGCCCCTTTTCGTCGTTTCTATCATTATTGTTATTATCTAGTTTGCAGTTATTGTTTTTGCAGCGGAAATCCTAATAATTCTCTTTCCCATTTTTACTGCCACCAAAACAAAAACAAAGAATAATGCCGCATTAACAATCATTTGTTGGACGTATTGCAAAATGCCGCATCATTATCATCATCAGCATCGTATTATGACATAAAAATAGGAGGCTGCGAAATGCGAAAATAATAAAATTCGCGATGCACGGCATTAATGGTACCATTAATAAATAGCGAAATGGCAAATAACAAACAAATGTAAACGAAAAGTTATAAAACAGTTTCATGGTACGAGTGATAAATTGACCATTTCAAAAACAAGAATTGTCATTAAGCATGATCGAAGTTTTCCATTTTGGCTAACATTTTGGAAATGTCCACATATCTTTCTCGAAGCCTCAAAATGCGAAATTTCCGCCCTTTTTACGCAAGTTGATAGGAAACCGTTTCTCGCATTAGAAGCGCAAATTCACTTTTTGGGCGACAACAACAACTTATAGGGTTTTCCAGTAAGTGTGTCAGAACTTTAAAATAACTACATAAGATAATCCGCTAATCTTTGTTTTATTTTTAAGAACAATCGATGGCATTATGTTTTAAAAGTTATATCACTTGAATGTCCACCCCGATTTTGGCTCACCGAATGTATTCTGGAGGCTCAATTTGCAACAACTTTTTCACAAATATCGCGTGGTATATTTTGAATGGTGCGTTCAATGCTCCGTTTTTGAGGTCGGGAATTGTTCCTGGCTTAATTCTGTACACCAGAGCCTTCACATGACCCCATAAGACGAAGTCCAAGGGTGTGATATCGCATGATCTTGGGGGCCAATTGACATAAATATTTGGCAACGCATGGAATGTCTTTTGATGGTAAATTCGAATTACTTCTAATCGCTGTTGAATCGTATATCTCTCCATATTAATTTGCCACAATATACTGAAGACATTTGACAATTACATTCCCAGGAAAGCTCAGTTTGAGCATTAAACTTCTAACACTCTTATTGGAAAAGCCTATATTATTAGGTACGTATAGGACACAAACGAACACAAAAAGTGGCGAAATAGTAAAAAGTCCGAGAGAAAAAATGTTGTACTCACGGCATTCGAATGCGTCTGATCGGTTTTCAGCTCCTTATGATTGGAATATTGTACGTAGACGGCGCGGCCACGCAACTGGGCTATGCAACCGCTGAAGTAGTTCACCATCGCGGTCGCCGATTGCTCGTCGCTCATCTCCAAGAACGCCTGATTCTTGCCCTTCAGCACGAGCACGTTGGTGACGCGACCGAACGGTATCCCGAGATGGATGATTTCCGCTTCGGTCACGTCATTTGGAATGTTTCTAATGTGTATTACGCGCGACGGTTTCCCAACGGTTTCCAGTTTGACCTGCCACAGAAAAAAAGAAGGAAAAAGAATGAAAATGCGAACGTTTCGTTTTTGATTAGTAATGACTTTTCCAATTAATGCGGATGATTCTGTTAGTTTAGAAACAATAGATTGGCTGGACAAAAAATAAGATGACAATCCAAAAAGCGAATCGAAACCATTAATAGATGAGTGAGTAATGGCAAATTGCGATAATGGGTTTATTGCAAGACACGATTCGTTCTCTTCTTCGGAATAAAACGTAGCAAAAGCCCTCTCTTTCAGCTCCCACAATCGGCTTCTTATATCTTTCTCGACAACAAAGATCGGAGAGAAAGCCATCAAGGAAATATGTACGTGTAAAAAGAACGAACGCAAACAACAAAGATTTTATAAGATAAAAATCTACAATGTGAAACGAGAAACAATAGACAATGGCCACAAAGTTTGTTGGTTTTTCACGCGAAGTAAATAACCAAAAAAACAAAAACGTAATTGGAAGAAGAAGTTTTCTTTGTTGTCGAGAAAACTTGGGGAGGAGACGTTGCGTTCGCTATGTTTGTAGATTGGTATCGGAAACTATTGCATCAGGAAAATGATGGCACTCGCTGAAATCGATAGAAAATTGAACTGGAAAAAAGGCATAAAAAAATAGTTTCCATCTATAATAGTTCAACTAAAATTAATAATGATAACAATAATAATGCCAAACGATATTATGATGGTTCCTCATCATCATCTTCATATTATTTTACCTTTATTATGACTGAAACTACTAAAGAGTGGATAATTAATAGCGTTTAGTTAATCTTTATTTACGGCAATTATTATATTAAGCCGGCTATTTATTTCTTGCACGTATTACGTGGAAAACGGTTAATTGCACCCCTACTACTAAAATGGCAAACTTAATGATAAAGACAACTTATAATGACTGGATTGAAGAAAGGAATTTTTTGTCTTATTCGTCGTTATCGATCATAAATTCCATTATATTTGATTATAATCAGCTTTTATGCTAACAATCCGTATTATAAAAAATTCTCCTTCGTTAGGGATTTTTAATTCTTAACACTAGAGACAATGTGCAAAGTTACAAGAGCCAATATAGTTAATCCTCGATACACGAATGTTTGGCATTGTAAGTTTCGAATACAAAAAGTCTCAATTTACACATTACGATTCCAAAAACATGTAGCGAAATTTTAATTATTTCCTAACCATTTTCAATTACATCTCATAACGTATAAATATTTTGCAAAGTTGGTGCATATTAATAACTGATTTATGTGTTTAATTTTAACTAAACTAAACAATAGAACATCATTTTGGCGTGATGAAAAAGATGCTGACTTAAATTCCATTACGTTTGGTATTAGTCATCGAATTGTTTAAGAGATGGTTTACATTGTAATCAACTTTATTTTATGCTCCAATGCTAAAAATGCTTCTAAGAAATGTAAAATTACTTTCTAAACGGTTGGCGAACGTAATATGTGAACGAGACTCTAAGAAATTTAAAATATACGTTTTTTCCTTTCACGAACGAATTCAGTTGCTAAACCGAAGTTTAACTCTATTTAATTGAGACTAAAATCGAGTGTCCAAGTTTTATTATAAAAATTGAATATAAAGGATTCTTCAGGGTCAAACTGTATAATCAGCTGGAATTTTGATAGAAAAGATAAAGCAAGTTACTTTGAGGATTAGATGATTCGTGCCTCAGGGCAGTAGCTCCACATCTAAGACTTCGATTTTCTTCAAGAGGCAAATCATAGCATGCATAGCGTAGACTATGGAAGAATCATTTATGTTCGTCTAATGTTAAACGTTTAGCATTGATTAAAAGAAATTGCAACGCCATTTAAAAAAAATCGTTTCGAATAAGTTCTACGTTGAAGCTTTGTAAATTGAGCTACTAATTTCACATGATTGCACATAGCGCTCAAATGCAAATATTAATAATATGCCAGGGCTCGTAATTAATGGAATTGTCTCATGATTGTTAAATTAATGCATATACTGGGTGATTCAATATAACACTGACAACGCTTAATGGACGATTCCACTCGTCGAACTAAGTCAAAAAGTTCCTATGAACCGTGGTCCGAAAATTCTTGGTCTTCGAGATATCGAAAGTCAAAGAGACAATTTAATTCGTAAAATATAAACGAAAGCATATTTTCGTTTGTGCTTTGGGGGATCTTAATTTCACGTCGAGGAGCTTCGTTTGACGTGATTTCAAAATTTGAAAAACTTCTGGAAAATGGTGTTATCGACGGTCTACTTCTTTAAAAAAGCTAAATCTCTTCGACAATTTTGAATGAATAATTAGGATCTCTCATGTCTTCTGAATCGAAAGGTGTTGGAAAACGATATCTTGCACAATTCTCGAGAAATTTAATGTTTTGTCAAGACGGAGCATTTCGACGTTTCAACAATTACTCTTCAATTAACTAGCAGTATTATGTCACTTATTAGGATGGTCACATTTAGATATTCGAAAATATCTAGTTCTGTCTATCTAATTTTCGGACCATGGTTCATGTGAACTTTTTGGCTCATTTTAACGACAGTAATCACCCATTTAGCGTTGTCGGTGTTATTTTGAATCATCCTGTATATTAGGTACATAACTATGACTCCGCCGTTTTTTCGATGATTTTAAGGAAAGTGCAAAAAAATCAAATAAAAGTAATTTCCATCATCAATAACAAACTTCTCCCACATATTTTGAAATGCATGCATTCCATCATCAAAGAATTCTTTCTGTTCCAAGACAATCCAATTATCAATGCTCTTCTCGATGTCTTCACCATTTTGAAGCACTGCTCTGAAAGGTGATGTGCCATCGACCAGAGCAAATAGTAATCCGATGGAGCAATATCTGGTTACAGTGAGTGGAACAACAAATCGTATCCAACCTCTTCTAACGTGTTTTAATCGGTTGTTGTTGTTTTTGGCAACACTTTCAGCCAATAATTCTTGCAATTATTCCTCTTTAAAAATTTGTTCGGCGCTCTTTATCAATGGACCTCAGAATCACCAGTTTTGACCGATTCAACAGTGATTGAGGTGCAACGACAACACTTTTCTTTAAAAATTAAACATGAAGACAAAGTTCCCCGCACATTGTTCTATCTTCTGCTTCTGAGTTAACATTTTCAATGCTTTATAAACCATTAGTGTGCAAACTTTTATGAATGTTATTTGATATGAATAGATAGCGCTTTAGCAGCGCTTCCAAATGGACAATAATTTCGAAAAAAAAACATCTAAGGCTAAAACGCAGCAAAATTAAAAAAGTTGGAGTCACAGTTATACACTTAATAATAACAATCAACGTCCGCCGGCGCTGTTCGTATTGTGTAAACCTGCCAATTAACGCTACATTAAACTTAAAACAACATTTAAATCATCCAGAAAATTTGCTCCCCGTTTTCTTCCTCTTCTTGTGATTTATACGAGACAAATTGTTATTGTGACTTCTGCTCCGTTAATTAACGCGCCAGAAACCGAAAACGCATTTACTATCCATTATATTATTACGATTACAAAAAAAAAACGCGGACTACAAGTACCGGGCGCGCAAGAAATATGCAATAAACTGCTAAATTCACAAACTCAAGTTAAAGCTTTTAAGGCTTGCGATAAAATTAATTTAATCCTATTTTCGATTTAACCCCATTTTTAAGTATGTTGCTTCTCTGGCATCTTCTGAAACATCGTGACGCTGCGCGCTTTGCATTCATCCGGTACGCGTTTCCTAAATCATCGCTAAATAAAAGGGGGCCGCGAGGCAAGCGTAAAAGCAAAACGTGCCAAAACTGTTTTTCTTTTTTCGAAAAAACATAAAATCATCGTCTTCCATGTTATTATAAAAGCGCGGATTCTTTTTGATCTTCACGCGCGGAAAACAAATCGCCTCAATTAAGTTACAATAATATCGTTTTTCAAAGTATCACCTTCTTCTCTGGCTTAATATGAACGATTATTTAAATTGTGTTAATGCTAACCTAATGAGTTGGTATTAATAATTCCATTTTTATTTTCTCCATTTCAAATATCACACAAGATCTTCCATTGGTTGCCAAATCGAAACGGCCCGAAAGAATCGCAAAACTTTGCAAATCGTTGCCCGTAGAGCTGAAGACAATGTATTTCGCCATTCGTGAAAATAATTACAATCGTTGCGAAATTAAAGTTAACGTCATTATTTCGATGGCAAAGCGAGTGCGACAAGACGAAATGAGCCTCGATAATGATGAACGTTAACAACGGATAAGTTTGTATTTAAAATGAAATTTCAACTAGCATCGCCCAGAAACTGATCCATCCCATCGTCGTCGCCTCATTATTAACATCACAATGAATAAAACAAACGTGTCAAACGGTTTGAGTGTTAAACTGTTCGTTTCAAATTTGTTAGCGAAAACAATGACGAAGATGACGATGCAAGTTCATCGTGGCATTAATTAATTAATTTATCAATTTATATTAATTAGTATATGTTCCTTCGCACGGTTCCAACTGGCAAGACGAGTTTGTCTCGGTTTATTCTCGCAACGGAAGAAATAACTTTTGTGATAACAATGTGAAGAAGAAACTGACGACGAACAAAAGACACGTTTCGGTCTCACCTTTTTCGCGTTCTCCTGATTGTTATTGTCTGCATGCGGTGCAGACGGTGCCATGACAGATACGTTCGACTGCGATAACAGTTCGTCGCTTCCTCTCTGCAAAACAAGAAATAGAAAATTAATTCGCTTTCAACAAAGAAGAATAATGGTAAACTTTCCCACGCGAAATTCAACTTAATGCAAATACGAACGGTTACTAGACGATCAATTAAGTTACCGGTTATTATTTAGTGCACTGCTGTTGGTAGCACTTTCGAACGTTGTGCGTAAATCGAATTTTTTTTTCCAAATGAAAACTAACGTTAAATGGATTGATGCGGAATCGTTTTGCTAAACAATAACACATTTTTCGCAACAGCAAATTGTGAATAACGAAAATAATTTTACAAGGTTCGCAAATTGGCAGTAAATGAATATTTCACCACATATTTAGGGCATCTCTGCCCTTATAATGTGCATAAGATGTTGTTGGCTTGTGCATGTTCGTAATTTGAAATTTATTACGTAAACCTTTCCTGCTCGGAAATGTAATTTTAAATTTCTTAGAAGGATTTCTAATGGAGACATATAAAATAAAGTAGATTATAGTAGAGACTTATACCGATCATAAATGAAGGATTCGATGACTAGTACCAAACGTAAATGGCTTTTAAATAATATTTTTCATCACACCAAAATAAGGCATTATTGTATGAGGGATGAGTTTTTGCATAACCATACACACGTGGATCGTAAAATGATGCTCTTCAACGGTTGAAATAGGTTCACTTACGATGGCAAATGATGATGGTAAGATGTGGTTTACGCCATAAATTTATACGTTAATTTATACTTTATTAAACAGCCATAGGGCAACTTTGAACTTTCATGCTTATCCTAATGCTTCTAATGTCGACCCTAACCACACTATTATTTATTCACTGTCATCCTTAATTAATAGTTTCATACGATGATAATGTTATTTTTTATATCTTACTGTATTTAGATTTGATATCAGGTGTCGAATGTATTTTGCTTTAACCAGAAAATAATTCCCATTCGATTTTTGAAGTAAGTTACTTGGCCCAAAGAAAGCCCAGCACATGATAAGGCCCACCTTCGAAAACTGGTAGGTGTAGGGTAAAATAGAAAAGTACCATGACGATAATAGTTGTCGATATTGACCTGAGAACTTGTGCAAGGTTTGTACAACTCTGCGGATTCCCAAAGTCTTCTAGGGGCTAATTTATTTAAGACTTAAACACATTGTCAACTTTTTAAAATTTTGTGCAAAGTAAATCAAAGATTTCGGCGAGTTTGTGTTCAACTGAAGTTAATCAATTTCTCTGACATGTTCACTGTCCTATCATTAGCCAAAAATTCAATATTAATTGCCATCGATTAAATGCACGACAGTCTTCTTTGAAAGTTAACATGGACTTAATTAAGACCACTTTGGATAAAGGGTGAGCCATTTTGTTGGGACATAGTAATTTTTGGTTTTATTGCCAGCATGGATGTTGAAAGAGACAAGAAACGTGAATCATCTACAAATCTATGATTCGCATTAAAAGGAATAAAAACCACCTAAACACCAAGAAAAATGTCTCGACTTTAGAACAGAATTATGCACGTGCAGATTGTTATGGTGCTGCTTTGATTACTTTAAAAATAGTTGTTTTCTATGCGAAGTCTTCTTATGCTTAAGTCATATTTGGACAATTTACCAAGTGGTCCTTATGATTTTCATAGGTGGGCCTTATTAAAATCACGTGTTCAAAATAAGGCCCGCTGCAGGGTATTTTTAAGAATTTTCGTCTCATACCTCTTAACATCCGATTTTGTTAATACGTACACATTAAATGGACAATTCACGTTCAATAACCGACGTTTGTCCAAATTTTACTCGTCCCAATTTATTGTTATAATTATGGAAAATAGTGGTGGGCCTTACTTGGGTCAGTTACCATATAACACAGAAAGACTGCTAAGGGCAAAAAACTTCACGAAACGACCGCAAGTCGGGCTACGAGAAGCGTTAATGAAAATCCCATTACACACACACACACACACACACAATCAGCACACGCAGAAACAGATATAATATAATCTATTTGCATTGTGTAATCATTATCATCATCGCAAGGTGGTTTACTTTTCATTTGGTTTTATTATATTTGCACGACTGTGTAAACGTTGGCAAACGTACCGAGCGAAAAAGCAACAACGGGAACGGGCAAAGTCAAAGGGAAACCGCCTCATCCATGCGTCAATAATAAACGTTAATCGTTCCCCACTTTTTAATTAATCCTCTTTAAATGGCGATCCCGCAAAAAGAAAAGGATTTGCTGCTTTCACATTTAAACGCGTTTGTTTAAAGACGATTAGGAATTATTCCGGGAACGCCATCTATCTACGCCCGCAAGGAAAACGCGTGAGTAATTCATACTTGGGACTTTGCAATTTGTCTTAAGCGTGATTAGATTTTGCAGAATAACAATCGATTGGCAAAAAAAAATTGCGATCATTAATGCAATTGTACGACAGTAACGTAAACTTAAATTAATTTCGAAGTTTATGTGATGCAAAAATTTTCAAATTAGCAACATAGGTTCAAAAGTGGCGGGAATCGTATGTGTCACACATCAAATAAATTGCAGCAAGAAAACCGTCAATTGGCATTTGACTAACAACTAAAATACTAACAATTTGTTGGGATAACATTAATTAGCATATACGCAATTACAAGCCGAAACGTGAAATGTTCATATTTCCTAGGTTATGTGGCACGAAATTTTCAAATCGCCACATGTACTATCGGTCAACTGGCGATTAATTAAGAACTTGAATAATAACGATTAGTTAAAACAACAGTAATTATCATTGATTCAATTAGTAGGGAATTTGAGAGGTTATGTAATACGAACTTTTAAATTTGGCTACATATAGGTTAAAAAAAATGGCGGGAATTATGTACAATCAAATAAATTTAAACTAACCTCAAAAACTATTCGCATTGGTCGATTTGTTTAACAATAACTACTAAATCCTTCTTTTGTTTGATTAACGATCGATTTGGTAGTTTAGTTCTTCCTTAAAAGTGGTAAATGATTATTTTTTAATAGGAGTCGGTACGAATGTTTCGGCAAGAGAATCTAATGGGGGCAAGTGACGCAAATCGCCGAAATAAATCTCCCTCCTCCGGTATCGGCGTATCGGTTTCGATTGAAGTTTAAATAGATTTAAATCGAGTCTGTCGGTTATAATAATTCGAGCCGAAGGAAGAAAGTAAAAGGAGGAAACGTGCTTCTTCTTCTTCTTCGAGCGAAATCGTCTTGTACGATATTAAAAGCCCCGGTCCATTATATAAATATAATATTAATCTTCAAAGAGGCAAAGAAACGAATCATGCGGACCGCAATTCTTTGGCTCCATTGATTAACCGCACTCGAATGGGACCGGTGCCCGTTTTTTTTTTTTTTTTACAACGAGACAAATCGATTTCGAGCATTTGCAAAAGGCACGTGCCAAAGCACAAATTCCTCGCGATCGTCGTTAGGTCAAGTTCATTTAATCGAAACGATATTGCGATTCTGTCATTTCGCTGTCAATGAGAAGAACGAGTCCGTTATGAAAACGTTATTTTATTACCTTAGGCATGATGATGGATAATAATACGAAGTGTTCTTTAATCTCGACGTCACAATTGAATGCAACACTCGTGCGAACGGGGGCGAGGAGAAAGCAAAACGCGGTTTTGACGTTTGTCGTCGTTGCGGTAAATTGATGATAACAAAAGGTTAAATAGCAAATGGCCTCTTTGATCAACAGCCAACGCGGTTGCTTATGTTACGAGCCGGACCGTGCGACATTTGTTTAGTTTTCAAATTGCTACTTTTCTTTGTTTCCAAAACTTTCGCACTCGCTCTTTCTTCGCGATGCAAAAGCAACCCCTTAAGAAATGAATTGCCACTTACGATTTTTTTTCTAACTCGATTAATTCCAAATGATACTCACAAGCGCCGATGACACAATTTTCGCCTCGATGATCGATGCTCGACGTTTAAAGTGGGTACTGAATCGTGATTGAAAAAATGGGGCCCAATAAATAACAGATGGTCGGCACCATCGTATCGTCGGAATGATATAAATAAAAGCGAATTGATATCAACAGTGTTCGATGATAGTTTAGATAGGAGCCAGTTTAATCGCACTTTTTCTCTGTTTGTCCCCCCCTCCCGCGAAAATGACAGATGCTAATAATCGGCAATAACATTAATGCTGAAGATTAACGTAATTGAAAAGAAAGAAATGCGCGATCGAAATAATTAGTGATGAGCAGAATCTACTACTTTTCTTTTGTAGCTACGAGGGCGGTTTCATATATAACTTGTTTCATAAAGTTTATAGTAGGGGAGAAGAAAAGATTTGGATGGACAAATTTAACTTTAAGCAATAATAAATTGGTTAAAAGTTCATTCAAATTCAAGTGTTTCGAGTGATAAACGAAGTGGATAAAATTGCAATTCGAAATGTTATTCGATTCTGCGTGTTTGGATGGGGAAACAGCGAAGGAAATCCATGAACGAATCCTGTCCATGTTGGGTCACTCATGTTCTTCTTATGAAACCGTTTATCTTTGGGCGAACGAGTTTTAAATCGGCACAAGATCCATCATGTCCTCTGGAGGTGCAAAAGCAGCAGTCACGATTGAAATCAACAATAAAGTCAAAGAAATGGTCTTGACTAATAAACGATAGATATTTGGCGAGATGGTAGAAACCACGAGCATCTAAAATGAACGAGCTTATTTTGTTTTGCAGAATGAATTGCACACGAAGAAATCTTGCGAAAGATGGATGCCGCATTTCCTATTATTCCAATGCAAAAACGAGATTTCAGCATGAGAACGCATGAATTTCAGCCGTAACACGGAGCAAAAAAATGCTCCAGCAGAGACGCTGAAGCCACTGAATTAGCTCCATCGCAGTAAGAATCTGCTGACGAAACTTCAAACATTACTGCCCGAAAGAGATTTGCTCAAAGTAATAGCCGATGGAGAGCTTAATTGAGTGTTATGTAGTTCTTAAGAAATGCCCTTCTGCAAAAGAATCCGAAAGCTCGAGGAACGCTGGCACAAGTGCTTTGGACTTGGAAAGAAACGGGTTGAAAAGTTAAATAGTCGTTAAAACAGAAATTGTTGTCCACCGTTTAATATAATCAAAACAAGTTATTTGTCAAACCACCCTCGTACGTTGGTTTTTACTACTTTTGAGAATCGACGACTTTGGCACCGATTACATTTATGGCCTTAGCACAACGAAATATGTTATATTGAAGAAAGGAGCAAAAAAGGTCTGCATTTCCGATTTTGCTACTGCAAACTACTGTGACCTGGAATGAAGACTTCAACAGCTATCGATTTTTGTTTTTAAAGAAATTATATTATTTGCTTTAAAAAATCCTCGTTTGTAACATATTACCACAATTAAGCGCGAATTTAATTAAAGAAAATACCTGATAACATGTACATAATGGTTTACAATTTTTAATTTATAACACAAGGAAGGATGTACTTAATGGAATATGAATTAAAAAACAAAAGAAAAAATATTTCTAGAGGCATTAAAGAATTTGATTACACTAACGTCATTGCAGTTGTTTTGACGTGCGAGAAGTTCCACCAAAAAGGAAACATGAGACACTATTTCTGCACAATAGCGCATTCACACTCATTGTGCATGAAGAGCACCAGAAAAAAATGTCTCAGCCCAATTCTCTTGCATTACCAGAGACAACTAAGAATCGAATACCCCAATCCTGAGGCTTCGAATGCACCGGGTAGTTTTGACACTCGAATGGGCTTCGATTCTGCTTTCGAATGCGCCCCCCACTAAAAATAATCCAGCAATTTCGCAAAGACTAGCTTTAGGAAAATGACGTTGCAGGATGAAGCATATTCGAGGGCGAAAAGCAGATCGGCCATATATTATCTTCACATGCAAATCCGCTCTGCTTTTTGCTAAAAACGTTACGACGCTTACAACGCGCGATTCGTCTTATTCCTTCCTCTCCTTTTGTTGGATGAGGGTAGTTTTTTTACTGCCACTTTTCCGTGGCAGTAGTAAAATGCGGGGGTAATAATAGCATATAACCTGTTGATGCAACACGACAGTAACAAGAAAAAGAAGATTACCCCAAACTGTTGATTTTCTTATCGTCGACGAAGAAAAAGTTGCGAGCAAGAGGAGCCAGAGAGAAACGAGCAGCAGCGAACGGAACAAGAAAGCGGGGAAGAGAGCAATTTATGCCACCGAATGTTGGCGCATCGTTAAGAAAGAACGAAAACGATGGTTGATGGTGCTAGAGAGAGAGAGAGAGAGAGAGAGAGAGAGAGAGGCGGCTCAGTCTTCATGCAAGAAGAGAAAGAAAAAACGAACAAATTGGATGGAAGATGGACGAATTAAATTTAGGGGGCCGGAAGTTGGGACGAGCGACTTCTCAGAGTTCGTCGTCGTCGTTCATCTCTTTATTCGTCAACTTCGTTCCTCGACGGCACACTTTCACTCTCACTTTTAGTTTCCTCTTTCGCGTCCTTTTTAGAGCCCAAAGTAACTGATGCGTACAACTCGATAAAATGTAGAAGAAGTTATTTGTACAGGGTGCACGATAATGAACAACTTATATTCGTTAATAATTTATTTGAATAAATAATTTAATTAAAGTTCAATTATTCAAAGTGAACCATTTTTAGTCGAAACATGTGCGTCAATTGAAGCCTTGTTATAAAGATTTTTGTAGTTTCGCTTTCCACGCATGATTTTTTATACGTATCAGTAA
The DNA here is from genome assembly GCA_963695495.1 of Hololepta plana. Lineage (NCBI taxonomy): Eukaryota > Metazoa > Arthropoda > Insecta > Coleoptera > Histeridae > Hololepta > Hololepta plana. Next base: position 3,931,883 of record OY968832.1, on the reverse strand, counting down.
TAAATTAAGCACAGGATTATAATTAATGTACCCTGTATATGAAAAGTTTATGTTAAAGTCGTTAAAGAAAATAATTGGCAAAAAGGAAAGCTCTTACCCTTAGCAAACGACAATGCCTTAACCGAGACAAATTGTTTAAAAACAAGTTCAGAGTAGTTAGAAAGAATCTCGCGGCAGTGGCTGTGCTTTCATTCCCATAAGTTGGTAACGCTTTCCAAATATAATTTTGGCTACACTGATCTTTAAATTGATTACAAATCGATCCAGTCAAATGTCATATTAACCAACATCAATTAATAAAACCAATCAACGTAATTATTATAATAATTGTAACAGCATACGTCAGAGTAGAATCTAAATTATTCTAAATGATTCGTTCAGAGCGGTTTATCATCGTCTATTTAGTGACTATTTTCATTTCAGTGATACTAGTGTGACTGAGTAAATTATGGTGACTTTTTCTATTACAAGTTGGCATACCTGCTTAAATTCGCGCAGCTTTAAAATTAGCAAAGGGGGCTGATTAAAAAATTGCCCGAAATAATCGTTCTGGCCAACGTAATATTTGGAAGTGTTACCAACATAATGCGAGACGATCACAATGATTTATTAACGTATAGCACCAATTCTATAACCTGTACGATGGAAGTTGCCTTAATAAAATCGCACGGTTTTCATTTAGATCGGCAAATTGAGCCGTATCAATTTCAAACACTCGTCTCGCACTTGCAAATCCCTCCGAATTCGCTTTTTCTAAGGACGCGCGAGTTTGCCATCTCAATTTGCAAGACGGAAAAAAAATCTTTCCGTTCGCCTTCTTCCCCCTCGCCCCTGCTATACTTGTTCCTCTTCCATCTTAAAACATTCGCACTCCAGCCATTTCGAATGAAATTTATTCAAATTCTCGCAAGTTTTCCGCGTTTAAGAAGATCCACCGCGGGCGCATAACCATCATCGTCGTCGGCGTTTCCCATTCGAAAATTTACATTTCTGAAGAGGCGCCTCGCATTCTTACCCACTTCGTCCCGTGCGAAATGTGTGTCTTGTGTATTTTCGCGCGAATTCGATGCTTATTCTACTTCCACAGCCACTCATCGTCAATTCGCAAGTTCGAAAGACGACGGCGACGACGAAGACGTCCGGGATTATTCGCGTGAATGACAAATTGCATTTTGAAATCGGTACAAATTTCTCCTTTATGCGACCGAAAATAAAAGTTTCTTCTCTCTTCCTTTTTATTTCAGGTACCGACAAACTTATGTTTACATTTGAATAGATAAGGACGATTTTCCGGATGAGCGACGGCGTATAGAAAAAAGGAAATAGGAAAAAAGGTTAAAAAGGAAATGGAAGTGAAAAGTAAGAGAAGAAGAAAGCAAAAAATGGGGCGCATTTTGCGCAAGTTATTCCATTTGCGTTCGCATTTATTTGTCTTTCGCAACTTTACCATAAGGTTTAACGGCGCTATTTTTTCTTGTTCAGCGAGTAACAATAAATTCTTTCGCTTCTATCGTTAAAATCCAACTATTTCCGTTGATGATGGCGTTGGTGGTGAGAGTGTTAAATTTGGAGCGTGAAACGTAAATAAACAATGGCCCAGAAATAGATTACAAACATTTTCTTTCGATTATTTAAGGCAACGATGTGTGGAAGAAAAAAATAGACGAATACGTGAAAACAAGAATTAAATAATTTCAAACACGAAATCATTCGATATGTCGCAAAATTCATGACAATCGAAGAAGAAAAAATCGAGGAAGAAAAGAAGATGCTGCACACGAGCAAATAACGAACTTTATTGGATAAAAGATTTCCAGATTTACAAAGCGGAACCAGAGAATAAGCGGAACGAAAATATTAAAAAAATAGGAAGGTGTTTGATCTAGCACTTTTTCTTCATTCGCAGAGCGAAAAGTTGTTTTAAATGGACGAGTGAGCAGCAGTAATAGAAGCGCACAAACAGGCGAAGAGCATGGGAAGAAAAGTGAAAAATAGGAGAAGCGTTAAGAAAAAAAAAAAGAAGAGGCAATTGTTGCAGCAGTAAAACACGGTAGAGCAGCAGCAGCAGTAGCCAGAAGTCGTAATAAAAGTAGCGTGAACGGAAACGGAAACAAGGGCCGATGATGTTCCTCGGCGTCCATCAGATTGGAATAAGAATCGAAGCGTAAACGAAGAACGGAGGCGAGAAAGGGAAAATAATCGAATCGTGGATGAAGGTGTTTCTCTTTTTTTTTCCGTCTTCTTTGATTTCACTGACCCTTACACCCTACAATAGTTTTCTTTGCGGATTTTTTGCTTCGAATCTCGCAGATTTAAAGTATTTTGCATGTACTGACAAGTGAGTAGGATTTCTTTTTGCTGTTGATGTATGAAGAATTTAATTATGCAAACATTCATTTAACTAATAATTATTCACGCAAAATGATTATCTTCAATATTTATTTAAATTTTTATATTCTCATCTTCGTTAATCGTTTTAATTTTGTTTTTACAGCATTCTTAACGATAAATAAACCACCAACGACAACGATGATGTTACAGCAGGGATTTCCAACGAAATCCCTTCGGCAAACGACGAAATTAAAAGAAAAGATCGAGAGAATCCGAGACTATTAACGATCAATGAAAAATTATAGCATGAAAAAATTATCAATTTTTAAACCAAATAATGAATATAAAACAATTAACGGAAAATATGAATGCTTGAATTGTCTCGTTTTTTATTATTTACAATCATTTTTTAAATAAAGACATTAGCGAAAAATACGTTAGATTAACAAATATCACTGGAAGTATTGCATTTAAGTTTCCACAATTTTCACATTGAATATTTAGTCAATAATAATTTATTATAAATAAATCGACCACATACCCAACAATCAGAATACTCGCAAAAAGAAATCCGTTTTGAGTAGGCACTGAAGCTGTCAAACGTCAATGACATGTGTCAACGTCAATATTTTCAGGTTAAAAATGAAGGAGATGCATACCAATTTGCAAAATGCACTTCCCAAACGGATTTTCTTTTCATTTTCAGTGATTCAAAATTGATTTCAAATATTAATCTCCAACTGCTAAAAAGTTTGGCTAAACACAACCGCAACTATCACGTTTTGTTATTTTTTTTTTAATTTTTAGTCGATCGAGAAAAAAGTTTCCCCAAGGGGCGTAGAAAAACATTTGGGAATCCCCGATGCAGAGAATTAGCATCCACTTCCCTGATAATGATGATCACGATAGTACCATTATTATTATTATTGCCACTTGTTCATCTGCTCGCATTTCTTTTCTCTCGTCTTCACTTCATTTTCTTCACTTTTCTTTTGCTTTATTGCTTTACTTTTATTCATGAGAAGAAGAGTGACTACGCCGAATCGTGCCGCCCGGATTATTATTTCCTTCGGCTCGTGTAACGTCAAAAGGAAAATTAAACAAAAAGAAAAAGAGAGGAGAAAAGTGAGAAGATGATGATGATGATGAAGAGAAGCAGCAGGTCGAAGGAACATTAGAACAATCTAAAAACGTTTCCGCTCTCATTTGTAATAATGGATATATTCATCTTCCAAACAAAAAGAAAAATGGTAAAGTGGGCGAAAGCAAAAGAGGATCTTTGTCTTTCCACGTTTCCTCCATCGCGATTTTCTCTTTGCTTTTTCTTTTTCTTTTTCGCTCGCTTGCTTAAATTTTCTTTCGCGAGGACCGGCTCGCGAAGGGCGGAATAATTTTGCTTTTGAGGTGAAATTAACCGACGCGAATTTCCCCAGTTTTCGGTCTCTTACCATTCCGCGTGCGGTTAAATGAACTATTTTAAACCGTTAATTGACTCGAAAAAGAAAATTAAAATACTCTTACCACGACTACCGACCGAAAGAATGTTAATTTACCCGTTTAATTGCCTGTTATTGTTGTTGCTTACTTGCCGTTACTACCTTATTTACTTTTAAAGGTTAATTTCACCGGTTAAAGCGGTCGCGTTTCTTCTGCTTATGTAATTTTTTTTGCCATCTTCTAATCACGTTGTAAAAAAGAAATAGCGTGAGATTTAGCAAAAAAATTACAGGACAATTCGCAAATGAAAAGTAGATGGAACAGTGAAGAAGGGAAATGCGAATCGGTGGCGGATTTGGCAATTGCGAAATCGCGATTGGATTAACTCTTAATGCAATAACGTCAATCAAGAGCGATGTGGCGGAATTTGTACGATTCAATTGACTTTTCCAACGGTTTCGCTTCGACAATACAAGCGCAGATAATAATTTTCAAATGGGACAGTTTTAATTTAGTACAATTGTTAGACTTTGATTTAAAGAGGATTTGAAGCAGTAAAGTTTAAATCGTTTGTCTTTTTGCTGAGAAAACTGACAATTTTCCCAACGATGAGTGACGAATAAAAAAGATTTCTATGCCCAAATGCAATCTACCTGATCAATTTGCAATGGCTCCACATTAAAGAAATCGAATATTTGCTTAAACTTGCTCACATTGTACAATTAACCTACTTAAGTAATATGATTTAATGGAAAAGCTGCTTAAAGTTGAATCGATTTTTGGTGTAATTATCGTAAAAATGAATAAATTGATGCATAAAATGAGGTTACGATGTAATTGTATTTGATTTTCGATTGTTTCGATTATTAATATCCAATAATTGCGAATAACTGGAAAAGTGTCAACTGTTTCATATCATACAGTGAGGTTATGTACATTTTAAAGGCGTCGATTTTTGAAAAGCATATATTTTAAATTAGAATCAGTTCAGATAAATCTTCTGTTGCCCAAAATCTTCACCGTTTATATATAAAATGCTACCACAGAGACTCAAGTCACTGAATTACATCCATCCCACTAAGAATCTGTTCACGAAACTCCAAACATTACCGGCCGAAGAGATTTGCTCAAAGTAATAGGCGATAGAAAGCGCAATTGAGTGTTATGAAGTTCTTAAGAAATCCACTCCTGCAAAAGAAACAGGAAGCTTGAGGCACGCTGGCACAAGTGCTTTAGACTTCGAAAGGATCAAGTTGAAAAATTAGATAGTCGTGAAACCCCAAATTGTTGTCTTGAATTTAATATATGTCAAAGCAAGTTATTTATCAAACCACCCTCGTAAATTCGCATAACTACAAACATTTAGATCTATTGTTTCTAGGTGGTTAATATTTTTTTCGTATTTGAACGAAATTTAGATAAAATTGGATAGCAAACTCAAAGTTGAAATCAAATATACAGCGTTCCTTAGAAGATAAAGGAGTTGTTGCCAGCTTTTCGTATATCCTGAAATCCGCGAACTTTGAAAATATTTTTGGTAATGCTTCGTCGCTAATGACAGTCATAAAGTTTCTCTCCGCAACGCTTTTCCTTCTGATTAACTACTTTTCTTCCAGACTCCTAGAATACTAAAAGGGTAAAATGGAATCCAATTGATTATTGGGAATCGTGCATTGCGTTTTGTCGATTACGCCAACATTGATGACAACCAATCGATTATATGTGTATTTGTATGTTCGTTTATCAATGGGATTATAATTCGTCATTTGCCGGCTTTCCACAGAATTAGTTTGCATTTCACAATGCCCCCCATAATAATAATAATAATGCCAAACAACATTCCGCATCAAACATTAGAAACAATTTCTTTCTCTCTCTCTCGCTCTCTGTGTTTCTCTCGAATCGAATACGAAACGAACTTAAACCTTATCTACATAAACGTATTTGTGTGTGTGTGTGGGTGGATACAATTTGTTTGTATCGTAAACCCATTATCGTCGTCACCTAAATATCGTCTAATGCGCAAATAATGGCAATGGAATTATTTTAAATAAACTTATTATTGCAGCAGTTAATTTCGTTACGCTTTAGATAACCGATAATGGAGGAAACGGCAAATAGCAAACGTCGCATTAGTTATGCTAATAACGATAATCGGAACCGACCAGAAAATGATGGTAGAGCGGTTGGGCAAGACGGACCCACATACGTTTACGAACGAATAAAAGCGCAATTTGTTGCATACAAAGTTGTAACAAAAGAAAAACCCCAAAACACCTTCATCCATGCGATTCTTGCAACGTGCAAAAGAGTGACAAATGCGCCCGGGCGAAACATTAGTTTGCTGACAGAAGAACAACAAACAACAAACGGACGGACGCATAAAGCTGGAAAGCGATGATGATGATGATGATGATAAAGGAAAACAAAAAAAAATCGTAAACTTTTCGCTTGCAAAAAAGTTTCGCTTTACTTAACACTTTTTTATGCGTCTCCCTTTGAAATGATAACACGAAGAGGAAGTGAACGAAGGAGGGAAAAAACGGAGCAACCGGTTAGTTGTTAACACGAACGTGCCAACATACGGAGCTCAATGTATCTTTTATTTGCTGAACGTTGGCCGCATGATTAACTGGAAAACTTTTCAATAGCGCGAGCTCCTCCGACACCGCTTTTCCATACATTTCCATGCGGGGTTTTTGCTTGTCGCACAATTTTCCCCCCTTCGCGCTTCTTGCGCCCGTTCAGAATGATTTGTCGCCTACCTACAAGTAACGTAGCATTTCTTTTAGGTTATATTCTGCACTTCTTGTTTATTATTGCCACGTATGGTATATGAAATAAATTGAAACTTTTCCTCCTCATTCACCTTCCCCATTTTTACGTACTTTCACATCTATTGCCGTCTTCGTTTTACGGGTATCATTTCGTTGATTGCCTAGAGAATCTTGCATGAAATATAAATTCCTCTCTCTCTCTCGCCGTGAAAAGTTTCCATTTCTGAACGGATACTAGAGGAAAAGGAATCCAAAAAAAGGAGAAAAAAAAACTGGGATAACTTTTATTTATTTATTATGCTATTCGAATGAAGAAGTAGAAAGTGGTTGTTTAGATGGTAGATGGGATTTCGTTTGCTCGCCCGAAAATTTCTCCCTTTTTACAATACGACCCTCGCGGGATGATTATTTTTTTATCGCGATTCCTTTAATTTTTTTCGCCTCTATCTATCCAATTTTTTTTTGTTATATCAATATACGAAGTAACCGTTTGCACGGGAAAATAATAACGAAAATTCCGTTCTGTAGCTGGGAAAAAAAGGCAATTTCGCCTATATTCCGGTTCCCATTTTTTCTCTCTTTCTCACCGGGGCGAGCATTAAAAATGTATATGCACGCATGCTAAATGCCATACGGCTTCAAAGTGCGTAACGTCAATGCAGACGAAACAATAAATACTTTTATTACACCGAGCAATAAGGCGAAGAAAGAGAAAAGAATTGAGGCTAACACCTTAAACGTTCGATATTTTAACGAGGAGATTTGACGTTCCGTAAGAAGAGAGTGAAAGAGAGTTATTAAATTTTGAACTGGAGGCGCAGATTTAATAACATCGTCCTCCAACTCTTTAGGCCGCCCGCCCTTTTTACGCTCGTCCTTTGGCCCCTCTCTTTATTACGAAAAAAAAAATCGCGATGACGGTGTATCCGCTTACCTTCCAATTGGAAATGGATGATGATGGGCCGAAAATATAAAAAAAATTATTAAATTTTATTAAATGCAAGAGACGGGAGCGAACCTTTAGAAATCGGAATCGCATTATGAATACGTTCAATAAAGGACGCCTAAAGCAGCAAAAAAAAAAGACGAGAGATGATAATAAGAAGGAGGAAGAGGCGGGAAAGCTTGGAGAAGAAGAAGAAAAGCGAAAGAACCATTTCGAGCGCTCCGTATACAACGTAAGCAACAACGTCGGCGGGGGTGCGACGCAACGAAGGAATGCCTGCGAATGTCCGATAACGACGCAGGTGCTCGCCGAAAGGAGAACGAGGAGTCGCAATCTACCTCAAATCTTTTGTACGTCGTTTACCACCACTAGGAGAGCTCCGCAGAATGGGCAGAAAAGGCAAAGGAGTTGCTGTTATTTTCCTTTTTGCCGTTGTAATGGTACCAAAGGCAGCGGCGGCAGCAGCAATAGCAGTTGAAGAAAGAATGACGAATCGATACGCAAAGTGGAGAAGCGAACGAACGAACGAACGGCCGGTTGTTACGTCGTCCTTCTTCTCTTCTCCTTCTTCTCGTCTATCCGGTCTTGTTGTTGCCATTTCACTTTCCCTCTTTTATTATATTGCTCTTGTACCTCTGTTATTATTACTCGATGTCGCTGCGCCGCTGTTTCTTTCCATCCGTCGCGCCATAACGTTGCTTGCTTCCCTACTAAACCTCTCTGCAATCGTTTCCCTTTCGCCCTTATATAAGATTCCGACTCTTATTTATTTCATCGGCGTATCAAACGGATTTTATAAGGAACAAAATGGATCTCGCTTTTACATCCCTCTTGCTCCCCCGCGAATGGTAAAAGTGGAGCAAAGTTTGCGAGTAGTTGTAAGATTAAAAGTCGACTGAACGCGAATTATCGGCAAGCATGTTGACCATTAAATAATAGTTGAGAGAAGGCGAATCAAATCGAAAGTACGGGGGTTATTCAGAAAGTAATCTGTTAAGGAAAAATTTGCTTTAAAATGATGACATTTTGTTAAATGTTAAATTGAATCGATTCCTTCTTTTCAAAATAATCAACTGCAAATGCACGCACTAGAAGTGCAACGACGTCATTGTTGCAAGAACTTTCGATTGGTTTGATGTCAACGAAACATTTTTCCTTCATTGTTAAATGGGCGTGAATTGAGTCTTTAGATTTTCTCAACTCGATTTTAGCCTGGGTTAAGAAAGACTCTTTTCCTCTTCTAGAATCTAGATGAATTCACGCAATTATACAATGTAACTTTCAATAACTGATTCTTTGGGCCGTTATGATCAATCTTCAGGATCACTCTTGGCGATAAACAATCATCGTCATAAACATGTTTCGTTATTGTCTTCGATGAATGTTTCTTCGAGTTTGAAATTGGGTCGAATTAATATTTGCATTTATCAAAATCTCGTAGCACTAACAAATACGACCTTGAGCATGGATATCAATAGAGGGCGCTGTTGCGAGTTATTAAGAATGTTCCTGAACGTTTGCGACCATTTCACTCATGCTTCAAGCAAAAATTGTGTCTTTGGGCACGCAATAACGTCGAAAAAGTAGCAAAACGGAACAGAAACATTTATCATCGTTCCCTTGCGTCATACGTAGATTGGTTTTTCCGAATTACCCCTGTAGTTAAAATGTACGCAAAATGAAGCTTAAAGTATTACAAAGAAACCGAGCGCTTTTCCACGACTGCGTTTGATGATCTCCACCAATGTAACCAACTCTCTTTGCCTCCAGTTTTCCCTCACTTTCTTGTTATTTCGTTTACTTTCCATTCGCTTCTATATTCATATCTCTGGATTTATGAAATGACTGTGCAATGGAAAAAGGATCGTTTGTAGCAAAGTGATGAACAAGGGGAGGAAGAGGAAACGAAGAAGAAGAAGAAGGCGGCGGTGGTGGTGGTGAAAGAAGAAGATTGTTAAATCGGTAAAGCGTTCTAATGCCTCGCTTCGTTTGAGGAATTTTAATTAGTGCGTCCCGTTATTAAAAGATTGCTGCAGCGAAACCGTTTTGTATATACAATGTGTTTCGTCGTTACGTGTATAAAATTATATCTATATACATTTATCCCTTTTAGTTGAAACCACCACCATCGACTAACCGCCAGCGATCCGCTTTTCGCCCCGGTCTCCCCTCGTATTATTAACATTATTTTACAATTTCTAATACCCGGACGTTTCTTATATAGTCTCTACTTTATCGCGACGCCTTTCTACACCCCCTTGGAGAATTCGAAAATGTTCCGCCCGCCCTTTTGCAATATTTAAACGTGCGCCGCCTTGAGGAAATGCTACTCGATTTGTTTGCGGCTGTGTGGGCAATCGATAAAATAAAATAAAATTCTTTATCGTACCGATAAAATTAATAATTTTGTTGCGGCCAAATGAATTTGTCGACTCTCGCAATACAATCCATTTGACTTTTTATCGGTGCAACTACGAGTAGTGCACAATTTGTAAGAGAAGATTGCAACAAACCAATAACAACGACAATTTAATGGGGGTATAACCAGTTTGCTGCACAATATACGTGCGCCCCCTGTAATATATCGTAAAAAAAATTATTACCATCCCCGGCGTTTTATTAATTTCAACTTCCTAAATTAATTGCCGCCATACACTAACTATAAAAGAAAAACAAACACAAATCCTATCTTAACCATCACCCGAAACAAAATTGCACTGTTGCAAATTTCTATGTACACACTTTTTCTTCGCGCTAATTTTATGGCCGCCGACATAAAGACGGGGCGACATTAAAAGTCGAACGCGATGTGTGCATAAATTAACGGAAACCTTCGCTTAGGAATCTAATAATAATAATTTCGCGTTGCGATTACTGAGGGCGTTAATCAGAATTGCGAGCGCAGATATCGGCATTAAAAAAAAAATAACAAGAATCATAGGAAGCGTGTAAAGTTTTATTTTGCATTTAGAGCAACAACAACAACAAAAAGAAACCGTTTTCTGCAACTTTTTTTCTCCCCAGTGATTAAATTATAATTTCCGAGTAATTGGTGCACGGACCATCATCATCATTATTGTTATCGTTAATTAACGAGCGAAGAGAAAATGTTCGCGAAGAAAACAACAATGCGCTGCGCCACTTGATCCTCGAGGCGTAATGCCTCCCAGTAACTATTATTGCGGCCCCATAATTGCTTCCACTGTCTCCCCCTTTTTCCTTTTTTTTTTGTTGTTGTTGCAAAATCAGTAGAGGACGACTTTTAAATTTGTCGCTTGTTCTTCATACAATATTTATTCCCACTTGAGCTAATTCAAACACTTCAATAATCCGAGAAAATATAGGAATACCTGGCATGGTTCCGGTAATCGGTTCCGCCAATATTCCGGACTCTTGGAAACCGAACAAATCGAGGAACTAAATGTTCGCAAACAAGAATCTGTTTCAAGAAAATAAACAAAAAGTGGTTAGTTTTAATATTCCAATTTATCAATTGAACTCTTTTCCATTGCCCAAAATCGTATGCTAAAATAGTTTTGTTTATCAATAATTTCGATTCCCATGTATGTTTTGCACAATGCAAATTTGGCTTTATTTGAAATTTTCAATCCAGCTCATACGAGGTCCGGCAGAAATACCTGCCACATTTTAAACTCAAATTTAGTAAGTCCATCTGGACGCTTTGTTTTCCAAAATAAAGAGAGTTTTATGTCATTTGGTTTAAAAGGTAATTGCATATAGGTGGAGATTTTTCTTTGTTATTAGTAACTTGTGCTTGCATTGTGCTATTAATGCAATTTCCTTGGTTATTGCTTCTTTGAATTCACCAAAACCTTGTGACTGGTGTCCTTCGATTTTAGGTGGCCCCACAGGAAAATATCATACGGGGGCAAGATCGTGTCAAGGTGCAGAGGCCATTCAAAGTCTTCGTGCAGTCAAAATAACGATTATCTTGTGGGGTCAAAACTTTAAAGCCACTGGATTCAGCGTGTAGCAAACATAAACATTTTTGGCTACTGGATGCTAGAGCATCCAATGCTGAAAGACCACTTCACAGACCACGTGTTACTGTTAGGTCTGATGTTCGATTGTTTGGAGTGCTTTATTATTTTGTTAAGTGACGCCCAAATCCAACTCTAATTGCTGATCCCTATATTGAGATAATTTGCAATTTTCTGGAGCCGATTTTTCCCCCGTGCGACTCATTCCTCTGTGACCAAGTAAAATCTAACATCTTCGGATATCGTCCATAAAAGGTTAGAAAAATGAAAGATCGCATGAAATTATTATAGAAAGAGAATAATGCAAGTTAATAGTAATCAAGTCTCCTCTTGGACGCATAAAATTCCCCATGTTTTGAAAAGAGAAAAATTCGTATAATTTAAGTTTAAAATGTTCGAGCATTTTTGCCAGACCCTGGTATTCCTCTAGTAAAATGCAAATGTGTGCATTTCAAATGTTCGGATGAGCGAAGTTTCATTGTATTTTCAAATTGCAGAATATGGTTAATTTTGAATTCGACTAACACATGTTAGTGACGCCAAAATATTTTTTGCGGTTCGAATAACCTTTTGCTTTTTAAATATATTACAGCATTATGAAATCGTAGGAAGTTATTGCTGTTATACGAAAATTATTATACTCTTCACATAAAAATAGATCAAATAAAATCAAAGTAGAATTTAATATCGTTCAAAATGTTAGCATAAACTGTCCGTCTCATTTTTCGTTTTCCTTTATTCTCTCCATTTCAATTTCAAACAAAAAGATATTTAGCTGACCCGAGCGAAAACGCAAAACTAAAATTACGTAAAATAATAACATCAGCATGTTTTCCATTTCAGACGCTCCCGACACGTTCGCACATCGACCTAAAGATACCTAAGACCGGTTAAATGATGAATTACGTATTATCCAGTAAATGGTTAATTATTTAAAATTAATTAAGATTATGAATAATAAGTAGAGGAAACTGCGGGGAGGAAAGGTATCGCGAAAACGGGGTTTTACCGTTAAAAGTTCGACGCGCGAAAATAATGGGAGCTTTTGCGAAGAAAACAAATGCGCTCACAGGAAATTATTCTGAGCTCAGCGTAGGCGAAAAAAGTGCAAATGAAGTAACGGTGTTAATGATGATGCCATGCAAAAATCGATCGGCCTAATAATCAAATTATTCTTTTCGCCGATTCGCTTTCTGCATTGCGCATATAGAGGCAGAAGCGGAGCGAGCATTTTCTGCTAACATTAATTAATAATCTGGCAAACGTGATATTTGATATTCGTTACTCTATCTTACCTTCTTCTTTGGAAGTTTCCTAGACCGTATATATCAAAAGTTCATGTCGATATTTGGATTTAATAATCAAATATATTGAGCTTTCATTCAGCAAAAAAAGCATTTGAATAATAAAATTAACTTGTGGCGAAATTTAATTAAATTCATTCAACTTTGAATTAAAATAATAAACGTCTCGTTCTGTAGCGAATAATCTTTTTATCATTTATAACCTTTATTATCCTGATTCATTTTTGTTTTAAAGAAGGATACGGAACAATAGATCACTACTTTTACGCGGTGGAGTTGATAATTTTAAATCCATTTCTGACACGAACAAGTCTCTTTCCCTTCCTCTTTCCCGCCCATTTTCTTCCAACAAAGAAAAATTCTGAAAGGTAATTCCGTCGCAATTAGTACTCATTAGTATTGGGTTTCGTATCTCCGTTTTCGCCCTCTTCAACGTTTTTGGCCGAACGAAAGAAAAATAACAAATAGTGAAAGGGTCAGATGAAGATCGATGTTGAATCCTAATTAGTGCCCGCCACACTACCAAACAAACGAGTTGCAAATATTTCCAAGAAAATTAACTAAGCAGATTATCATCGTCGATGGTTGTAAGGCGAACTTTTAAAACACGAAAAGTGTGTAGATACGTTTGTTCTCGTTATTTTTAGATTCAGCGGCAACCTGAATTTTTTCTATTCAAAGTTACAACTAATTATGCTCAATGCGATTTGATCGTCCAGTACCATTTCCCTTGCATTTGAATGATGGCTAGAGCTTTTATTCTGAAAAGGCAAGTGATGGGGGGGTCGTCTGTATTTAAATTTAGAAGTATCAGAAACAGTATACAAAAAGTGGAAATGAGAAGTTCTCCTCCAATAACATTTCCTTTTTAGCGGCCATGTGCACAACTTTTAAAAGTTTAAAATGCGAAACAAAGAACAAGTCCATCTACCAGTAAATTGTTTATGCACGTTTATATATACGAGGGTGGAATGGAAAATGGCCGCCCTCGAATTTCTATCGATTCCGAATTGTTTTCCGTCATCGTGCCTTAATCGGTAGCATTAATATTTCATAAAAATCAAGTTACTACCATCCTGTCATAAAATGAAAAGATTTCATGCAATTGCCTCGGAAGAGCTGCGATCTATTTGGCAACATCGGATTCATTCCTTAACCTAAACTAATCGTGATGGCAAGACGCATGCTTCAGACTTGGAAGTGATAATCTAGCACATGTGCTAGAAACTCACTTCACTCATCTTGGAAAATCACCGGAGCAAGTTAAATTAGAAGGGGAAAAATTTCATGCAATAGGTTTGCAATTGCTGCATCGCCCGATCTATTTGGCAACATCGGATTTATTCTCTAACCAGAAAAACAAATCGTGCTGGCATGAAACATGCTTCAGACTTGGAAGTGATAATTGGGTGCCAATTTTGCCTTTGGAAAATCACTGGGGTAAGTTAAATTATAGAATTAAATAATTCTTGCCCCGATAGTTTTCTTGCTTTGTAACTTTGCTTACTTTTCAGTCCACCCTCGTACATAAACATAATTGTCTAAACTCTCAGCATCATCTACGTACCGCTGTTAGTATTGTTATAGACCGCATTTATTTCGTGCCCCCCTGTTTGATTTTATAAATACATGATTGGCGTTAAAAGGTTTTTATGTACATGTTCCGCCTACAAGTAACATTATTTCCGTTGAAAAAAAAAACGAGTCGCTATTATTATTATTATAAATACTCCCGGCATAAATAGATTGTAAAATAACAAGCAGCGTCACGGGCTACATTAGCTTGTATATCAGGGGAAAATAGCGAGAAAAAGGAACGCGAAAAGAAAGAAGGAAAAAAATGCTAGAAAATCTCAAAGTTTATATATTAAAACGATTCAGGCAGCGCAGTATATATAATAACAATTTTCGAAACTCATTACGTTTCACAAACACAACGTGCCTGCAGGTTTTTTTCCTCAGGAGCGAAGGCACATTTAGGAAGGAAATTATAAATTTGACAGACGAATGAGTAAATGATCAAAAATTGCATTAGAAAGTCGAATTTGGAGTACGCGAGGAAAATGATACAAACTGAAATTTGTGCAATCGCTAGAATGAGCCTCGTCTTAGAGATTTTTTAACGAACTGATTTAAATTTCAAAAAATAATGTCCATAATGATTGGCATATCACATAAACTTTTGTGGCATTTATAACTTATTGTAACCGAAAATTGTATTTGACGTGAAACTTATGAAATTATTATAGAAATAAACTTCTATTTTTTATATGCATTAAATTATCTTTGGCCCATTGCGAGCAGTTGCTGTTTGTAAAAATAATTAAATTACCACCGATTTCTTTGTAAAAGAAAATTAAGAATTAAGATAAGCTATAATCAAAAGTGGGGAATTTATAAGTATAAAGCTTTTGAACAAAAATACAACAAATAAACGTAAATGTGTTCTAGAAAAAATCGAATAAAAATAAAAATCATAATTCCTTGAACTCTGGAGTGTTTCCACATTGAGATTCCATGTGTTCAATCGTGAATATTAATTGGATTCAAGTAGCCGTATTAACAAGCTAATTTGCAAAATAAAATTACCAATAAACTATTTAAAAAATTTCAAAAGTGTCTTACGCTATTTCGAAATCGATTTTCCAAATCCAAATGGCAACATCAACTACTTCATTCACATTGCAATGTTGATGATTAGATTAATTAATTCCATACAATTCCTAGCACAAAATTAATTTTCGAGCGGAAAAAATTAGAACCGAATCGAAAATGCCATTGGAAAAAAGTATTAGATAACATGTAACACGAAAACTCGTTATATAGAGTAAAAGTTCCACCTTTTCCCCAACTATTACACTAAATCGCTCCCCAACGTATTAAGGATACTTACTGAACATTACATTTTTATAATCATTATAAATTAACCACTCTTCCTTCATTTTACTCATTCCACATTCTCTCTCTCTCGCTCCAACACTCTCTATTTACCGAATGAATCATTAAAATTAGAACCGTGAACAATTTCACTTGGAAAATGCGAGAAGAGTTACTTCTTCTTCGCCATTGTTACTTTTTTTATTCACTTTGAAATCGTGTTGCACAACCAAAAGGAGCCACTTCTATAATTTTGCAATTTCTTTTTAATTTTTAATAACAATTATATCGTTATTATATAAGATATTTGCACATTTATGAAATTGGATCGTGTTACGTCGATTCTATCATCTTTCACTTCCTCAACAAATCGCACGAAAGTGTGAATCAACTACTACGGGGCGTTAAGAAAATAGTGTCACAAACTTTAATCAGCGACAATATGACCCAAGGTAATCAGAAAAATGTTAATGAAGGGTTTTGGGGATGTGAAAAATTTGGCAACTTTTATACTATTTACGATTATGCACAAATAATACAAAATATGAACAAAAAACAAAGGAAAATCAACTCAAATAAGTTGTTCAAAGTGCCCTGCTTCAATGTCACGGCAGCCACGACATCTTTGCCGAAAGGACCTTCGAACTCTTTCGAAAATCATTGGTTTTAATGCGGTTGCATCTTTGACGTATTTGTTGGTTCAGTTCCTCAAGGTTATTTAAAAGGCTAGCATAAACTCAGCTCTTGAAATCTCCCCAAAGAAAGAAATCTAAAGGGTTTAATCTGGCGATTTTGCAAATTATGATACAAATCCGCTTCCTCCTACTCATCTTCGATTCAAAATTCAGTGTAAATGTTGTCTAAAAAGGCGAAAAGAAAGCATCTAACGATTGGGCTAAGCTTCAACATAAAGACATAGCGATTCTTTGGCATTTTCCGTTAGCATGACCATAGGTGAAATGGGAGTCGTCTAATTCAAAATTGATGTAAAATAGCATAGCGAAAATTCGCAAAATTCACAAACAACTTAATATCAATTGCAAACCTTATGTATGACATAACCTCTGTTAACTATGACACGAAAGTGCAAATTTTGAGATTGGAAAGATGAGATAAACGAAGATATGCTACAAAAAGAAATAATCCTCTGTATCTTCGAAACCGTCCATTGAAACTTTTCTGCTTATCTTGGGCCATACTATCATCCATTAACGTTTGTGCAATAAATTTGTAAACACCCTGTATACAGGTATAATTGAAAGGACGTCAGAATGTTTAAACTAAGCAACTACTTTGAAGTATGTAACTTGTTTGAAATAAGTTCGCATTCTGTCAAACACTTTTATGGAAAAAAATGGTAAATTTTCATCGCCAATAACTTTTCATAAGTTTTAAAATGACAAGCTTTTTGGACGTCCTGTATTTTACTAATTTTCAAACTTGCAAAAACAAAACTATTGGTAATTAACTGATCAAATCACACTTAAATATGAACGGAATTTCTTCTCTAGCCTCAAATTGGCATATATCATAGATTTCGAATCGATTCGATTAAACTAATTACACCGACCAATGATCGATGTTTACTACTACAAAGACGCACCATCGACATAATCGAATGATTTCGAATCATCGGCTCGCCGTTTGAGAAAGTTCAATTAACGTCTAATCAAGGCTAATTGGTAATAAACGAACGATTGCGATTCGCAATAATAAAGTATCTCATTAGAAAACAATATTAACATCAATTAATCCGAACTGATTAGTGCGCGCAGTCGTTTGCAGCAATCAATTACCGATGGAAATCATGCCCCTTCTTCTGTTCTAAAAACGAGGCAATAATCGGTGGGAAAGTCTTTCACGTGATGCAATTTGATACACATCGAAAGTAGAATAAGAGGATCGCGTTTTTCGCTTCAGACTAATTTCATTACATTGCAAAAAAAATTTTTAAACGAAAGGAAAGAGAGCCTTCTTTCTGTACATCAACGTGGCAGCACAACTAATAAAAGTACACGTGTGTAATAAGGCAACCCGAAGCCGGGTCGGCCGGCCAGACGCGGTGTCCTTCAGCTGGAACACGTTTTAAATTCGCATTAATTTTTTTTTCCCTTCTTGCATCGTATACGAAACTTTCTGCAAGTACTACGTCGATATTCCTTTTGTTTCATCGGAGGAAATAAACGAGCCAGAGAGAAGGTAAGAATGGAAAATAATAAAGCAAAATGGAGATTCCACTGCCACACTCAGAGTACGACCAACAGCAACAGCAACAACGGTCATCATCATCAACATTTTTCTCCACTGCTATTCTTGAAGCTTTCCTTTAAGGTTTGTTTTGAAAACGCTTTTTTGTTCGCTGCTGTTATTGCACTTTGAATGCATTTTACATCCCGTACGTGCATTTGTATTCTAAATGCGATATTTAAATGACGCGATATACAGAGTGGACGATAAAAGAAAGAGGAACAAATCGCTAAGGTCGTCCTTAATCTTAATGCAGGGCCTCGTCGAATAATCATTAATCAATTAGATGTGATCCAGAACGACGTAGTTCGAAGTAAGAAATTGCAAACGGAAATAACGTTAAAAAAGATAATTGCAAATCGAACGACTCTATTGAGCTCGACGTAACTTCCAGTGTACTTGTAAACAGAAGAAGATTAGGCGTTCTTGTAGACAATGGGGTCGAGTGGCGGCTTTTTCAAACGGATGACAAAATGTTGAGAAAAATTAGAGAAATCGTTTCATACACAGGGCGCCCTCGATTTTATTGCACGTCAGGGATATCGTGGATCAAAAACAATATAAATCGAATAACGCAAATTATGATTGCTATGGTTCAGTAAGGATTTTTCGCAGAAGAAGCAAACCAAATAGTGACATTGCGTTCGCGTGCCAACGTAAGTCGAACGAGCAATTTAAAACGATTGAATTCTTGTGTCTTTTTTTTCCAACTTCTTGAAAATGATTCATTGGGTTTGTGTCCATCGAAACGACATTCAGAATTGGTTTAATTTTGTAAAATTGGTATTGCTTAATTGACGTGATTTATTGCAATCAATGGGTGCGTAGCTACAAGTTTTATAGTTAAATTGAATTCACCCTGTATGTCAGTGTACTGCGTTTATCCATAATAACAACAGCAACATTATCTATCTGGTACTGTTATAATGGCTATCTAGTGGGAGGTAGATCGTTGCAGAAAATTTTACAACGAATTGCTCACTTCCGCATTTAATTTGATTACATAGCTGGGGGTTTTCAATTCTGAATAATTCCGCCTCGCGCCTCGCCTCACCTCTCTCGCGTATCTCTTTATTCTTTAATTCCGCTCCTCTCGTTTCTGCTTCTTCTTCTACTTCTCCTCGCTTTTTCTTTATTATTTTCGTTTTTCCTCCGCCTAAACGCACACCACACAGTAAATTAAATCTCTTCCTTGACAATCGGCCATTTCTACGTTTTCATCGTCGTCCCGTCGCGGTCGTTTCTCTCTTCTCATTATTGCCATTACTCATCGGTCGTAATGTCTTCCTTCGTTTTCTTTTCCCTCCCGTTTTTCTTTCTCTTGCTCGCCCTGTCACAATTCCACTCTGTATTCATAATTAATAACGGCTTTATAAAAATTATACAAACATTAATTTCCGGATGAGAAAGAGAAGGGGAAGATAATAAAGGGGCGAAAAAATGAAAATGACGATGAAAAGACGTCTAATCTTCTACTTCTTCGCGCTGGACACCGAATGGCTTTCATCCGAAACATCCATAATTCAAATTTATATAAATGGATAAAGCGTCTCTACGCTCCTATAAATGAATTCCCATCTCCGGTTTATTATTACCATTCGAAACTACGAAATTACCACGTCTTACGTATACATCCGAAGACATATAATAATAATAATAATGCCAGTATGTGTATATGTATGTCATAATCTTCCCTAACGATTATAAAGACTTGGTGGGGCTTTCATAGGAACATGTGTGTTACGTCGCAATTGTTAGTTCTTAAGACGGATCCGCCTCGCATTTAATCAATTTATTAAATACATTCACGACGACTTAATCAAACGGCATTAACTTGTATGTATACGAGGAGGAAATGAAATTAGCGTTGAATACAAAGTTGGAATTGCGAGAAGAAAAACCCGAACAAAAGCTGGAAGCGCAGCGAGCAGATGGTCAAATGACGATGTAACGGTCCAGCGGGAAAGAGGCTGCTGTCAACGTGGCAAAGAATGTTGTTAAAAGCACAACGACTCAGTATCCGCAAATATCTGAGGAATGTCATTTTAATAACGCACTTTATTGCTGCGAGGAATTTTTAGTGGACGATGAGAAACAACTTGATTGAATGCCAGAATATTTAAATGACAAATAAGCCGTTTATTATTAGCTTTCGATTAAAATTATTAACTAACGCCATATTTTATATCAAATTGAATTAATTTTATTATATAAGACTGCGATTGTAATTTCAAGGTATCTAATATACCTTAAAAACCCAACAAACGTTCAAATTGTAATTTGCATCGAGTCAATTTGCTTTTGCAAAACCATTCTGTGTGCAGAATTGTACGTGCACATTTTAAAGGTAACATTGACCTCGCCGCCATCACATAATATTTACATCGAATAATAATAGTAAGTAGTACCTTAGTAGTATAATAGGTAAGAATATTATTAGTGCATGCCAACTTGTTCGCAATGTCGAGAAATTGATTGCAATCGATTGTCGGAAATCGCTCTCGAGTCGAATTGAAATTTTCTTTCTTTAACAATTCCATTCGCAATTAAAACAATCCCCAAACAAACAAGATGAATGCTTGCGTGAAGAATGCGCCTATTTCGAGTCGTTTACGTCCGACGTTTATTTGATTTCATTAAATAAAAATTATGTTAAAATAAGGTTAAGTGACAGCTGGAGATGCTGTCGCGTTCAAGGGATTTCAATGCGTCTTTTGGTTAAATATTATTTGTACAGGGCGCAAATTTTAACTGTCAAAAATACCGGGCGATGCCAACATTGTTGTTTGTCAAAAAAGAACGAGTCGATTCTGCAGAAAACCAACTGATTCGTTTAAACATCAATCGTCAAAATTTTGTATGGAGTATGAAGTAAAAACGTAGCAAATATTACAAATAGAAAATTAATTGAACCAAAATTATCAATCGACATCCATAGGAACTTTTTGCATTGAAATTAATGGCAGTTTTGCAAACAGACTAATTCTAGTTCAGTAGCTAAGCGTTTGCAGTTGCCCCAAGAGATCCTTACGAGCAAAAGTCCATGTTTTTATTCCTTTTTTGAAAATACGAACGTTTAGCCACCACGAATTTGTTCCCGAGCGACTTTCAATCGTTAGTGCAAACAACTGAAAAGAATGCACGCGAAATTCACGAAGCGATTATGCAGCTTTTCGTTTATCGAAAGCAAGTTTCGTACGAAAGGCGAAAACACAAATAATCTTCAGCTGGTCTCGAGATGACAATACAAAAGATTCGATTGACACCATTTTTACTCTTTCTAATCACATTTTCGACTTTATCAGAAAAAGTGACATTTCTGTGATGTTACGTAGTAAATAAAATATTTAGGCGCTATTTGACAATTAAAATTTAAAAGTAACGCAGCACATTTTCAATACGATTCGTGCATTTACAAATGAATTAGGCTTGACGTTTATTTGGTTTCACAGAAGAAGAAAAAGTGATATTAAAACGAGGTTAAGTGTCAGTTGGAAATAATGACACATTGGAGAATTCTGTTTGTTAATTTTTTTTCTACATTTTTTATATCTATGCAGAGAAAATAATTTCAACCCTCAAAATATACCGGGAGCTATCGACATGTACTTTGCCGCATTTGGAATTTAAATCTAATAGTGCGCTGTGTTTCATAAAAGTTTTAACTGTCAAACGTCACTTACAACTTTGTAGAGTTGAAATTTCTTAATGTCGCAGAAGTTAAAAAGGACCAACCAATATAACTAAAATATCAAGTGGACCAAAATTATGAATACATACTTTGATAAAACTTCCTTTTATTGAAACTAAATAAATAATCTATTGATTTGGGTGACATTTGACAGTTAGAAATTCAACGCAACCGCAAAACACTAGATACTTTTAATGTTCAAGTAAAACTGCCCTAAAAGCTCCCTGTATACTTTATTGTTTTGTCTTTGCTCTCCATGCTCATTTTAATCATAGAAAGAGTTTCAATTTGATCAAATTGACGTTACACGATCCCATCAAATCGCTCTTTTGGCAAACGTGCAAGAATTAGAAGTAAAAAGACAAAGATGACGTCTATACATTGGAATCACGTACGATTTTCAATAAAAATTTCAAACGTACCCCGCGTATATACGTCTTCCCTGCCATCCCCTAATCTGCTTCCATATATTTCTTTTGCTCTTATTTCACTTGCTCCCTCAATAATAATTCCCTTTTTTATTTCCTCGTTTACGTTTAACGCTATTTCATCCCCCTTAAATAACGTTCTTTTCTTTTCGACTCCCTCCTCCACCTACCCGTTCTTCGCCTTGCCACATAAGTCTTTCTTACCAATTTATTACTGGAAGTGAATTTAAATTATGTGATTTATCAATATACCATCCTCTTTACTTTTTATTCCTTTTCCTTTCTCGTTCCCTCTCGCTTTCTTCCCCTTTCGCTTGCGAAGCCCATTTTCATTAAAAGGCTCTTAAGAATCTTGAGTTTTATAGAAACAATCTTCCTGGCTTTAAGCAACATTTCCCAATTTAATTGTTTAATAATACTAATTGGTGTTACGTGTGAGAAAATTATTATTAATTACGATGGCTTATTAAATGTAGATCGTTAAGATATAATTTAAATAAACACGTATTTAGTTGGAAATTCTCACTCCCATAACAGTTCTTTGACTTATGCAAATCTAAACGTATCCTTCGCCACAAAAAAGTTGCTCATATTTTAATCAACGGAAAAAAAACTAATATGAAAAACTCAATCCAAATCATTCGATTTGCCGGTGCGACAATAGAATTTTCGTCCTGTTAGAAAGCACTTGGCAATATACGGAAATAAATCAACCATTTGGCAAGGAAACGAGATACAAAACAAAAACAAAAAAGGAACATTTAAATTGCATGCAAAGGGCCGTAAAAAAATCTAAATAACGTATGCTGATTTCTGCGATTCGCTTCGAGGTTAACGTATCCATAAACGGGATTGCATGATTGCGCGCATAAGTATCGGAGTAAAGAATGGAAGAAGAGGAAAAAAAAAAAACAGGGAAAAACATGGCAAGAAGAATAATGAACCTGTTGAAGATGAATCGTGCTCTTTCATTTGAAACCAACCGTTCCCACGTTATTACATTGCCAACCTATCTTCCATTTACACACAAATACAAATTGATTTTTGAGAGGAAAATAAAATGCAAAGAGTTGACTAAAAAATAAAACAGCAGCAAATCGGACACTCGATATCCTTTTTCCTCTGCGTTATCATCGTCACCCTAATTACGTTTGTGTATTTAATTAATTGCACAATGGAGTTTCGCTTTAATGCTCACATGTACGATTAATTTATATGAATAATCATATTCTTTTTGTATCATATTCTAGAGTTTAATTTGAGCGTGAAAATTACGAGGCGTATAGTTGATGCGAACGAATTTTATAAAGGTAAAAGGACGGACGAAGAAGTGGAGGATAACGATGAAGAGGTAAACGAACGAGGAGGCAACAAACAACAACGGAAGTTCAAAAAAAGAACGACGTTAATAGAAGTTGGGAAAATGAGGTATTTAATGCTATATTAAAAGCGCGTACAGTCGCTGGTAATAGAGAGGAGAGGAAAATGTTTCGAGTCGAAAACATAACCTTCTAGACACTTTAAACGTAGATACTATTAAGCCTTAAAGGGCTACTTTGTTTTCCTTAAGAAGTCTGCACTACATTTACAGCAATGGCTAACAATAAATTATATTACTGCTGTCAAAATTTCGATTTGAAGTGACATCAATTAGCAATATAATGTAATTGACGATGAAGATGTAAACGGATGAAGTGGCAATAACGACGTCTTTAATAGAAGTTGCAAAAAGACGGTTCGGATTCATGATAATCGAAGGGAGAACAAAACATAACCTTTTAGAAATTTCAAACGATGACAGCGTCTAATCTGTCAAATGTTTTTGTTTTCTTTAAATGACAGCCTGAATTTTTATGCTTGCTTAAGAATAATGGTCAATTACATAATTACAGCAGTCGTGTGTTGTCAAAAGGCTTGTTGTCAATTTCTGAGCTACATCTACTAGCGATTAAAAGAACAGCAAGACAAATCCTTGGCTGTCAAGAAAACGATGAAGACGTCCTTAACAGAACTAGAGGAAATGAGCTTTTAATGTTAAGACTTCGGACATCAATTAATGCTGTGTTGCGGAAGCACTTGCTGTCAAATTTTGAACTGAAAAGAACTTGCAAAAACCCGCGGCTGTACGTGCGAAAATATGTGTTTGTATTCGGATTCGGATTGATGACTAATGATAATAAATAATAATCGTTCGCCTCGTTATGGCTTCAACTTATTAAGGATATCGTATGATTTATGATTAAACGAAATCGCAATGAAAAGAGGTAAGCAGAATTAATTATATTACAAAGAAAACGAAACAAGAGAGAAGGAGGGAATATTAATGATGTAACAACAATAACATAACCTGAGGCGAAAAATTAATGCCGGAGCGCAAAAAAAAACGCAACGTTTTTATTGAATTCCTTTCGTTTTTATATTCCCTCTCTTTATCCATCTAATTCGATATCATAAATTAAATTAAAGAGAACTAGTTGAAGAAGAGGAAGCCGTTGGGTACGGAGAGAAAAAGGATGGACGCGTAAGTTAATTGAGCGTTGATCCTCAGTAATTCTTAAAAGATTCTTGTTAAGTAGAAGAAGGAAATACAACAACAGCAAAAAAAACAAACTTGTTCACGATTCGTTATTACGATCGGACCGTACTGAAAAATTACGATCCATAACGAGATGGATGGATAAATATTCCATCTAGTTGGAATTTATTAATTGTTTGCGAGTAAATGATGATTGTTTTCCTGTTTCTTTCGACAAAGAAACGCCAGAATTAAAGAATAATTCGTTCCCCGCAAAGTCAAATTGAATTATCAGCATCATTGTCAACAAGTTGGTTTTACGTTTTCAGAATTTATTATAGCCCGCTACGAAGCGAGTTAACGATTATAAGCGATTTCGTAGACTAACAAATTCGTTTTTTCGTTTTTCTCCTTCGCTGTTTACAGAGCAATAAGACCGAAATATTTATTCGGGCGTTTCGTTTTTTTTTCACTTCTAAAGTGAGTTGTTATTGTTGTCGCTTAATCCCGATATTAATAGTTGGTAATTTATTGAGAAACAAATGTTGGACGACTACATTAATAAAGTGCGTTTAGTTTATTTTGTGTGTTTTGCGCTGTTTGTTGAAGACAAACAGCGATTTGTCTTGATTGTTGCATCTATCACAAACGTAACCGACGAGATTTTTTTTTGAATTAAATTAGCTATTGTTAAAAGGCGAACCTTCTCGCCTAATCCAACCTATCAACGTCATTTAATGAGGAGATTGGGCGCGTTCTTTGAACGACTCCCGGTTTTCAACATTTACAAATCCGTTCTTCATTTATTTAACCTCTCTTAGATAACTTCTGAAGAAAAAAAAAACTATAAAGATTTGACGAAAATAAGACTGAACTAAAAAGAAACCATAAAAAAAAACTGAGGGAGAACCATCGCGGGTTGCTGGAAATAAACGTCTCCCCGATTCGGAAGTCGACGTGAAATATACTTAAAAAAAGTTTATGTACACGTATTGGAAACAAGTAAAGGGGAAATATAAGGGGATGCTACGAGCTGATTCGTCGTCATCGTCTTCAGTTGCGAGAGTACGTTTCGTACAAACACAGTTCCTCGATGCTCGATGTGTACATCAGGCAAAAAATAAAAAGTGAGCCCGCAAGAGATTCATGCTCGACGGTGCATCCTAACGTTGTATGTATACTTTAGAGCTATTTATACGTAGACACACATTGGAGCGAAGCACAGATATAAAATGTTACGACTACGAAATATATGTGTACAATAAAAGAAAGAAGAAGAAAAAAAAAAAAGCGCCTCCATCCATCCATCACAAACCGAGGAAAAGGGCAAGCAGCAACTTATAAAGTGTATATAATAACACACACACACAAACAAGCAGAAGAAGAACATTATTACCCAACCCGTTCGTTCGTTTGTCCGCTCACATTTCTATCTTCGTCTATTTCATTGAACTTACAACTCGATTCGCTTGGCCTTGAACGCAAAACGTCCGTACAAAGACCTAAGTTAACTTCTTTTAGAGAAACGTACGTGGCGAGTAAGTAGTGTTACGAGTAGAAGAAATAATAAATTTATAAACGACGCAACAACGTAGGTAACGAGCGATCGAATCTAACCTCGAGCCTACGTATAGCCGAGGCAAGTCAGATCGGCCACGAGTTGTTTCGCGCGAGAATTCTGGTTATTCAATGGCTAACAGGGCATTATAATTGCCTTCGTACAAGTTTCCATCCAGTTTTGAATGTCGTCCGCATTTAATTTGCAATAAGCTAAAAATTACATGAAACACAACCAAATCGAGTTGGAATTATTTTAATTTTAAATGCAAAACGATTGGAAATGTTCTTGCGAAGAAGAAACTACTTTAGATTTCGTTTATCAAATTTTATTCCCTGTAGTGTCAGTTATATCCCCCACCACGTGCATATGCGATGCAGCATTGGTTGATTTTTCAAAAAAAGATGTGCGTGACAGTTGAGGGAAGAAAGTTATTGATGTCACGGTTGTGGAATGTTTGTTTCGCCTCTATTTCGATTTATATGCTTAGAAACGTGCTGCAGGTTCTTCTAATGCGATTATT